>OX336388.2:1203104608-1203779608 GCA_946902985.2 Meconema thalassinum
AAACTGCTGGCGAACCAATCTGCAATGCTGCCTCAATTTCTTTAAATGTTAGACGATTATTTTCGCGAAGCATTTTCTCCACGGTTGTGATGTTTTCTTCAGTCACCGCCGTTGCCGGACGCCCGCTTCTCTCCTCATCTTTCAAAAAAATTCGGCCCCTTTTAAATTCCTGAAACCACCGGAAAACTGTGGCACGGGAAGGAGCTATCTCCCCAAGAGCCTGTTGCAAACGCTCAAAACATTGAGACTGGTTTATCCCACTTTTAAAATCGTAGAAAATCATTGCACGAAAATGCTCTCTTTCCAGCTCCTTTGCAGCAACTGACTACCTGCGCGCTGCGGCTTGTTCGTCCTTGCACTGCGGGACTTCCCGGAGCGGGAGAGTCACTTCCTGCTTTCAGGTTACTCACAAAGGATGGGGCTTCCGCACCCTGCGTTCCATTCAAGTGGGTCAACCTCCACTTTCTTACATCTCAAAATTTTCGTAGTGACCTTCGTACCGGCCCAGAAACCATAGAGCATATTACCAGCAGCTGCAGAATTCTAGCGCCAACATCTTACACTGAGAGGCATAACGATGTTGCCAAAGTCATTCATCAAGAACTGGCCCTAACCCGATCTCTCATACACGACAGGACGCCTTATTACAAATACTCTCCAGAAAGTGTGCAGGAAAACGAAGATTAAAAGCTGTATTGGGATCGCACTATTCAAACAGACAAATCTACTCCTCATAATAGACCAGGCATAACTTTAACTGATAAGAAGAACCATCACACGTACTTGATTGACATATATGTTCCGAATGACCATAATATCCACCATAAATACCGAGAGAAGGTTGGTAAATATACCCCTCTAGCTATGGAGGTGGCTAGAATCTGGAGACAAAAGAATGTGACGATCCTTCCTTTCCTCCTTTCTCCCACTGGCCTGACACCCAAATCCTTTTCAGTAAATCTAGCCACACTAAATCTTCCCATATACTGTACACCCATACTATTGCACAAAAGGCTGCAATTCTGAAAACCTGCAGCATCGTTAGAGGGTTTTTAAATACGCATTAGGATTTTCTTTGGACCCTCTTGTGAAAAAGAGACGTGGAAGATAAGAAGAGAAAAGAATATGAACTGTCAAACGTCTATGTTATACCGTATAGTTCGAAAATGTATGCTGTAGGCTTAAGTGTTACTTTACTCAGTTTCTTGTACGTAATGTACCGATATGAGTCATGTTACCGACTGTAAGTTGAGTAATAAAGATAACAATAATAATAATAATAATAATAATAATAATAATAATAATAATAATGATGATGATGGCTGAATGATCGCTTCTCATTCATAATAGAATTGAGCTTAGAATGTCGATCGCCCGCAGGATTCAAAATCAAATCGTCCCAGTTGAAATAATGATCAATCCGCTAGAACGACCAACAATTTAGATGCCTACTCATTCAGTTCCAAGGTCGAACAACTTGGGACGAAGCTCTTTCTTTATTATACTGAGTTGGTTATCCAAATTTTCAGCTGATTTGTATCTAAAAGAATTTCATTATGCTCAAGAATTTATGCATTTATGATAATTGAAGCGACCACGGAACATGTTCAAGATCAAGCAGGTCAAGTACATACGAAGAGACGAGGAAGTCGAAGTTCTGGGGCTCACTGACTTCCGGCAGCCCGAGTGGTTATTCCGGCCGTTCCCACAATTCCTTCAGGCAGACCTACTGTATGTATAGCAAAGCAAAGCCAACTCCGTACAGGCCATGGAGGCCCTGGGAGTAGTGGAAGGTAGAGGCTTCCACCCTTTGTGACATCGGCGCTAGATGGGATGGAGTTGTCAGCTCCATGCCCGACCGTCTTTGCTCCGAAGACTTACCCTGGTTCTCATTTCTGGTGTAGGCTGAGTGAATCCCAGTGCTATTTGCGTTTCCGAAAGTGGTAGCTTTGTTTCCTACTGTATGTATGTATGCATGCATGCCAAGAACGAGATCCGTCTCGCCGTCAAATTATTGGTATCGCAAGCAAACTAGTGTCGACAAAGGATGTGGCATTCCACGAAATGCGTGTATTTTTTTTTTTATAAAACATGTGTGTAATGCAGCATGTAAACTCAAATTTGCGTGAATTGACGGGGATTCTAAACTTCTGTTTTTTTTTTTTTTTAACTTATAATGAATGTTTCTTCAAAATATCTCGTCATCAAATGTTCAGTTGCGAAACACTGTATTTGCTTAAGCAGCGGTCAAGTGAGGGAAGCAGAAAGGAGGGATATAGTAATTATTATCAAGTGAACGTCGGACCGTGTAACACAGCGTTATACAGTATATTTGTGCACGATTATGTCAGCCGTGCGTTGTAACTGAAATTTACCTGTCCGACTTTGTCAATAGGGAAGTAGCCTCTAGTGTCAATAGACTGGATGAGTAGCTCAGTGGGGCTGCGATCATACAACACAATCGAGCTACCCGCTAACTGTGAGATAGAAAAGCGTTCAAGTGCCTGCCTTCCTCCAAGCCGATGTGGTATTTTCGAGGTGAAATGTCCCGTCCTGTGGTTTGGATTCCACGTAAAAAGGAGGTCCTGTGGCTTATCGCAAGCTTAATGGTCGCGCAAAACTAGAAACTATCTTGCTTCCTCCTTGGTAGCCAGACAGATTCCGGCGGAATACATCATCAGTGGCTCGTCTAAATGGGGTTAAAGTTTCAGTCCCGTGGCTTATAATCACAAGATTCACGGTCACATAAAACTGCAATCTTCCTTCTTTTAAGGTTCCAGTAAGAAAGTTGTTACCAGTGCTGCTACTCCACAGTGGAGGTATGTAGGCCTTACATTGCATAAGCACAACACTATGGAAAATCGACCAATATACACTCGAAAAAAATGGAAATTGCACACAAGGGAGTTGTACGATTGAAATAACATTTATGCCAAATATGGTGCCATACACAATTTATTATAACTACAGACCGATAGGACCAAACACCGGCGCAACACAAGATTTCTGGGCAGCCGACACAAGCTGTAATACGAGCATCTAACCGTCGTGGCAAAGAATGAAATAAGACTTTGGATATGTTCACGGGGTATTTGCCTGCCCGACTACTTCCATCCGAGTCCACAATTCATTGGCCGTATTTAGCTGGAGAAGAGTAGAGGTCCAGCTGACGAGTGACCATATCCCATAGACTATGTGTTCTATCTGAAACATGTCTGGCGAACGGGCAGGCCAAGGGAACGGAGGTATGTGTTGTACTACAAAGACGGGTTGTATAGTCTGGGCAACATGTCGTCGGGCTTTGTTTTGATAAAATATAGTACCAGAAATGTGTTGAAGAAAGGATACGACTTCGTCCTTTACAATCTCCCGGGCGTAGCGATCACTGTTGAGAGTACCATCAATACGTAGCAATCTTAATCACCTCTGGTAACCAATAGGATCTTGTAACATCACACCTACGACTCGTGCGGTACGACACTACAATGCAAGCATGATCACAGCGCTCATGGACGCACCGTCGAATGTGTATCTGGGCATCACTGTAGTTCAATTCGGGACTCTTCAGAAAACACAGTCTGGTGGAATCATCAAACTTTGTACTCCTGCACTCATTCTAGACAGAGGCATCGCCGATTCTCAACCAAAAGTAACTTCTCCAACGGGATGCGCGTCTACAACCCCCTGTTTGCCACCGTTGAACAGTTCAAGCGGACATTGATTGACACCTATAATGGCCCACTGCTCTGCTAACACCCGAGATGCAGCTGCACGGATATCGGGTCCATGTGGATGAATGCGTATGATCACTTGTGTCGTAGCAATTTCCGGCCAACTGCCAAATTTTCAATCATTCGGTTTTCTTCCGTGCACTGCTTGCAAATCTGTATTACGCCCCGTTTGGGCAACAATATCCCGGGACGAAAATCCCACTGGCCGACCATGAGTCCCCATCTCAACTCTGTAGTTTGTTAGATATTGTTGTTTTAAGGAGCGGAGCAGCGAGGTCATCTGCCCCACTCTGTAGTTTCCTTGTATAGTGTTCTTTGACGGCGATGAGGCATATCGACTAGAATAAAACTTTGGAAATAAGAGACAATAATACACTAAGTGTCCGGCTAAGAAAGAGACCCCTATTCATGCACCCCTCACGACCTTTCAGCGTGCACTGCTGTACCTATGCTGCATTTCGAATCATTTGTATGTCATACCCCAATTTGTACCTTCCGTAAACGGCATCCCGGACTGACAGTCCTCCATGCTGTTGCGGTTTCCAATTTCTAGAGTGTAATTAACTTCAGCGTCAACACATGTTACCATACGTGTGTTGAACCTTCAGTCGCATTTGGACGAGCCAGGATTTATGACACATGCGGCCCCAATGCAATAAGAAATTGGTAGTGCGTAGAGGGATGAAATTATTCAAGGAAGGGAGGGTTGAGTCAATCGTCTGTAATCAGCGACGATTTGATGTGTGCGGTAGACTCCACGAAAACAGATGATCCACAATTTCCAAGTTGAAATTTGGAATTTCTGAAAGTTTCATAGCCAATTCTGTACAACATTGTTGTTTGTATACTTGGGTTTTCCTCCCAGGCGGCAGACTCCAACGAGGAAGGTAGCCTATACAAAATCTCGTCATAAGCTACGATAAATGTATCAATAAACACGAAAACCATGTATCAGTTCTGTTTTTAATGTAAAACGGAAGTAACTTTTAATACCTAACTCTCAAGTTTCACAATTTTAAGGGATTTCAGAGAGATGAGATCATTCAAGGACGGGAGGATTGATTCAATCATCTGTAATCTGTATTCAGATTCATTTAATGAATGAAAAATTGTACGTGTCCTTCAGCTGTTAGGCTCCAACTCACAGTATGTGAGCAAACGACTGCATATGATTGCAGAGCCGAACCCAGCCCAGAGCAGACAGTAGGTGAAGAAGAGGTAAGTGGCTGGGCTTCCTTGGCAGCCTGACCAGACGGCAGTAATCCCAGCTAATTCCCAAGCCAACACACGTCACTGAAACGGGGACATGTGTGACCAGCAACTTGACATGAGGCTCACTGATCCTTCAACCCGTATACCCGCAATTCACATTAGCTCCCTCCATGACCAGCAGAGCCCGGTAAATAACATTAAACACTCCCAGATATCAAGACAATCAAGTGCTTGAAACATATGTATAGTAATCACCAAAGTTGTAAAGCGGCTTCGGTGGCGTAGTTGGTAGCATGCTGAACTGCTGTTCCCAAGATAGTGGGTTCAAATCCGGCCGAAGTCGTCGGATTTTTTAAGAGCGTTAAAATCCTTCAGTATGCCTTCCTTCGGAGGGGAAGTAAAGCCGGCGGTCCTATGTCATAGATTTATGGTAAGAAAAAGATCCTTCCACAGACTAAACTTGTGTGAAGCTAAATTTCTAGGTTAGATTTTGTTGGAACGCTCTATCAAAGTTCCAACGTTCACCACTAGGTATCATTGAGATCTGGTAGCGAAAGTTGGAACTACTTCAATTGAACGGAACTTGTAGCTCACCCTATGGGTGTCCGCTAGAAGCAGCCACAGCCTCTGGCGAGCCGAGCATGCCCTCTGATACTCCCGGCACTACAAGCCATACGATAAATAAATAAATAAATAAATAAATAAATAACCAAGTTGTAGATATACCGTAATTATTACTCTGTTGATGGTAATAAGAAGTACTTGATTCGAAATAACGAAAATTCACGAACATTTTGTTGATGCTTTGGAACGGGAATGTGGCAAAAGCTGCTTCTAGGGTGTCATTGCATGTGTTAGTAAAGAAAAATGAGGAATGAAAGGTCAAAACCTGCAATAGTGATGTGCTCTACATCTATTCAGAGCTACGAATGTTGTTGGTTGTTTAAGCATCGAAGCATGTTCGAACCTATTTGAATTCAGTAGACCGTGTTCATAATGGCAAAATTAATCTCGGGAGTTTCCGTCAACACAAAGTTCCTCATTTCTCTAATAGAAAGCGCTATAGTATTCAAGGAGCTTAGATATCTAACTTCCTCGACTTTCATAGTGATTCAAGGAACGGCGAAATTCGACATGTAAGCTACCCTCTGGGTGTCAAATTACAAAGCTTGCACCCGGCACCGAAGCCATACGATATTATTATTATTATTATTATTATAATTATTATTATTATTACACCTCTAAAGTTCATGCACTAAAATAAATGTGTCACAAACTTAAAATAACTTAATTTGACGAGTAAATACAAATTGAGGGGGGAGGACCAAGTTCGTGCGAGTGAGCGAGTGAGTGAGAGAGGGAGAGAATGATATGCTGTAGCCTACGCCTCTTCTCACATCAGGATGCTACAGTCACAGATATTTCTATCTCGTCCGAGCATATTCGTCCCGTGTATCCTGTGTATTTCTGCCACTATCACACTATTGTCATCGCATGAGCTCAGTGACTGTATAATTCGGGTGGTAGCGACTCTGGTCGCTAGCCACACGTAAGCCCGCAATATGCAGACCATATAGTTGAGCAATGGTCGCTTAAGCTCTCAATGGTCTGTTGAGCCACAGAGTTGTATTTAAAACTTAAAGATTAATTTTTGGCCGTGGACCAACCTGAATTTCTTTTACAGAAAAAGTGTATTTATACAGTAAGCAGGCCTGCATTTCTAGGAAGAGATTAGCAAATTTATATCAAATTCTATATTAATAATAAAAAATCATCTGTTATCGAGTGTCAACTACGACATTAATTGCTAGATCTTTACCCCCCTCCCCTGAAGAAGATGGTTTCTCTGTAAAAGTTACCCTCAAACGCATCCGTTTGCCTTGCCAGAATTACGAAAAGGAAAAGTAAATACATTCTGGCACATCTTCTGCATCGTTACGCATTGAACAGCATTTAAGTACGAAATAAAGCATGACGTTATAAAAATATCCCATATTAATACAAAAAATGGTGAGATAGATGCTCTGATTCTAGAGCATGCTTGTGGATCATACAGGCTCGCAGACCGGCAATAGAAAGGCTTGCACTATAAAAACAAGAAGTTCCGTGACGAACAAAACAGCCTACTTTTCTTAAAATTTAAGATTCATGCCAATGATTATATGGATGTATCTAGAATACGTTGGTAATATAGAAATTCAAATTAGTTCGAAATACTGTATACCTGGCATAATGTAGTCTAATGTAGCCTGATAGAGCACTACAGTTGGCAGCCCTGGTGACAGAATATATTCTTAGTTCCATCTCTTAAGGTACAGAATACAAAATTTGGTTGAAGTCCAATGGATAGCATGGACGTTACATGCAGTTAAGCATTGGATCTAACAGCGCGAGTTAAATCATGTTGGCAACAAAGTCATGCATGTATTGGTCAGAAATAATCTGAAATAATCCGATCTATTGTTGTGCCAATTTTGAATGAAATCCATTAATTAGTATAGAAGTTACATGCATTTTAAAATTGGACCTATCAGCAGGCTTAGAATCATGTTGGCAGCACTGACGTATATAAGTTTCTCCAAATGAATATAGAATGCCAGGTACCATACGTGTGCATAGTTTAAAGTCGTCGGCTTGCATACTTTCTGATATATTGGTATTTGGATAAAGAAATTGAGAGCATTTATTGGCAATTGGCAGCCCTGGTGGATCTTAAGAATACGCTCAGTCATATCTGTTTATGTACACATAGCACATACAGAATTTGGTTGAATTCCAATTGATAAGGTAGAAGTTATATGCATTTAAAATTGGACCTATCAGCAGGCTTATATCATTTTGGCAACACTGCCATGTATGGCCTCCTGGAAATTAAATTGAAATATTATTATCTATACGTGTGCAAATTTTGAAATAGCTCCCATGAATACCTTCCAAGATATCCAACATGGAGCTCAAATTTCAATTGCGATTTTTTTGCAGTTGGTAGCACTGAGATCGTTTTCAAATACGGCATTTAGATATTCAGGTATAGATCTTGACTCCTACCAAATTTTGTTTCGATTGCTGCTGCCATTTAGGAGTTGATAGGGGGGGGGGGGGGGGGTACACTCACACACAGCCAGCCAGACAGACAGACACACATTTGCCAGGATCGATCTCATACGTCTACTTTTTCCTCAGTTTTGCAAAATGTGAAAAGTAGGCTAAAACAGGGATGGTACAAGGACAGTATAAAGGAAAGATTGGTAGCGTTAGCATACGAACCACCAGTGATTCCGCCATAACTATGTATGAGTGTTCAGTGTGTGATGTTTGTAGTAGAGTGTGCCCTGTGCAGGATATTGATATGCAGGACTCGTCCCGCAGGAGACTGAGAGAGCACAAAATAAGCCATTACGGATTATTACCAGCAGTGCTGCCCCAAATCCCTTCCATTGCTCATCATAGTTTTAAAACACAGTTCAACCACAGGCACGATCGTAAAATGTTAGCAGCTATTCTTATGGCAAAAAGAATTGACTCCTGACGAATGCAAGTGGCAGATGGCCTAGATCTTTCGCCACCCCTATCACCACCACTGTCAGTCCAGAAGATTTCCGCGTTGAATTGGTCCATTTACACGCAAGGAAAAGATATATTTGGCCCTTATTTAAAATTACCTAAAACGTTAAGAATATTAATGTAATAGACTTTCCCACACTTTTATACAATACGAAAACAAAATATGTAATTAACGGATTTTCCTTCCAATAGAAAAATGCGTTTTCCTAATAACATTTTTGATAAAATACACAACCAAAAGGAGGAAACATAGCCCTAAAAATTAAAACTTTTTGAAAGTACCGCTAGCGATTGATGTCCACTTTATATTGTTCGTCAACTCGTGGTATTTAGCGCATGCGCAAGGACTTCCGGGGTCGCGTGTCACAAGTAAACACAAATGGTAGCAGTAGTCAGGTAAAAATATGGTTTGACATGAAAAAATTGTAACAAAAGCAAATCCTTCGTAGTTAAGTCTCAATAATGTGTGCTACAAAACATATCCAAAATCCGCCAAAATCCATCCACGGGAAAATAGTTAAACTTTACTTTAAGGGGGCCGGGTAGCGTAAACGTTAGTTCACAATAAATCTTGGATATCTCCGAAACTACTTGAGCTATATTTACGACACTTTGAAGGATCGTTACAATGACTTGAGGGTATATATCTATTGAATTTTACGATGGTTCATTGAAACTATGAGCAGTGGCGGAAGGTTACATCATAAAAGGTGCTGCTTTGTTTGTGTACCTTTTTCTTGTGATCTAGAAGACTCAGAACCACCAATATTGGAGCATGTACTTACATATTTGTGATTACCAGCCTATGCCAGATTTATATTGATGGGCTTAACGATTGATTTTTAAATAGAAATCTAATCGAGCAAACTTTTTGAGCATTTTGTATTTTTATTTTTGTTATACTTCATAATTTAATCTCAATAACTACAAATGGTTTCAAAGCCATTCGGCTACAGGCTATGTACTAATACTTGCACAGTATGTGGTAGAAATTTCTTGCCATTGTCCCATCATTAAAAGCAGTGGCATACCGACGGGGGTTAGGGTTTAACCCCCCCAGAGACATTACTTTGTTTACTTGAATCAATATATTGTCACATCTATCACCTGCCTTACATTACCACCTTATTTACTCCTGTATATATTTTAAATGTGATCACGTTCGTCACTTGGCAAATGTCCTGCAATTTACTCGCAGCGAAACTCCTCCTTCAGCGTTGGAGTTAGCCAAGGAACATGAGAAGTTTCTGCAATTTATTCCAATCAATGACGCAGAAAAAGCCACGAGGATAGACAAGTTTTGGGAGCCAATAGTAATGGCAGTAAGAACATGGGAGGGCAATTCTCTCACAGAACAGCAAAATTATAAGAAATCACGTATGGAAACTATGATACCACTGCATCATTTCAGTTTCTTTTTAGTTACTGTTTTAATTATAATATTTTAATCTATTTCTTTTTTTCATTTTTTATTGTGCTGAAAATATAATGAGGCACAAAATAGCTTTCATCCTAAGATACTCTAGTTAGTTATTGTTTCAAGGGGCGGAACTACGAGGTCATCTGCCCCTTTCATCCAAAGAGAATGTTAATTTAATTATTGTTTTTTATGAACATTAATCGAAATATTTTAATAAGGTATGATGATGATGATGATGATTATTGTCGTTTTAGGGGCGGAACAGCAAGGTCATCTGCCCCTTTAATAGTGTAGGCCTACGCAATTACTCGTATATACACTGAAGAAAATGGAAATTGCAACACCATGAAGTCATTGGTCGTCTGTGTTGATTTTCAAGATATGGAACGATGACATGTAGGTATGTAAACGATCCAAGTTTCAGACGCATTGGATTGTTGCTACAGGTCTCTCCACGTAATTGGTCGCGGAGGAATCAACTCCAGTATACGGACTTTGGTGTAGCGTAGTTGACTTGCAGTCTGTGCAGTGAAGTGTTCCCCGTCAATCATGCATCGACGACAGAGAAGAGCACGCTATCAACAACTGTCGCCGTTTGAGAGGGCTCGGATAATTGGGCTGCGTGAAACTGGATTATCGCTAAGGACTGTCGCTGCACGTGTTGGCCGACAGGCATCTACGGTACAACGTGTATGGCAGCAGTGGTCAAATGAAGGTACCCACACTCGTAGAACTAGCACAGGCCCAGCGCGACAGACAACTGTGAGAGAGGATCGCCGCATCATTCGGATGGCCCGGATGGAACCCCATGCAACAGCAGCGCAAATTCGAGCAGCTGTGGCATCTCACGTTACACAACAAACAGTTGGTAATCGCCTGCGTGCAGCTGGCTTACGATCCCGTGTCCCTGCAGAAGGTGTTTCATTGACCCCACAACAGCGACGTGTAAGGCTGGCCTGGTGTCGAGAACGATCGAAGTGGGTCGACGAATGGCATAGGGTCGTCTTTAGTGATGAATCGCGCTTCTGTCTTGCCCGCAGTGATTGCCGGAATCGTGTGCGCCGACGTACCGGGGAGAGGGGCCGCCCAGACCTTATTGTCGAGAGGCACACAGGGTCAACACCAAGCATTATGATCCGGGGAGCGCTTGGCTTTACTGTGAAATCACAATTAGTGCTTGTTGAGGGCACTATGACTGCTCGACAGTAGTCTACGTTGATAGGGTACTCAATTCAGTGGTTGTCCATATGATGGCGAACATTGCTAATGGGATGTTTCAGCAGGACAATGCCCGGGTTCACACTGCACGCATCTCCAGAGAAGCTCTCCACGACATCACAACCTTAGAATGGCCCGCCAGATCCCCGGATCTCAGCCCTATTGAGCATGTGTGGGACATGATGGGTCGACAGCTGGCCAACCGTCCTCAGCCACCCACAACTCTGGAACTACTGACCCGTGCAGTGCAGCAAGCATGGGCCACAATTCCTCAGGAAGCGATCCAGGGCCTTATTGACTCCATGCCTCACCGAATTCATCAATGTATTGCAGCTCGTGGTGGGCACATCCTGTATTGATCATTGTCCAAACTTGCGGTCAGAGGGACCTGAAAGTGTAATCATCGAATCACAACCGAACACTCGTCATGCATGTTCAATTGCGCAATGTAGCACCACTCCTTCTGGGTGTTGCAATTTCCATTTTCTTCAGTGTAGTAATGAAACCGCCCCCAGAAGGAAATCCGGCGTACGCCACTGATTAAAACTAATAACAGCATCTAGTACCTCAATATCCAATGCATGCATCCCCACAAACACGTTTTAGGCACCCGCTCCCAGATACAAGTATTTAAGCTTTCGTTTGGGTTCTGGGGGTCTTGCCATGTAAACATTTTTTCATTACATGTAGCCTATCCATGGTTAACACTAGGGCCCGTATGTTGATGCCGTAAAAAAGTTTAAAAAATGCACTTAAATTTTTCAAAATTGACTGTAAAAATGTCCTAAAAAATTGAAAAATTCACTAGGCTATAAAATGAAGAAAATGATCTTATAATAATAAAATCACCAATATTTCAAAAATTCGAAAAATGCAATATAAAATGGAGAAAATGATCTTATAATAATAAACTCACCAATATTTCAAAAATGACATCTTGTTCAAACTGAAAAGTCAATCAAAATAGATTTCTAGCCCTTAAAAAAAGGTTTATGTTCACTTTAGTCGGAGTTGCACTGCACTACGCATGTCATTCTGATGTTGTCAATCCCAACCGTGCAGTAGTTTTCACCAGAACGAATGTCTGAGATTTTGCATAATGTTTTATTCCAGGTGTTTTTGTCCGGCAATTTTTTCAGTTTTGATGCAATACCCGGAGCAATTTCGCCACGATTTTTGCTAAGACTAGTTTCCACCCGGTTGATTAAGGAAATGAAATCAATATTACAATATTTCAAATTATCATGTATCTTAATTCTGAGAGACGTAACTCCCTCATATAAAGCTGTGACATGACTAAATTGGAAAAAAATGACCTCAAAATGCCGATTTCTCTAAAATAAGACCAAAAAATCTACCAAACTTAAAAAAATGCTCTTAAAATGGAAAAATAGGAAAAAATGCAAAAAGAAGCAAAATAAAAATACATATTTAAAGACGGGGCCCATCCGGAGTTTCTATGTACTTCAGCATTGTTTTAGACAGCTCAGTATAAAGATGACATGTCATCAACATCCGGGCCCTAGTTAACATACATCCCAAATCCGACAAGATCCTTCCTCGGGAACATCGTGGTACTTAACTATTTCCAATATGGCCGCCTGCTTGAAATGGCAAAATTTATTCCATTCCGAAACCAGGCTTGTGAGACATCTATTTATCATGATTTTTAACGCTGATTCCAAATTTCAAGAGCATTTCGTTGTCACATGTTGGTAGACTCTTCACTAGCGTCCTTGTTACTTGAAAATCTACTTGGTAAGGAAGGTGATTTGAATGAAGACTAGGACAAAAAAAATCTTAGGCTTGCATGAAGACCTCGTCAAATAGTCAAAATCTGTTCATGACATAGAACGCTATGAACCATTACTTCAATTTAAAAAGATTATTAAAGATATTACAGATAAAAGGGATGACCTGAAGCAAACGTCACTGAAAAGTAAAATGTGGATACAGAATCAGTCAATGGTTTCATTGCTGCGTAAATTGCTTGAAGCAGTTTGAACTGGTTCCTGGAACTTGCACTTACAGGAAGTTCATGAATGCAGCAGCCTGGATACCTTTACTTTCAATATGCAGCAACTTCCACTGAAGAAACCCGATATGTATGCTTCGTTTCAAAAAGGATTACATATAATGCATAGACCTGATACATCTTGGTCAGGTCTGGGGAGTGACCTTGTCATAGAGCAAGTGTTAATGCGTACCCTCAAGACTACTGGTGGTCTGACAAGAGGCAGTGGCCTTACAGGCATTCAGCACGCACTTTGGGTTCTCTTAATGTCTGCATGTTGTGAATTTAATAGTGCAATGCAGGCATTCACAGATGTATCACACTCAACAAGTGACCAGCACAAGGACATTCATAAGTCAAGACTTTACAAGATAGAACAGATTAGGGGAAAATAGTGGAATTTCTTAAACAATGTTCACCATTCAATTCCGATTCATCTCTTCGAAATATAGTTACCGGAGTTACCTTTGACGTTGATAATGTTAATGTTGGCAGTGGAATTGTTGCTAAACTTCCTGGAAACCATGCATTTTCATACACCTGTAAAAGATCTCAAAAGAAAACTCACTAGCTTCAATTGCAAGAGTGGAAATTGTTGACACTGCCGATTCAAGCATTGAGCCATTACGTTTGTTTCAACATCCAATTGTTGTTGCAAGCAATGGTCTTGTTAACCTTAAGGACGCATTGCAATACGAACTTAGTGCCTATCCACCGTCTATGTTTGAGTCTTCAACAATTCCCAGAAAGGGTGAAAAGTAAAACCTTGCGCATTGCATTAACAAACATATTCCGAACATGGATCACAGAGTCACCAGATGTCAAGTACCCCTACAGAAGCACCACAAGGGACAACAAAGTATGTCTTAGATGGAGGATCATTACTTAATCGAATGCATTGGAAGACTGGAGTCACATACAGCTGTATCGCAAGTTCTTATGCAGAGATCACAATGAAAAGGTATGAATTAGTCGCAGTTGCTTTTGATGGATACAGTGCTAACACCCCATCCATAAAAGATTGCGCACATAGGAGACGAGGTATGTACTCAACACTATCACCAATAGTGAACTTCTCTCCCGGACACCCCTTTTAATGACAAAAAGAGAACAATTTCTGCAGAATGCTGTGAACAAGGCCAAGATAATACAATTCATTGGTGATCATCACAGTAGCAAATGATGCTATATTATTTACGCTAATGGCGATGCCAATGTTGACATTGCGGGAAGCTGTTGGATCGTCTAAATCAGGGCCATCCAGTCATTGCGCTCCGAGAGCGCGCTCGTGCTCGGAGAGCACTGGGCAGTCAGACTAGCGCTCCTTCCCTAGCACCACTACACCGTGGCAGCGAGGAGACGGACGATGTTCGGATCGCGCTGACTACTAAACGAACGCAAAATAATGTTAAGTAAAGAGTATTGTGATTTATTCCAAACTGAAATATGAACATATTAGAGAGGAAAATTCAACAACATTTTACCAATATGAACTGATAGTACAGACCTTGAGAGCCTCTCGCTCCTTTATAAGCTTTACAGAAAAATGAAATATCCCATTCTGCTTTAAAGACTTCTGCTTCACCACTCCATCCTTTTTAGGATATTTACATTTTATGAAAAAAAAAATAGGCTTATGAGATCGCCTATTATCCGCGTGTGTGTGTGTGGGAGTGTGTGTGTAACCACCCCCACCCCCTCCTAATAACTTCTAAAATGCTGGAGCGATATCAATGAAACTCGGTAAGATCGTAGCACCATTTCCGCCGACCCCGAAAGTGCTCTTCAAATTTGATTTCATCTCACAAATCCAACATGGCGGCTGTGCAAAATATTTCACCTGCATTCTATATCACCAAAACTATTACTGTTATCACCCTGAAATTTTGGACGGTGATAAACGGCACTACTAGAAGTTCACCTGTGAAACTTTCAAAAACCTGTTAACTAAAAATCCAACATGGCGGCCAAGCAAAGTTGAAACTTTTAAATAGACTTTTCTCGCTATTTAACCACCCAAACGCAATGAAGCTTGGTACAGAAAATGTCTGAACACATTTTAATGCACTGGCATCTAATTTACTTCAATTGTCTACATAATCTCAAGATGGCGGCTTTGCGAAATATTTTACCGGCATTCTATATCTCCGAAACTATTGCTGATGTCACCCTGAAATTTTGTACGGTGATAATGGGTACTACTAGAAGTTAAGCTATGAGACTTCCATAAACCTGTAAAATGCAAAACGAACATGTTGGCCAAGCGAATGTGAAACATTTTAATAGACTTTTCTCGCTATGGACACCACGTACTCTTGGAGTATTCTTTGAATACACGGTACGTGAGAATCCAATTTTTAATGCTCTTTGCATGTTCATTCCTTCCTCTTTGTCAAACAACAACAGTGATCTTCTATTTTCTCTTTGAAGTTCAGGTCTCTTATATCTTTTATGAGTCTGTTCTAGATATATATCCTCTGTGACCCATCTAGCGTTATCTCGCAGCGAATCTTTGAAGCTCCTCTATTCTTCCTGGTGCAAGAGGATTCACTTATCCATCTGGCCACCAGATCTTGTTACCATCGCCAGCTAATTTCTCTTTGAGCAAGAGGACTACGTCTACTTTTTCACTCACCATGCTGCGCTAGTATCGCCTGTTATCAACTCTTTGAAGACCAGCTCATCAAGAGAAAATCATCATTTTTTGTTATAACGTTGGCAATGTTTATATGTTCTCCTTTTGTTTCCTACCCCCCACTCTTTTCCCCTTCCTTAGACCCTCCGTGCTCCGTTGAGCAGGTCTCACTTCTTAGTCGGCAGTTGACTCAATCAGTCAGGGCTCAACTAGAGCCAGTCTCCTCAACCCAAGAGGCAAACTCTCTTCTACGCCATGTTGGCAAAGTAGTTATCGTCAAAAGGAACTTCACCTTCAACATGAAATCAAGATAAGTACCATCTTAAAGTTTTAACCTCATCTTCATGGTTTTAACTTTCACGTGCTTTTAACGACACTTTTATAGACAGTGTGAGATTATTTATTTTGGGGCAAAAATAATTCTTCGTGGGATTTGCCATGTTGAGCTTTTGTTCGTATAAGCCAACCTTAAAAAAAAGAGCTTTCTTAAGCTATTCAAACGAGAAATCCTCTCACTACGTGGGATATTATCTAATACCCGCTGTCTATAATTCAACAAGCTAGTTCCTCCGTTGGATTTTCTTGACCCCATTTTTCTATAAAGATCGTTCTGGAACCTTCCAGATTCTGTACTTGATCTACAAGTCCTGTCGTCATGTATTTTTCCTCACTCGTGAGAATACTATTAAAAATTGAAGAATCTCATTTCTGAATTAAAAGCTTAATAGCTAACTTTCTTCCACCGCTGGAACCGCTGGAATGTTCTATGGCACATTTAATTGTAACTCCCAACTTTCTCAAGAAATAGACTCTCGCCTATCTAGTGCAATCAGTTATTTTCCTCATTGCAATAACTTCCTTTCTCATAAACTTTCGTGTTTCTACAGTGAACTTTGCATCCATCTTTACAGACTATAGTGATAACATGTGCTTGCTCCACTTTTCTACCGCGTCGCGATCGTCCGTTTGTATTAAAAAAGGCCATGAACATTGATCCTATATCCCAATGATCTTTCCTCAACCTTCTACTAACAACCCATATTAATAAAATTGTAACTTTTCTATAAGGTGTCACTCTCGAAGTCCCTTCCATTTTTCTTGTTTAACATTAATTAATTACTGTGCAACTACGTGTTTTGAACACGACTTAAACTTACATTGTTTCTTCCCTATAATCAAGGAAAACAATTCTTTCAACTCTTGCGTGAGTTGTTTCTAGGTGTCACGAATTGGAAACTGCCCCAGTTTGGCTCGTGATTCCTACTTAAACGTGGGAAGTCTAGAACCTTCCTTTTGACTTTTTCTTCAGGTTTCACCGTAAGTGACCTGACCTCTTTTGTATAATTGTAATAGAAGTAATTCAGCATAAACATAAGAAGTAATAGGAACTTCTTCTTCATTTACTCGCTTCCTTTTTTTTGTTATTTTCGAAGTTGTAACTTTTTCTAAAATAATTACTTGTAAATTCCTTAAAGTACACTCCTTGTACTCAACTTGATGTTTAAACTTTAAGCATTTTATTTGCCTTTTTTAAATCTTACTAAGATTCTAATATGTATAAGGTTTGAAACCTCATAAGTTGTTAATTGCCTGGAGCAACCATTTAATGTGAGGAGGTCGGCGACCCCATTTGTTAAAAAGTTTAAACGAACTATGTTTGTCAAAAATATATTACATACTTGTTAATTTCCTTAAGCTTCTTTGAATTGTTAAATAAATTAAATATTTGGTTTTGGATTTATCATTTCTCAAATACCACGGTTAAGCAAGAGTCTGTCTTCCCTGACTCTTCCAAAGTTTATGCCATCGTTAATGCAGAACAATTCTGCTACTATTTGTATTGCCAGACTATCACTCTTCCCCATAGTACTCAGATACATGCTTGAGAGGGATTATACTAAAGCCACTCTCTTGCAAACCGCCCAAGTTCTAGCTGTGTTTCCAGTCAGCTTAGACCAAGCCCTTACTCATTTTAGGTATCCGAGAGCGGATTTACGGTGGCAACCGCCTCTAAGTGTGTTTAAGGTTAAACTTATAAATTTTGTGGGACTCTCCTCCTATTTTTCTATCCTTTTTCTCCAATCCAAAATCTACTTCCTTCTCTTAATCATCTTCCCTTGGTGGGTGGGTTATTCCTCAGCCAATAATCTACCCAAAATTTGGTACCAGAAACCCGGGAGAGTCCATTTTCTATTTCTATTCTTTGTCAAGTGTCATTTGGCAATACTTTGCAAATTATTAATATATGTTTTGAATATTTCAGCTATAACCACATCGTGCAAAGCCTGCGAAGTGGAAAGGGGCCGCTCCTGTCTCCTATGGTGTGTCCCATTCTTTCTACTTATTGCTGCTGCAAGCTTGACAGCATCTCCAAAGTTCTACAGTTTCGTGAGTTGTATTTCAATTTATTCTCTTTGTCATGGCTCCTACTGAAAAAGATGAAACTCTCATTGCCAGACGTTCTTCTTATAAAGGGCAACTCACTAGATTCAGAAATTTCATCAACAAATTAAATCTCGCCGAGTGTGATTTAGACATCCTAACACAACGTCTTAAGTTGTACGAACGGTCTTATGATTATTACGATCAAATTCAAACCGAGATTGAATCCGCTTGCCCAGAACTTCAATCGGATCGGGACGAGGTCGAACCCTTGTACTTTGAAGGGATTGCCAAGGCCTACAAACTGATCCGCAGTATCTCAGAACCGGACACTAGGGTCATCAATCCGGCCCAGTTCGCACCCGCTTCAGTTCACAAGAACAAACCGAAACCGTTACTTCCTAAGATAAGCCTACCTCACTTCTCAGGCCAGGAAGGTGAATGGTATTCTTTTTATGAACTTTACTGCTCCCTAATTCATGAAAATACTGAGATTCCCGACATTCATAAATTCTACTTCCTCCGCACGTCTTTGGAATGCGAGGCCTTGGCCTTGGTGGAGTCACTGCCTTTAAGCGCAGACAACTACCACATCGCCTTTAATCTCCTTAAAGAGAGATATGGCAATTTACGTTTGTGTATAGCTCGCCACATACGCTGTCTCTTCAACCTGCCAACCGTCAAACCTAATGACGTCACCTCTTTAAGAGACCTGTTAGACTCTATTCAATTGCACGTGAGAGCATTATATCAACTTAAGCAGCCCGTCCAAACATGGGACACTATTCTTATTCATCTGGCTACATCAAGATTCGATTTTTCGACTTTGAAGGCTTGGGAGATCGAACTCGCCCGCAAAGAGGAATTTTCGTTCGAACACTTAATCTCGTTTCTCAACAGCCGATGCCAAGTCCTTACAGCACTCGCATTTCAGTGCGAAAAGGTCGAAACGAATCATCAGTGTCAAATTTTTGGAAAAAAAACTTTCTTCTTCAAAGGGACATCAGCCCCCATCTGTCGAGAACAAGCAAACCCGTTCTGCTTCTTTTAATCATGCAAGAGAACATATCAGGCCGCTCAACAAATCTTTAAAATGCACGCTCTGTAAAAAGCTTCACACATTGTATTTGTGCAAATCCTTTAAAGAATTGTCTGTCGAAGATCGAAGGAAGTTTGTCTTCAATAGCAAACATTACTTCAATTGCTTGTCACCTAAGCATTCTTCTTCAAACTGCACGTCTTCCAATCTCTGTTTTCATTGCAAAAAACCGCATCATTCTTTATTGCACGTTCACGATAAATCGAGGTCATCAGTACCTGCCTCTTCAAACTCCATGCAGAGCAGCTCCGAACAAACTAATGCTTCTTCCTGCATTTCTAACGCCGAAACTTCTCACAGTGCGCAAGCTCTTTTGTCTACTGTTCAATTCGAAATCCAAGATAAATTTGGAAATTGGGTTCGAACCCGCGGTCTTCTCGATTCCGCTTCAACGCACAACTTTGTTTCGCAATCGTTGATTAAGAAACTAGGTCTTTCGTCATCGCCTACTTCTATCAATGTGACCGGCATTGACAATTTGAAAACTCAAGTCTTGCAGTCTTCAAAATTAAAAATCAGAGACGTTTGCCAAAGAAACACCAATCTTAACTTAAACTGTCTCATTCTTACCAGTATTGGCAAGGACACACCTAGCAGCTGTATTAATACCTCCGGATTAAAGATTCCTTCGCACTTAAGGTTAGCTGATCCTCAGTTTAATGCTCAAGGTCCCATTGATGTACTTTTCAGTGCCAATGTTTTTTGGAAGTGCCTTCGCAAACAAACACGTAAGTTATCTTCAACCGTGGTCGCCAGAGACACCGATTTTGGTTGGGTTATTACTGGTGAAATCCAATATCCCAGTGTTCAAACCAAAGCGCAATGTCATTTCGTTACAGCTGACATAAATCCCATTTCTGAAAAAGAGAACGCTCATTTTTCAGATCTCAATATTTTTGAAAAACACTTGTCGAAACGATGTCTTATCGTGAACAACTACGCTACCTCTGTAAGTTGTTTAAATGGTTTTTCCTTCTTCCCGCACAAGATGGCAATTCAAGTTCGCCTTGCTTTGTGTTACTTCGTCGACCTTCTTATGTCATTTTTTATAGCAGGTAATTGCTTAAACTCTCTCTCGACAACTATCTTCCCCTTGTGTAAAACCATGGCTATCAGTCACCATCACTTCGCTGTAAGCTATGTTTCACTTCTTTCGCTATTTAGAAGGATGGCCACGGCCGGCTCCTCCCCCCTTCCTCACAATTGGAAGCCGCTTTTGAAACCGCTTGAAAATCTGAATTCTCTAACGTCTAGAATAACTCTTCTTATGCATAACCTCCTTCTCAACGTCCCAGCTTTTCTTCTCTGTTCGGAAGAATTAAGCTTTTTTTCTGTCGAAAGTTGTCGGATTTCGTGATCCTCAAAATTATGCGAAATTGATTTCCTACTCTGTTTCATACGTCTTTAAATTGTTTTTTCACGTCCAAGCCACGAATGACTGCATGTCGTGTTACTCGTTCCGCTTTAAGTTACAGCTGATTCAACTAGTGTTGTTTGGTTACTTCAAACTGCTTGTTTGTCAAACTTGTTTGTATACAAGCCCGAGTAAGGTCAAGTTACTTTTCATTTCCTGTACGCTTGCCAAAGGTCAAAGCAAGTTTCTCTTATCTCAACTCTGGCTGACTGCCAACCATCGTCTTGCGAGTTGCTTCTGCAAGCTCGGAAGCCGCTCACCTACTTCCCAAAATAAACTTGTTCTAGTTAAGGACTCTTTCAGCTATTTAAATTCCTTATCTCGTTGTATTATGTGGGTCAAGGCCGCGCTTGCTTATGTCTCTTACTTACTCACGCTCGTATTCTACAATTGCTTCGATTCTTGTCTCGTAACATCGTTGCATATCCTTTACGCGCTTATGTATTGCACTTTGCTTACATATTTTGCGATCTTATTGTTCATTGATGAACAAACTTACTATTTCTCGTCGTCACATTCGATGTGTTTTTGCATTTATACTTGTCACGTCACGTTTCTCGCTGACTTAAGTACTTTTCTGAGTAACCCCTTTGATGCTTATTGTAACTTAAGGTCATTGTTTATGGCTACTAGGTTGTTACCTATGGCGTTCTTGCTTTCTACTCGCATAGTTCCTTTGTTTATTTGGTATGTTCTTATCCTTAATAGATGTACTTGTTTCTATACGCTTTGTTTAAACTTGTTAATTCTTCTTTCGCATCATATCGCAATCTTTACTAGTGCCTTATTTCCCGCAGTTTCTAGCTATTTTGTGATTGAAGTTGTCGTTAATTCTAGTTATTTAACTCCGATTTCTAATGACCCTGATGACCTCCTTCCACTTACACCTGGTCGCTTCCTTACACGCACTTCTCTCTCTGCCCCTCCTCCCCTTCCTAATTCTTACAGTGATTCTAATCTACCTATCGCTTGGCGTAAACTTGAAACCCTCCGCAATTCCTTTTGGAAGAGGTGGAACTTGGAATATTTAACTTCCTTGCAAAGGAGACAGAAGTGGTTTCTTTCCAGTCCCGATATTAAAGTGGGGGACTTGGTCTTAGTTAGGGATGTTTCACCCCCTCTAGTATGGATCTCTGGTAGAGTGACCGAGTGTTATCCTGGAAGAGATGGGAAAGTCAGGGTGGTCAGAGTTTTGATCACTAATGGTCAGATCATAAGACCACTTCTCTTCAATTACTTTATTACTCTTAAATGTTTAATTGCTCATTTGTGCTCTGTTGGTGATTTTCCCTCCCAGTATGGTGTATTCTTTGAATACACGGTACGTGAGAATCCAATTTTTAATGCTCTTTGCATGTTCATTCCTTCCTCTTTGTCAAACACCAACAGTGATCTTCTATTTTCTCTTTGAAGTTCAGGTCTCTTATATCTTTTATGAGTCTGTTCTAGATATATATCCTCTGTGACCCATCTAGCGTTATCTCGCAGCGAATCTCTGAAGCTCCTCTATTCTTCCTGGTGCAAGAGGATTCACTTATCCATCTGGCCACCAGATCTTGTTACCATCGCCAGCTAATTTCTCTTTGAGCAAGAGGACTACGTCTACTTTTTCACTCACCATGCTGCGCTAGTATCGCCTGTTATCAACTCTTTGAAGACCAGCTCATCGAGAGAAAATCATCATTTTTTGTTATAACGTTGGCATTGTTTATATGTTCTCCTTTTGTCTCATACCCCCCACTCTTTTCCCCTTCCTTAGACCCTCCGTGCTCCGTTGAGGTGGTTCTCAATATCTACGAATCTATGACAGCAATCAAACTGACATGTTGTATGTTGGTAGATGCAATTAACATAAGTAGGATATATGGAAATAGGCTGTATAGTTCTTCACGGAACGACTTGTTTGCATGATGTTCAGTTATGACCACTGTGAAATTGATTTACTTACACGCTGTCAATAAAGAGCTTTTGGACTAGACTAGCAACTGATGGATCGGCTGCTCACTTCAGCGCGGCGGGTAGCCCGCGCACTCAGCCAGCCAAGTTCCGCCCCACCACTTCCGAAACTACCTTCCACCAAAATGCTCGGAGCACTGGCCTAGAGCGCGGCCGGAGCGCTAGCGCTCGGAGAGCGCTGTTTGGATGGCCCTGGTCTAAATGTATGAATACCGTTGTGTTGGGAGAAGATACTGACTTGCTCATTCTGCTGTTGTATCATTCTTTGGACAGTGGTTTCTCCTTACATTTTAGAAGTGATATTCAAGTATCCAAGTCATTTTTGACATATTTCAGACGTATCATCATATTTCTTTATTGCTCAATTATTGTGTGTCCATTTCGTCATTTTGGGAAATAAAGTTCAACTATCACACAAGATTGGTCGGTATTCCTCAAAAACATGTGTCACATTCACTTTTCGCAATAAATAAAGGAACCGGGTAGTGTGGAATGACCAAAAAGAACATTAAAGTGTTTTTAGGTTTAAAAAATCTCCATTCTTTCTCGATTACACCAATATATAACACATGAAACCATATTTGAGGTCATTATTGATATTTTAATGTAACCATGGATACGTCAATTACATTTAGTGAAGAAATGTTTACATGGCAAGACACAGAACCCAAACGAAAGCTTAAATACTTGTATCTGGGGGCGTATGACTATAAACGTGTTTGTGGGGCTCCATGCATTGAATACCGGTATTGGGATAGTACGAAGGGCGTACTATATTATTTTACACTTTTTTCTACCCAAATGAAGTACATTACACATCCGTTCTTACGTCCACCTTCTCAGCATAATCTCCTTGTAGTTTTATGCACTTTTGCCACCGATATGTCAGTCTCTTCAGACCTTCCTGAAACCATTGTTTCGGAGTGCTGCGTACCCATGCCTTGACAGCCGAGTCAAGTTCCGCAAAATCCGCAAAACGGCGACCATGCAATGGAAACATAGGGGCAGTCCACCGCCAATGAAACGTCGAACAGTGCCATCAGTTGGCAAGCGAATGACGACAGTGTTCTGAGACACAAAGAGCATCATCCTCATTGACTGGCTGGAATTGGGGGCCACGATTAACAGTGCAGCATATGTGGCAAACCTTAAGCGCTTAGGCGGCGTAGTTGGTAGCATGCTGAGCTTCTATGACCAAGGTCGCGGGTTCAAACCCGGCCGAAGTCGTCGAATTTTTAAGAGCGTTAAAATCCCTAAGTAGGCCTTCCTTCGGAGGGGAAGTAAAGCCGGCGGTCCCATGTCATAGATTTATGGCATGAATAAGAACCTTCCACTAACTAATAATAATAATAATAATGTTATTGGTTTTACGTCCCTTTTAACTACACTGGCTTTTAGAGACGCCGGGGTGCCGGAATTTTGCCCCGAAGGGGATCTTTAACGTGCCAGTAAATCTACTGACACGGCTCCCTCGCATTTGCGCACCCTCAAATGCCAGCTGACTGCGCCAGGTTTCGAACTTGCAACCTTGGGCTCAGCAAGCGAGAACGTTACCCCTGAGCCACGCAGCCAGTCCTTCCATTAACTACACTTGTGTGAAACCAAACTTTGTAGGTTAGAATTGATAACGCTTTATTAGTTCCAACTTTCGCCACCAGGTGCCGACTGCGATGCCATCTAGTAGCCAAGTCCGCAAGCTAGGTGTCGTGGACGGTAGCATTTGGTAGCAAAAGTAGGAACTACTTGAAATTATTGTCTGTAGTCCTTACTTGAATTAAAACAGATAACACACACTAATACTGTCATCACAATTAACATCGGTTACCAGACAGATTCTACACACACCCAAAGTACACGGAGCTACATGACCGCGTTGTCGCAGCCCCTTAACTAAGCAACCAACCAACCAACCTTAAGCGCTTACGTCGTACCATTCAAACTAAGAGGCCAGGAAAATGGGCTAAAGGTGTGCTTCTGCAACATGACAATGCCCGCCCCCACACTAGCCAAGATACCACCGCTGCCATTGATCAAATGGGATTCACGGTGCTCCCAAATCCACCATACTCCCCCGACTTGGCACCAAGTGATTATCACCTGATCGGGAACATGAAGAAACCTCTGAACGCAGCTGTTAAGGCATGGGTACGCAGCACGCCGAAAGAATGATTTCAGGAAGGTTTGGAGAGACTGATACATCGATGGTAAAAGTGTATATAGTTACAAGAAGATTATGTTGAGAATGTGGACGTAACTACTGACGTGTAATGTACTTCATTTGGGTAGAAAAAAATTGTAAACCAATATAGTACGTCCCTCGTATATGCAGTTGGGGCAATGGCAAGAAATTTCTAACACATTCTGTGGAAGTATCAGTACATAGCCTGTAGCAGAAAGGCTTTGAAACCATTAGTAGGCCTAGTCATTGAGATAAATTAAGTATAACCAAAACATTCTATTACAAAATGCTCAAAAAGTTTGCTCGATTAGGTTTCTATTTAAAAATCGATCAAGCCCAACAATATGTATCTTCAGGCTGTTAACCACAAATATGTAAGTACATGCTCCAATATTGGTGGTTCTGAGTCTTCTAGATCACAAGAAAAAGGTACACAATAAAGCAGAAACTTTTTTTATGTAACCTTCCACCACTGCTCATCGTTTCAATCAATCATCACGAAATTCAACAGATATATACCCTCAAGTCATTGTAACAATACCGAGGAACTTCTGGTGCCGCATCAACAGGCTGAGGACTGGACATGGTTGTTGCAATTATTTCAGGTACAAGTGGGGCCGGATCAGCTTACCAATGTGTGAGTGTAACCCGGAAGAATAGACGATCGAACATCTGGTCCAACGCTCTCCTCTTTATTCGTACCCTGGCATTCCTGACGATTTGTTCGCTCTCATACTCGATTTAACTGAATGGTTGAGGAGGATGGACTTTAAAGTTTGATTATACCTTGTTATGTATACCCAGTAATTGTATATTGTATAAATTACCATATCATTAAATAAATAAATAAATAAATAATTGTAACAATCCTTCAAAGTCTCATAAATATAGCTCAAGTAGTTTCGGAGATATTCAAGATTTGAGAACTAACGTTTACACTATCCGGTCCCCTTAAAGTAAATTTTAACTAATTTCCCGTGGATGGATTTTGGCGGATTTTGGATATATTTTGTAGCACATATTATTGAGACTAACTACGAAGGATTTGCTTTTGTTACAAGTTTTTCGAGGTAGGCTCAATTTTTTAAAATATTTTGACCTGACTACAGGTATGCGCTTCGTACTGTGTTACTTCAACGACCTAAGAAGACTTTAAGTGAAGTTTTAATAGACGCACACGCGACGAGTAAGATTGCGACAACTTGGGTATAGCCTTGACGTTACATTTAGTGATAACCACCTCGTCGTGCTCCCCAAGAATTTTATTTATTTATCGTATGGCTTTTAGTGCCGGGAGTGTCCGAGGACATGTTCGGCTCGCCTGAGTCTGTAGCTGCTTCCAGCGGACACCCTAAAGGGTGAGCTACAAGTTCCGTTCAATTTCAAGTAGTTCCAACTTTTGCCACCAGATATCAATGATACCTAGTGGCGAACGTTGGAACTTTGATAGAGCGTTCTGACGAAATCTAACCTAACAAATTTTTCTTTACACAAGTTTAGTCTGTGAAAGGATCTTTTAAATGCCATAAATCTATGACATGGGACCGCCGGCTTTACTTCCCCTCCGAAGGAAGGCATACTGAAGGATTTTTAACGCTCTTAAAAAATCCGACGACTTCGGCCGGGTTTGAACCCGCTATACTCCCCAAGAAGTTCCGCGTCGACGGGTGCTTCATCACCAGTGATGAAGTGAAAACTGCAGTCCATCTCGTTGGTAGCAGACAAAGTACGATAGCTACAATGAGTGTTTAAATAAATAAATAAACAAGGAAACTATGTGGAAAATAGGTGAAGTCATGTATAACTCTAAAACCATATTTGGCAGTTCAGGTTAAGTTATAAAATGGACCTAACTTAAAAAATATCCCTCGTATTACTGTGCTTGTGAACTATTTTCATTGGGTGCAATGCTGGTCTATTGTATCAAACAAGAAACACACTTAATTCTCCAGTGTTCCTAGTTGACGTACTTAATTGTCCGCGCCTTCTCGACGACTCAGCACCCGGCTTCCGTGTTTTCCCCCACCAGCTACCTGCCTTAGCTCGTGAAGTGGACCAGTTTGCTCCGATAGATGCTGCGTCAAAAACTCATAACTTTTAGCACAATATAAGCTTCCTCGCTCAGGAGAACTAGCCCCCCCCCCCCCCCCCCTCACACACAGTTTAGCAGCCCTGAGCCGGCCAGAGGGCAAAGGAGTTTTGAGAGCCATAATTTAAGTCACATTTATTTAGCGTATGGCTTTTAGTGCCGGGAGTTTGTAGCTGCTTCTATGCGGACACCCATGGGATGAGCTACTACTACAGTCACGTGTGGATGAGATGAAATGAACGAATATCAACGAGCAAGTTCAATTTCAAGTAGTTTCAACTTTGGCTACCAGATGCCACTGACACCTAGCAACGAACGTTGGAACTTGATAGAGCGCTTCTAACAAAATATAACCTACAAATTTGGCTACACCCTGTCAACTGTAGTGGTAGGTTCTTTTTCATGCCATAAATCTATTACATGGGCCCGTCGGCTTTACTTCCCCTCCGAAGAAGGGCATACTGAAGGATTTAAACGCTCTTAAAAATCCGACGACTTCGGCCGGGTTTGAACCCGCAATTTTGGGCATAGCAGTTTAGCATGCTACCGACTACGCCACCGAAGCCGCTAATTTAAGCCACAATGCTAAAGAAACTGGAACACTGAATGAAGAGGACGTTTTTGCCAAAATGACAATTGTTGGATAGACCACTGTTGCACCCAGGTCCACAATTTATACAAGTGCTAGTGTATTTCAGTTCTCGGGAAGAGTAAATTACACAGCTACGGCTCCTCCTCTATCGCCTTATTTGTACTTCAAAGAACTCGTGCATCATCTAGCTGTGTTCTAGTGGATTATGACGTCACCACGCTTTTTCGTTGGGTTTGCAGTGACAGTGCACGTACTGTGTTATTTTTAAAGTCGACTCGCGCTCTTCCTGACAACTGTTCCGAGGTTTTAACGACGCCTGGGAATGGAGCGACTGTTCACTGGAAATAAACGCCCCAGGCAATTCAAATTAAACACAGTTTCTTGTTTGAAAAAGGAGAAAATAAATTACAAGAAGCCGTACAAGAAAAACATCTTGGTGACTTCGACATAAAATATTGGAGTGAAGCTGTTGCTAGATCTTCTGCTGTGTGTTTAAAGAAAGATATTATCGCTGACGGTACGAAAACCCTACACGCCACTTTTCTTACATTCCATTCTCTTCCTTACGACTGGTAACCTATTCACTGCTATTTATGAAAATTAATGTAGTTTCGCAATTCAAATTAACCCTAGAGCGGGCGCGCCTATAAATGTTACATTACCGGGCGCGTGGTGAATTTCGTTCACCATTCATTTTTCTTAGTCTTAGCAACTGGTTAACAAGTGATTACTCATACACGATTGATATTGTTACTCCTTATGTGCTTTATAAACCGTAGATATAATAATTACAACACTAATTACAAGTGACAGTACATACATATAATAATGAAGGGTCAAAATGTTCATGGGTTGAAGACTGAAAATACAATTGAAACCGATGAATACTTCACTTATGAGAACTTAAAATGAAACACTTCTAACAATCTTCATTAAACATTATCATTATTCTCACAGCTTACACATCTAATGCATCTTCTCGAGTGTGTTTTACACACAAAGTTATGACACTCATTACACTTCATTGTGGTGACCTGATTTTGTTTCCGCTCACAATGCATCGTCCTCTCTTCTTTGTCACTTTTATCTCTTCTGATGTTTCTTCCTGATGGTATGGAGATAACACTGCTCGGATATCTGGAGGCAGTGTTCCTATCTTAGCT
This sequence comes from Meconema thalassinum, assembly GCA_946902985.2. Classification (NCBI taxonomy): domain Eukaryota; kingdom Metazoa; phylum Arthropoda; class Insecta; order Orthoptera; family Tettigoniidae; genus Meconema; species Meconema thalassinum. The sequence goes on from OX336388.2 coordinate 1,203,133,277, forward strand.
CGTTCAACCAACCACTTATTCGTGAGTTGAAATGAAAGATTCTTCAAAAACACGCGTCTCTTTACTGGTTGGTTCTTCGGATTCCCTTTGTAAAGTACCTGACTATTTATTCCAGCAATGTTGAGTAGAGCAAAAAAGACACACATTATCCACCGTGGGGTTTTCCGGGCTACCGAGTACTTGCCTTCCATTTGGTCGGAAGTATCGAATCCGCCTTTAGATAGATTATAATCCAGTATAGCATGGGGCTTTGAACTGTTGGGATCCACGGAGGGTTCGTCATGCATAGACGAAAGTAAGATAACTGCTTTATTCCTTTTAGGAACATGCGAAATGAGCATGATTTCATACTGAAACCCAAACGTTGTTGAACCAACTGGTCTATCTTTATGAGGAAGAAACTGCTGTGGAATTTCTCTTTTATTGTTCCTGACAGTGCCTATACACGTTAATTTGTCTTCTAAAAGATCAAGGACTAGGTCATAGCTGGTATACCAGTTGTCGATTGTTAGATTACGATTTTTTTCCCTTCACGTGGTCTATTAGACGTTTCACTATTTCATATGGCTTATTAGAGAGTTCATAGGGGCCAGGAGGTTGCCTGCCACAGTATAACTCAAGGGATGAAGTATAAAAATTTTAGCATCATTCAGGGCGTAGAATTTTAACCCATACTTTGCCGGCTTACTTGGCATAAACTGTATAAATGCACATCTCCCTCGAAAAGGCACTAGCTTCTCATATATTGTTAAAAACTCACTTGGTGTGTAGCTCTTTTTACAGTTCACTACAAAGGAATCCAACAATGTGCAAACTGCTGCTAGTTTATCTATTCGCAGGTGATCGTTACGTGTAGTTTTGTCGTCAAAACGAAGACTCCGTAACAAAAATAGAAACATCTTTGAAGACATGCAGGCTCTTGCTATTCCCATTCCAGTTCCATCTTTCGCCCAGATTTCTTCCACAGATGTGTACTGTTCACCTTTCAAACCAATGAGGAACAATAAACCAATCAAAGCAATTATTTCTTCATGGCAAGTAGATTTAGCATCGCGCTCACGACTGTAAGTCACTTCTTCGCAATGCCTTGCAATATAAATGTTAGTATAAGAAACTATTTCATCAATCATTTCAGAATCAATTATCTGTAAGAAAGCATCCATTTCACACGACACTGTTTTCGCATCTCCTTTTGGACAAGGAAATAGTTTTATTATATTTTTTGATTTAATCCAAGAGGCAGCCCTTGAAAAGCTATTGGTGCACCACATTGTTTCGTCTTTCCCGAAGAAAAAAAAAACCTCTCTAGTTCATCGTGTTCACAGCTATCAACTAGGCCTACATCACCTTCTTGTTCACTCTCACTGTCATGATTAATGTCTGAATAATTTACCACTTCATCTTCACCATCAGAAAAATCACAAACTTCAGCTCCCTCAGATCCTTTCTCCACATCAGATAATTCCTGTAACAGCGTTTGTATGTCTTCATCCTTCACAAACTTCGCCCTACAATAAAAATAGATAGTTACTTCTGTATCCTCTATAGTCTGTATTTTAAAATAATGAAACTCCAAGAACGTTTAAGGTACAATTTTACTTACATTTCCGGGCGCGTGGTGAAGAAAGTTCATCAAATGACGGCACTTGCGAGTCAAGGTCGAATAGCGTGACACGTACAACTTCCTGAACAGATACCGCTACATTGAGAGTATCGATAAGACTTCGCCGGAAGGTACTAACAGTGCCACGGCTGTAGCTCTTTGGAACTAACAACTACAGATGAAATACGCGGGTTGGTGAACGAAATTCACCAGCGCGCCCGGTAGAAAAAATACAGGGATCATTTTCCTTTACGAAGTAGACGAACATTGCAGGATATTGCGGGTTTGTTGATCACATCGATAGGGCGTCACTCTTGGTCAACTGCGATCGTTTATTGAATGAGATAATCTATCAATCTATAGCATTAATAAAAATGACATGCATTTCTTGTTTTTTGGGCTAATGCGTAGGAAATTAAATTAGATACCTGACGTTTCGAAGGAACCTTGCCTCCTTTTTAAATTAGCCCAAAAACCATGAATTATTTGTATAGTAATCCGGGCCTTGAAAGCCTTAATCTACATATTAAAAAATGACATGGTTTTTATTTTTTATTTGTTTGTTTCAGATAGGCTGGCACACTATTGGACTGATGAGTTAAAAATAGCTTGTAATCCCGAATCACGAGAAAGAAAAATCTTCATTTTGATACATTTCGTGTCTGGAATTAATGGGGGACTGTAGAGCCGTTTATCTGTTGCGAATTTGGGCAATTTTTGCCCTACCATTTACAACAATGATCAAGGAGTCATCACTTAGAACAGTCGGTTCCAACATGTAGAATTCTGCTGACCACTCATCCTGAAATTGAATCATGTACGGACCACCTCCCACCTCCCACGCCTCATCATAACCCCCCCCATCAGCTGTACCCTTCCTCAGCGATTTCCCCATAGCCAAATACAAAAGTGATTAATTACAATAGATTTTAGAACACATTAATTATTATTATTATTGCTGTCGTTTCGACCATCCACGGACCACGCTATTTCAACTGCCCATGTCCATGTCTTTGCGCTTGGGCCTTAACGTTCGCCCAGTATTCCCGCATTCGTTTCCTATGCTGTTCCTTCCTCGCTTCAGTCCATGTCTTGCCAGTTTTTAGTTTGGCTTTTCTTGGAATTATTATTATTACTATTAATTAGTGCATAGTACAACTTAATTACAAACTATTTAATAAACCAAAATAACTTTTTTATAATGTACAGTCTACATAATATAAAAAGTCTCAAGAAATTTATGTTGAAACAAAACAATTTTGTTTAAAAAGGACGTTGATTTTTTTACCTCAATATTTCTTTCAGTATGAATTATGTGCACACATTCCGATTTTGCTAGAGCTAACCTCAAATCTCTGCTTGCACCAAGCCGATTTCGTTGTTTTTTAATCAACAATAAAGTTGTGAATTCCTGCTCCCTGCCTTGAAAGTTTATTTACTACAAGTAAACATAAGTTATGAAAAGTATTTTGTATCATATTCTAATAATTATTATTTTAAAGAAGTTTTAATTCATCAGCTGATAGTCATCGGTACGGATAAATGTAACCAATCTCATTCAACGCACATCACTTTCAAAATCCCTATTTATTGGCAACATTTTATATTATGTGCTACCCTCTTGTCCCACGGTTCACTGGTTGGGAACCAGTGATTTAGAGGCTTGGACGTCATGGTCATTTCGACCGTGTGTGTTTGTGTGTGTGGTTACTGTAACTGATGCAAGGATCGGAAGGAAACGACCGTAGCCTAAGTTAGGAATCATCCCGGCATGTCCCCACATTAGAAGCGGAAAACCACTTCTAAGATGGTTGAGGTGGGAATCGAACCCATCTCTTGACAGTTTTGCCTCACGAGGCTGGGTGTACCCTGTCCCAGCCCACAGTCCAGAATTACATTTCTTGGCAGAGCCGAGAATGGAACCCGGACTTCAGGGTTGACACCCAAGTATGCTAGCCACTACACCACAAGGTGTAGCTATTACGCTGTCTGTTGTGCAAAGAGTACAAGCCATATGGATGGCAAAGGTAGCGTAGCCAAGATCGACCAATCCAATCCGGATAAACGTAATCGGTGAATTGCTGCACTTCTGAAATATGAAGCAACTCGGCTATATAACACTCAACAAGTTAACAACGATCCAAGTATCCATAGTTTTGAATCCGATGAGAAATTTGGAACAAACTTCTGAAAAACCCTAGTATATTTTCTAATAATACGCCATATATAATTATTGAAAGTTGAGCATATTTCGTTTAAATTGACATTATTGCAATTCTCAAACAGAGCATCTATAGATTATTAATTATTGACTACAGTTAAACGATGCGTTAAGGAACCATAATACCACGTTTATAATATTAATTGTCACATTTATCGTTAAATGCGAAATGAGAGTGTGATAATGTAATGTAGCGTACCCCGAATAGAGGAGGCAATAAAGCCAGATTTTGAAGAGTGATTGCCCTTGTCGTGTATTCTTTGAATACACGGTACCTGAGATATAATTTTTATTGCTCTTTGCATGTTCATTTCTTCCTTCCTCTTTGTCAACCACCAACAGTGATCATCTGTTTTCTCCTTGTTGGGCATATCTCTTATGTCTTCATAAGTATGTTTCAGATATATAACTTCTGTGACCCACCTAGCGTCATCTAGTAGCGAACCTCTGAAGCTACTCAATTCCTCATCGTGCAAGAGGACTTACATATCCATCTGGCCACCAGATCTCGTTACTATCGTCAGCTATTTTCTCCTTGAGCAAGAGGACTACGTCTACTGTTTCACTCACCATGCTGCGCTAATATCGCCTACTATCAACTCTTAGAAGACCATCCATCAAGAAGAAAATTATTTTTTGCTAAGTTGGTTATGCTGATATGTATACCTTTTGTTTCCTACCCCCACTTTTTCCCCTTCCGTGGTCTCTCCGTGCTCCGTTGAGCTGCTCTCACTTCTCCGTCTGCAGTTGACTCGTCCAGTCAAAGCTCCGCTCGAGCTTGCCTCCTCAAACCAAGAGGCTCAACCTCTTCTACGCCATGTTGGCTAAGTAATCTTCAACAGAAACTTCGACTTCAACATGAAATCAAGATAAGTACCATTTTAAAAGTTTTAACCTCATCTTCATGGTTTTAACTTCCTCGTGCTTTTAATTATAATTTATAGACAGTGTGAAATCATTTATTTTGGGGCAATACTCATTCCTCGTGGGATTTGCCATGTTGAGCTTTTGCTTGAATAAGCCAACTTTACTAAAAAAGAGCTTTTCTTAAGCTATTTAAACGAGAAACCCTCTCGCTACGTGGGATATTATCTAATACCCGCTGTCTATAATTATAAAGCTAATTCCTCCGTTGGATTTTCTCAACCCCATTTTCTGCTAAGGTCGTTCTGGAACCTTCGAGATCTTATTCTCTATCTGCGAGTATTGCCGTTAAGTATTGTTCACGCACTTGTGAAAATGCTAGTTAAAATGGGGAATCTTCCTTATAAATTTTTGCAATAGCTAATTTTCTTCCACCGCTGGAACCTCTGGAACATTCTATGGCGCATTTAATTGTAAATCACAACTTTTTCAAGAAATAGACTCTCACCTATATAGTGCAATCAGTTATTTCCATAATTGCAATAACTTTCTTTTTCATGAACTTTAGTGTTTCTATAGTGAACTTTGCATCCATCTTCATAGACTATAGTGACAAACAGTGCTTGCTCTACGTTTCTACCGCGTCGCGATCGTCCGGTTATATTAAATACGGCCATGAACATTTATCCTATATCCCAATGATCTTTCCTCAACCTTCTACTAACCATCATTATTAATAAAATTGTAACTTTCTATAAGGTGTCACCCACAAGGTGCCCTTTCCTCTTGGCTAGTTTAACATTAATTAAATTCTGCTTAATTGCTTGTGTGATACAAGTTTTAGATTTACGTTGTTTCTTTCCCATAATCAGGGAAAACAATTCTTTAAACTCTTGAGCGAGTCATGTTCAGGTTTCACGAAATGGAAACTGTCCCATTTGGCGAGTGATTCCTGCCCAAACTTGGGAAGTCCAGAACTTTCCCTTTCACTTTCTTCAGGTTTCACAGTAAGTGACCTGCCCTCTTTGTATAATTCTCATATATTAATTCTGTATAAATATAAGAAGTTGTAGGAACTTCTATCTTATTTTTCATGTTGTTATTATTGTTATTTTCAAAGTTGTCACTTTCTCTAGAACATTCTCTCCTGAATTTCTTAAGGTGCACTTTTGTACTCCAATTCACGTTTAAGCTTTAATTATTTCATTGTTCATTTGTTTAAATCTTATAAAGATTTTAGAAACATGTAAGGTTTGAAACCGTGTAAATTGTCAATTGCCTGGAGCAACCTTTTAATGTTGAGAGGTCTGCGACCCTATTTGTTAAAAGGTTCAAATGAACTATGTTTATTAAAATTATATTGCACAATTGTTAATTTCCTCAAACTTCTTGGAATTGTCAAATAAATTAAATATTTATTTTGGATTCATAATTTCTCTGATACTACAGTTAGGCAGGATCCTGGCTTTCCTAGCCCTTCCTAGGTTTATGCCCTCGTTCATGCTTAATAAAGCTTTTACTATCTGTCTGGCCAGACCATCACCCTTCCCTATAGTACTTTTATTCGTGCTTGGGAGGAAAGACACTAAAGCCACTCTCTGGCAAACTGCCCAAGTCTTAGCTGCAGTTCCCGTCAGCTTCGACCAAGCTCGTACCTATTTTAGATATCAGGAGGTTAAGTTTCTGTGGCAATCGCCTCTAAGTGCATTTAAAGTTAAACTTATTAATTTTGTGGGACTCTCCTCCTATTTTTCTATCCTTCTCTTCCAATCCCAAATCTACTTCCTTCTCTTAATCATCTTCCCTTGGTGGGTGGGTTATTCCTCAGCCAATAAACTACCCAAAATTTGGTACCAGAAACCCGGGAGAGTCCATTTTTTATTTCTATTGTTTGTCAAGTGTCATTTGACAATACTTGGCAAATTATTAATATCTGCTTTGGATTTTTCAGTTATATCTACATCATGCAAAGCCTGTGAACGGGAAAGAGGCCGCTCCTGTCTCCTTTGGTGTGTCCTGTTCTTTCGACCCATTCTCTGCTGCAAACTTGACAGCATCTCCAAGGTTCTACAGTTTCGTGAGTTGTATTTCAATTTATTCTCTTTATCATGGCTCCTACTGAAAAAGATGAAACTCTCATTGCTAGACGTTCTTCTTATAAAGGGCAACTCACTAGATTCAGAAATTTTATCAACAAGTTAAATCCCGCCGAGTGTGATTTAGACATCTTGACACATCGCCTTAAGTTGTACGAACGGTCTTATGATTATTATGACCAAATTCAAACCGAGATTGAATCCGCTTGCCCAGAACTCCAATCGGATCGGGACGAGGTCGAACCCTTGTACTTTGAAGGGATTGCAAAGGCCCACCAATTGATTCGCAATATCTCAGAACCGGACACTAGGGTCATCAATCCGGCCCAGTTCGCACCCGCTTCAGTTCACAAGAACAAACCGAAACCGTTACTTCCCAAGATAAGCCTACCGCACTTCTCAGGCAAGGAAGGTGAATGGTATTCTTTTTACGAACTTTACTGCTCCCTAATTCATGAAAATATCGAGATCCCAGACATACATGAATTTTACTTCCTCCGTACGTCTTTGGAATCTGAGGCCTTAGCCTTAGTGGAGTCACTGCCTTTAAGCGCAGACAACTACCACATCGCCTTTAATCTCCTTAAAGAGAGATATGGCAATTTACGTTTGAGTGTCGCACGACACATCCGTTGTCTTTTCAACTTGCCAGCCGTCAGACCTAATGACGTCACCTCTTTAAGAGACCTCTTAGATTCTATGCAGTTAAATGTCAGAGCGTTATACCAACTAAAACAGCCTGTCCAAACATGGGACACCATACTTATTCACCTAGCTACATCAAGATTCGATTTTTCGACACTGAAGGCCTTTGAGATCGAACTCGCCTGCAACAAGGAACATTCGTTCGAACACCTTATCTCGTTTCTCAACAGTCGATGTCAATTCCTTACAGCACTCGCATTTCAGTGCGAAAAGGTCGAAACGAATCCTCAGTGTCAAATTTTTGGAAAAAAAACTTGCTTCTTCAAAGGGACATCAGCCCCCATTTGTCGAAAACAAACAAACCCGTTCTTCTTTCAATCATTCAAGAGAAGATATCAGGCCGCTTAACAAATCGTTAAAATGCACGCTCTGTAAAAAGCTTCACACATTGTATTTGTGCAAATCCTTTAAAGAATTGTCTGTCGAAGATCGAAGGAAGTTTGTGTTGAATAGCAAACATTGTTTCAATTGCTTGTCACCTAAGCATTCTTCTTCGAACTGTACGTCATCAAATCTCTGTTTCCATTGTAAAAAACCGCATCATTCTTTATTGCACGTTCACGATAAATCGAGGTCATCAGTACCTGCCTCTTCAAGCTCCATGCAGAGCAGCTCCGAACAAACTAATGCTTCTTCCTGCATTTCTAATGCCGAACCTTCTCACAGTGCGCAAACCCTTTTGACCACTGTACAATTCGAAATCCAAGATAAATTTGGAAATTGGTTTAGAACCCGTGGTCTTCTCGATTCCGCTTCAACGCACAACTTTGTTTCTCAATCGTTGATTAAAAAACTAGGTCTTTCGTCATCGCCTACTTCTATCAATGTGACCGGCATTGACAATTTGAAAACTCAAGTTTTGCAGTCTTCAAAATTGAAAATCAGAGACGTTTGCCAAAGAAACACCAATCTTAATTTAAACTGTCTCATTCTTACCAGTATTGGCAAGGACACTCCAAGTCACTCTATTAATACCTCCGGATTAAAGATTCCTTCGCACTTAAGGTTAGCTGATCCTCAGTTTAATGCTCAAGGTCCCATTGATGTACTTTTCAGTGCCAATGTTTTTTGGAATTGCATTCGCAAACAAACACGCAAGTTATCTTCAACCGTGGTCGCCAGAGACACCGATTTTGGTCGGGTTATTACTGGTGAAATTCAGCATCCCAGTGTTCAAACCAAAGCGCAATGTCATTTCGTTATAGCTGACATAAATCCCATTTCTGAAAAAAAAACCGCTCATGTTTCAGATCTTAATATTTTTGAAAAACACTTGTCGAAACGATGTCTTATCATGAACAACTACGCTACCTCTGTAAGTTGTTTAAATGGTATTTCCTTCTTCCCGCACAAAATGGCAATTCAAGTTCGCCTTGCTTTGTGTTATTTCGTTTACCTTCTTATGTCATTTTTTATAGCAGGTAATTGCTTAAACTTTTTCTCGAAAACTATCTTCCCCTTGTGTAAAACCATGGCTATCAGTCACCATCACTTTGCTGTAAGCCATGTCTCACTTCTTTCGTTATTTAGAAGGATGGCCACGGTCGGCTCCTCCCCCCTTCCTCACAATTGGAAGTCGCTTATGAAACCGCTTGAATATTTGAATTCTATAGCATCTAGAATAACTATTCTTATGCATAACCTTCTTCTCAATGTCCCAGCTTGTCTTCTTTGCTCGGAAGAATTAAGCTTCTTTTTGTTGAAAATTGTCGGATTCCGTGATCCTCTCAATTATGCGAAATTGATTTCCTACTCTATTTCATATATCTTTAAATTGCTTTTTCACGTCCAAGTTACGATTGACTGCATTCCGTTCAACCTGAATATTTGCTTTAAGTTACAGCTGATTCAACCAGTGTTGTTTGTTTATTCTGAACTGCTTGTTTTTCAAACTTGTTTGTATACACGCCTGAGGAAGGCCAAGTTGTTGTTTATTTCCTGTACGCTTGACACAGTTCAAAGCAAGTTTCTCTTATCTCAACTCTGGCTGATTGCCAACCATTGTCTGGGGAGCCGCTACCGTAATCTCGGAAGCCGCTCACCTAATTCCCAAAATAAACTTGTTCTAGTTAAGGACTCTCTCAGCTATTTATATGTCTTATCTCGTTGTACTATGTGTGTCAAGGCCGTGCTTGTTTACGTCTCTCACTTACTCATGCTCGTATTCTATAACTGCTTCGATCCCTGTTTCAAAACTTCGTTGCGTATTTCTCACGCGCTTATGTATTGCAATTTGCTTGCAAATTTTGCGATCTTAATGTTCATTGATGAACAAACTTGTTTTTTCTCGTCGTCACATTCGATGTGTTTTTGCATTTATACTTGTTATGTCACGTTTCTCGCTGGCTTAAGTATTTTTCTGAGTAACCCCTTTGATGCTTATTGTGACTTAAGGTCATTGCTTATTGCTACTCGTTTGTTACCTATAGCGTTCTTGCTTTCTACTCGCATAGTTTCTTTGTTTATTTGGTATATTCTTATCCTTAATAGATGTACTTGTCTCTATACGCTTTGTTTAAACTTGTCAATTCTTCTTTCGCATCGTATCATAATCTTTACTAGTGCTTTATTTCTCTCAGCTTCCAGCTATTTCGTGATTGAAAGTGTCGTTAATTCTCGCCCTTTAACTCCGCTTTCCAATAACCCTGATGACCTCCTTCCACTTACACCTGGTCGCTTCCTTACACGCACTTCTCTCTCTGCCCCTCCTCCCCTTCCTAATTCTTACAGGGATTCTAATCTACCTATCACTTGGTGTAAACTTGAAGCCCTCCGTAATTCTTTTTGGAATAGGTGGAACTTGGAATATTTAACTTCCTTGCAAGGGAGACAGAAGTGGTTTCTTTCCAGTTCCGACATTAAAGTGGGAGACTTGGTCTTAGTTAGGGATGTTTCACCCCCCCTAGTCTGGCCTTTTGGAAAAATGACCCAGTGTTATCCTGGAAGAGATGGGAGAGTCAGGGTGGCCAAAATCTTGACCACAAATGGACCGATCACAAGACCACTGTCTTTGATCGCTCCGCTTCCAATAAATGTGTAACTGTTTATTTGCTCTCTGTTGGTGTTTGGCCCCCCAGTATGGTGTATTCTTTGAATACACGGTACCTGAGATATAATTTTTATTGCTCTTTGCATGTTCATTTCTTCCTTCCTCTTTGTCAACCACCAACAGTGATCATCTGTTTTCTCCTTGTTGGGCATATCTCTTATGTCTTCATAAGTATGTTTCAGATATATAACTTCTGTGACCCACCTAGCGTCATCTAGTAGCGAACCTCTGAAGCTACTCAATTCCTCATCGTGCAAGAGGACTTACATATCCATCTGGCCACCAGATCTCGTTACTATCGTCAGCTATTTTCTCCTTGAGCAAGAGGACTACGTCTACTGTTTCACTCACCATGCTGCGCTAATATCGCCTACTATCAACTCTTAGAAGACCATCCATCAAGAAGAAAATTATTTTTTGCTAAGTTGGTTATGCTGATATGTATACCTTTTGTTTCCTACCCCCACTTTTTCCCCTTCCGTGGTCTCTCCGTGCTCCGTTGAGCTGCTCTCACTTCTCCGTCTGCAGTTGACTCGTCCAGTCAAAGCTCCGCTCGAGCTTGCCTCCTCAAACCAAGAGGCTCAACCTCTTCTACGCCATGTTGGCTAAGTAATCTTCAACAGAAACTTCGACTTCAACATGAAATCAAGATAAGTACCATTTTAAAAGTTTTAACCTCATCTTCATGGTTTTAACTTCCTCGTGCTTTTAATTATAATTTATAGACAGTGTGAAATCATTTAATTTGGGGCAATACTCATTCCTCGTGGGATTTGCCATGTTGAGCTTTTGCTTGTATAAGCCAACTTTACTAAAAAAGAGCTTTTCTTAAGCTATTTAAACGAGAAACCCTCTCGCTACGTGGGATATTATCTAATACCCGCTGTCTATAATTATAAAGCTAATTCCTCCGTTGGATTTTCTCAACCCCATTTTCTGCTAAGGTCGTTCTGGAACCTTCGAGATCTTATTCTCTATCTGCGAGTATTGCCGTTAAGTATTGTTCACGCACTTGTGAAAATGCTAGTTAAAATGGGGAATCTTCCTTATAAATTTTTGCAATAGCTAATTTTCTTCCACCGCTGGAACCTCTGGAACATTCTATGGCGCATTTAATTGTAAATCACAACTTTTTCAAGAAATAGACTCTCACCTATATAGTGCAATCAGTTATTTCCATAATTGCAATAACTTTCTTTTTCATGAACTTTAGTGTTTCTATAGTGAACTTTGCATCCATCTTCATAGACTATAGTGACAAACAGTGCTTGCTCTACGTTTCTACCGCGTCGCGATCGTCCGGTTATATTAAATACGGCCATGAACATTTATCCTATATCCCAATGATCTTTCCTCAACCTTCTACTAACCATCATTATTAATAAAATTGTAACTTTCTATAAGGTGTCACCCACAAGGTGCCCTTTCCTCTTGGCTAGTTTAACATTAATTAAATTCTGCTTAATTGCTTGTGTGATACAAGTTTTAGATTTACGTTGTTTCTTTCCCATAATCAGGGAAAACAATTCTTTAAACTCTTGAGCGAGTCATGTTCAGGTTTCACGAAATGGAAACTGTCCCATTTGGCGAGTGATTCCTGCCCAAACTTGGGAAGTCCAGAACTTTCCCTTTCACTTTCTTCAGGTTTCACAGTAAGTGACCTGCCCTCTTTGTATAATTCTCATATATTAATTCTGTATAAATATAAGAAGTTGTAGGAACTTCTATCTTATTTTTCATGTTGTTATTATTGTTATTTTCAAAGTTGTCACTTTCTCTAGAACATTCTCTCCTGAATTTCTTAAGGTGCACTTTTGTACTCCAATTCACGTTTAAGCTTTAATTATTTCATTGTTCATTTGTTTAAATCTTATAAAGATTTTAGAAACATGTAAGGTTTGAAACCGTGTAAATTGTCAATTGCCTGGAGCAACCTTTTAATGTTGAGAGGTCTGCGACCCTATTTGTTAAAAGGTTCAAATGAACTATGTTTATTAAAATTATATTGCACAATTGTTAATTTCCTCAAACTTCTTGGAATTGTCAAATAAATTAAATATTTATTTTGGATTCATCATTTCTCTGATACTACAGTTAGGCAGGATCCTGGCTTTCCTAGCCCTTCCTAGGTTTATGCCCTCGTTCATGCTTAATAAAGCTTTTACTATCTGTCTGGCCAGACCATCACCCTTCCCTATAGTACTTTTATTCGTGCTTGGGAGGAAAGACACTAAAGCCACTCTCTGGCAAACTGCCCAAGTCTTAGCTGCAGTTCCCGTCAGCTTCGACCAAGCTCGTACCTATTTTAGATATCAGGAGGTTAAGTTTCTGTGGCAATCGCCTCTAAGTGCATTTAAAGTTAAACTTATTAATTTTGTGGGACTCTCCTCCTATTTTTCTATCCTTCTCTTCCAATCCCAAATCTACTTCCTTCTCTTAATCATCTTCCCTTGGTGGGTGGGTTATTCCTCAGCCAATAAACTACCCACCTTGCCGAGAGATTTAAATCAGCAGCATTAAAGATGCAACCACCCTGCGAGTAATAATTTCCACGGCTACTTCACAGTGGGATCCGAAGCACGTATCAGAGATGAGTATCAGTCAGTAGGTACGGCGCGAAAATTAGCAGGGAGAGCTGCTATGCACGCGATACCTATCGGCAGCCCCATTTAGCATGTGTGGTTGCTTCATGGGAGCGCTGGTTCGATCGCTATCACCTCGCTACTCTCAAGTGATTACGGCCAGTGGAACATCCACGATTTTGGTATTGCTGCGGACAGTAATCATTAAAGTCAGGAGTTTTATATAAGAAAAACTCGCATTTTATCAAGGAGCTCCTACGGGGTCACGGGTGAGGAGAAATTTGTTTCTATGTGGCAGATATTTTTACAACCAGTAATCATTCCTTACGCCAACCTCATCAAAATGAAATGAAAGAAGATGAATGAAAATGGGCTTGTTAGATAGTCCTACCGTCCCGGCATTTGCCTGGAGTTGAAACTGGGGAAACCCACTTTAATGGCGGCCAAGGGAGGGTTTCGAATCTACTAGTCTACAGAGTTGGAGGTAGGTCGGACCTATGAATATGTTTGCATTAGTGGATTTCCATGAAATTATGGATATTACTGAGTCTCATTCTTAATCGCGACTTTCACATATTACCACAATGACAGGGTAAAATTACGGGTGTTGGCGAATTGAGCCAGCTAATCTTCCGAGTAGATCTTTCTTATCTTGTCATTCCATCCCACAGTCCTTTTTCGCCAGTTGCCCCAGGCCAAGTTCTGGTTCTTCCGCTGAAATTATCCTCCCTTCCGTCCCCCACCACTACCACTGTGAAAACCCAAAATCTAAGGTAAATTATTTGTTCTTGCAGAATGACCTGTTGGCTGTGGGATTTCCTGTAAACACTCTGCCATACAGGGCTGTACAAATTGCACAATTCACTCAAACATTAGCCTATGCCTTAATTCTTTTAAAAGGCCACATCAGTTAAAAGTTACCTTAAACCCGTTACATTATTATTACTATTTTAATTATTATTGTCCCCCGTGGTGTATGGATAGCACGCTTTTCTCTTACCGAGGAGGCTCTGGATTAGATTCCAGCCAGAAACTTAAGATCTATGTAATGTTATTGGTTTTACGTCCCTTTTAACTACTATGGCCGGGGTGCCGGAATTTTGTCCCGAAGATCTTTAACGTGCCAGTAAACCTACTGACACGGCTCCATCGCAATTACGCACCCACAAATGCCAAGTGACTGTGCCAGGATTCAATCCTGCTGCCTTGGGTTCAGTAGGCAAGAACGTTACCGCTGAGCAACGCAGCCAGTCATACTTAACATTTGATTTGAGGGCTGGAAACAATTGTCGTTTATTCATTTTGAAGGCTTGGCGATCATGTAGTGCTGTGTACTTTGGTGTGTGTGGAACCTGTCTGATAATCTGTGTTATTGTAACTGTTGTAGCACTATTGTGTACTTGTAATTTGGCTAGGATATGGTTAGAAGGGCGCCATGACCTTAATTTAGGTACAATCTAGGCATCTGCCTGGAATACAAATGAGAAACCATGAAAAACCACTTCCAGCATGGCTGAGGTAGGAATCAAACCCGCCTATTCTCAATTCTGCATCAGGAGACGGAAAGCCCCGTGAGGACAATTAAGTACCTGCTTGACATGAGAAGTAGTGGTCCATGATCTAAAATCAGAGTGATGTGGCTAAGGGTGTCGTCGTGCAGGTTATTCGTCCCCCACAATTTGTAGGCTATGAACTGGGTTGCAGTCGGCTTGATGTTTGGGTGCTCCCAACCACGGGTATGTTAGACCATTATTGTTGATTCATTGAGGGGCTTTGCGACATCGTCGTCATGTAATCCCGTGTACTTGGTTGTGTGTGTGGAATTTGTCTGATAACTTGTCTTATTGTGATGGCTGTATTATTGCGTGTAGTTGTAATTAAGATGAGGATTGGGAAGGAGGCAGCCGTGGTCTTCAGTCAGGACTCAATCCAGCATTTGCCTGGAGTAGAAGTGCGAAACCACGGAAAACTACTTCCAGGATGGCGGAGGTGGGACGAACCCTCCTCCTCCTCTCAGTTTTATCTCACGAGGCTGAGTGTAACCCGTTCCAGCCCTCAAATCAGAATTAAATTTCTTGGCAGAGCCGGTAATCGAACCCGGGCCACCGCGGTGATAGCCACTACGTAACGAGGCGGACATATAATGCTCAATGAAATGTCATCTAAAAAACCTACTAAAATGAATGAAAATGACTTATAAAAAAATATTCCATCAAACTGAATTATGGCGACAGTTTTACAGAGGATTCATAGAAGGAATCCTGTTTTATTCACTACACAATTACCTACTCTCATTAAAATATACTTGAATTTAACAAGGAAAGGGCTGTTAAAATGTTATTCTTAATCTTAGTGTTTTTTTGAACCATATTAATTAAAATCTCAATAAAACAAACTTCCCGGATAGACAATAAAGAAAAAACTACTAACTTACATTAAAATATACTTGAACTTAACAAGGAAATGGCAGTTAAAATGTCATTCGAATTAATGAACTAAAGAAGGAAGCAGCCGTGGCCTATTGGAAGGGACAGTTCCTGGATTTGTATAGAGTTGAAAAATAGAAAAAACGAACAAGGAAATGGTAGTTAAAATGTCATTCGAATTAATGAACTAAAGAAGGAAGCAGCCGTGGCCTATTGGAAGGGACAGTTCCTGGATTTGTATAGAGTTGAAAAATAGAAAACACGGAAAACCATTTCAGGCTGGCTGCATGGTCGAAATATAATTGCTAAATAATATTGTGACCCTTGGTTAGTATATAAATATAATTTACACCAATTAAAAATTCAGTTCAAAGGGATGATTGCCAAGCTTAAAATGAATCTCCAACTATTAATTATGGTACTGGTATTAAGTATGTTTTAATTTCATCTAATAGGTTAGGGTATTCAATGAAAATTGTTCACTTGGTTTATTAAAATTTAATTTTGTTCATTTATTAGTGTATGCAAAGAAGATCGGGTAAAATGTTAGAGCTTGCACTTACAGTAGGTTATATTAACGCTGTCAGTTTATCGAACACAATCTCATGGATGTCCATATTTGTGAAACTATTGAGGACATATCGTATTATTTGTATAAAGCTCCTCCACAGACAGTAGTTGTCACCATATCCAGAAAGCTAGGTCATACATATGTGAATTTATAGTAAATTAATTGACACCCCTAGGACCGCCAAACTGAGAGTCACCTCCCCTCCAACAGTTTAATGACAAAATGTTGGAACGTGTGTACAGTATGGTATGTGTTGGCTGCAGAGTGGGGGAAGGTAGGGGAGGTTGCTAATGAGATATCGCTGGCCGAATTGGACTATGCATTATCAAAGGGGCAGATCATGGTGGCCAGAAAAGTCTGTCCGATTTTATCAGTGTAATTAACTGGCCAAATTGGACTGCGCCCAAAATTACAATTTACTTACATCAACATATTTACTTCTGCAAGTATATTTACCATATTTATACGATGCACTATGGGCATAGATGGGGTGAAGTTCATAGAAAATATATGACTGTTCTCATAAGAGGCATAACACCTAGGTCATCTGACCCAATTTGGGAAGATAACAACAAAGAAAACCAATACGAACTAACGGTTCTACGTATTAGACTAGTATAGCCACAGGAACATGGGTAGACTTCATACGCTCCGCTTACACTGGCACGGAGCTGTAATTTAATTTTGTCTTGTAATCGCCAAGTATGGTACTATGGGTGTTTTACAAGCCGAATCCGTACGACTGACGGGCGCCGTGAAAATTTTTTGCCCTACAAAAATTAGACTTACTCGACTGCGTATCGAACCCACGATCTTTGTATGAGTCGGACACCACACAGTGAAATTAGGCCTAGAAACATCGCAACCAAAAACTTGTAAGCTCTGGCGAACTGAAATTTGCTCCACGACAGCATTAGTGGTACATTCAACAAACGCGCCATCTGGCGTGATTCACTTTAGAATCAATAGTATCTGACGTATTCCAATGCAAAATGAAATGTATGCTATATAACAGATCGCCCCTATCCACACTGTTGTTGTATCCAAGGGGCTTGGACATAGTGATCGTTTAGCCCGGTGTACTTGGGTGAGTGTGGGAATGTGTCTGATAACCTGTGTTATTGTGATGGTTGTATTAGTTGTGCATTTGTAATTAAGATGATTAGGAAGGAAGTGGCCATGGCCTGAAATTAGGAACCAACCCGGCATTCGCCTAGAGTACAAGAGGGAAACCAGGGAAAACCACTTCCAAGATGGCTGAGGTGGGAATCGAACCCACCTCTTCTTAGTGTTGCCTTACGAGGCTGAGTGTACCCCGTTCCAGCCCTCATACCAGAATGTAATTCTTGTCAGAACCAGGAATTAAAATCGGACCTCCACGGTGATGGCTAAGAGTGTAGTCATTGCAACACGCGGTGATCATTGTTTAAAGGGGTAGATCATCAAGGTCACTTACCCATCGTAGTATACGGTTATGCTACACGTTTTGGGTGGCATATTGAATTTCGAGGATAGTTCCAAAATAAAAGTACATTATGAACGCTCTATCAAGTTCCAACGTTCGCCGCTATGTGTCAGTGACAGCTGTGGTAGCCAGAAGTTGGAAGTACTTGATATTGAACTTGATGGGGAGCCTACGGGCGTTCAAATGGCCATTGGCTGCAATTCAAATATAACATTATGAACGGTACTGTAATAAATGAATGAATACAAAACATAATAAATAAATAAACAAACAAGTTGATGATGATAATTGTTTTAAGGGGCCTAACATTGGGTTATCGGCCCCTAAAACAAACAAGTAAATGAGTAAATAAATAAGTGAATAAATGAATGAATAAAAATAATTATATAATAAGAAACGAAACTATTTGCTTAACAGATCGTATCACAACAGAACAATACAGTATAAATCACATCCCAAATAAATATAATTATTTTCATTCTTTGAGATAAAATAATCACAAGTCAATTTTGAAATGTTGCTCAAACCCATTCTCTACCATTCGCTTTCGATGTAACGCCACCATGGAGAATGATTTCTACAAGAAAAGGATTTCTACAAGAAAAGGTAATTCAATCCACAAAACAAGTGGGTCATCCCTGCTATGCACAATAGTATTGTTCTCATCGGGATGTAACCAGAGAAAGACTCACGGCTTCAATATGTCAAGAACAGAACCGAGTGGCCTGCCAAGGCAAAGCTCAAGTTCCATAGGACAAACTTGTCCTAAGCACACGAAGGTTATTTCCAAGAGCGATAACAAGTGACAACAGCAGTTATCTGTTCCCGACCACCCGCAAGGCGACGTGGTCTGAACACTAAACGTATTTTACAGTTCAAGCAGACCTCAGGCAAGTATTCGTACTAAACTTTTTAAAATATAGTTTCACAATGCGGTTGGTATTGTTTTGACAAACACAAGGTTTTTCTAGTTTTTATCAAATAATTCCGATCCTTAAATAAATGTAGTAAGGACGAACTGAATGGAACGGGAATCGAACTCAGGCCACCTTGCTAACCGGGAATCGAACCCAGGCCACATTGCTAAGAGGGAAGCAGCTTAACCGCAACGCCATCACTCCCTCCAGAACCGAACATAATTATGCTTGTGGCTCGACTAATCAATGTTATAGATACTATTTTAGATTTGACTTTGCTCTTAACCGTATCCTGGCGCAGTCAGCTGGCAATTGAAGGTGCGTCTATAAGGTCACTGCGCAAATGCGAGGGAGCCGTGTCAGTAGATTTACTGGCACGTTAAAGATCCCTTTTGGGGCAAAATTCCGGCACCCCGGCGTCTTTAAATGCCAGAGTAGTTAAAAGGGACGTAAATCCGGTAACATCATTATTAGTTCCTACTTCTGCTACCAAATGCTACCGTCAACGACACCTAGCTGTGAAATTGGCTACTAGATGACACAACAACCGGCAACTTGCTGCGAACGTTGGAACTTAAAAGAGCGTTAATCAAATCTAACCTACAAATTTAGTTTCACACAATTGTAGTTAGTGGAAGGTTCTTTTACATGGCATAACTCAATGACTTGGGCCCACCAGCTTTACTTCCCCTGCGAAGGAAGGCACACTGAGGGATTCTTAACGCTCTTAAAAATTCTGACGACTTCAGCCGGGTTTGAACCCGCGATCTTGGGCATAGAAGCTCAGCATGCTATAATACCAAGTACGCCACTGAAGCCGCCAGGATGGTGTTTCACCCGAACCACATTGACTTTTATTTCTGGCCAAGGGATGTGCCAACATATTCCAATGTTAATAAGAGCATATTTCTTCAAGGAACATCGTGTTCGTGTAATTTACTCCACTATTCGCGATTTAGACGGCAAGGCTGACCTGCAGTTTTCTGTCATAAGGCCTTTCTTACTTTTCTTCCATGGCGGGAATATGACCTAGTAGGCTAGTTGTCGACACAAACTGCCTTCCTTTATTCTATGAATCCGTCAGCAATGGGTAACGAAAGCTGGTGAATCAACAAGCACAAAAAGTTAACAATGGAAAATAATAGCAATGTGAAGTTTTGAAGCCATTATACTTTTCAGTCGGTCAACACGCTATTTGTCAAATATGATTGGGCGGGAATACAATATATTTACCGTAACGCAAGTCCTCAAAATCTTCTTCTCCTTCTTCTTCTTAGCGTTTTCCTGCTGGTGCAGGGTCGGTTATTTTGATCTTGCCTCGCCATTTTGTACGATCTTGGGCAATTTGTAGTTTTAAGTTGAGGGTCTTCATGTCAGAATTTACTGTGCCATACCAGCGCTGCTTTGGACGTTCACGTGGACGTTGCCCATTAATTTCAAAAGAATGACATGTGTTACTTATTATTCACATAAATAAGGGGCAATTTAGGATTACGCGCTTCGACTGTCAGGCAGTCATCATCAGATCCTGATCACTAAGAGTAGAAATTTAGATATATATATACAAAATTTAGAATTGTGGTATTTTTTTAAAAAGACAAGTAAGTTATAACATAACCTCGGGCACCGTGTTATTTTCTGAACCAGAGTTCTTTTCTCGCTATTTGCAGTCACTCAAACCAAACTTTCGGTAACTGCACTGTTCTTTCTTTTTTGTTTAATTGCCAGAACTCAGATGAATGTGTTATTGTTGATTCATTTAGGGACTTTGCAACATCATGGTCATGCAGTCCCGTGCACTTGAATGTGTATGGCATGTGAGTATTTAAAATCTGTCTGATAGTCTGTGTTAACTGTGACGCTCTACTACGGAGTACATTTGTCGATGATGATGATAATTGTTGTTTTAAGGGGCCTAACATCTAGGTTATCGGCCCCTAATGATCTGGGTGATAGCGAAAATGACAATGAAATGGAAACCAGAACGAAAATTAAGTGAGACGGAAAATACTTACAAAAAGGAACTCAGATTGAAACAACTCAAAAAATTTTCTTACAAAAAGGGAATTGAGAAAAGATTCACAAAAGGAATAGATTAAAAAATACGCACAAAATGTAGGCTAGGTTCAAAATACGTACAATATGCAATGCAGAGTCGAAATACTTACAAAATGCAATTGAAATTCAAAATACTTACAAAATGCAAATGAGATCGAAAATACGTACAAAATGCAAATTAGATCGAAAATACGTACAAAATGCAATTGAGGTTCAAAATACTTACAAAATGTAATTGAAATTGAAAATACACAATTCAATTCAGATTGAAAGATCCCATTTCCAATCCAAAATATTCACAAAGTGCATTTGAAATTCAAAATACTTACAAAATGCAATTGAAATTGAAAATGCTTACAAAATGTACGGTAGATTCAAACTACTCATTTGGATTGACAATACTTACAAAATGCAATTTAGATTGAAAATACTTGACAAAATGGAATTGAGATTCAAAATACACGCAAAATGACCACCACACAAAATGCAATGGAGATTTAAAATTCTTGCAAAATGCGGTTTTGGGTGAAAATACTTACAAAATGCAATTGAAATTCAAAATACTCACTAAAATGCCCTGCTCCTACATTGGAAGACTTACTAAATAGCAATTTAGATTGTCAATCTTTACAAAATGCAATTGAGGTTGAAAACAATCGTGAAACAATCTAGATCGAAAAAACCTACAAAATGCAACGTAGATTAAAAATACCTACAAAATGTAGTGTAGATGGGGAAAAAATCGCTAAAGGGAATCCAGATACACGGGGAGCCAAGCAACAAAAACAGTGCGGGAATCTTAAAGAGAAAAGGAAATACAACGAAAAGAAAACAAGAGGTCCGATCCCTCGAAGAAGGAGGGATCAGGAAAGATGAGACAAGGGCCAATTAAGGCGGGAAAGTGAAAGACTCCCTAGGCCTCGGATACCCTAATACCGTCGGGTTCGGAAAAGAACAAGAGTTGACCAAGGGAGGTCGACAGGAAAGAAGACGGAGAGGAGCCCGGCACAAGTAAGTGGAAGCAATGCCGGACTCAGCTGGGGTCCCGTGGTCGCCAACCCACGCCCAACAAGATGTGAGCCCCTGGGGGGAGTACATTTGTAATCGAGGCTAAGATTTTGGTAGGAGTCGACCGTGACCTTAGTTTAGGTACCATCCCGGCATCCGTCTGGAGTGAAAGTGAAAAACCACAGAAAACCATTTCTGGGATGAGAATGGAATCGAACCCACCTCTCTTCTCAGTTCCACCTCGAAACTGAGGGAACACCGTTCCAGCTCCAGGCAGAGCTAGTAATCTAACCCCGTCCTCCACGATGACAGCCAAGAATACTAGTCACTATGCCACGAGATGGACCAAAGGAATGAGTAGAGTAACCATGTACTTCAAATCTTTGACACCGTTGTACAGGGTCTCATGTAAAGCCAGCGCTGGGTTCTGGCCAAAACAGCTATCAGGAGTGGGCTTATTCTTTGTTTGAACGACTATACATCACCAGTACACCGAGAGAGCTGGTAATGCTAGCAAATACCAAGGTTATGTGGGGCTGGGAGGGTAGACATTAAATAGAAGTGGATCATAGTCCATGGTATGGACCAGTATGTGGGTTATACAGTATCTACACTTGTGTCCGAGGTTCACACATGGAAGTTTCTCGAGGACAACTGGCAATAGATTCTCTGCTATAGAGAGAGATAACTTACGTCACATTGCAGTTTGATAATGATGTCAAAAATAAACATAATAATAATAATAATATTAACTAACGGACCCGTGCGGGAACTCTCGCATAATGGGTTGTGTGCGCCCTATGTGTACAGACTACCCGACCGGCTCTAGTGTTATGCGGGCTGTACGCGACACAGTTCTGCCAGGGGCTATCTGGGTTGTGTGACCCCATGTGTACAGACTACCCACCCGGCTCTAGTGCTATGCGGGCAGTTAAATAGAAGTTGTTTATATCGTACTTGCACAGAGATGTGTTTATCTACAGCTCACGCGTGATTTAGCAGGGATGTGCAACACAGTTCTGCCAGGGGCTATCATCTTGTTTATTTGTTTAAAAGCACTTTATAAACAAATAAATATATTTCCGTTTACTTATCAAGAAATGCAAGATTTTTCTTGAACTATTGAGACGATTTGGAAGATTTTGGAACAAACCACACCTTCTAATTCCCGCTGCTTCAGTTTTGTGAAACATGCACCTTAGCGTATTATAATATTCTTTTAACTTCGCATCAGAGTAACGCTTGTTTCGTACCGTTCTCGCTGCCGTTGTGAGAGTTATCTGCTTTTCAGTGTAAATAGATTTGAGACTCTGTTTAGACATTTGTTATTTTTGAAACAATTCATATTTAACGAGTTTTGGGTAAACGGGACCAATATCTATGCATGTCGTATTTGATAGTTTTTTGTTTGTTTGTTATTTCTTAATAGGAGAATCGCTGATCCGATTTTCGTGAAGTTTAGTAACACTGTCCAGTCACATTAATGGGACCGCTGCGAGACGTGCAAGGAGAGTGTCAATGAGGTTCGAGACGGTACCGACAGGAATGTGGAGCCATGCGGACTCCCGCCTGGACCGTTCGGTGATTGTTGCAGGGTGTTGGCTAAAACCCTGCGCAAAATGTGTCGCCTTGCATGACTGTGCGGATAGCGGATAAGCTGCGGATAATGTGTAGAGTAAATTTGCGGATAGTTTTTAAAATACAATGTTTAGATTTTACTAAGATCTGAGTCTTTTACGTTTGTTGTTATTTCCCTATTTGCTTTCGCTTGGATTGTATGCGAATAATAGATAGGTGAGAGAAGCCAGTAATGGAAATACCCTCAATTATTGTTGACTTTTGACACACGCACACGCACACGCACACACTCACACACAAAAAGCTTTATACCTGCGCTTGCCAGCGTGGGTATATCCGATGACTAGTAAGTGCTATAATTAGCCACCCGCTGTTTTACTTACCATTACTCAGAGGGACAAAACTCAGTCAGCATTGTCTTGCCACTCACACAGCCTAGGGGAACGAATGTTTCCACAAATGTCTACCTAGTAAATGATAAAGGTAAATTTATTAAACAAATAGTAAATCATACAGCGCAAAATATGCATTAAATGTAAGACACTATTGGTCTACCTAGTAAATGTGTTGCTTTAATACTTTATCTAATACATTTAAAATATAATTGTAATATCAGCGAATTTTGATAACAAACTTGTGGATACGAATAAATGTCGTGCGGTTGCGGGGCGGATGCGGGACGGATGCGGATAACAGTCGTGCGGATGCGGGGCGGATGCGGATAACGTTTTCTTCATCCGCGCAGGGCTCTAGTGCTGGCGTTCAGACCTTACACACCTCATACGCCAACGGCCATCTGTCCGATTGAGCATAAAACGTGATTCATCGAAAAAGGCCACCTATCGCCACTCAGTGGACGTCCAGTTGCGGTATTGGCGTGAAAATTCCATAGTGCTGTCACCTGCCGTCTGTGCGGGGTAATTGCATGTTCACGCCGAACATAGGCGGTGGACAGTGCATGTGCCCAACAACTATATGGAAAGTCTGTACTTTTTCAAAACGCTGTTTAAAAACAGGGTTGAGCAGCATATTGGCAACTCCAGCCAAAATAAACACTCTATACACTGCCTCCGCCAATAAGCATCTTGCTACTGAATATAAAACCCGTGCATAGCTTGAGCCACGAGAAAACTCATTTATATTTGCCCACGGCAGAAGAAAATAATATTCGAGAAGCTTTTAGGTCAGCTAATTATTATATTAGGCTCAGATTTATCCTGACTCTTTTGACGCCGTCAACGGTGGGCGTACGCAGATACTATTGAATATCATGAAGTCAGCAATGTAGAACTTCATTAAGTCTGCTTATCCTTCCTTTGGCATAAAACCTCAAGTATGTCAGAGGTCTGACGCATGCCTCGAACAGGTAATACACTCACGATAGAAGTTTCAAGAGCGGTACGTGGAATTATCGGAGTAATAATTTTGACTCATGCCGAAACAGCAGTGCGTGGGCTACAGCCCTGTCATTAGGTGCCATTTTTACCTCACACCAGCTTATTAAGCTAAAAATGGACCAGAAGCAGTTGCTGAATTACGCTGGGAGCTCTCTTCGGGTATGGTACATAATAATAATAATAATAATAATAATAATAATAATAATAATAATAATTTCTTGGTACAAACAGGCGGAAAAGGACTTGGCTGAATTAGGCTTTCCCAATCTCAAGGATCGGAAATTAAGAAAATTACTCAAACGAGGGGTTTTGAGGGAGAAGAGAGGAGACCTACCAGACACGTCTGGTCACAGCAACGAATACTCGCTCAATCGTTGCGCATGAAGAGTTATTGGGCATACATCAAGGCCAATAAGTGTTTATTCCAAGTGGTCCTAGGAGACCCATTCGCGCAGAAGAGGAATAATAATAATAATAATGTGCTGGTGTAGGTGCGTCCTTTTTAACTACTGCCCGCCTTGTGGCGCACTGGCTAGCATTCTTCACTGTCGCTCAAAAGGTCACTCTCTGCCAAGGAATGTAATTTTGATTTGAAGGCTGTAGCGGGGTACACTCAGCCTCGTGAGGCAAAACCGAGGAGAGGTGGGTTCGAATCCTAGCTCAACCATCCTAGAAATGGTATACCGTGATTTTCCACTTCTACTTCAGGCAAATACCGGGACGGTCCCTAACTTAAGGCCACGGGTGCCTCCTTCCAACTTTTCACATGCATTACGAATACCCACATTCTGCAATTAATAAATGATGGCGCAAAACCTTAGCTGCACACATAGCGAATCTCGTATACGGGCGAGTCTATGTGCTTCATCGTTATTGGTAGGGGACGAACGTTCACTTCGCTCCTTGGTATATTGCGAGTTAAGATCTCAAGTGAAGAAATGTCATTCTCTAAAGTTGGTGTGACGACAGCTAGTGACAAGAGGTTTTATTTCGCTCCCAGTAGCACAGCAACAGTGACCCCCTCCACCACCCTTCTTGTCCTTCAAGTCCTTGAGTTCTCGCAGGTCTGTGCCATCAGGTATTAATTGCTCTCAGAGACGCCACAGTAAGACAGTTATCAGACAAATTCTATACACACTCAATTACACGGGGCTAAATGATCACGATGTTCAAGCAACAACGTTACAACTACTGCGGCTTAACAGACATCGCGGCGCGCGACCCTACTAATTACAGTTACACACACCAGCATAGATATGCAGGTTATCAGACAAATTAAACACTCACAGTATACAGAGTTGATGACAAAGGTGTCCCAAGCCCCTAAAACGAATTATCAACGTAACAAAAAGGTTGAGGGAATTAAGTTTTTTGTTCAGTTTTTCTTCAGCATGTAAGTGAATTATAAGTCAGGCGATTGTTGTAATGGGCAGAACATCACCAAGACATTCAGTCCGTAATAACGTAAACTATGGCATAATATCAGGAACTTAAAAATTACAAAAGACTAAATAATGCTAGACATTAAGTATTATTATTATTATTAACAATAATAATAATATTATTAATAACAACAAAAACACAATAGCCGAAGTAAAAAACTACAACAATTTATATTCAAATCAATAAAATACGGCCTATTTGTGATAATAGAACTACTTTAGGCCTCTCTTCAGTAATCTTGTCATCAGCTATTATGAGCTTGAACTTTTCAGGCAGATTAAAGTTCCTCTGTCGACCTGCATGATCCACAAGTTTTCTTAATGTGGACCACAGTGAATATGACTCCATAGCTACAATCCGGGGGAATCTTCTCTTTGCATCAAATACGAGCATGACCTATCCTTGAACCACCACCTCCCGAATACGCCCAAAGGATTAATGTACCACCATAAAATAAGACTCGGGTATCACTTCAGTTTTTTCCGGCTACAGACATACCATTTGATTTAACAGTTCAAAATTGCAGCCTTCAGCAGAATGGACACAGTGCAACTTCTTTTTAATGACTGCACATTCAAACTCTCCAGCACTGATTGTCTGTAATCAGCGCAACATACAATATATATTTAAAAACCAGCGCAGCTGTTCGCAGATCATTATTTTAATTTACATCCTCAACGCAAGTAGGCCCATAATTTTCATTGCTCTATGTTGAATATTCTTATCACCAATTAGCTCATTGAGATTGTTACTTAATTCAGGGGCTTTAGATATCGTGATCATCTGCTCCATGTACTATACTTGCATGTGTATTGAATTAATCTCTGAGAGGTTGTGTTTCTGTGTGCCCATCCAGTTGCTCCCTAAATTATTTAGGAATGATATATTCTAAAAAATGAAGATAAGCACAAAATGTTGTAAAATTTAGCAAGCATACTTGCTGCCACCACTCATGTTCGAATCAGCCATGATAGACGAGTTAAACAAGTGTGTAACTTTTCAATACTTAAAAGTATGTGCACTTCGTATATTCAAGCTGCTAGAATAGACCCTACTGTGAAAGAAAGATATAAGCGCTTTTGTCACTACTTACAGCGACTTCAATTACTATAGCCTATTGTACAAATAAGGATTTACAGTAGAGACCAGGGACACGGAACAGAACTGAAAAGCGATACGTACCGCTGTGTTCCACGTTACGTTATGTATTCCATACCGCGGCCCCGAGCAGGCTTGCGGTATCGTTCCGTAACTGAAACTTGGAGCTCGGTACGAGAATGTTGAACGTTACAGCGCTGGAACGGTACAGCAGGATCTCGACTCCCAACTGTACCGAGCATCAAGGTAAGTGTTAGCGGATCGTTCCGTATGAAACGGTACATGACTGGAACGATTCCTCAGCGTTACCAGTTGGCTAGTTACTCTGCGTACCGTTCTTGGTTCTCGAAATAGAATAACGTTTCCACCAGTCAGCCAGTTACACTGTGTACCGTTCCATGTTATACCAACCATTCATCCGGTTTCTATGCGTATCGTTCCAGGCTCTCAGATAAAGACATGTCCCAACGAAACGTGAACAGAGGTGGAACAGTATAGCAGCATTTCCCAAAATGTATGTACAGTATATTACAGAACTATTACACAGTTATTACACTAGCAGTTACACCCATTACTGCCTATTACACCGTATTTTTACGTAGGCTATTACGGCTATTACACAGTCTATTGCATTACTTTGTACGTACTACAGCGTTTATTACGCTGTTACGCTGGTTATTACAAACTGTCGCATAATAGCCTAATTAAACAATACTTACACCAAATTACATACCTGTTATCTTATTTAGGGGCATTTCTTTCAGGATATCCTAATACTCTATCTAGCCTAAGTATAGTTTTCAGTATCTATTGTACTACCTATAGCCTAACCTTGATTTAAAAAATCTGCGTCAAAAATATCCCAATTTCAACGATGCTGGGTCATATGTGGAAACGACCATGTTCTTTGATCTGCTTTAAAATCAAGAAGTTCCGAGACGAACTAACGAGCCTACTTTTCTAAAAACTTATATTCATGCCAATGTTTAATCTATATGGACCTATCTAGAATAATGACGAAATTAAGTTGGTAATATCGAAGTTTCAAATTAGTTCGAAATACAGTATACTTGGCAAATGTAGCCTAATAGAGCACTACAGCTGGCAGCCCTGGTGACTGAATATATTCTTAGTTACATCTCTTAACGTACAGAATACAAAATTTGGTTTGAAGTCCAATGGATAGCATGGACGTTACATGCAATTAGACGTTAGATCTATCAGCGTGCGTAAAATCATGTTGGCAACAAAGCCAGAAATAACCTGAAATATTATGATCACTTGTTGTGCCAATTTTGGATGAAATCCATAAGTTACATGTATTTTAGAATTGAACCTATCAGCAGGTTTAGAATCATGTTGGCAGCACTGACGTATATTAGTTAATCCAAATTAATCTAGAATGTCAGGTACTATACGTGTGCAAAGTTTAGAGCTGTTGGCGTGCATGCTTTCTGATATATTGATATTAGGATATAAAATAGAGACAGCATTTATTAACAGTTGGCAGCCATGGTGGCTCTTAAGAATATGCTCAGTCATATCTGTTTATGTACACAGAGTACATACGAAATTTGGTTGAAATCCAATTGATAATGGAGAAGTTGTTTGCATTTAAAAATTGAACCTATCAGCAGGCTTAGACTCATTTTGGCAACACTGCCATGTATGGCCTCGTGGCAATTAAACTGAAATATTATGTGCATCTATATGTGCACCAATTTTGGGATAGCTCCCGTGCATACCTTCTCAAGATATCCAAAATGGAGCTAAAATTTCAATTGCGGTTTTTCAGCAGTTGGTAGCACTGACGTAATTTTCAAATATGGGATTGAGATATTCAGGTATACTCATGCCAAATTTGGTTTCGATTGTTGCAGCCGTTTAGGAATTGATAGGGACACACACAAACACACACACACAGACAGATAGACAGACACATACAGGGTGTCTCAAAATAATGTACTAACACTTTGAATGACTATAAAAAGATTACTGTATTTATGAACATAGAGAAAAGTTTGAGGACGCCAATTATAGAAGAGACATGTAATTAAAGACTCATGTTCGCAAATGTTCAAATTGATCACCGTCAGTGTCCAGGAGTTCGACAAACCGCCACCAACGCACCGGACCATAGCTCGCTTCAGAGATAAATTTGAAGCAGATGGAACCGTTCACAACGTCAACAAGAAACGTTCTGGACTACCACGGACATCCACCAGTCCTAGAAAATGAGAACAGGTACAGGAAGCCCTCACTCGACCCCCACCGAAATCACTACGACAAACCGGCTTGAGAGACACACATCTCAAAAGATAGCGTCCATCGCATCAAGTGAGCGTCTTCGCTGGAAATCCTACATTCCAACACGAAATTGGAAATTGAAAGACAATGTCACGAACTTCCAAATGAACTTTGTCGTAACGTTTGCGAATCCATTGCTTCGCGTTATCAGCTTTGTCTGGACAATGACGGTCATCAATTTGAACATTTGCGAACATGAGTCATAACTACATGTCTCCTCTATAATTGAAGCCCTTAAACTTGTCTCTATGTTCATAAATAATCGTTTTATAGTCATTCAAAGTGTTAGTACATTTTTGAGACATCCTGTATTTGCACGGATCGATCATATATTAATTTAGATCTCTTCTCACCAATGTAGCGTGCGTCAATTCGTCTTGAAAGCAAACAATTTTCAGACTGTATATATAAAAAAAAACTCTCTGTATACGCAAAGGAGAAAATGTATATGGATGATATATATGTAGGTATATTCAGGCACTTTCTTATTTATTTTAATAACTGTATCTAGGTAAATTTTAGCCTATTTTCACTTATGAAATGATTTAGCTAATAGATCATAATTGGTCTGTGTGTGTCCGTGTCCTTAATAATTTTTGAATGGCTTGAGCGATGTCAAAACTGTTTGGTACGGATTTGGCACTATCCCGTCTGACCTTGACCGTGACTTTCAAATGTTGATAAATGTCACCAATTCAGCAAAAAGACCTCGCGAAATATTTCACTTGATCTCGATATCCGAAACTAAGATAGCAATCAAACTGAAATTATGTGTGGAGGTAAAGGACTATTAATTACTGTACATACAGGGTTATTCACGTAAAGTGTTACACCCGAATAATGTCTAATTCGTTAAAGATATTGATATTTTGTTTTCAGTTTCTTAAATGGTATTGAGGTGCTTGAAAACAACGTGCTTGGCTTTTACGTGGTATTATTAGCAACGGAGGTATCGATAACAACTTAGATCATTTTTACGGGACGACACTACTTTCTGCCACTAATAGAATAGTTCAAATTACTATGACTCCATACATATAATTTATTCAAACATCGGGAAATTACTTCTTGAAATATCAATAATAATCAACATACAGTAGTGATATTAGTTGCAGCGCGTGCCCCATCAGATAGCGCAAGGCAACGTGCTTGTTCCGATCACGGTCACACATGTTCACATTGTACGTCAGATATATGTCTCGTAAATATAATACGATGGATCCCATTGATTCGAAATATTTGTTGCTATTGTTGCTTCATTATAGGGGTTTGCAACATAGCCTAACCGACAGTAGTGGCTACGCGGGCTAAAGCGCTGCGTTAGGTCATGGGGCCAAGCTCTCTGCTGACTCGGTAGACGCGTGGGTTCGAGCCCCACCGTCGGCTGTCCTTGAAATGGTTTTCCGTGGTTTCCCCATTTTCAACACCAGGTAAATGCTGGGACAGTACCTTCTGACAGGCCACGGCCGCTTCCTTCCACATCCTTGCCCAGTTTCATTCATCTTCATCTA
Organism: Meconema thalassinum; assembly: GCA_946902985.2. Classification (NCBI taxonomy): domain Eukaryota; kingdom Metazoa; phylum Arthropoda; class Insecta; order Orthoptera; family Tettigoniidae; genus Meconema; species Meconema thalassinum. Next base: position 1,203,164,176 of record OX336388.2, read on the forward strand.
TTCCATCTCTCATCCCGACGCGCAGGTCGCCCACGGGCGTCGACTCGAAAGACCTGCACTCGGCCTCTCAGGAGGCTACACGACAAAAAAAAAACATAGCCTATTGTTTATCAGTCCCATACATTTGGGGTTTGTATTGAATTTGTCTGATGAACTTTGTTATTGTGATGTCTGTAGTAGCGTGTGTATTTATAATTAAGGCAAGGCTTGGGAAGGAGTTGGCCGTGGCCTTGACTTAGGAACTATCTACGCATTTCCCTGGAGTAGAAGTGGGGAAACCACGGAAAACCACTGTAGGATGGCTAAGATGGTAATCGAACTCACTTTCTCGCAGTGTTGCCATATAAAGCAGAGTGTAATCCGTAGCAGTCCACAGACTAGACTTTCGCTCGTTTATAACCAATAATATTATTTCTTTCCAAAATAAAACCTCGCGTTCCTGCTTTTTGTCTATTTGTTTGACATTCATATCGATTTCCAACAGCGTATTAATGATCACTCCATAATTAAAATTGGCTGCTGTAAGGTTACAGATCGGAGATTTGAATCCCGGCACTGACAGGGGCCATCTTGAGCACTTTCCTCGGGATTTTTCATACTCCTTCTTAAAAATTCGTTCTTAGTTTACCCTCCAGGTAGGCTATTCCCACGGACTCAGCGGGGATCCCACCTTTACCGTCACTACGGGCAGTGTCCTGGAGCTTAACATCGGGTATGGGGTTACAACTGGGGAGGCGGGACTAGCGCCGCACCCAGGCAGCCTCACCTGTAAAGCGAACAGGGGGCCTCATGAGGGATGGGGCGGGATGGGAAGAATGGGAGGGTTCGACAAGGAAGAGGGAAGGAGGCGGCCGTAGCCTGACGGTAGGTACCATCCCGGCATTTGCCCGAAGACGAAGTGGGAAACAACTTCTTAAAAATACTAGAATTAATTCAAGGTCCGAGCCTCCTACTTATAGTCTTTGACCGTACTACTATTATAGTTACACAATTATACTGTCGCCTCAGAAACGCAGGTATCATTCAAATTCAACACACACTCAACTGTATGCGACTGATGACCAATAGGCTATGTTTCAAGGGCCTATATGAAGCATCAACAGCAACAAACAACATTTCTAATTGTTAGGATCCATCATATTGTATTTACGAGACATACAGGGTGAAGAATAAAAGACCCACTTGGAGGTCGGCATGCAACTACTCATCCAAATGCAAGACAAAAGTTTCTAAAGCAAAATTGGAGCGGATGCAGTTTGAAAACACTAGTATGAAAACGAGAAGCTGGCAACACTGTCACATCCAGCAGCGAATCAGAATGTACAGAGAAATGTGTATCACCCCGCTGCATCGAACCAGATGTCGTAGCTCACTGAGTAGACTGGTGGGTTATTAAATCCTCCTTAGCTTTGGATGAACGTTACTTGTAAGTGTACGTACTGGCTCTGTGAAGAGAAGAATGGACGTCAAACGTACACAATGGAATTATTGTGCTTAGCATAATGAGCTATCTAGTGCAGTCTAACTATTGTGTTTTTTGTACCTAATTGGGTCAAGAGGATGTTGTTACCGTATCCACTATTGGGTTCTATTGGCTGTATTTGTGCGATGGACGAAACAAAGTGGTCGTTTACGTTCATAAGAAGTTCATGTAAACACAATGCATGATGTATTGCGTTGTGGAGGTGTACATTGGATACAATTCGATACATTACGGTAACTTTTTTTTTTTTTTTTTTGCGTGAACGCGAATCGACCATCGGAAGGTCCGCATAACCGGCATTCACGGCACTACTTTGTACCACTGAGTGAATGAGACACTTCCGGCTCAGCGCCAAGTTCATGCGTGCGACCTCTTCTTGGCAACGCTGCACGCAGTTACAGCATTGCCAGAGCCTCGGTTCTTAAATCGCATTTCTATTGAACACATTGGCGGGGTTAGGTTTTGCTACATAAACTTTCGTCGTGAATTTCGACGAGGAACCACATGGCGACCTCCAAGTGTGGCATTTTCTCTTCACCCTGTATTTTTATTTTTAACGTACGATATGTGCATGTGTGACAGCGATCGAAACAAGCACGTTGTCTTGTGCTGTGTGATGGGTTACGCGCTCAGACTAAAATCACTAGGCTGATTATTATTGATATTTCAAGAAGTAATTATCCTATGTTTGAATAAATTATTTGTCTTGAATTATAATAATTTGAACCATTCTGCTAATGGCAGAAAATAGTAGAGTGCTATTTAAAATAAACAACTTTGGTATCGATGTATTCTTCTTCTTCTTCTTCCTCCTCCGCTTCCTCGTCTTCTTCTTCTTCTTCTTCACCGTTTACCCTCCAGGGTTGGCTTTTCCCCACAGACTAAGCGAGGTATCCTACCTCAACCGTCACCGGCAGTGTCCTGGAGCTTGAGACTCCGAGTCGGGGATACAACTGGGGAGTGTGACGACCACGTCGCCCAGGCAGCCTCACCTGCAAAGCAAACAGGGGCCTGATGAAGGGAGGGGAAGCGTGGGAGGGATATACAAGGAAGAGGGAAGGAGGCGGCCGTGGCCTTACATTAGGCACCATCCCGGCATTTGCCCGAAGACGAAGTGGGAAACCACGGAAAACCACTTCGAGGATGACTGAGGTGGGGATCGAACCCCCTCTACTCATTTGGACCACCCGAGGCTGAGTAGACCCCGTTCTAGTCCACATACCACTAAAACCCCCAGATTTATGGCACAGGAGCCATGATACTGTAGATCGAGAATGGACAAAGGAGAATTTCGAGCTACGACATGTGATTACCAGACAGGCAGTTCATGAGTTTCACCATTTTATCTGCAAAAGCACAGCATACCACGAACCAAATGGATCGTGTGAGTGTTAATTAAGCAACAAAAAGTGTGAACGCTACTACATAGAACAAAAGGACAAATTCAATAAGTGCATATGCGAAACAGAAAGTGTAAATTCATGTATATAATAATTGAGATGACAATCCGGCTTCATTAAATATATTATTAACAAGTAGTTCCGTGAAGAACTAAAGCCTATTTTCATGATATCCTACTCATGTTAATTGCCTCTGTCGACATACAAAATTTCAGTTGGATTGCTGTAATAGATTCGTATATATTGAGAACCGTCTTATATTACGGATGGCCACCATGTTGGATTTTTATGTATGTAGGTCTTAGTGTTATGTACTATTACATGAAGATTATTGTGTACGTGTAGTATTGATACTTCAATCGCATGATTAGGACACAAGAAGTAAAAACGAGATTTTTAAATTTCGCACAGCTGCCATCTTGTGGTTATGAAAACCATTGAAATAAATTAGATGCCAGTGAATTAACATTTATATAAGCATTGACAGTACCAAGTTTCACTGCACTCGGATGGTTAAATCGCTAGAAACATCCATTTAACTATTTATACTTCGTGTCGCCGCCATGATGGATTTGTGCTCACAGGTTATTGAAAGTCCTATACAGTATATGAACTTATGTTCATAGCCTCTATGAACATTTAAAAATTCAGTTTGATTGCTGTAAAAGATTCGTAGATATTGAGAACCGTCTAAATATTGCGGATGGTCGCCATTTTGGATTGTTATATGTATAGGCCATAGAGTTATGTACCATTAAAGGATAATTACTGCGTAGCTTCATTATTCAATCTTTCACTTCGATCGCATGATTACGACACAAGAAATAAAAACTTATATTAAAATTTCGCACAGCCGCCATCTTGAGGTTTTGTAAACAATTGAACTAAATTAGATGCCAGTGCATTACAATATGTATTTTATTTACTGTACCATATTTCACTGCGCTCAGATGGTTACATCGCGAGAAAAGTCTATTAAAATGTTTCAACTTCGCTTGGCCGCCATGTTCGTTTTGTATTTTACAGGTTTTTGAAAGTTACGTAGATAAACCCTTTATGACCGTGCAAAATTTCAGGGTGATATCAGTAATAGTTTCGGAGATATGGAATGCCAGTGAAAAATATCGCACAGCCACCATCTTGAGGTTAAGTAAACAATTGAACTAAATTAGATGCCAGTGCATTACAATGTGTACAAAAATTTGCTGTACCAAGTTCATTTGCGTTTGCATGGTTAAATCGCGAGAAAAGTTTACTTAAAAGTCTCAACTTAGCTTGGCCACCATGTTGGTTCTGTAGTTAATAGGTGTTTGAAAATCTCATAGGTGATCGTCTAGTAGTGGTAATAGTTTCGGAGATATTGAATGATGGTGAAATATTTTGCACAGCCGCCAAGTTGGATTGGTGAGACGTAATAACATTTGAAGAGCACGGTCGGGGTCGGCCAAAATGGTGCTATGACCTTACCGAGGTTCATTGAAATCTCTCCAACCGTTTAGAAGTTATTAGAGGGACACACAGACACAGACTAGCGCCTCGCCCAGGCGGCTTCACCTGCAAAGCGAGCAGGGGGCTAGTCCCATCTCCCCAGTCCCCAGTTGTATCCGCTGATTCAATGTCAAGTTCTAGGACACTGCCGTAGAGGCAGTACAGGTGGGATCTCTCTCTGAGCCCGTGGGAAAAGCCTACCTGGAGGGTAAACTGACTACGAAATAAACAAGAAGTTCGGTGACGAACTAAAGAGCCTACTTTTTTTCAAAATATAAGAACTATGCCACTCTACACAGACCTCTCTTGAATAATGACGAAATCAAGTTGGTAATACTAACATATCTAAGTACTGCAGTTTGAAATACACCTGAAATACTGTAGCCCAATAGAGTAACTTACTACAGTTGGCAGTCCTGGTGACAGATTATATTCTTAGTTCCATTTCTTAAGGTATAGAATGCACATACAAAATTCGGTTGAAGTCTAATGGATAGTAATAGACGTTACATGCTGTTTGATATTGGATTTATCAGTGCGCGTAAAATCATGTTGGGAACTATGTCATGTATGTGATGCTCAGAATTAATCTGAAATATTACGATATGTTATAGCGCCAATTTTGGATGAAATCCATTTGTTAGCATAGAATTTACATGATTTTAAAAAATCGAATTTACCCTCCAGGTTGGTGGATCCCACGGACTCAGCGAGGGAACTCACCACTACCGCCTCTAGGGGCAGTGTCCTAGAGCTGGGAACATCTGGTCGGAAAGGATACAACTGAGGAGGTGTGATCAGCACCTCGCCCAGGCGGCCTCACCTGCAAAGCGAACAGGGGCCTTATGAGGGATGAGAAGGGAGGGGAAGATTGGGATGGATAGGCAAAGAAGCGGGAAGGAGGCGGCCGTGGCCTTACCGTAGGTGCTGTAACGTTTTTTTGTTGTTGTCTGAAATTACGATACATTTACGCCTAGCGAACCGCTGCTGCAAGGGACAGGCTTTGAGCTACAGTAGTTTTGAGAAAGCCGGAGTCAGCTGGTTGGAACTTTTGTTGTCATTCATGTCAGTTCGAGTATCAGCGACCACGTTCGGAGGTGTGTTTCACATTTATACCGCGAGGAGAGCGCAGAAGAACTCGATCTATGAATCAGTGGAAAGATTGACATTTATATTCGAATATTATATGGAAATAAGGCACATTTATGATGTCAACTGTATATTGGAGTACGAGATATTACAGCAGAGAGATAATGCAATCTTGCTTTTGTGGAAATAGCCTTTGGGGCACTACGAATTTGTATTTATCATATAGACCTATCGCAGGTAGATTACTACGTCACGCGCCGGAGAGTGGTAGTACCTGCTGTTGCCAGCAAGCGAACACACTGCGGTGACGGACAGATCTTTTTTCAACTCAGCCAAGTGAGCATCTAGGCAGAAATACATATCATAATGTAGCTCCAAGGAGCAAGAAAGTACACAGTTATCACAAGTCAACGGCGATGCCAGTTTATAGTTAGACTTCGTGTTGTGCCGTATTAAGGCCAATATACACCAAGCTCAGTGTCGAAGAGGGACTTGGATGTACCGCGTGCCAGGCATTGTATGCGGGCAGCGCACAGTTATAGGAATCTATTTCACTGCATGTTAATGAAATGTTTGTGTAAACGAGAAGCGGAACGCAGTGATACATTATGGGACTTTTTACTGAAGCCTCGACGTATTGAAACGGTGTTCTTCCTTATACGCACACCAAGATTATTGCAATTCAACGTTATATACGTTCCGAGTGAAGATATTTAAACATGTACTGTATGTGGAAACCTGAGGTGTTGAGAGGGACGGTTTCGATGCATATTAACATTGTAGCCATGTGCGGCTAAATATGAGTGTGGACACCGCTCTCCGAGCAAATGTTGTGGAGGGATAGAGGGGTGTAAACAGACAACACACACTGGTCACTATTCTAAACTCGCCATCTTGTATTGCACACCACAGAATACAGAGTAACAAAATACAAAGCACAGGGAGGTACAGATATAACACACACACACACACACACTGCAGTCCAACATAATGTCAATGGCTATGGAGCTTGGGAGGTGGTACCCTCTGTGGCCAGGTTGGAAGTCAATTCCCGACATCCTCCCCACCCTGGTCTACCTCTAGAGGTACGACCAGCTGAACGGGTCGGGCCATCTGTTTTCCATCTGCTGTGGAAAGGATTACAGTCCTTACAATCCCGTCCCTTCCAGTACGCAGCTCGTGGATCCGGACCTTTCTCCAGAGATGTCTCGGCTGAAGGTCACTTTGAAGGAGCGCGACGTCGCCTACCCTCAGCGTGGAGTTCTTCTTGGGCTGCTGGACTTGATGGAAGCTCTGCAGCAACAGTAGGTACTCCTTACTCCAGCGCTTCCAGAAGTCGTCTGCCAGATGTTGACGCAGTCGGAATTCTCGAACAGGAACTCCCGTTTGTGGTTCAGGCCCAGATGGAACTGTAGTGAGTTTCTCTCCCACAAGGAAGTGTGCGGGAGTCAACACATCGCCGGTGTCTCCATTGCGAGTCAAGGGTCTAGAATTCAGTGCGGCTTCGATGCTGACCAGTACTGTTTGAAGTCCTTCTTCGTCGATGCTGGAGCGTCCAAGTACCTTCCGTAGACACCGCTTCGTCGATCCAACCATCCTCTCCCACCATCCTCCCCACCAAGCCGCGCGTGGGGCGATGAATTTCCAGGTCACTCCGTGCTCGGAGAGGTAGCGGTGAGTCTTTGCCGCAGACAGTGAAGCCCAAATGCCACTCAGTTCCTTGTTAGCCGCGTGAAATGTCTGGGCGTTGTCAGAATAAATAGTGTGTGGCAGACCACGCCTACCGACGAATCTCTGTAGTGCTTGCATAAATCTGTCGGCGCTCATATCACCACTCAATCCCAAATGTAGGGCCCGTGTAGTGGCACACGTAAAGAGGGTGATATAACACTTTTTGGCTGATGTTCCTGCCCTGACGTACAGCGGGCCCGCGAAGTCGATACCTGTGACAGAGAATGGCTTGCTTGGGGTCACTCGTTGTGAGGGCAGTGGCGCCTCTATTGCCTGGCCGCCAACATTTTTTACCATCTTGCAGGGTAAACATTGGTGAAGGACGTGTTTGATGGCACGGCGAGCACCAAGCATCCAGTAGGTGCTTCGGAGATCAGAGAGAACAATCTGTACTCCGAGATGATGGAGCCGTATGTGCTTGTCTCTTATTAGCAGTTGTGTGAAATGATGTCGTCCTTCCATGATGATTGGATGCCGTTCACTCTCTGTAACCGCAGCATATTGTAGGCGTCCACCGAGGCGAAGTATGCCATTGTCGAGAAATGGATTGAAACATTTGATCTTCGATTTCTCAGGCAGAGGGGTCTTCCGTTCGAGAGCTGCAATTTCGGCAGGGAAACATTCCATTTGCACTGCCTTTATCCAATAGCGGAGGGCTCCATTTATGTCTTCTGCTGTCAGTTCCCCCGTTGGTTGGTCCTCATGTCTAAATAGGCGTACGAAGCGAAGAACCCATGCGGTTACACGAAGAAGTTTGATATAGGAGCTGTATCTGGTAGCTTCAATTACTGGGTCTGGTGATTCAATTTGGAGCACATCCTGAGCGCGAGTTCTTGCTTCAGGGAGGGGCGTCGAGACGGGTGAGCTGTGTGTCCAATGGCATTGGTCGAGAGATAGCCAGGATGGTCCTTTCCACCAGGCTTGAAGAGTTTTGATCTTCTCTGCCGTCAATCCTCGTGACAAGTGATCTGCTGGATTGTCCTTGCCTGGGCAATGTCTCCACTGTGACGGAGTGGTAGAGGATTGAATCTCGGTCACGCGGTTGCAGACGAACGTCTTCCAACGACTCGGATCATTCTGAATCCATCCTAGGGTTACTCTTGAATCCGTCCACAGGGTCCCTCTGCTTGTGTCGAAGGTCAGCGCTTTAGCGCAGTAATTCAAGAGTCGAACGCCGATCACCGCTGCTAGCAACTCTAAACGTGGTAGTGTCACCTTCTTGACTGGCGCAAGTCTACTTTTACTACACAACATGTGGGCAGATGTGGTGCCATTGCAGAGAGATCGTATATACAAAACGGCTCCATACGCTCGCTCTGAAGCGTCGCAGAACACATGGACATCTGTGATGTCGCGTTCGGGCATTCCTGCCCATCTTGGGACGGTGATCTGCGAGAGTTGGGGTAGACTTGAGGTCCAGCTGTGCCAGCGACTGGCAAGGTAGGAGTTCATCCCATGATAGTCCTCTATGCCATGTGTCCTGAAATAGGATTTTCCCCAGTATTGATACCGGCGTCATTAAGCCCAATGGGTCGTAGAAACTAGCAGTCGCTTGGAGCAGGTGTCGTTTCGTAGCCGGGCGATCTTTCAGTCTCGTTGTGATTTCTGTAACATCTATAGTGAGCGAGTCTGTTACTGTGTTCCATGGAACGCCAAGAACGTGTGTTTCCGTGCTGATCTCTCTTCCTTCGGCCTTCCATATCTGAATCAGCTGTTGGGAACTCGTAGCCCATTTCGACATGGGTAGACTTATCTTCATGAGAGAGGTGAGTTCATAGTAGAGTGCGATCGCTTCATTTTCTCCTCGGGCACCTGCGATAATGTCGTCCATGAATGTATTTTCATCTATGAATGAAGCCGCGGAAAGAAACTGAGATCTGTTTCTAGTGGCTAGTTCTCTCAGCGTAGCTGAAAGGAGAAATGGGCTGCAAGTCAGTCCGAATGGGAGTCTTGTGAAGCGAAAAATCGCTCTCTCATTGGAAGCCACTTGAGCACCACTCTCATCTTCGACAACACGGTACCACAGGAATCTGGTCAAGTCTCTATCCTCTTCGTGAAGGGACAACTGAAGAAACGCTTGGCTGATGTCTCCTATCACACCGTACGGGAATGAACGGAACCGCAACAATACTGCAAACAGTTCGGGGAGTAGGTTTGGTCCCATTTCCAGGGTCTCGTTGAGTGGGCGCGCGTTTTCTTCGTGTAACGATGCGTCGAAGACTATACGCCATTTAATGGTTCCATGTTTCTCTTTCTTTACCAAGTGATGAGGAAGATAAAACTCATCCGTACGGGTTTCCTCTGGAGCTAGTTCCACGTGACCTTTCCTTATGTAGTCCATCATGTGGTTCGTGTATGTTTGTCTCAGGGCTTCGTTCTTCCGGAATCGGGTTTCCAGTGATTGGAATCGTTTTTCTGCAACGTGATAGTTGTTGGCAAGTTCCATGGTTTCCTTGCGTGGCAATCGTACGACTCTTCTTTGGTCCTCAATACTGTAAGACGCGTGAAATTGTGTTAGAAGTGAGGTGTCTTTAGCGCTCATTGCTCGGTCTTGTTCAGCTGCGATCCCAACGGACTCCAGATCCCAAAAACGTCGAAGAGAGTCGTCACAGGGCATGGAGTGACATGCATCGATGAAGTTTACAACCGTGTTAGTAGCTGATACACCTGAGCGGTTTCCGGTGAATATCCATCCAAATTTCGATGGAATTAACACAACTGACGAGGAGAGTCGTATCGGGGCAGAGTCACTGACGATTGTCCAATACTGATCTCCTCCGATTAACAGCTCGATTGGAAGGTCAGCTGAATCATCTGTAGGGTCAGCCAATTGCAGTTTCCACGTTTGTCCATTTGTCGTGATATCTCGTGGTACTGCTGGGTGGTGAGAAAAGGAGTGGGTGGTTTCAAATGCCGTCAAGGTTACTTGGGAACTGTCCCAAAATCCTCTCGTCTTCAGCCGAACGAACCTACGTGAATGTGATATGTTGGATGGTGTTTCAAACACGTGGACCTTTAATGATGCGTCTCCAATGACTTCCAGACCCAGTTCATCGACCAAAGAACTTTTGACGAAACTGGATTGACTACCTCCGTCGAGAACGCACCTCGTCAGCTTACTCGAACCCGTTGGTCCCGAGATCCATATTCTAGCAGTCTGGAGATGGGTAAATCCCGGAGTAGTGACGTTTATTTTACCAACGGCGGTTGTTTCTGTGCAATTCGCGACAGGGGAATGATTTAAGTTGCTGCAAATCGCTCTATGGTGACCTTTTCCACACTGGGAACACGAAGCTCTCCCTTTCCTGCTACAGTCCTTTGTGTGATGGCCTCGTTAAAGACAGAGGAAACAACGCGATGATTGTTTCAATTTCTGAGTTCAAGCGTCAGTCCCGGTTACCTTAGTACAATCCTGAGCCCAGTGTCCTCTTCCCTCACAAAAGACGCAGAATGGCTGTAGTCTTTCCTTCTCTCTCTTCTTCCCTTTCTTCGCGTGAGTGTCAATCTGGAACGCCGCTATTGCTGGGACAGAAGCCGGGTGCTGATAGATAGAAGCCGGTTGCTGATAAGATTCCCCCCGAATCTTTTGACTGATGAGGGCACCTTCAACCTCTTCGTTCAAAAAACACATGAGTTTGATGATGTCACCTTCACTAACGTTGTCTCTCCGCGTGTGGATGATCCAACGCCGGCAGATATCGTCTGGGAACGCTCTGAGTATCTTAGGGGCCAGCACGCGACCGTAGTTGGCAATATTTTCTCCCAGAGCCTGCAGGGCTTGAATCCGTCGGTTGCACTCAACGTAAGTGTGATTTAGGGACTCGGGGGTGGCGGAGTGTATCGGCGGTATGTTTTCCAGATAGTCTAAGTGCGCCTGGATAATTCTATTTTCATCTCCGTACTTTGAAATGAGGATTTTCTTTGTGGCATTATAAGTGCCGGCTGTGATAGCAATACCGTCGACGAGATGCTTGGGTTCCCCTTCTAAGTAACCTCTCAGAGAGACGTGTTTGTTGACCTGCGATACTGTAGGATTCTGGTCAATGGAAGTAGTGAACTGTTCCCAGAAGCGAGACCATTCTTCTATATCTCCCGTGAAGGGGCTAAGTTTTATGGTGGGTAACTTAATTGGTTGTGACGTGGGCATGGCAGTGGGAGTGGTGGGAGCTTCGTTTATGGACAAGATAGAGGTGACAGAGTAAAGCTTCTTGTCCGCTCCAATAGTAGCTTTCTGTATGGCGCGCTTTGCATTGTCAATATATTCGTCACATACAGTAATGTCAGCATTGTATTCTGCGTCCGATAATAGATCATGAATACCATCGTCCAGTTGGGTTAAGCTGGTGAGTGTTTCCTGCAGTCTATCGCGGTGGAATGTGAAGTCTTCTAACGCTGTGTCTTCTGTAAGGCTGTTAATGGCTGTAATGAAGCGTGTGGCATTTGTTCTCTCACGTGTTCTTTTCCTTTTCAGATTGTGCAGGCTTACTGCAGTAGCGGTCTCTTGTTCCGTTGGCATAATCAGGGCCGGCGAGAATGAGCTAGTAAGGGCTCAGCCACTTCGCCTCGATACGTGCTGCCAGCCAGTTCAACACTGTGACGTCACTGGGTTGTAACTCGCGCCAACACTGCATACAACCACCACTGCTTTGCATTAGCCGGCAGCATGTGTTTAGTACTTAATGACCCCCATGATACCATTCTACCCCTAGTGGCACCCTCTTTGATGATATACACTTTCAACAGTCAATAAATAATGCTTTAATTAAGAGCTAATGCACCTAGACAAGGTAAAATGAGCGAAATCACAACAAATCAGTTACAGATATGCTTACTTCTTGGATCTTACCCATTTAATAGCTTTTTTCATCTGTTTTCTCTCACTAAATTTGTTTCTATTAACTTCTCTAATTCTAATAAATGTTCTGAGTCTTGCATACACGTTAATGGCTTCTTTACATACACTCGGGAATAGCGAATGCAGCCTATTTTTTAACACTTTCACTATTCCCGGTTGCCGATTAAACCCGAATAGAGGACCATGTATTTCTAAAAACACCTTTTCAAATTCTTTCACTAAACTAAACCACTGGTCACTTGGTTCAGTAAGGCAGCCGTATGATAGAGTTCGTATCCACGATGGCTGCCCCCCTTCCGGATTTGGAGCGAATTTTGTAATTCTTCCAAGGCTAGGGTCAATATCCCGAACACGGAAAGCAACGTAGCCAGCGATGTACTTAACTCCTTCGTCCTCAGCCCATGTCATTTCGCTCTCGACATCGTGATCTTCTGTAATAAAACCATACCAATCCACAAATATGTTTTTATACATAAAAATATATTATAAATAATTACATTGCTTTATAAATACTTTAATATCACAATTTAAAATATTAAAAACCAATTCAATATATTTTTGATGAAACTATGAATGTACAAATTATGTAAAATGTTTTAAAAACTGTTTTGTGACGTTTGAAATATATTACAATAAATTCGCGTAATATGGATGAGTATGATTAATAATTACCTGGCACTGTTATATCCTCCTCCAAGAAGTTGACGTCTGCATTGCTCCCTGTATTACTTGATTGCATGGATCCTATTTCCTCGGGTGTAAAAGCCATTTGGAGTAAGTCCGAGGTCAAATATGCAGGAATTTCTTTACATATCTCCTCAGTTGGCGTGATGTTCGTCTTCCTTGAAGGCATGGGCATTTTGTTTGATATCATAAGTGATCTGAGACGTGATATAACATCAGAAGGACAAGGGTGGTCATGAAATCGTCCTAGCCCACGAAGCTGGCTAAACAAACTTTCAAGAGCATCTTGAGTAAGACTAGTAGTAATTATATATTAAATGCCATAGTCCAAACCCGCCAACCTGGGCCCAATGTTTGGGAAGCCAGGCTCTGCCTGTCACAAGCCAGGACAAAGCGGTGAGTGATAGAGGAGTAACACCTCTAAAAAAACCAAGGTCCAGCTGGCCCGGCTGGTAGCACCTTGTCAGGGTCCCTTGCCAGGGTTACGGTGAAGTCCTCAACGGCATTGATAGTGGAATAGATGATCTATAGAACAATATGAATGGCGGACGGGGCGGCCCTGTATCCGGGATTAATAGGATAAAAGGCATATACCCTATGATTTAGTTAGATGTCAGCTTTACATAAATCCATTTAGCGTCTGTCTTGCAGCAAGCGGCTAGATGGTCAGCGTCTGTTCACCAAAGGTGCGGCTGAAAACCCATCCTCGGAGCTAACAACCTCGAGTAGAATTTTTAGGGGACTTGTTCCCTTAACCTAGCAAACAATCAACAATGGATATGCACATTGTAAGAGATTTTACCCCAGGGAGTAACCAATCTCCATTTTCCAAGGAAATGAAAAGTAGGCACTCGGATTCTGGGGGCCTACATCATTGTGCAAAGGATGAAAAGGATGAGTCGGAGCATCTTGAAAATAGCATTAAGCAAATCACTAGTAAAATTAAGCACAAGAACATAAACTTTTTGGCTACCTTTAATGTCAATTCACTCTTAAAAACAGGAAAACTTAAAACTCTAATAAATTTCATCAAAGAGAAAAGGATTATGATAACAGCTCTTCAAGAAACTAGATATACTGATGAACATCCATTTGATTCAGAAGGTTATAGAATATTCAAGGGAAAACCTGGAAAGAGAGTTATGAAAAATGTACCTCAGTTTGGAACTGGGTTCATTGTAAATCAGAACATATTAAATTCAATAATAGAGTTTCAATCCATTAATGAAAGATTATCCCTGCTATCCTTTAAATCAGTAAACAAAGTTTATACCATTGTCAATACACATGCACCAACTAATGAGAAAAATAGGACTCAGAAAGAACAAACGGAAAATTTTTGGCAAGAACTATCAAACACCCTGGATCAAATTCCATCAAAAAATATAATACTTCTACTTGGAGACTTTAACGCTCAAATCGGCAAAGAACGTCAACATCGGTCCATAGTAGGCAATTTCCCGGCACATAAAAGAACTAACACAAATGGAGAAAGACTTATTAGTTTATGCAGAGAGCATAACATAGTCCTGAAATCTACATTCTTCAAAAAACTTCCTAGGAAACAAACTACTTGGGTTTCCCCAAATCCAGTTTGTGGTGAGAAACAACTTGACCATGTTGCTATTAGCAGACAGTCTACAATGGAGGTACTCAATGTGAAAGTTGCTAAGAGTGCAGGTTTAGATTCAGACCACTATCTGTCACTCATTAAATTCAAAATTAGACCAATATATAAAAAGAAAAATCATTATCAATCCAAAAAGTTTGATACTCAAAAATTAGCTACAGAAAATAATTTCAAAACACTTTTGGAAAGCAGAGCACCTAAAACATGGGAACAACTTCAAAGAGACTTAGTACAGACAGCAGAAGAAACCATTCTCCTTAAAAGAAAACGAAAACATGCCTGGTGGACTGCTGAGTGTGATGAACTAATCTTTAAAAGACAACGAGCTTGGAACATCTGGAATGCAAATAAAAATGAGAATACCAGGAACAGCTTTATAGAATCCCGAAAACATGCATCTAAGGGACTCAAAAGGGTAAAAGTGCAACATATGAAAGACCAATTAACATTAATAGAATCGGACTTCAGACAGCACAATATAAAGGACTTCTACAAAACTTTCAGAAGTAGTTTAAGGAAGTATACTCCACCAAGCTTGCTTTTCACAGATCCAAAGACTCAGAAAACTGCATATAATAACGCTGAAAATTGCAGAATACTTGCGGAATATTTTGAAGAACTCCTCAACTGCGATCCACCAAAGGAGACATTTAATTTTGATAATATACTCCCCGTTCCTCCAGACTCGAAACCACCAACAACAAATGAAATTAAAGAGATTATAAACGAACTTAAAAATAACAAAGCATCTGGAGAAGATAGTATAGTTGCTGAATTATGGAAATACTCGAGTGACAACATGATCCTATGTTTAACGGAAATCATAAATGACATATGGAAAACACACAGTTTACCATCAGAATGGACATCTGCTTTGATACATCCACTACATAAGAAAGGGAAGAAAACAGATCCTAACAATTACAGAGGAATCTCCCTCCTGCTAGTGACCTATAAGATCTTATCCAAAGCACTTTTAAAAAGAGCGGAAAAAATACTTGACCCACAATTGGGAGAGTATCAGGCAGGGTTTAGGAAGGGACGATCATGTATGGAGCAAATACTAAATTTAAAGAGCATATTAGACATGAGGAAAATCAGGAACTTGAAATATGTAGTTACTTTTGTGGATTTTAAAAAAGCCTATGACTCCATTGACAGAAAGGCACTTATTAACATTCTGAAGGAATTTGGACTTGATAACAAGACAACTGAAATAATTCAAGCAACACTAACGAACACAACTTCCAAAGTTAAATTTAGAGGGGAACTTTCAAAATCTTTCAAAATAAAGTCAGGTGTGAGACAAGGAGATGGTCTGTCACCTCTGCTTTTCAATTGTGCATTGGAAAAGGTAATTCGAGAGTGGAGGAAAGCCATCAATACTAAAGGCGTTCAACTAGGAAGACATCCAAATAAAATCACTGTAGATTGTTTAGCTTTTGCGGATGACATTGCATTACTTACTGACTCACTGGATACTGCCCAAGAACAAATTAGAGAGTTGCAAAAACAGGCAGCCAAAGTCGGACTACAAATATCATTTGAAAAAACTAAGTTCATGACAAACATCACCGATGCCCCCAAAAGTATCACAATTCATGACAGTTCAGTATGTAAAACAAATTCCTTTAAATACCTAGGAGAGTGGATAATGAATGACTCACAGGAAAAGACAGCAATAGAAACACGTATGCATAAATTACAAAGGTGTTTTCATATGACAAAAGATATATATAATAAAAAAAGCTTATCCTGGAACACTAAATTAAGGCATTATCAAACAGTAGTCAGACCTGAAACTCTGTATGCAGCAGAAACACTTAAATTAACAAGATTTGGTGATTTAGACAAATTAGAGAAGACTGAAAGACGAATTCTGAGAAAAATACTGGGAGCTAAACGAAATAATAACGCAGAATATAGGTTACGACCAAATAGAGAGTTATATTTGAAATGTGAAAAATTAACTGATGTAATGAGAAAGAGAAGATTACAGTTTTTTGGGCATATCTATAGAATGGAAAATAGTAGACTAACTAAACAGATCTTCAACTTACTGACTAGTTACAAATCCAAACCCACATGGTTCATTGAAATTGACAAAGATTTGACAAACGCCAAAATTCAGACAGACACAATAGCAAACAGATCACTCTTCAGAGAAGCTATTCAAAACGCAAAATTTCAAGAAAGGAAGAAACAAACAACTGGCAGAAAGTGGACTCAGGAGGAGAAAGATCGTCACTCTAGAAGGATGAAAGAAATTTGGAAACAACGGAAATTGAATACAATGGACAATAGCCAACGTTGATTCATCGTACCCTCCAAATGGGTTATTCGAAAGAAGAAGAAGAAATGCCATAGTCCGCCTGAAGCTGTTCAAACATGTCTCTTAAAGATTTTATTGATACTAACATGCCTTTTTGGAATGGAAGCATTTTAGTTTTCCCTTTCACTCTCATTCGCGATACTACATATTCAACTTGGTTTAGTATAAGATGTTGTTCTTCTGCATGTTCAGCTACACCAAAGGCAACTTTAAGAGGATGCGCTGGATCAGCCTGTTGACTTCTTGAATTCATAATGTCGTAAAAATTATCCATAAGTTCAAAACAGTTTGCAGCTTGGAAGTTTCCAATCAGTGATGCGATTGCTTTCGCTGTTGTTCTTGAAAAAACTGCTTTTGCAGGTCCAACTTTTTGTCTGTCATTACCTTTCACAGTAGGATAAGCTGGATTCAACTTATGGCACAACTTTATTTCACCACAGTCCTTCTCCAAAACATCTCTTAAAATGGATGAGTCCAATTCAGTGCCGTTTCCCAAGATAAGACCACTGTCAAGAAAGTGGTTGCGAAGCAGTTTAAAATAATGAGGCATATCGGCAAAAACAAAAACTTGTCTCTCTCAATCATTTGGGTGGGCAAAAGATGTTTTATTCTCAGAAATACGCAAAGATGACCACAAAGATAGATAATTGCTCCCTCCCATATCTGACACTATGGAGGTAACTAACAATCCAGAGGACTCTACGGCTTGTATTATTGTCATGAGTAATGGTTTATCGATAGCAGTGTCAAACTCAAAGTAAATAGGTTGTTTCCAGCTCGATATTAGACCTCTTACTAATACTACTTGCACTTTAGATGAGGGACCAAGTATTTTGTCCATGGCTGAGTCATATACAACACTACTATCAATATGCATTTCATCAAAATTAATTACACACAGCTTGTCAAAATCGGATAGTTCATCAAACCTTTTTTTAAATTAGGCATAGTACATTCCTTAGAATACCTGGAAAGCATGTGAACTCTGCGCACCATCTTCTCAAGGTTGTGGCTGATGGGAGAGGAAATTTCAATTTTTCCCTCCTGAAATCATAAGATTTTGGAGACAGAGCCCTTATCATCACACAACGAGATATGTCGTCACTAGTCCACCGTACTTGCTTGTTAGTTTCTATAGCCTTTATCTGCGTGGGAGTCATAGTTTGCTTGGCCCACTTGGTTAGAACTGCTTTGTTTTTATGCTCCTTTACATCGCATATATCACTTCGTAGACGTTTGACCGTGTTGTTAAACCGTTTGTAGCAATTAGACTTTCTTAACTTACTGTCAACTAAAATTTTATTTTTCCGTTTCATTTTGTAATGATTCAATAACCCCTTATTTACGTTCACAGTCTGTACAACGGATTAAGCTCGGTGGTTCTTCATTTTTCTCAGTTTCACATTCTCTGGAATTGTCAATATCCTCAGTACAAATAGCCTGTTTTTTTAGGACTTAACTGTGCCAACCTTACTATAGCTGAAGCTCTAACGGCTCTGTTTCTGCTCCTGGGTGCCCTAAGTACAGAGGTTTGGCTTAGTGTACTATCATTGGGCAGATTTTGAGAAGGGACTGCAGATTTATTTAGTACTCTTTTCAATGGAAGTCCTAAAAGGCGGTTTTTCATATCATCTTGATAATCAGTAGGCAAGAAATGCTTACTACAAATACGTGCATTTTTTACGTTAATACTGTCTTTCCTGTGGCACTTGGTAACCCATTGCTTTGAAATATCACTATCATTTGGGAATCGGTGGTAAATGACGCCTACCTCAGAGTCCTTGGTGTTGCGGTAGGTATTTCCACAATTAAAAATAGCACAGCTCATGTTTCATTGCGATTCAAAAATACTAAATCGTTTACATATATAATTAAAGCTCGAAAACGGTAATTATTAAACGAATTATTAGACAATAACCTGCTTAAACACTGACGATGGACAACGCTCATTCACAACACACACATTGAACTTCTCTGTGACACTGAATCAAACAAACAACAGGTGATTCTATGGGAAAAGCCAAGTGGGCAAGCTCGGCTTACAACCCTATGACGTCACACGGCCAGTGTCCCCCTCCCCTCACCGGCAGCAGCGGCTTCAGCCTAACTTCAAACGAGTGGCTGAGCCCTTCTAGCTTTCGCCGGCCCTGGGCATAATGGGTGCAATAAATCTTAAGCTTGACTGACAGGCCTCCCTCCAGACGTGACGTAGTGAGCGGTGAGCTTACGGGCGGGTAGGGGGTGATCCGTACCGCACCGGTACCTTCAAGGGCTGACAGAGGGCGTGCTAGGTCCGTGGAAGATCTTAAGACCTTGCTAACAGAGTGCGCTGGAGAATGACTGGTAGGGCGCGTGAGTTAATAGATGGCGCTGTTGAGTTGATTTAGGCATGTGCGCTCAGATCGCACGGAACTGAACGGAACTACACATGCGTGACCCGTTGCAAAGTCCAGCGGAGGAAAGATATTCTACTACTTTGGAATACTGTAGATTAAAGGAACACTGGATTCCTTAATAAGTCATGCACAATTCATGCAGGCATTTCATAATAATACAACATCCGTGCATACAGTTTCTGTTTAGCGAGGGCCAGTTATGTCTATCTCGCTAATAATAATAATAAACAAATACAGTAGACAGGATGCGTGCTTCTTGATTGACAATACGCAGTTCCTGTTCGTGTAATAGCAGTCTTATATTAGCTTCATCAATCCAAATGATAATAATGAAGAAATATCAGTTGTTTCAACATGCTATTTCCTTTCGTATTGAAGTTGACTTATCTGAGAGTGCAGTGTAGGCTAATGGTGGCATCTCAGCGTCTGGCGTGGGTTGGTGCAGTGGAGTATCCTCTTTCCCTCGTCGTGGAGCTTCCTGTATTGTAGAAAGCTCGTCTGTAGATACAATTCCGTTGAAGAAGTTAATCCTTAGTCTTCCCGAGTGTTTCGGCACCAAATGTGGAGGGATAGAGGGGGTGTAAACAGACAACACACACTGGTCACTATTCTAAACTCGCCATCTTGTATTGCACACCACAGAATACAGAGTAACAAAATACAAAGCACAGGGAGGTACATATATAACACACACACACACACACACACTGCAGTCCAACATAATGTCAATGGCTATGGAGCTTGGGAGGTGGTACCCTCTGTGGCCAGGTTGGAAGTCAATTCCCGACAAATGTAGTGGACATTTCGAGTAACTACAATGCTATTTTCGAAGTGGAACATATACACGATGCGGACCACTGGCATGCGAATCATAAACTTTCGGTATCATGCAGCCGCAAATAACTTATAATACAGTCGTGTGTTCACTCGATTATCGCGATGCTGCATACGCATGCGTGATTTCTTTTCGGGTCGGGTTGGAGCTGTTCGAATACGGGCAAGGACCATTTCCGATATGAGGAAGCAGTTCGATTACCAGCAGAGGACCTGGGACATTGGAGTAGGAGGTCCCCAGTTCGTTTACTGGAGATGGAGGGGATCTGTGCAATCCTGCTATACCATGATGGAATCAGATGGTGGGGCATACCTATGCTCCATATCGCCTTCGCGAGTCTACAGCCAGGTAGAGGAAAGCTTTTCATGTAGCGTTGCAAAGTAGAGATTTTTGTCGTGTAGCCACCTGAGAGGCCGAGTGCAGGTCTTAGTCGACGCCCGAAGGCGACCTGCGCGTCGGGATGAGAGATGGAATGTATGAAGGCGAATGAAACTGGGCAAGGATGTGGAAGGAAGCGACCGTGGCCTGCCAGAAGGTACTGTCCCAGCAATTGCCTGGTGTTGAAAATGGGAAACCACGGAAAACCATTTCAAGGACAGCCGACGGTGGGGCTCGAACCCACGCGTCTACCGAGTCAGCAGAGAGCTTGGCCCCTTGACATAACCCTGCGCTTTAGACCGCGTAACCACTACTGTCGGTAAAGTAGAGATAATCCAGTGTGACCACATTGCTACCTTTTATACGTTTTTAGTAGTAAGATTGAAGTAAGGTTTAGGCATGACTATTCCATCTCATGTTTGACTTCATTCTCAGTCGAGTTTAGGCCTGGTTGAACAGGTGCACTTATTTCCTAAATTTTCATTATGAATTAATTGATTGTTTCAGCTTAATTATTAATTAAATTCAGTAAATGTATTCCGAACTTCTTGATTGGGGAGAACAGATCTTCATAGGGGAAAAAATCTACGTTATTCCGGAGGGAATCTTCATTATTTAGTCGATTTGATATTTTCCACTCTTTTGAGTATTTCTTGTTGTTTTTTATCAAGCTATGGCTTGAGGGGCTGTCGCTCTATTTTATGTGTTGGACAATTGCGACCTTCGAAATTGCATTTTTGCATTATGATTATTACAGTCGAGTATAGAATGTGAAGTTTGATAATTCTTTTAGAATGGGGGGGGGGGGGGGTTCTCTTGGGAATGAACGCTGTCGTATTGGATTCTAATGTATCAACAGAAGCTAAATTGAGTTGTTACCTGGATACATGTTGTAGATCCATTCCGATTTTCGTGAACTCTCGAGGGGACATTTCTATTTTTGTCTCATCAACGTCGACTTCTGATTTTCTTGCCACGTGTACTTGGATACACTTTGATAATCTTTAAATTACATAATATTGCGATAGCTGAATTTTGATTCAGTCTTTCGAGTTTTTCTTGAGTAGGACGTTGTTTGAGAGAACTGTGTGAAGAACAAGAATCTTTTTGAGATAAATCCCAGGAATTAACTTTAAGGGGGAGCGTATTCTTACGTGACTGTGAATACAACTCTGTAAGGCAAGCTTTTTGTAATCCAGTGGACTTAATTAAGCATCCACTCATGTTAAAAATTATGATGCATTGAAATGAGAAAACATATATTTAAGAAACACAGCTGAATATATCTGAATACTTGTTATTGAATTAAATAATCACCATTTGAGTGATAATGTGGTAAGGAACGTCTGTGGACGTATAATATATTATTCACGGTAGTACCCGTTGGAGTACTTTAATGTGCTAGTGAAAGCATAATGGGTATAATGCAGATTATAAAGAATAGTCTTCGTCAAGACGGTGGCAGTGCCCACCTGTATTCAGCAATCGTCGAGGTCATGTATCACAATTATAATTACAGTATTTCAGTACAAGGTTATACCAATTTCAGAATGTTCTTGAAAGGACATAGTGTTTTTTTCTTGCATTTCTTGTTACAGTTTGCTGATAAATTGGTAACTTCAATTATGGATCTAGATTTTGTCAAGCCTCAGAGTTTGTGTTTTATTTTTTATTTTTGTCATCCCCATTTAATTAGATCTTCGGTTGTACTCAATTTATAAGATTTAAGCAAGTGTAAGAGATGATACATGATCGATTAACTATAAATTCTGGAAGAAATTAAAGAAGTATATTAATACAGAGAAATTATTGAATCTTTTAGAGATTATGAATTACGAATATCACGTCTTTTTAGCTTAAGCGCTTGATTGATGAAATAGACTTCAACCAAATTGCTCAAGCAAAATTTATACTAATGAATAATGACACAGCACCAATTTATTTATTTACTCGTGTCAGGAACAAAAATATTACATAAGAAATTATGTACAAAATGGGCAACAAAAATGACAAAACTTGAACATGCAAGGTTCTAAATAATGCCTGACCAATATTTTGCCATGTCACGTCCATTTGGTGTAGCCTTCACCAGATCCTCCACCAATGAGGAGACCAGAACTACCTGTTTGGGATGGCAATTACACTTGAGGGTGTAATGCAGTTAATAATAATTTGTTGTAAATATGTAGATATATTTGAATTAATTCGCGTGTTTGAAAATGTTGGAATCGGTGGAAGAACCATAAAGGTGATCTCTTCGATTTGTTTTTCTTTTCTTATTGGATCACCTGTTGTTCGTATTTTCATCATTTCATATGAGGGTCAAATGCATTCTTGGTCCACGGGGACAGCTGATGCATTTCTTGGCATGACATTAGTGCCCATTTTCTTGGATTTTTGTGTCCATTCATGGACGTTTTGGTTTGACCTCCTGTCAGATTTTCTTTTTGGAAATAAATATTTTGGTATTTCTTTTAATCGCGCGATGTGATGATTTATATAAGTATAAAGAGGTCGCATTAAGAGGGCCACGCTCCTGAGAGGGTGATTTCTTACGATTCTCGTGTTCTTAGAGCAGTTTGCTGCTTTGCTTTGGTTCTACTTAATGCCACCTCTGTTAGGTTTTACTTGCACCCTGATACTCCCTTCTCCTGTTGGTAGGACTTGGGGAATTTCTTAGCCGGGGGTTTTCAGGTTCTACGATCCAGTTACCATCGAGGGATTTCAACAGGTAAAGGGTAGGTATTTTCGGGTACAGTACTATCCCGGCAATTGCCCGAAGACAAAGTGGGAAACCACGGAAAACCACTTCGAGGATGGCTGAGGTGGGAATCGAACACCCTCTACTCATTTGAGCCACCCGAGGCCGAGTAGACCTCGTTCCAGTCCTCATACCACTTTTCAAATGTCGTGGCAGAGCCGGGAATCGAACCCAGGACCTCCGTGGCGGCAGCTAACCATGCTGACCGCTACGCTACGGAGGCGACATTTACATGTAATTAAACACTGAAACTATCAGAAAGCTTAGGATCATGTTGGCAGCACTGAGGTATATTAGTTACTCCAAATTAATCTAGAATGTCAGGTACTATACGTGTGCAAAGTTTAGAGCTGATGGCTTGCATACCTTCTGATGTATTGATATTAGGAAATAACAAATAGAGAGCATTTATTAACAGTTTGCAGCCCTGATGGTTCTTACGAATACGGATAATCGTAACTGTCATGGTACACAAAGCACATAGGCCTAGGGAATTTGGTTGAAATCCATTTGTTAGTATAGAAGTTATAAGCATTTTAAAAGTTGACCTATCAGCAGGCTTAGAATTGTGTTGGCAGTACTGATGTATATACTTTACACCAAACTATAGTAGAATGCCAGGTACTAGACGTCTGCAACGTTTAGAACTGACGGCTTGCATACTTTCTGATATATTGATAGTAGTGGTTAAAACATAGAGAGATCATTTATTAACAGTTGGCAGCCCTGGTGGCTCTTTCGAATACGCACAGTTATATCTGTTGTAGTACATAAAGTACATACGAAATTTGGTTAAAAACCGATCGATAGTATAGAAGTCACATGCATTTAGAAATTTTACCTATGGGCAGGCTTAGAATAATGTTGGCAACACTGGCATGTATGGATTACTGAAAATTAATCACAGATGTTTTTATCTATTTGTGTGCCAATTTTGGAATAGTTCGAAAACATAACTTCTGAGATATCCAACATAGAGCTCAAATTTCAATTACGATTTTTCATCAGTTAGTAGCACTGACGTCAATTTCAAATATGGCCGTGAGATATTTATATAGCCTATAGATCTTTAGTCGTACCAAATTTGGTTTCGATAGCTGCAGCCGTTTAGGATTTGATAGGGGGGCACAGACAGACAGACAGGACAGACACACACACACTTTCCCGGATCGATTTCATAACTCTACCTTTTCCTCATTTTGGCAAAATGAGAAAAGTAGGCTAAACCCCCAAATTCACTTAGGCTATTACAAGAGAGTGTAAATTATCACTTTATCTTAACCGGCGCTTTGCATATTAACATTTTTCTTATTATCTCACAAACACATTACAAATGACGCCCAACTAGTGGGGCAAGATTCAGTTCTATCTAACACATTACAAATGGCGCCCAACGTGGGGACTTTAACTATAACCCATTACAAATGGCGCCCAACGTGGGGAAAGATAACAATTCTCCAAAACCATTACAAATAACGCCCAACAGAGGAGCGCTTTTATTAACATTATTCTATAATTTAACTTTAACCCATTACAATTGGCTGCCTTGGCTGTTAATATGCAAAGGTTAATAATTAAATAGTCGCCCACTTTTGGGTGATCAATATGAAACATTTAATTGTGTATTAATTTAATAGTGTATCTGTATTGTTGTCAGCATCACTAAAAAATACATAATGTGTAGTATTATGTGTTGCCAGGGCGCCTGACCATTCATATATAATGATCAAAATAATATATTAATCCTCGGTTAAACAGAGGTAGAGCAGCGAAATTCCTATCTCCAGCCGTAGTGAAACTTACGTAATCTAACCTTACGATAATTAGTTTAGGAGTGTGGTGTTGCCTTATAGTAATTACTAGCTACTAAAGGAAACCAGTCAAACATTTGAATTTACAAATGAATTTAATATATAAAAACAACCAGTACAAAAAGAATAAAATACTAAAGATAATAATAATAATAAATTAAATTAAAGAATCTACTGAATTAACTTGTATTATGGGTCTTGATTGGAAATTGGAGTATACTGAGTTAATTGAATAAAATATAGATTGAATTTAATAAGCATGAGAGCCTTCTGATTTGACTGGAGTAAAACTGTTTAAATCGCTCACCGCATTGAAGATCATTGTAGTTGGATTGTTGCGTAGAGTGTTCCTGATGGCCCTGATCTTCCTCAACGTAATGAATTTATATGTGGATGACGGAATAAATTCCAAAAATCATCCCTGTGACAATAGCCTCGTACACAACCATGTCACAGTTTGATGAGACAGAATTTCTTATCAAATTCACATACTTAAATAGTCAACTGTCTAGTTTAGCACTGCGTTACAGATGAATGTTAATTTCCACCTCCATCTCGCTACAAGTTCCACTCTTCTGCTCCCAACAGCACCATTCCGTCTCCTCCAGCAATTCAATAATAATAATCCATTTGGGCGGCCGTCATATATATAACGTTCCCAGGTAAGGCACGCGTCTATCCCCTCTTCTGAAGTCGCTAGGCAATATTAGCCCGTCTTTCACATATCAATAATGACAATACTTCTTTGTAGCATTTGTCGGGAGGTCCAGCCCACCTTTTGTATACATGCAAAGGACTCCTCGCCTACTGTATTCTCCACGTCCACCAGCCCCATTCATTACCTTGCCTGCCAGGTATTGTTAATGGCGAGTCTCCAAAGAATCCTTTCCAAGTAAAATTTGTTTACTTGTATAATTCTTGATGTGAAAGACATAAGTGTCTATTCAAGTCGTTACCAGGAAGCGGTGGATAAGCCGGCCTTCCGCGAACACCCTCTTCTTCTCTTGTTCGTATTTTCTTCAGAAATAATATTCAGTCAAGCGTCTAACTTATTTCAAATATAATGTGTATCGCTCCAAGTCCTTTCAATTGCCATAATATTCTACATTACCGCATAATAATAGATATAAACATTAGTTAACATAATAATGTAAACTTAATGTAAACTTAAACTGTAAACTTAAAAAATATTGATAATAATAATAATAAAATATATAAAATTATTTCATTCTGGTCACAAATTGGGACCATCACATTAGGCTATTACAAGAGAGTGTAAATAATCACTTTATCTTAACCGGTAGGTAAAATAACCAAATATAGTTCGCCAGGCAAGAGTGCATCTGGCGGAATGTGTAGAGCGCTCGACTGTCGTACAAGAGTACTAGGGATCGAGCCCCACCAACTGCTCACTTTTTTACTAGTTATGTATCAATTTTCTTTGCTCGTGCAGTTGTTGTATGAAACGTCATCATCATTAATTTCATCATAATTATTAATAATTAAATATTAATGTGATTTTTCTAGTCCTCGTACTGCAGCTCGTTCACCAAGATTTTACTCGTGTAAATAGCAGTGGATAGCATTCCCGGGTTACCAGGGAATTTAATTCTGGTCTGAGGACTGGAACGGGGTACACTTAGTCTCGTGAGACAAACTGAGAAGAGGCGGTTTCGATTCCTACCTCAGCCATCCTGGAAATGGTTAGTTATTGAGGTTTTAAGGGGTGGAACTACGAGGGCATCTGCCCCTCTTAACACAGATTAATGTATACAAATTTAGAATGAAATTATGAATTTAAAGATGGGCACTTATATATGAAAATATCGGAAAAATTAATAAAACAAAAAATTCAATAAAACTAAAAATAATAATAATAAACAAAATTTACGGTAAAACAAAAATTCATAATTCAAAAAAGAACAAATCTTTCGGTCAACGTACCCTGGAAATTTAGATTGCTGGCCCTAATACACTCTCACTTATAAAGCGGATGACGAGATCATCCTGGAAGTGGTTTCTGTGGTTTCTCCTAAAAGTACAGACATCACAGTGGCACAGGTTATCAGGCAGCTTCTACACACACCCAAGTATACGAGGCTACATGACCACAATGTCACAAAGTCCCAAAATAATCAACAACAACTCTAATCTGGCTGACATTCTTCATCAGCAAAGAAATTTTGATGAACCGATAATAGCGAGAACACTGAATTCGCGTATCTATATTTGGGGTACATGATCTCTATATTTGCTGAAACACATGGCCGGTGTCTGGTGAGGTGAGAGAGAAGAGGAGATTGTGATGTAAACGCTGTGTTTAAATGTGATTTTACCACTAACGCTGTCGGCCCAATAATAATAAGAGCTGCTTTGCACCGCTCCGAATTCTCCTGCTTGACCTTGAGACGTCATAATGCAGCCTCGTAACAATAAAAATCCCGTTATTTATGTCCCGTTCCGTTCCGTGTGTTTTGTTCCGTTTCTGTAAGCGGAACGTTCCGAACTGTAACGTATCGGATATCCCTCTGTTCATTTCGGTACGGGACTGCGAAACGTTCCACCCGGCTCCAATCTGCTCTGCCGGTACAGGCTCGACCAGCGTTCCACTGTTCCAGATACCGGGTATGGTTTCACACTCCGTTCCATTCCAGGACGGTAACATTACGCATTGAAACAACAGCGGTAACGTCACAACTTGGAAATAACCTTGGAGATAACGGAGTTTCTCCGTTACATATAGAGAAGAGTTCCGTTCCGTGTTACGTTCTGTTCCGGGTCCCTGGTAGAGACCTCTTTAAGTTCCTTCAGCCACATAAATAAGTAGTCCTCTAATGACATAGAAATGCAGCGAACTTTGTGATTTTACAGAACTTTGAGTGTATACTGTAATTTCAAAATGTTGTTTATGGAAGAGGCGTCTATAACAAATTGTTTGGGCGTGCAAATCGGCAGATGCCCACCATTGTAAATAGTAGTGATTTTTAAATGTATGCCCCCCCCCCCCCCATTATTATCTTCCGCCCCAACTGTCTCCTAAGTGAAAGTTTTTGGCGACGCTACCCAAAGCACGGATTCGAGCGTCCCAATTACCTGACTTAACGCGCTGGCTACGCTGGCGGATATTAGTTTGCTAAATAGTACGATGGCGCTGTTGATGTATAACGTAAATTCTAATTTAATAATAATGTTATTTATTTTACGTCCACTTTAACTACTGCGGCTTTTAGAGACGCCAGGGTGTCGGAATTTTGCCCCGAAGGGCATCTTTAACGTGCCAGTAAATCTACTGGCGCGGCTCCCTCGCATTTGCGCACCCTCGAAAGCAAGCTTACTGCGCCAGGATACGATCCTGCAATCTTGGGCACAGCAAGCGAGAACGTTACCGCTGAGCCACACAGCCAGCCTAAATTCAAAGAATTCTAGACACATCAGTGGAATAATTTTCCAGATAGCGTTCAGGCAGGCAAAGGTTGCTTTGACTGTAGCATTTTCCAAAATCCGGCACCCAGTTCGGAGGGTAAACAGAAGGTTATGGGCACGATATTTCGTTAATGAACTCCTGTCTAACAGTAGAAGTGCTAGGCGTCGTCATGCACCACATGTCGGGCACAAACATCAACAAACTGTAGTCTATGGTTCAAAAGCAACACTCTTGAGTTTCAGTACCAATGAAACTGCAAAGGTCCTGGAAAATTAGTTGATGGTTTGAAAATCCTGTAGTTCATTTTCACCTGGTAAATTAAATATTGATGTAAAAAATGCAGCCTTCTGCATAATGGACGCCGTGCAACTTCTTTTTAATGACAGCACATTCAAAGACTCCAGCACTGATTGTCTGTAATCAGCGCGGCATACAGTAAAGGTCTATTTAAAAGAAGTCTGCCGCCTAGCGCTTGTACTGTCAAGAGTGTGTTCATTTAACTTCCTACAACACCAGCAGCATTAACGAGAGCGTTAAATCGAACTACACGGCTCTAATGGACAGCCGCAGTTCCTGGGTCTCTGTTCGAATCCCGGAACTGGCAGCGGTCATACTGAGTGTGGCTTTTTCTCCCGGCGTTTCCATACTCACTCAGGACATAATGCTGGAATGTTGCATTTGTGTTCCCACCCCAATCCTAGATTTAAGTAATCAGAGTTGCACTCAGTAATAATCATAATGGCACAGGTTATCACAAAAATACAACCACCACCGCCACCTCTGAAGGGACGAAGAACCACATATCGTTATATAAGAACAAATGAAGTGCACTCGTGTTCTGAAGCAGCGAGTATTCGTTTGGGCGTTACATACATAAAAGAAACCTGTTTGTATGAAAGAGAACAGAGGTGGTTTTCTCAGTTCATTCACCTTGTGGTTTCTCAGAATAGCGTTAATTACCAATACTACTGTATAGGCTATCTGGCTTTAAAATACTTCAGCAGGAAGTTTGATGCTCTAGCACTCTCACGATCTCCAATTGCAGAGTCAACAGAAAATCTAAGAGTGAACAGTAACGTTGTCGGCATGGAATATTTTAAATGCAATCTGAATTTGGACAGTAATTCTGGTAGAACAGATACATGTACATATAGGTAGGCTACGACTGGTGGAGAGCATTACGGTCATCACGTGAGTTATTGTTTCGCTTTGTTGAAAAATAGAGCCACCACCAAACCCGATTCAAGGGCGTTCCACTAAATCCCAGGGGAGATTGCGAATAAGTACAAAGGAAAGGAAGCCCCCCCCCCCCCCCACCAAAAAAAAAAACCACCTCTTCACACCCGTAAGTTTTTTCCTAGTTTATATTTGAGATTATATATTTCTTTACACTTGCATTAGAGAATCTGTAATGCACTGGGAAGTTATGATTTCACTTATAGTTTACCTGTAGCCTACAAGTTGGATGACTAAACGTCACCCAGCAATCTGCAGGCTACATGGCAGAACAGCGCAGCGGTTACTTGGTAGGCCTATGCCCTTCATGGGCTGTCGCGCCACGGGTGTAGTTTGTTTTTTACTTCTAATACATAAGTGTAGGAGTACAAAATCACGAACTATTCAGTGTCAACTTTTTTCAGAGATGCAAGTCAGACTTCAAATGAAAACAATGCGTTGTGTGGTAAAATAAAGGCGTAGCGATTGTGAAAATGGAAAATTGGTTTCCGGAAATACTGGATTGGGATCCATAAAGACGGCAAACAGTACTTTTGAACTACCAGCGGGCAAGGTGAAGACAAACAGCTAACTGCAACCAAACCTCTGCGTTATTGATTGCAGCCCCTAATTGCAAAAAAATTCCCAGCTGGTATCAAACACCACCAGCAATGCTGCCGAAAATTATATGTCCCTTGTTGCAAAATTCACGGGAGGTAAGCAGATCAATCGAGGGAAACGAGGTTCCTTCACTCATAGAACCAAAGCTGCCGGGCTGGTCTTTCAGTTTGGGCCATCCTGGCACTATAAAACAATGAAATAAGTTTAGAAAAAAAACTGCCACAATAGTGAAGGACACTGCACTCAGCAGAAAGAGAAGAAGAGCAGCTTTCCGAAAAAGTTTATTTGCGTCGCGAGAAGGGAAAAGAATGTCCCGACAACAGTCTAATGAAATGAAACGTACTGTCTCTCGTGATTATGGAAACCGATCAATGCAGTTGGATTTCGATGAGGTACTGTTGAGAGAGTTTAGTGATGAGAAGATCAAGCAGCTAACGCTTAGTGAAGGCCATATACAAAAACTGGAAAAGGAAACAAGGGGCCGAAGGGAAAATGAAAAGTGGCACACAGCTAGAAAGGACAGACTTACGGCAACCAATTTTGGATATGTATGCAAGAGAAAACCTACTTCGAAATGGGCTCCAGTAGCAAAAAACATTCTGTACGGCGAATTTCACTCAAAAGCAATGCAGTATGACAGTGATAATGAGCAAATTGCAAAACGAAATTTAGAGGAGAAATCGGTAGAAAAGTCGAAGAATGTGGTCTTTTCGTACATAAAACGTATGGGTTTTTACGTGCCTCCCCAGACGGATTAATAGGAGACGACGCTATAGTCGAAGTCAAGTGCCCTTATTCTGCACGGAATATGACCATACTGGAAGCCTGCAAGAAGTTAAAGGGATTTTGTTTGGCAGAAAGTAAGCGAAAAAGAAAGCCAAGAGAATGTCATGAACAGTGCCTTTCAGAAGAGAACAGATTGATAACTCTCTAACAATCACATGCTTTTTATTTTAAGAATCAGGGCCAGTTGGAAATAATATAGCGGGAAATATGTTATTTTGTGGTATGGACGCCTAAGGACATTCACATAGAAACAATAAAGAAGGACAAAACGTTCTGGAGACAAAACATGCTTATGTAACTGGCATTCTGCTGCGAGAAAGTCTTGTTGCCTGAGATCATTGATCCCAGGATGACCAGATCAATGGATATAAGAGAACCTGAGGTGAAGTAAAATACTGAGTGTGTGTAAATCATGAAATATTATGGAAAAAGTTGAAGCATTGATTTCAAGAACAGGAAATAATTAGGTATAATATTTTTGTTTGTTTATAGTACGCAGTACTAGTTCCTGTGCTAACAATAGGCAGATGAGAATATCTTAGGAACTTTAATTCTATTATGTGCATAATAATTTTGCACTTGGTATGCATTTTCATAATTTGTTTATTGTAATAAAATGTCCTACATAAATGAACTTTTGTTATTACTTCCATGAAAATTGAAGTAAGTTATAGTGATTGGCCTCACGGAGCCGTTTCAGATTTCACGAAAAAAAAAATGGGAATTCGAGTCAAAAGAACCAAAGACCCATACGATTCACCAAAATAAATGTATGTATGTATGAATGTAAGCCTCCGTGGCTTAGGCGGCAGAACGCCGGCCTCTCACCGCTGGGTCCGTGGTTCAAATCCCGGTCACTCCATGTGAGATCTGTGCTGGACAAAACGGAGGCAGACAGGTTTTTCTCCGGGTACTCCGGTTTTCCCTGTCAACATTTCATTCCAGCAACACTCTCCACTATCATTTCATTTCATCTGTCATTCATTTAATCATTGCCCCAGAGGAGTGCGTTAGGCTTCGGCAGCCGGCACAGTTCATATCCTCGCCGCTAGATGGGGGCTTCATTCATTCCATTCCTGACCCGGTCGGAGACTGGAAGCAGGCTGTGGATTTTCATTTTCATGTATGAATGTAGGTCCATGTGCGTGCGCATTTGGCCTCTTATAAATCGATTTTTCACGGTTTGTGGTCTCGTTTGTTATGTCTAGAAGACGATACCTAGAGTTGGACGTCCGAATCGGATGGTTTTTAGAATAGATATTCCCAATAAACCTGAACACGAACATATCCTGTCGTCAAATCGCCCCATTCTCACTCGACCCTGTCAGCGTGTTCATAATTTTCCTTGCGCAAGAGATCTTGTGGAGCCCCGCCGCCTACCACCGTTTTCAAAACAATTCCCAAACTAATGCTGTCGATTCCATTCACCCGATTTTAATTCTGAAAAATGCATTGGAATCAGGAAATAAATCTCCATTTTCGTATTACCAGGTATTTTTCATATTTTAAGCAGATATATAAAAAACTGTTAGTAACTTTTTTGTTTTTCACATTTTGGAAAATGCATTGAATATCAATTCAATTGCAGTCTAGTATACATAATGGTTTTCAGATCGCAAATATGAGCTTTCGTTCGAGAGAAAAATGAAAAAAGAAACTGTCTCACTTTGGTGCTGCTACGTGGTGTCAGAATTACAAACTAAAAAACGGGACATTTAGCCTTAAAGTTACTGAGGTACTTTTTGTAGCGTCTACATCAAAATACTCAAAACGGGCAGACAAATGTAATGCAATGTAAGTTATGCTCAGAGAGTTAGTTATTGCTGTTTCATGAGGTGGAACAGCGAGGTCAAAATTATACACATTTGGAATTGAATTAAAATTTAGAGTGTAATATGAAATATGAAGATTGTCTAACATTAATACAACAACAAATTAAATAAGCGGCTTCGGTGGCGCAGTTGGTAGCATGCTGAGCTTCTATGCCCAAGATCGCGGGGTCAAATCTGGCCTAAGTCGTCGGATTTTTAAGAGCGTTAAAAACCCCTCAGTATGCCTTCTTTCGGAGGGGAAGTAAAGCCGGCGGCCCATGTCATACATTTATGGCATGTACAATAACCTTCCACTAACTACACTTGTGTGAAGCTAAAATGTGTAGGTTAGATTTGATTAACGCATATTAGTTCCAACGTTCGTCGCCATGCGCTGGTTGCGATGGCATCTAGTAGCCTATTCTGCACCTAGGTGTCGTGGACGGTAGCAAAAGTAGGAACTACTAGAAAATTGATCGTCTGCAGTCCTTACCTGTATCACAGATAACACACTGAGACACTAATAAAGCCATCGCAATTAACACCGGTTATCAGACAAATTCTACGCACACCCAAAGTTCACGGGGCTACATGACCACGTTGTCGCAGCCCCTAAACTAAGGAACCAACCAACCAAAATTAAATAAATCTAAAAATTATAATAATAAACCAAAATTACTGAAAATAAAGATTCAGATATCAAGCATGAACAAAATCTTTGAGTAAACGTATACTTGAAATTTCAGGTAGCATACAGAGAGTAGTGTGAAAATGTGTTTATACTAAATTTAAAAATATGATGTTAATATCAGCGTAAAAGTATAGAGCAGATATAGCATTAGTACCATTGTTGAGTCGAACTTTCAGAAAGGACATCTGTATGGCACTGTTTGAAAGGTTCAGTTTCCAGCGCTCAAGGTTCCAGCAAATATTTCTAGCAAAATTGGTTAACGACGAAGGGTGTAAAAGTAGAGGACTAAAATTCCAATACCCCGGTGACTAAAACTCATCGGTCAGAAGGAACTTTACAACCGTAGTTCTACAATAACTCCGTGTAACATTTTCGCTAATATCAACGAATAGGAGGCAAGTTTTTAATAAAGAGTATGTTTTATTTAAACTCCAAGTAAACCTCATAAATCTCCATCAGCATTGCCAGATTTAGCATCATGGTGTTTGAATAAGTATAATAGTTCTCTTCCAGTTAAGCATAGGTACTCTTCATGCAAGTAGTCTAAACTTTTCTACAAAATTGACAAGTCTGAGTCCAAGTGGACAGCGCCACCCTACGTAATTATTGATGCGGAATATAGAGCAAAACGTTGTGCTGAGTAAACTTCGTGCCAGCGCAGCCCGCTTCAATAATAGAGATATTATCGACTTATTCAGCTTCTTCGCGCTGAAGCAAACAAGTCAAAAATCTTATTTGAGAGTCGACATTATGACATCGCACGACAGTTTACGATAGCACTTACCAGCGAGAGTCAGTGATTTTGAAACTGACGTGAGGGTTGGAACGGGGTGCACTCAGCCTCGTGAGGACAATTGAGTAGCTGTCTGACAGTGAGACAGCGCCCCGATCACGAATACCAAGATTAACGGCCGAGGGGACCCAACGCGCTGATCACGCATCACCCCAATATCTGCAGGCCAAACGGCTGGGCAGCGGTCGCTTGGTCGGCCTTAGCCCGTCATGGGCTGTATAGTGCCAGGGGTTGGGTTGACTTACCAGCGAGAGAGAAACACGACATCTCACATTAAAGTGAACACAATTTGTTGCTTATACACTCTGAAATAACGACTCTGTCTTTATGTACGTGAAATTAATAAGACAGTACAGAAATACTGTAACTCCACATTCTTGCAGACATTATCTTTAGCATGAAAAACTCATAATAATAATAATAATAATAACAAAAAGTGCTTTTCTATGAACACAAAAATTCGTCACTACAACACTGTCATCAAACCAGTACCGCTATATGCATCTGAATGCCTTATCCTATCCGAGAAATGTTTGCTCGCGAAGTTAGAGAGAAAAGAAAGAAAGAAAGATCCTACACATCATACTTGGCCCAGACTACAAAAATGGCATCTACATCATAAAATCCAGGCAAGAAGTTTACTCGAGGATAGAGAAGATCACAGACACAATGCGAAAATGCAGAGTTTGCTTCTACGGTCATATGCGACGGATGATCGATTCCCGATGGACGAAACGTATCTTCAGTATATTCGACTCAAAACCAAAAACGACAATGCCATGGTATGTTAACGTCCAGAAAGATCTGAAAGAAATGGGGACACGAGCAGAAGATGCACAAGACCGAAATCTTTATAGAGCAGCCATCAAGACGTTTGGGATTTTCCGGGACGAAAAACGGACAACTGGTGCGAAATGGACAGAGGAACGTCGTGCTAAACACAGTGAGCTCATGAAGGCAATGTGGATCAAGAAAAAAATGAGCAAATGCCAGAATGTAAAATGAGGCTTATCGTGGTCCCTAGTTGGCCGATTAGCGAAATTGAATGAATGAATAATAATAATAATGCCGTCATCTTCCGTATGACTGATGCCGACTGATTAAGAAAATCTGGAATTTCACAAAGCCAAAGGCAACGAAATGGAGATGGTTCCAAGAATTGCGAGAGAGGGAAGTAGTGGGATCTACTCGGATTCGGGCATTGAGCCGGCTCAGGGCACCCTCGCTCGATGAGAGTGGCTTGGAGATGTGTGCATAACCCTAATTGAAGGGTCCAAGGGAAGAAGGGGGAATGTCGAATAATGTACAATGTTCAGGAAACGAGTTTAAAGTTTTATTACTTATGTGTACTTGAAACTTGAAACGTCATTCTCACGACCCTCATTCTTCTTAGCCAGACTCAATTGTGCCGTCAATATGTCGCAAAGAGGCCTACCAGATCGCGCTGATATCTCGATTTTACATTTTGAGTGGCATTCCCCCTTCTTCCCGTGGACCCTTCAATTAGTTACACACACTACTACAATCACGATCGAAAAACAGGTTACAGACAAATCCAACATACACTTAAGTACACGAGGCTGATGACCAAGATGGTGTTTGATCCACCTTATAGGCCTTTCATATTTAATATATAAATTTGAAAGTTTTGTTTGCCTGTGCCAAACATTTCAAAATGACGGCCATTTATTTGTAATTTTTATACGAAGCTGGCTCATTTCTTACCAACTGAAATCCCAAATAATGGGTGAACGGTTAATCCTTTCACGAAATTCAACATTGTATATAGGCTTAGAAATCAATTTTCTAAAAGAAAGGTTATTTACATTTTCTTCGTAACTAATGGATTTCCAGGAAATTATGGTTTTCGATGTCTTATCTGCTAAAAGCCAAAATAATGAAGAAAAGGCCAGTCCTTCATGAAATGGAGCCCACATGTATGCGGGGCGTTTCGAACATGTTTCTTAATTTCATTTCACAAGTAAGCTGTATTATCGAGAGAAGAAACACATTGTACACATCTCTGGCTATTTTGCCATATAGTAGCCATCGACATTGCCATACAGTGAAATCAATATCAATAAACCCTCTTGATAAATCAAAATTCTACCTTTTTCAGTTGGTCAACACGATTGTACCCAAATGTGATGGGTTGTTCCCTAATCCTGAAAAACATTTACACGAGATTAATAAATGTACGGTACTTTGATTTATCAATCTCAGGGAACAACCTATAACAATTTGGTACAATCGTGTTGACCGACTGAAAGACTAATTTCAATTACTAAGGCAACATTGAACAAGTAGTTCCGTGAAGAACTAAATAGCCTATTTTCATACATACATATCATAGATTCCACATAGCCACATGGCCGACAATAACTCGAGTGCTTACATTAAATAAGAATACAGCAAAAGTCTGAAGATTTAATAAATCATAATGGTTTTCGGCAAATATGATATAATGAATATTTCCACACCAAAGTACGACAATTTGAAGATGATTTATTGTAGGAATATCTTTAATGGGCCTCCAAACCTTGAAGTATGCTTATGTTAATTGCCTCTATCAATATACAAAATTTAACTTTGATTCTTGTAAAAGAGTCGTAGATATTGAGAACCGTCTGATTATTTTGGATGGTAGCCATGTTGGATTTTATATATTTAGGCTATAGAAATATGTACTATTACATGAAGATTATTAAGTAGGTGTATTATTCAAACTTCAATCGCATGATTAGAACACAATACATAAAAACGAGATTTTAACATTTCGCACAGCCGCCATCTTGTGGTTATGAAACAATTGATTTTTTTATTGCAGTGGATTTCAATTTGTAAAAGCATTTACCCTACCAAGTTTCACCGCGCTCAGTTGGTTAAATCACGAGAAACGTCCATTTAAATATTAATGTTTCGCGTCGCCACCACATTGGATTTATGCCTACCAGCTCACCAATTCGCTAGGTGAACTTATGTTCAAAGCCTTTATCAACATACAAAATTTCAGTTTGGTTGCTGTCATAGATCAGTAGATATTGAGAACCGTCTAAATATTTCGGATGGTCACCATGTTGGATTTCTTTTATTAGGTACTGTATAGGCCATAGAGTTATGAAGATTATTGCGTTGGTTCATTATTCAAACGTAGACTTCGATCGCATGATTAGGACAAAGAAGGACTTAATTTTAAAATTTCGCACAGCCGCCATCTTGAGGTTATGTAAACAATTGAACTAAATTAGATGTCAGTGAATTACAATGTGTAAAAACATTTCCTGTACCAAGTTTCTATGCGCTCGGATGGTTAAATCGCGAGAAAGGTCTATTTAAATGTTTCAAATTCGCCTGGCCGCCATGTTCGTTTTGTGCTTATTAGGTTTTTGAAAGTCACATACATGAACTTCTAGTAGTGTCCTTTATCACCGTACAAAGTTTCAGGGTATTATCAGTAATAGTTTCGGACATATAGAATGCCGGTGAAATATTTCGCAGAGCCGTTATGTTGGATTGGTGAAACGTATAAAATTTGAAGGGCACGGTCGAGCTCGGACAAAATAGTACTATGACCTTACCGAGTTTCACTGAAATCGCACCAGCCGTTTAGATTTTATTAGACACACACACACACACACACACACACACACACACACACACACACACGGACTAAAGGTGATCTCATAAGCCTTTTTTTTTTTTTTTTCATAAATGAAAATAGGCTAAAATGGCTTCAAACACAATAATACTCTTGATAAAATTCAGTGTCCAGCGATTTCAGATAGTTCTTCACAACCTGTTACACCTCGTTGTTGCTTCCAAAGTGACGTCCCAATAGTGCTGATTTCAACGCAGTGAAAGTCTGAAGGAGCAAGATCGAGACTGTAAGCCGGTTGCTTCAATCTCTCCCATCCCAGACGACGAATGTGTTCTGCAATGTTCCTTCGTGTGTGGGGTCTTTCGTCGTCGTCCAAAAACAAAACCCCTCGAATTAAGCGCCCAT
This sequence comes from Meconema thalassinum, assembly GCA_946902985.2. Lineage (NCBI taxonomy): Eukaryota > Metazoa > Arthropoda > Insecta > Orthoptera > Tettigoniidae > Meconema > Meconema thalassinum. The sequence goes on from OX336388.2 coordinate 1,203,202,393, forward strand.
GTCTCTTGCGTCGAATAGCAGACTTCAGTTGGCTTGGGCTTAAATGGGACCTACTCGCGCCTGCGGTTCCTTTCTCCAGCCAGGCATGTGACTGAGGATGGTCGGGACAACCAGGCGGCCAACACGCCTGCAGGTCATCGCCACGCGAGTGTGATCCAAGAGCCTTACGGATATTTTTATAGTTGACGCGTCATACCAAGTGGTTTAATGGAGTTTGTGGTCTAATAGAGTGCTAACCTAAAAAAAGGAATGTTGTGATGTGAATGGAATGGATTATTGTAATTTGAAACTGCGATTCTACTTTATAGTTCTTGCACTTTCCTCGATAACGTGCAGCTCGCCTTTGAAATCTCGCTGGGCGGATATGTTAACATTCCATGGCTGCCTGGAGCCAAGACTTGCACAGCGTTGTCAACTTTCCACTGTAGCCACTGCGAGCAAGCAGCGAGACTGGACAGAACTACGTGCAGATGTGCAACACTGGACACTTGACACCTGCGTGACACGCGAGCTGCCCGCCAGGGCGGTGCCTTGCAGTCCGCGTGGAGTGATAGAGGAATCATTCTATTGGTCAACAACCGTCAGCTATTGGTCATTAGCGAACAATGGTTATTGTCAGCGCGTGCTACTGGCTTACGTTTGAGTCACCGCTCATTAACCAGGAAAGTGAAGGAACTATACCAAATATTCATCGAATGATTGTGGGCTCATCCTAAAATACTTTAAAAGAAAATTTCGTCTTCTCGTGGGTCAGCGTGGAGAGTTTCGAAAGCTCATCCACCTTCGGGATCCTCCTCCTTGAAAATAATTGATGGTCCGCTGTATTGATTAGGTAGGCCTATTAATTATCGTATGCTCCAAAATCTTGAAGTGGCATTCGTGCTAGAATGCACGGTGGCTATCCTTAAAATTCAGAAAGAAAGCTATACCAGACCCAAAACAACTGTGAACATGGGCTCGCCCAGTAGCGTGCGTCCAGCTGAGCGCTGTTGCCACAGCGAGACTGGCGGAGATGACACAGCTCTACACTCGCAGTATACGCACGACCTTCTCCGTGAACATAAGGCGCTCCGAATGTAAGAACATGTACAAGCTGAGGGGCCAAATCCTACGAATATCTATGGTCACAACGGAGTGCGCACATTTTTATAATTGTTATATGAGGCAGATATAAGATATCACACAAACTTTATTCGTGCACTCCTGGTGTAGCGACCAGCATTCTTGGCTGTGGCCCAGGAGGTCCGGGTTCGATTCCCGGCTCTGCCAAGCAATTTAATTCTAGTCTGAGGGCTAGAACGGGGTACACTGAGCCTCGTGAGGCAAAACTAGGAAGATGTGGGTTAGATTCCTACCTCAGCCATCCTGGAAGTGGTTTCTCATTTATACTCCAGGCAAATACCGGGATGGTTCCTAACATAAGGTCACGGTCGCCTCCTCCCCAATCCTCACAAGCATACACATACACACACTCTAATACAGACACCACAATAACCCAGATTTTCAGACAAGTACACGGGGCTAAAGTACGAAGATGTCCTAGCCCCTCAAATGAAACAACAACAACAACAACAACGTTATTATTTCACATGACGTAATCTACACCCCAAGTCATTCTGATTAGCATTGCTTGTGGACTCTTTATAAGGTAATAGAAATACAGAAAACAATTTATTGGGATCAGTTTTTGTTTATTGGAGACCACCTTGAGGTGTACTGGCTAGCACACTTGCTGTCCATTCTTGGCTGTCACCGCGGAAGCTCGGGTTCGATTCCCAAGAAATGTAATTCTGGTCTGAGGGCAAGAACAGGGGTGATGCAAAACTGGGAAGATGTGGGTTGGATTCCTACCTCAGCCATCCTGGAAGTGGTTTTTCTGTGGATTCGCACCTCTACCCCAGGCAAATGCCGGGATGGTACCTCACGTGCCACAGCCGCTTCCTACTCAAATCCTACCTGAATTACAAATACACACACTAGTACAGACATCAAAGTGACACAGGTTATCAGACAAATTCCACACACACCCAAAATACACGGGGCTACATGACCACGATGTCGCAAAGCCCCTAAAACGATTATTATTATCATCATCATCATCATCAACCTGTGAGGTCCGGATTCGATTCACGGCTCAATCAAGACATTTAGTTCTGGTCTCAGGGTTAGAACTGGGTAGGCTATTCCTCGTGAGGCAAAACGTTGAAGAGGTGAGTTTTATTCGACTCAATTACAACAACAACAAAACATAATTGCTGAACCACAATAACATAGGTTGTCAGATTTTGTGTTTTCACGTACTTCTGTATTCGAAAACTTTTTTAAAGGCTCCACTATTGAACTGATACAGCAGTGCCGTCACTCTTCGTTATCTTCCCTAGCAAACCTAAATATCTCAACACCTAAATCATTCTCTCTCTAATTATCCCTTCAGTTCAAGGGCAGATGTTATTTCCCGAACGGCTGGTCGTAGCGTAACGGGCTTTGGACAGCCAGCTTCAATTTTTTTAGCTCTGTAACATAGGGTCATTAAAATAATTGAAGAATTGATTATTTTCGTGCGCGGAGAGAAATAACGATTTCGTACGGCGCAGCGAGCCCTGCAGGCTGAGTTATCTAGGCAACGCCGCGCTATGCTAATGGCTGGCGCGAGTGAGCGAGGTAATCTGGCTCCTCCCTCCTGTTCACAGTTGTTTTGGGTCTGGTATAGTTGGTGGGGCATTATTACATTTGTTAAGAGACGTGTAGTTGTTTGCATGTGAGGTAGACCCGATTGAACATGCCACTCAAAATGACAAAATTTAACATTTAGTCATCAGCAGCGACGTATGGATATTACAGCTAGTGTGTTAAGTAAAATACATTTTCTTCACTTTTAACTTTGGTTCTTTTCCGGTTATGCCTGTTTCGTACACCGTTTGTACCTTTTCGTGTATGAAAATCCACAGCCTACTTCCAGTCTCCGACCGGGTCAGGAATGGAATTTATGAAGCCCCCATCTAGCGGCGAGGATATGAACTGTGCCGGCTGCCGAAGCCTGTCGCACTCCTCTGGGGCAATGATTAAATGAGTGACAGATGAGATGAAATGATGGTGGAGAGTGTTGCTGGAATTAAATTTTGACAGGGAAAACCAGAGTACCCGGAGGAAAACCAGTCTGCCTCAGTTTTGTCCAGCACAGATCTCACATGGAGTGACCGGGATTTGAACCACGGACCCAGCGGTGATAGGTCGGCGTGCTGCCGCTTAAGCCACGAAGGCTTACCTTTTCGTGTATACTTACCGAAATTAATGACCATATGTCTCAATGCTAGCGAGACTGGTAACAGCGGACCTTGTTTGGCCAGCGCTCGTGTGATTTCGTAATTTGCTGGACCATGCGAAGTGCGATGAGAAGTACGGCAAGCGCAAAAGATACGCTGGTAGTAGAGAGGGAGGGCACACTGTCCTTAGACAATAATGGAACACTTCTTGGTAAAAAAAAAATACAAATAATGTATTAATACGTTGTTCCTATTAACTAATGTGACTTTTGGAGACACCAGGATGCCGGAATTCAGGCAGTACTTATACTGACACGGTTCCCTCGCATTTCCGCACTCTCAATTGCCAACTGCCTGCACCAGGATTCGATCCTGCAACCTTGGGAACAGGAGGCGAGTACGCAGCTAATCATACGAATCAAGACTAACAGCTAATAAACCAACAAAAGTGAACAGAAGAATTCAATCACCGCAAGAATGATTAAAATCGGCATTCCAGAACCTCAGAAATAGTCATTTCTATTTCTATTTCTTAGTTGTTGTTTTAAAATAAATCAAAGGGACCAATTAAACGGTCACTTCAGTAATTATTTGCGAATTGCGCAACAACATGATTGGTTTGCCGTAAGAATAATTGAAATCGCTCGGATAGGACGTCAGTAAAAGTTTTGTAAGGTGCGTTTTAAATAAAATTTATAAATGAAACAGATGAAAACAACTCTGTTCTCACCAGCAAATGCTATTCTGCCTTGCAATTGAAATTACTGCCAAAGGATTTAATTAAATATTGTTAACACACTGTGTATAACAACCAACTAACCGACTAAAAACATACTCAACAGACTTGTTCAATATTAAGTCAAATCCCACATATAGGCCAAAGTAACACGCGCATGACAAATCCAACTACAGTCTACGGTATTAATATGAATTTTGGTCAAACTTAAGCACTGAAAATTATTAAAAACAGGTTGAATATGTAAAAACCTACTTTTCTTCAAAACAATTTTCCGTTGCTTTAACATACAATGATTTCGTAAAATGGAACATTTCAACCAATAAAAATGTAAAAATATCTTTGGCTGCCGATATCGCCCAAATGTGCGATACTTGAAATGTCTGAAGACTCGTCCATTTGTATGCCAAATAACCAGACAAATTAAATTTGACAAAAGAAAAATGTAACTAAACAATAATAGAAAGGGGGAAGATGACCTCGTAGTTCCGCCCCTTAAAACAACAATAACTAACTAACTAACTAATAATAGAAAGGCTTTGCGCACCCCTTGAGACGACTTCACGTAGGCCTACTAGAAAATGAACACCACAGGCTGAACATATCAAGTGTCGTGGGCTGTAGACTCAACACTGATCACCGAGGTGCAGGTAAGTGTAGTCTGCCACTAAATGTTTTTCTACCCTTTTCTATTCCAGCTACCTACTCAACGGGATGAGATGAGTGATGTAGTGAATCACTTCACGTCTTGATGCCCTTCTTGACGCCAACCTCATCATATGCGTTAATGAAAGATAAATAATGAATAATAATAATAATAATACCACGAACCTACTACGCTGTCGTAGCAGGCGGAGAGGTGATACTCCGACGTGGCGCGTCCCAGGTGGCGGATAGGGGGATCCTCACCGATTTACCGGCGAGCTTGAGCGAAATAAAATAGATCTCGCGGAACAAACACACTGCTACAAGAACTAACAATCCCTGGTTCTAAACAACCAGCGTAAGCTGTACATTAATTACAAGCAACAATGATTCGTACAAGTAATAACAAAATTACTCCAGGTGGACGATCCACCCGTCGTCAGACGTCAACCAAGCTTTCGGATTCTGGGGAGCTTATGCATGTGCGAGAGAGTAAGTCGGAGTGCTCTGGTAAACTTCCACGAAAGACCCATACGTACATTGGAACGTTCAACATTCAAACACTTGTTCAAACTGGTAAGCTACACAATCTCACGACGGAACTTTCCAAACAGAAAATCCAGATTCTTGCCTTACAAGAAACACGCTTTCCTGACTCTGACATATTCCATTACAACGACTATAGGATCTTCAAAAGCGGAACCGAGAAGAAAATTTGCAAAGGAGCATCGCTATTCGGCAAGGCCTTTATTGTAGACCAAAAAAATCTGAATTCAGTAACAAACGTGAAACCTATCAACAATCGACTAATGACCATGAGAATTAAACACACGAACAAAAATTGCACATTCATCAACGTCCATGCACCCACAATTGCTAACAAAAAAGAACCCGAAAATACTGATACATTCTGGGAAGATCTAGAAAACGAAATGTCCAAAATTCTATATGATGACGTTAAAATTCTCCTCGGGGATTTCAATGCACAATTAGGCAGAGAACGAAAATACCAAAAAACAGTAGGCGATTACCCAGCGCATAAATTTACCAACAAAAACGGCACTCGACTCATTGAGTTATGCCAACAAAACAATTTGAAAATTTTGTCAACCTCACTACGAAAATACCCCAAGAAACAGAAAACATGGCGATCACCTATCCACCACTTAGGCGAATTTCAAATCGACCATGTCGCAATCTCGTACACCTACCAGAAAGAAATTCACGATGTACAAGTCTGCAAAGGAGCGAACATTGATTCTGACCACTATCTCTCGCGAATCAAAATCAAATTCGCACCAAGGAGAAAATTTAACACGACACCCATAATGATCCCAAAATTCGACATAAGCAAAATCAAAGACTCCAATATCGCTGAAAAATGGGAAGAACAACCCACAGAAAACTGGGAAAATTTCAAAGGCAAAATCATCAAGACCGCTAAAACCTTGATTCCCCTGACTAAAAAACGGAAACATCCTTGGTGGAATCAAGCGAAATTCCCTCGACAATAGAAAAACTGCCTTCCAAACCTATTACAGTAAAAAATCTGAGAAAAGCCTGAAGATCTTCTTCGAGGTACGTTAACAGACGTCAAAAATTCTGAGACGATTCAAACGGAAATATATCAATGATCAACTGACTTCGATCGAGAACGACTTTAGAAACTACAATACGCGTGATTTCTACAAAACATTCGCCAACCAAATCAAAGGGTACACACCACAAAACTTATGCTTCAGAAAACAAGATGGAAAACTGGCATTGACAAATAGAGACAATTGCCAAGAGCTAGCTACATACTTCTCACGACTTTTGAATTGCCCAGAATCCACGAAAAGATTCCCAAAGAAACAACCAGACCACACATCAAAAGAATCACTACCACGAACTCAAGATGAAATCCACTTCCACATCAATAGACTCTAAAACAATAAAGCCTCAGGTGAAGACGGCATCACTGCAGAACTACTTAAAAACATAGGACCCAATGCAATCAGAGAAATTACGCTTATTATCCAAGAAATATGGCAAACGGAGAAAATACTCGATGACTGGAAAACAGCACTCATCCACCCACTATACAAAAGAGGAGATAAGTCTGACGTGAACGACTACAGATGGATTTCTCTCCTTCCCGTCGCCTACAACATTTTCTCAGCTTGTCTCTTGACACGAACACAGGAACAGCTCGAACCAAAGTTATCAGAATTTCAAGCAGGGTTCAGACCAAACCGATCCTGCCTTGAACATTTCTTCAACCTTAAAACCATTGCCAAAATGCATGCAATTAGAAATAAACCAGTGAGGTGCACATTTGTCGATTTCCAAAAAGCATACGACTCGATCGATAGACAATCACTCTTCCAGATCCTTGAAGAAAGAGGATTAGACCACAAAACACGGTAACTCATTGAACAAACGCTGACCAACACAAAATCCAAAGTAATTTATGGGGGAAATCTCCGAACCTTTCGAAATTCAGACAGGTGTGCGACAAGGAGATGGTCTTTCCCCTCTCTTGTTCAACATAGTCCTGGATAAAGTCATGGAAGAATGGGAAAAAGAGCTCAAGAAACAAAATGTATGGAAACCAGTTACACTTGGCTATCGTAAAAAACAATCTCTCTTTACCATATATTGCCTTAGCCGATGACTTGGTTATACTAACAGAAAATCAAGAGACCGCACTAAAACAAATAGAAACACTCCAAGAATGCGCCGAAAAAGTAGGACTTCAAATATCCTTCTAGAAAACTCAAGTGCTAAGTCACAAAGGCGACAACATGCGAACAAAATACGGATTGATCAAAAGAGTCCCACATTTCAAATATCTGGGAGAATTTATCGAACCAATTGGATCCGAAAGTATCTCACAACAAAACCGTCTCCAGAAAACCAGGAGAGCACTCGGACTTATCCAAAACCTCTATAACAAAAATGCATGTCAAGACAAAGTAAACTTCGACACTACAACACTGTCATCAAACCGGCAAGTCTCTACGCAAGCGAAACACACTCAATAAGAAATATGAACTTGAAGACATCAAGAAAGAAGAAAGAAAAATCATTCGGAAAATACTGGGAGCAAGACTCACTCCTGACGGGTACTGACTACAGTCAATCAAGACATCTGAAAAATACTCAAACATCAAAGTAGACTTCAGAAAAAGACGATTGAAAATCTTCGGGCACATAAGTAGAATGCCGAATACATGACTAACCAAAAGCATACTAGATTACATATCATCACTCAAAAATACAACACCATGGATGAAAGAAGTACAAAAAGACATGCGAACTGCTAGCATAACCGACACATCAGACGGGGATTCCTTCCGTAGCAACGTGAACAACTGGGAAGTCCAACCAGAGCAAGCAAAACCTACACCTTACGGACCTCAATGGTCTGACGAAAGAAAATTGGCATTCTCCAACAGAATGGAACAATACTGGCAAAATAAGAAGAACGTCAAGAATTGAGTCAAATTGCTTAACGCTTTATAATATTGGGAAAATACGCTGTAAATATATAAATAAATAAATAGTAATATCGTATGGCCTCGGGTGCAAGCTTTGTTATTTGACACCCAGAGGGCAGCTTGCATGTCGAATTTTGTTGTTCCTTGAAGCCCTATGAAATTCAAGGAGGTTAGATATCTAAGCTCCTTGACACTATAGCACATTCTAGTGGAGAAATTAGGAACTTTTGTGTTGGCGGAAAATCCCGAGATTAATTTTGGCATTATGATCACGGCCTACTGAATTCAAATGGGTTCCTTAACATGCCAACATCGTATGACATGCGTGTCGTAATATTTGCCGCCTTTCAAAAATCACTTACCTGCAAGCTTGGGGGTTAGTAATGCGACACGATAACCACTCACCCACCGTGGCAAGCTAAATAATTAATGAAATTGGGCAAGGAGTAAGAAGGAGGCAGTCATGCCCACGTCCAGCATGATAAAAGGGATTCCATGGAAGTCCATTAACCCACCCATCTCCTGGAACCAGATGGCCTGCCACGCATAGTGCTACACCGATCGATTAGTTTCCCACCAAGTCTTATTATTGCTGCTGAGATCCTGTACAGGGAACGACAAACTGTGGGATTAGCAGAGCGACAAGTGAAGCCCCCATTTGCTCTCGTCCTCGTAGAAGGTAAATAAACAAGGATGTTGGCAGTTGGTAGACCGACAGTGGCGACATACAACAGAGGCCCGTTGAGTCAACACCACGACCGCACGACCCACAGTTTTATGGCTTACCAACAGCGCACCGCAAAAGGGATTTGAATGGCATAACACGACATCAAGACAAAATTACACAGGATCGCAGGATAACAAATCCTCCAATTTCCTTTTTTTTGCTGTGAGTGGGACGAGGTAACAGAGATTCTATCCTAGTTTTTACTTTTCATCTTACCACGAATAAAAAAGCGTGTGCCGACGGCAGCAGCAATCGATAAACAACCCAGCAAGCGAAGGAGAAAACAAAAGAAAAGAAGTGCATCCGTAGAATGCTCGAATGACAGAGAACTTGACCTTTTCTAACTCATGACTGCATTTCATTCCCGAAAATGCTTTCCATGACTGTCACAGTTTCGCTACTACACTTGAACACAGTGTGTGATAGAATTCTGTATCCAAACAAAATATTGCAGGAATAGTTGAAAAGTTAGAAGCCCTTTTTCAGTTTTGCTTGTATAATCAGTCGGTCATCACAAGAATACCCAAATAGATTGTTCGAAAAGTAAGAAGAAATGTTTCTTTCAGGTAATAGGGTGATTTAAAAAAAAAGTAAATGAGATGAAATAAATAATGAATGAAATTGGGCTAGGAACTGCAAGCAGGCGGTCATGCCCTATTAGAAAATACCGTCCGGCATTTGCCGAGAGAAGATAAAAGGGATACCACGGCCATCCATTTGAAAGATGCCTGACGGTGGGATTAACCCACGGATGCGGTGGTGGGTGATAAAAATAAATTTGTTACTTTCCTGCCAATCTATTTGTGTTGACCGACAGAATAATTCTGTCCATTGTTATTTTCATGGATAGACCAATTCAATTCAGAATGTGACGGGCGACAGTTCGAACAGCATCGTAAACAACATGCAGTGCCTAAAATGCAGTATATCTTCACACTGTACGCAAACGATAATCACTTCTTCGATTGCCAGTTTAAGGGAAGTAGAGCATTTTGTGTAGGTTAATAAAATGTACGTTATATCGTTCCTGACATTTCAACACATACCCTGACGTCCAACCTGAAATGTACGTTCCTATTGGAAATTCATTTTGTATTCTGAACCTTCTATGCGCTACTTCTGGATCTGCGCAGTCTTTTGAATCACCTTGTATACCGTGTATTCCAAAAATATATATTTTTAAAATAGCAATGCTATCCTGACGAGTACCAAGTATGTGGCCACGCTAGAATTCTTGGCCGTGAGATGTCATCCAAGCGGAGCTCCCTGTCGACTGAGCTTTAGTTCCCAGCAGTTACAGTAGATCCATCATTGAAGCACTCCGCTTTCTGTATAAAATTCACATTCCTCTTCCATAAAAAGAAAAAGCTTCTTACACGTCATGTAGGTAATTGTAAGAGGGAAATGACCTTTCGGGCTTATGAATAAATTTGTGATGAATTGTTCCTTTCAATGTATTCGGAAAAATAAATCATATAGTTCAACATATTTTAGACTAATGCTCATAAATCATTTACATATAGTCATAAATACCAGCTGTTTCAAAAAATAATGGCTACGATCACATAACCCACAATGCTAGAATACCTACCTGAGGACAGCGCCATTCAAACGAGTCATCTCTACTTAGTGTAAAACTAAGTCCCCGATTCTTGGATGTCACGGGAAATCTCGGGAACTACTGGATGGATTTTGATGCAGTGTTTACCATTCTGTAAAGGATATCTGTTGAAAACAATTTATTTATGGTCAAAGGAAGCCAAGCAGGAACGACTTCAGTGAAAAAGTAAAAAAAAACTGGCGTTCGTGCGCTTTTTAAGCTTACCCTGGGCAAACCGTTAAAAATATCAATATACTACGAGTGTAAGGATTCTTCAGCATGAAAAGTTCTACAAAAATTCCGCGAGAGAATATCTCTATCTTCAATACATCGCCCACTATAAGTGTTTTTACGTTTTCATTTCTTCCAACAATCACCATTCAATTACTGAGGCGACAGTTTAAGAGCTAGCGAGGGGCAATCCTATCACCCAAGTTACAGCCCAGCTAGTGGGCGCGCCTATTACCCCAGATACAGCCAGCAGCAAACTGTCGAGTTGTGTTGAGTTAAGACTTCAGAGAAGAGTGGTTGTGTTTGGAGTTTCCCTGGAAGTGCAACTCGGCTTTTCTTCATTTCGCCTGTGAACTTTTCGTTCCTCAAAATACACAGTCAAATTAAGATTGAACGGAAGGGGGATTTGTGTTTCATGCACCTCGCCATTTTTAAATTACGACTGACAAGAATTCGTTTCACATGCATCTCCATGATAATATAATTAAAAGTCCAGTCAGTGATTTTAACGCATCATGCCGAGAACGTATAACGGATATAGGTCGTAGTTCATTGACATCGAAAAAAAATGCACTTATCACCTAATGCATTCACAATTGTTCCCGGGCGAAGCCGGGGCGGGTTGCTAGTACTACATATATTATTCTGGTATAATGTGTATTGCTTGCAAAGAAACACATCACGAGTCTGGCAATATATATCTTCAGTTATTCAGACGATACCACGATAAGAATTACCATCGCTGCTTTTCTTAGCCGCAAATACGGTACATGGTCATTTCAATAAACAAGACCTTTGTAACTTTCATGATGGACCTAGGGAATTTTGCTTGAATTTAGTGCTGGATATAACATCGAATAATATATAAATATTACCCAAGTAATATCATTCGTCATTCTATCAGTTTTCCATTCACCCAAAACCTGATCCACTGATTTCCATGAAACTCGCTTTTTCCGTATCACATTTTAGGCTACATTTACCCACTTTCAACCCCTTAACACAGGAGAAGAAGGGGCCGCAAGAAAATGTGAGATGTGTTGATGTCTCAACAAGAACGAATACTTAATTAACTAGCTGAGCTGCGAAAACCATCCTGCCACTAACAATCTGCCTCTCTCGAACCCTCTCTTTCCCTAGGATCGACTGATATGAATCCAAGTATTGTAGTGATGTTCTATTTATAGGTGTATGGTCCTCAGTCAAATGTGGTTCAGTGGCACACAATAGGTAGGCTATAGTTTTACAATCAAAAGTGAAGAGGCTGCGACATACAAGATTTGTTTTATTTCTTCTTTCACTACTGAGACAGATGAGCGAGATGCTCCGCCCCTTAAAACAACGTTTACAAACCACCGCCACCATCATTTATTCATAATAAACGCAACATACATGTATGTCCCTGAGTCCCAGTTTCGATTTCTGGCTCTATCAAGAAATTAAAAGCCTTGTTATGGTATAGCTTTGTGAGAAAAAACTGTTCACCATCCCACTTGTAAATTCCGGTTCAAGATGCCTAGTTAATATTTCCTTGGCATAGTTAAGGGCTCTAATCAGGTCACTTAAATTCCTTGTGGATATGACATTCGGATTATTTCATTTCACGGTCCAGGAACATGAGATACTGTGTGTTTTATTAAATCACACGTCGCTGTCTTTAAATACATGTTATCACCATTCTTTCAGTCTGTCTATATCGTCTGCCTGTTAATCATCTAATTTTCGCTTTATCATCCATAATAAAATATTCTGCCTAATGACAAACACGAAACTCATTCACACTAGGTATTAATTCCGACAAACTGAATTTGACTAGTAAAACTCAACTTACAATTACAATGCACAATATTGAATTCAGTGATGCTCAATAACATGGTCGCTTGATGAATGAAAATCCACAGCCTGCTTCCAGTCTTCGACCGGGTCAGGAATGGAATGAATGAAGCCCCCATCTAGCGGCGAGGATATGAACTGTGCCGGCTGCCGAGGCCTGACGCACTCCTCTGGGGCAATGATTAAATGAATGACAGATGAAATGAAATGATAGTGGAGAGTGTTGCTGGAATGAAATGTTGACAGGGAAAACCGGAGTACCCGGAGAAAAACCTGTCTGCCTCCGTTTTGTCCAGCACAGATCTCACATGGAGTGACCGGGATTTGAACCACGGACCCAGCGGTGAGAGGCCGGCGTGCTGCCGCCTAAGCCACGGATAATTTTCATAAATAACCGGCCAGGCACTCCCTTTATTACTCATGTCTAGATGTAGCCATTCAGGAATAGCTGCTGTGTCTGACAAAAAAAGGGGAACTTCCCCGGCACGATTGCTTACTCCCTCAATGTTATGATGTACGTCTACCCCGAGGGTAATAATGGACAACAGCTGTAACAAGTACGTTTCTGCAGCTCACCAAGGCACGAACATTGAGAAAATACATCAATGACAAGATATAGCGTCTTTTATATTGTTTTAAAGCTATCAATACCCTCACCTGCAGTCGCACCTACAAGGCCAAATGAAATAACAATGCTATTGGTTTTACGTCACTTTTAACTACTGCAGCTTTTAGAGACATCGGGGTGCCGAAAGTTTGCCCACAGAGGGATCTTTATAACGTGCCTGTAAATCTCCTTCGCATTTAAGCACCCTCAAATGCCCAACTGACTGCACCAGGATTCGATCCTGCAACCTTGAGCACAGCAGGAAAGAATTTAACAGCTGAAGAACAAATGAGCAGGGAGGCGTAAATTACTGTGTTGGTGTGTACCTGTGGTTGGAATATTCAGTGCAAGGAGCAAGTCACATCAAACAGCTGTTGTAAGAGCACATTCGCGGACTAAGCTGTTCCTTCGAGGCTATGTTTATAAGGATTTCTTGTCAGCTGCTTAAGAAAATATTTTATACCGCTATTGAATATCATGCCACATACAATAAAACAATCTTCATAAATTATTCCTAGAATTGGATTTTCACGACCGCATGATGACAAATTGAGGGTTCCAGTTAATGCGTATTCGTCATATTGTACACCTACTGTACTGTATACGTGTGTTTGGGCAACAGCTGTAAGATATCCTTTTCTTAATTCGTCATTTGTATGTTGGAAAAGCCACATTTACTCTCACTAACAGTCCCAACTACAAGAGCAAATGAGTATTCAGGCTGTGTCCCAATACTCAAGTTGTCTGCTATTGACTAGCTGCTAGCTACTATGTGCTATGTGCTATGCACTACGGAGATTTGGGACCTGTCTGCTTGATCACAGCCTCCTTCATAGACTTGTGTACTGAAACGTACTGGGGGGGCGTGGTGGCTCAGCGGTCTAGCTGAATGCCTCTCACCAAGGCGGTCCGGGTTCGATTCCCGGTCAATGCATGTGAGATTTTCGATGTGAAATGCCATGTCCTGTGGTTCGGATTCCACGTAAAAAGGAGGTCCCGTGGCTCATGATCTCGAGATTAACGGTCACGTTAAACTACAAGCTTCCTTCCTTTTTTTTTGAAACGTACTGGACTTACATGCTGGTACCAACCAAACCAACACTCAAGATGGCGGTGATCTGCTGCTCCTTGTAAACTCTTTGCGCTTTCATCAGCTGTTTTAAATAAACAATACCTGAACGATACCGTACGTTCATGGATGCGCCAAGAAGATAACTTTTTAGCCGAGTCCTAATTATGGTTTGTGTTTAGCTGATTAAGAGAATACAGTTCAGGAGGAAGAGAAGAAGGGCAATCATGATAATAAGGCAGCGGCAAATTGACAATTTGAGACGAGGCCCTTATTGTGCGCTGGAGACCATGAACCGAGTTGTCGTTATTACCACAGAACCAAACAACATATTCGCGTGAAAATAATTATCACAACAGAATAAGATATTATGCTTCCCTCGTGGGTTGTGGTTTGAAGCGTTGAATTTGGCAAAGAATATAGGCCAAGCATAAACTGGATTAAAGTCAAAGACAACCTACAATTTACATAACCTACAATTCCGATAAGCTACAATTTCTATAACTTCCTTGTACAAGTCGACAAGTCGGCCAATCTAGCAAGCACTTTCGTTCACTAGCTACCACAGACTTGATTGCTATGTGCTAAGCAGTATTGGATCACGACTTCTGACGTCACATCCGGTAAAGTAGTCGACTATCTAGTTCACTACGGCCGAAATTGTACTATTGGGACACAGCCTCAGATGTCATTCAAATGGGAGGTAGAGAATTAAAATGTCGGAACAATGAACCTACGACTTTGGATGTTGTACAGCGTTACTCTATTATAAATTATAATTAAACACCATAATAAATAATTATTGAAAAAAAAGTCATATACAAGTTCATAATTTTCGTCAATCCAAATTAAGTGATTTTAAACGATAAATTAAATAAATTTTGAGATGACACATTTTTGTCAAAACAGGTGCAACGTATTGGAAACAATAAGCGTGGGTTAATATTTATTTAGAAACTGCTGGAAACTTATTTTCCAAAGTGCACTAGTCACTCATGAAAATTGCGTGGATTCGATGGTGGCATTATAGGAGAAAATTGTAACTAAGACTATGATCACTTCGAATCAAATACATGTTTAGCAATGCAATGAAATGAAATATTTTATACTCACACTTTGCGAAATGACAATCTTTGAAATTTTTCTGCAACTGGTACTTACCTAGAAAGAAAAAGAACGTTTCGATATAGAATATGATATTTGCGGCACAAAACAATTATACACACAATATTTTAATTAATTAGATAATTTAATAGGACAAAAACACATGAATATTCGTCTAATAAATAGTGAATACATTTTAGACATTAAACCTCTTTCTGCCAAATGAGGGGCAGATGACCTAGTAGTTCCGCCCCTTAAAACAACAATAACTAACTTTCTGCCAAATGACGGACAATTAATAATACAGCGTGAACCATTTCTTCAGTAAACTAAAGCTCGATGATATGCGAAGAAAGGTAATGATTGCCGTAGCCGGAAAATAAAATCACGTATTATCCCACACTACGTAAAATATCTTACATTGATTTTTTTGTATTAGTTTCACGTCTCGTCAAAACCTTCGATTTGTGTAAGTTCGTTAATACTGCAAGCACCCCTGCTGTCAACAGTCGTCTTTCATTCAGCTTCGTAAAGGAGCATAGCCCTCACATCTGCTTACTGCATTATGTTCATACATTATTTCTATGACATTAGATTCAATTCAAGCAGGGGCTAGGAGAAAATCGCTGGTAAGATGGATACAAGTCGTCGAGCTCTACCATACACCTAAGTACCTAAATGAACTCTTTAAGTTCAGTTACAGCAGGCTGTTCCAAATCCATGAGTTTGAGTATGCGTACACGCGAGTACTCAGCAGTAATGCTCGGAGCACGGTTGAAAAGGTGCTGGGGGTGAGAGTCAATACGTCACTGGGCGAAGGTCATAGCACAAGTCTATGCGTTCCTGCCAGTCTTGATGAATCCACCGGGAAGTGACGGCAGCCCCCCACAGCAGAGCTGTATTGCATGTTGCAGGTTTACTCACGAAAGGCGGCGAGTACTCTGCTGCTCACTAGCGAGCTGCTCGGCTGGAACAGCCTGAGTTACAGGTTCGAATCCGGCTAATTGCAACCCTTTCAATTTATACACACATCAAAAAAAGTTTTGCATCACCTCGGTTCCCAGATCTCCGGCATATAGACGTTGACTGTGTATATTGTATCCAAGATACAGTCCCTTTGACTGTTCATAGATGTCACTAAAACTGCTCAAAGATGTAAACAACCATGCATGAGCAGGGCCTATTAGACGGAGGGGGTACGACAGCCGATCAGTTCCAGTCATTCCACCAGGACGAAGGTACGCTGCTCATGTTGTCTGTAGTTCTACCATGCCTAGAAGGTCAATACCGCAGTTCGATCGCGTCCGCATTGTTACTTTGTGTCAAGAAGGGCTCTCAACAAGGGAAGTTTCCAGGCGTCTCAGAGTGAACCAAAGCGATGTTGTTCGGACATGGAGGAGGTACAGAGATACAGGAACTGTCGATGACAGGCCTCGCTCAGGCCGCCCAAGGGCTACTACTGTAGTGGATGACCGCTACTTACGGATTGCCGCTCGGAGGAACCCTGACAGCAATGCCACCATGTTGAATAATGCGTTTCGTTCAGCCACAGGACGTCGTGTTTCAACTCAAACTGTGCGCAATAGGCTGCATGATGCGCAACTTCACTCCCGACGTCCATGGCGAGGTCCAGCTTTGCAACCCCGACACCATGCAGCGCGGTACAGATGGGCCCAACAACATGCTGAATGGACCCCACGGAATTGGCATCACGTTCTCTTCACCGATGAGTGTCGCATATGCCTTCAACCAGGCAATCGTCGGAGACGTGTTTGGAGGCACCCTGGTCAGGCTGAACGTCTTAGACACACTGTCCAGCGAGTGCAGCAAGGTGGTGGTTCCCTGATGTTTTGGGGTGGCATTATGTGGGGCCGACGTACGCCACTGGTGGTCATGGAAGGCTCCGAAACGGCTTTACGATACCTGAATGACATCCTCCGACCCATAGTGCAACCATATCGGCAGAATATTGGAGAGGCATTTGTCTTCATGGACGACAATTCTCGACCTCATCGTGCACATCTTGTGAATGCGTTCCTTCAAGATAACGACATCGCTCGACTACAGTGGCCAGCATGTTCGCCAGACATGAACCCTATCGAACATGCCTGGGATATGTTGAAAAGGGCTGTTTATGGACGTCTTGACCCACCAACCACTCTGAGAGATTTACGCCGAATTGTCGTTGAGGAGTGGGACAATTTGGACCAACAGTGTCTTGATGAACTTGTGGATAGTATGCCACGACGAATACAGGCATGCATCAATGCAAGAGGACGTGCTACTGGGTATTAGAGGTAGTGGTGTGTACTGCAATCTGGACCACAAATGCTGAAAGTCTAGCTGTATGATGGTACAACATGCAATGTGTGGGTCTCATGAGCAATAAAACGAGCTGAAATGTTGTTTGTGTTGATCTCTATTCCCTTTGTATTTAAAGGTTCCGGAACTCTTGGAACCGAGGTGATGCAAAACTTTTTTTGATGTGTGTATGATACAATATATGCATTACAATAATCTTTCCTAATCAGTCGAAGACGCAAAATACAAGTAAAAATAAATTAAATCGGAGCTGGCCACATGGGTAAAAAAAAAGGACAAAAGCAAACCAATACTTCTAAAAAAACTTATTTTGTTAGAATTTTGGCCTTCCTTTCAGTGCCTAATTCTAAGCTGAGCAATGTACTGGGAGTAGTAAATTGCGAAATAGCACGGGTGTTGGCTAAACAAAGTCCAACAGTCAAACCATAACTATGCTAACTTGTGTCACCAATCTCACGAACGTTACATTTTAGTACCCTTAAAACACAAACCCGTTGACGTCGGGTACGAAGAGCTAGTATGTAATAGGAATAAAGTCTGATCCGGTTGAAATGTGATAACCGCATATTGAACACAGAAGACCTCAGCAGCATACTCAAGAATTGAATGATCTTTTCCTACTTCCAAACTTTTTCTTTAGGCAGCTGGGAGACAAGGAAGGGGCGGAGTTTTATTCCTCCTTCCTACCCTAACTCTCAAAACACGGACGACACTCGAGAGGAGAACCCCAACTTCTGATCATTTGAGTCACAGACTGGAACTGCCGTTAATCACTGAACAATTGAGAAACTTGCGCTTACATGGAGCTTGCAAATTATCGAGCCCGAATATCAATTAGCGACATCCGCATTCATGATAAGTTATCTAGGTCAGGTCGACTCATAGAAACGCCCTAACAAAGGACACACAGGATCGGAATTGTCCATATGTTCAAGGAAGTCTTGAAACATCTTCCGACAGACTAACATAGTGGCAGTAGGCCTGCCATTGTTGTAACGTAACCAGTTGCAGACACTTCCAACATACAGTATACTGTAAGGCCTCTAGAATAGGAGAGGCGCACGAGCCAAAAGTCAGTTTGGAGAAGCATACAATACTTTAAAATGTTTGACATGGTAATATTTTAAGGATAGTTGGATTAAACTATTATTTAGTGTTACGCATCGCACTGTATTCTATGGTGCGCTAAGTCACACACCATGCCTTTTCCAATTAAAATCTCGTGGACAGAACATGTGAGTAATGCCGAGGTTTTTCAGCGTGTGAGCAGTCAACCTGAGCTGCTAAACACAATTAAGAAGAGGAAATTGGAATACTTGGGACACATGATGAGGAATCCAAGATACCGTCTGCTCCAAGTTATACTTCAGGGTAAAATTATTGAAGGTCAGCGTGAACCGGGAAGGAGACGAATAACTTGTATGGATAATTTAAGAACGTGTTTTGGGCTGTCTTCCACGGAACTCTTCAGGATTGCACAGGATAAGAAGGTGTTAGCCAACGTCCGTATCGGATAAGGCAGAAGAAGAAGAAGAAGTAGTTCCGTGAAGAACCATACAGCCTATTTTCATATATCCTACTTTTTTTTGTTAATTTATATGTTAATTGCGTCTATCAGTATACAAAATGTCAGTTTGATTGCTGTAATAGATTCGTAGATATTGAGAACCGTCTAAATATATCGGTTGGTCGCCATGTTGGATTTTTATTGACTATAATAGGCCATAGAGTTATGTACTAAGAGACAATTTTTGCGTAGGTTCATTAATCAAACGTTCACTTCGATCGCATGATTAATGGTAGGTTTTAGCTGAGGATTAACACTACCTAAGGGAAGATGATAAAAGAGAAAAGGAAGTGGGTTGTAGAGACAAGTATGGGTAGATAGGAGAAGAATCCAACACTAAAGTTTAAGTAAATATTGATATAAAGCGGAATTTTGCTGTGCAAGACTTACGGGATGCCTAACTTTAGAGGGGACCTGTAAAAGGCAAGCGGAGAGCGCAGCATGAATCGAGGTTGCCTGCAAGCGCTCTGTGAGTGCTCTTTCCCTCCCGAGCCGGTATTTCGGTACTATGGGGACAGGTGATGCTTTGGCAAGGCTAAATATGCTAAGGGAAAACGATTTACTGTTTTTCCTTTCAAAAGGGTTAGATTTTATTATGCATTTAAAAATGCTGGAAAGATTTGAATTTGGAATGATAATTTTATTTCCGGGCACTATTGGATCTCTGGCAAACCAATCAAATGCTCCCAGAGAGTGAAGAGACAAAGAGGTTTTAATGATTTTAGCGATGTTGTTATTGTTTTTGGTGAAAATCTTATACGAATACCAATTGTTGCACTTAAGGAAAACTAAGCTGTTACCCAGCAAGATGCCGATTAAAAGCTTAGAAAAGAGGAAGACCTCAAACCTAACTCAAGCAAAACTTAAATTATGAAAACAAACCATAAGTCAGAGAAAAAAATCTCTACAAGTAGGAAGCTTGCGGAGCTAGCTATACTTGCCTTAATGGCTTGCCAGAATTGGCTATGAAAACCAAGAGAAACTTTGAAAATGTTTTTACTTGAAGTTTTAGTTTAAATATAACAAGTAGTAAAGACTTGATTGTTTGAGGAATTATACGTTTCCGTAAAGAGGGCTTAAGCTTATAGAAAGAATCAGGCAAGAGAAGGTCCTGCCTAATTGTGATTCTAACGAGAGAGAATAAGTGAAAACAACAATAAATTTATTTAACAAATTGTAAACGATGAACTGAATAACAATACTTAAGTTGGGATTTAATTCGAGTTAAGAATAGCAATTGTTTATAAAATGCCAACGTCTCAGACCTAACAATAAGAGGTTTATAATGAACAATATTAAATATAGCACAAATTTCGAACCTGATAAAGCAGTAAAATCTTACAAAGATTTTTAAAAAGTGCGCTTACGATTAAGAAATTTGAAGTTTGTGTCGATACTTGTAAAACAATTAAAAGCACAGGTCGTATTAACGAAGCCTGGAGTACAATTAGTTAACTCCATTATAATTAGAAAAAGTACGATTCCCTAATTTTAGAAGGGAAAGATACATATTAAAAACTGGACTAGCCACAGTTTATACAGAATGAATGTATGGAAAATCCGACAAATTGGGAGGGAGTCTCTATGGGCTAAGCCTCGTAGAAAAAGAATGAACTCAATAGTTAAATTTAATTTGGTTAGTAAAGGTATTTGGGAAAGGGAAATAGGAACTTAAGGAAAAAGTCCTGGCCAGATTTATTGCTCTAACGAACGCGGCGCGGTTGATAGTTGAACGGGCACTGTTTTGCACTAAAGTCTATTAATGAATTGGAAAAGTTCACTATTGCAGCACAGAAAGTTTATGAAGCGAAAAGTTATTGCAGTTATGGAGATCACTTAGTTGAATTTTGACATGTTACTTGCGTTGTACAAGTTTTAAGATGCACATACGTTCCAGAATTGTAGCAACAGTTAATTGATGCAGTAGTAATCCCTCGGTGGGGTAGAGTACTCCCTTATTTGGCGTAGGAAATACTAGGTTTCTTGACTGTTAGAAAAATTTGTTTTACGTAGAAAGTTCCAGAAATGATGACAGTTAAATAGGGCAGTAAAGTTCCCACGGTGGAAAAAAGCTAAGTTTATAGGCAGCGGTTAATTAACATGAATCCCTCGGTGTGATAAATTATTCCCATTTATTTTGTACAAGAAGTACTAAATTTCCTGTTAGAAAGCTAGCTTAGATAGCCATAGCCTGACAAAGGAAAATCCCGCGAAGACAGTTATTGCACAACAGTGAGCAATACCACGCTGACTATAAATTTAAATTAAGAAGCATTTACCTCTTTAAAAATATATTAAAATATGTTTAAAAACATTGAAGTTTTGTATTTAGCTTTCTTTTTATGCAGAGCAGAAGATGGTTCCTGGTGACGGTTGGTTTTTAAAAAGTAGACATGGCGTCTAGTTTAAAATGTCTCATTAAAACGGAGATTGGCCCTGAGAGGGCTATGCACTGTACACTGGACGGCCGAAAAAGAAGTGAAAGTGCTGAACGGCGCACCGAGGGGACCAAGGAGACGAGGTAGAGGGGGTAAGAGACGAGAGAATATACATCAGAATGACCAACATACATAAAATAACATCTTTGTACAAGTGTAAATCTTCTTCATGGAGCACTCTTCAAGGAGATGTTAGCTGGCGACAATGACGATGCCTGGAGGATTGGATTGGTGAGGAAGTCCTCTTGAGTTCAGAGAAATTGAAGAACTTCGGCAGTTAGCTGCTAGATGCCGCTAGGGTTTCCATAGAAGATACATATCTAGAACAGACTTATACAAAACATAAGCAAGTGCACGGAGAAAATAGAATGTAAGGAATCACTGTTGGTGTCTGCGAAAAGGGAAAGAAGGAATTAATGAAAAAAATAAAGCTAAGAGCAGCAAAAGCTAACTCTTGAGGTTATGTGAACATTTGAACTAAATTAAATGCCAGTGCATTACAATGTGTATAAACATTTGCTGTAATATATTTCACTGCGCTCAGATGGTTAAATCGCGAGAAAAGGCTATTCAAATGTTTCAACTTCGCTTGGCCGCCGTGTTCGTTTTGTACTTTACAGGTTTTTGAAAGTTGCAGGGATAAACTTGTAGTAGTGCCCTTTATCACCGTACAAATTTCAGGTGATATCAGTAATAGTCTCGGAGATATAGAATGCCGGTGAAGTAAATCGCACAGCCGCCATCTTGAGGCTATGAAAAATTAAATTAAATTAGATGCGAATGCATTGCAATGTGTATAAACATTTGCAAAAACTAAGTTTCATTGGGTTTGGTAGGTTAAATCGTGAGAAGGTCTATTTACATGTCTCAACTTCGATTGGCCGCCATGTTGGTTTTGTAGCTTCCAGGTTTATAAGTCTCATAGGTGAACGTCTAGTAGTGCCCTTTATCACCGTACAAGTTTCCAGGGTGATATTGGTAATAGTTTCGGAGATATTGAATGCTGGTGAAATATTTCGCACAGCCAGCATGTTGGATTGGTGAGACGTAATAACATTTGAAGGGCACGGTCGGGGTCAGCTGAAATGGCGCTAGGGCCTTATCGAGTTTCAATGAAATCGCTCCCACCGTTTAGAAGTTATTAGGGGTCACACACATAAACACACAAACGCACACACATACACATAAACACACAAACGCACACACATACACACACACGGACAAAAGTTGATCTCATAAGCCTATTTTTTTTATAAAATGAAAATAGGCTAAAAATCATCCTTTACCAAGGTATATTAGCCATGCACAATAGATAGAATGGAAGAAGAATATTCATAATGCATGCAACAGTAGAACAACAAAATGGCATGATGGCAAATCATATTCAAGGGTCTCATATAAGGGACAGTCAAATGAAAACGGATAAGTCACAAGGAAGTATTGCTGAATATTTATTATTATTGTACCTAACCCGCGCGATCGTAGTAATTCGCATACGCACGGGCTTACTGATATCCTCGCTCTGAAGCAGACATCATTAGTAGGCACGTTGTCAGTGTGTGCACTTCGTACAGTGTAACTGCAATATTTAAGATGGTCAAACGGCCCACCTCGACCCGCTATGAGATACGGTCAGTTATTCAAATCACCTTCTTCGGATCGCCAAAACTTTGAAAATCGCTCAGAGAATGATCTCGAATGTATGGTAATATTGAAGTGTTTCCCGGCTAAAAACAGAAGCGAATCAGTCACTCATTGGGCAGAGTGGATTCTCACCAATAATGGAAAAGAATAATGTAGTTATTTATGCAGTATTTCAACTTGATGGCACGCCTTAATTTCTGCTAAATGTCTTCATCATATCACTGTAAAATAAGATTGCCTCAGCTAAATCTTATTTTATAAGGGAGTATGCATATATATTAGTAACCTATAAATCTTGTCATTTAGACTTTCACGGCCCGTGTTACTATTCATAAGCCCAAAAATTCAACATTATGAATAACCTATAAATCTGCTTATGCAATTTACAAAAATGTATCGTCCCAATCATCTGATCAGTTATTCTGAAAGTTTCTCAAGAAACCTGATTTCATGCGGTGACCTGTACACAGCAGGTACAAGGCCTGATGGCTATGATGAAGACAGCAACTTCTCTCGATAGTGTTGATAAGGGACACCACTGATCTGTGTCTACTGAAAGAAAAAACTCATGCAGAAAACTCACGCAGTTTGAGAAATACACACCCCTAGCTGTCAGATTTGGCGGAAGTAGAAGAATTAACGAGCTCCTCACCCTCATCAATCACGAATGGAGGCGGTTAATACCTCCTCGTCCGCCTAAGATCTAATCAGCTAAGAGCTTGATAGTTATCTGTACTTAAACAAATAGCAACCAACAACCAAATATCCTACGCCTAAGGGCCTTATGGAATTATTTAAAAAATTATACGAATGGATTCCACCACCACCACCACCACCACCACCACGACGACGACGACGAAAATGTAATAGCCAACATCCTGCGGGTAGATGAATGTTTCTAATTCATTTTTGGGAATTGGGTCATCTTGGGTGTATGTTGTATTTGATAACCTCTGTTCCTGTTGTGAACATAGTAAAAGAAATTTGTTTCGCTGACCGCCGTGGAGTTGGGTGTTGCCGGAGAAAATCGTGGCCAGATGACATCAAGGAATAAACATATCCCGGAAGAAGACAGGCAATTTCCTTTGCGGAATTATCAAAATACCAGAATAACGAATTTTATTGTTGTTATAAATCATAGTTTGGAAACATGCTTACATTTTCTACCTTTCTTCATAGGAAATGAGTCCCGCAGCGTAGAAATGCTCGTTAAATCGTGCACCACGGCCGCGAGGGCAGCTACAATAAGTCCAGAGAACGGAGTTTCGAATCCCGGCGCTGAAAGCGACCATCCTGTGTGGCATTTCCCCGGGTTTTCCACACTCCCTCCAGGCAAATGTCGAGACAGTAACCTAACTTCAAGTCCCTAATACACACACTACTCCAGTCTTCACATATATAGGCTACAGGTTATCAGAAAGTTCAACACACCCCCAACTACACGGAGCTGATGACCAAGTTGTTCCAAACTGAATTATTAACAACAACAACAAGTAAATTTTGTAACTTGATGAAGATATTTATAGGCAAACAAAAATTCGGGATCACTTCAAATAAACTTCGTTGATTTCAGAAAAGCATTAGACAGTATACACCGAGAATCATTCTGGAATATTGTGAGCCTATATGGAATTCCCTACCATCTCATCGATGTTTTCAAAAACCTCCATCTAGACTCGAGCTGTTTTATAAGAACAGAAGATTGGAACACCCCTTAATATTCTCACAGGCGTCAGACAAGGATGCATTTTGTCACCAATCCTATTCATATTGGTCATTGATTTTGTAATGAGAAAAGCTATGGACAATCCCGATATGGAGATACGTTGGAATGAGCAATCTAGGCTAACGGATCTGGATTTTGCTGATGACATCGTCCTTCTGGCAGAAACACCACAAAGTTTACAATTAATGACAACCAAGCTGGATGGCATGGCCAGTTCTGCTGGACTACAGATAAATGGTAACAAGACAAATACAATGTGCATAAAAAGTGGGAATGTATCTACACAAATTATAGTGCAATAGAAGATTCTACAAGATGTTGGCCGATTTTCATATCTCGGCAGCCTTATTTGTAGTAATGGGGACGTAGATGCAGACATCAGCAGCAGAATTGGGAAAGCTTCGGCAGTCTTTCAACGAATGCGATGCATATGGCAATTAGACTCTATAAGTATGTCCACAAAGATTCGGCTATATTCCTCCATCATCTTACCGATCGCCATATATGCATGTGAGACCTGGAAAATATCAGTAAAATCAGCACATAAGCACAACGTTTTTAACCAACGATGCATGAGGCGAATTTTGAAAATCAGTTATCGTGACCACATAACAAATGATGAAGTACTGAGAAGAACTGGTCTACGCAGCCTGCACAAAATCGTTGCTCAAAGAAGAATGAAGTTTGCGGGACATGTTCTACGTACGAATGATAGAAGAATACCCAAATCAGCACTGTTGTGGAAACCAACTGAAGGATACCGAAGTAAAGGACGACCTCGTAACACCTGGAAACGAACTTTTGCAAAGGATCTTGAATTCATGGATATGAACTGGGAGGGAGCTGAAAACCTGGCAGCTGATAAGAGTTCGCTGCAGGAAACGTGTTGCCCGATATGCTACCTAGCATTGGAGGAACTAAGTCTAAGTCATCTAATTCAATTAGCAACTCATTTAGAGTTTTTTTTTATAGAAGGAACTTACGGTTCTTACGATTTAAGTTGCTTTTGTGAATCCGTCTTTACGCACCCACATAGTGATATGACTACGATTGGCTACACTGGTTCCAGAACAAAAAAATAATCTACCGTGAGAGAAACTAATTTTATAACGTATGTACGGTGACATACAATATTATGACGTTAAAAACTCGTGCTAATTCAGTGTATTACCACTCGGAATATGACCTGACACTTCAATTAAAACATTCCCTTTTGTGCGGTGAATAGTGGTAATTAAACGCTGTTAAGTACGTGGACGTATCATACTCCGCTGTCAGAATGATGGGAGTTTTTTTTTAAGGTACTTGTTTGCTATCACCGCTTCAAAACCACAGAATGACAAGGTTGCTGTCATATCCAGCCATACGGGCATCGATTCAATTTTCATATAAGTTATATCAAACATAATAAGCTTTAGGTGCATTTGTGAGAAACTTAGGAGCACCGTACTAATAGATGGCATAAAATGGAAACTTTTTATTTTATCAACCTACTTCTGGTGATGGCCTAGGCCTAGACAAACACGGAAAATGAGGCCAGGGCCTCTTGCACGGCTCATTGCTGTGGGCACGGGCCATCCCCACTACTGCTGTCAGCCCGACAAAGCCTCTCCTCATCACTCCTCAATGCCTACGCCTTCGACGTTCCACTCTTCCGTGTCCCAATCCGGATTAACCCGCGTATATCTTCCGATTTGATGGTTCTGTTTGATTTTCGACGAAGCCTACACCTCCATATCAACATTCATAGTGGAATGCCAGAGTCACCGGAAGAAGATGCACTGCGAAACCTAAATCGACCCATTCTCATAGGTGCTTGAAATCGATGAGGGAACAGACTTTTGTTTTTCATCAATTTTAGAAAAGGTCCGGAGTGGTTGTTTTACAATAAATTGTGCATAGTCCGTATCGAAGAAGTACAATTTCGAGCTGCATTTCCATGCCCGACACGGAAACGATGTCGCTGACTTCAACGCCGAGCGAAGGTATAATAAACTCGGGGAATCAAAATAAGCGAGACAGGAAGCTAATGCAAATCCATATTTAAATAAGTTAATGTTTATTTATATGTTGGTTTCACAGTATTATGAGTTCAATAACATTGTCTCCAAATATCGGCTAACTCTGTAAGAAAACACACCAACTCTTGAAATAAAGTGTATGTTTACGTTTAATAATAATAATAATAATGGAAGGAGCCTCACGATACTTAGACGGACAACCTATGAGAACTAAATTCGGCAAAATCTTTCAAGTGAACGAATTCAAATATCTGGGAGAAATTATTCAGCCCTCTGGTTTAAACCGTGAAGCAAATAAAGAGAGAATTTCCAAATCACAGAAAGCTTACAGAATCACTTGGAATAGGTATAACAAAAAATCAATATCTCGGAAAGCAAAACTTAGACATTATAATACAGTAATCAAACCGGAGGCGTTATATGCATCAGAAACCTTAATCATTGGTGGCAAATCTTTAACCAAAGAGATTGAAAAACAAGAAAGGAAAATTTTACGAAAAATTTTTGGCCCAGTTTTTATAGAGGGAATCTGGAGGAAAAAGTCATCCCAGGAAATATATCGCCAATGTGAAAAAATGTCTCATACTTTTCGGAAAAGACGATTGAAATTTTACGGGCACATTATCAGAATGAACAATGGCAGATTGACTAAAAGAATTCTCAACTTGGCCCTCTCACTAAAAACCAAGAACAGCTGGCTACGTGAAATTGAAACAGATCTCCAGGAAATCAACATTTCAGACAATATTATACAGGACAGATGCAAATTCAGAACCCTAATCGACAATCACCAATTTGAAGACAAACCCAACACCAGGGCCACCATAACTTGGACAGAAGACCGAAGAAAGGCGCTCAGCGAGAGGATGAAGAGATTTTGGAAGGAAAAGAAGGCCAACACATCAGCTAAACAGGTTCAACCGTGCTCCTGAGTCGGGCATAACGATGCAAGAAGAAGAATAATAATAATAAAAACATATTTGAGAGTTCACCGACCCGGGCCCACCGAACGAGATGAAGTGCAAAACCAACGCCAGGTAGGCTACGCTCAGTAGCCAAAAGTCTCGGGAAGGGTCGTCACATGAGAAAATGGCTAGTGAAGCCTATGCGGTGCAGGTGCCTCCTTCCAGTCCTGGTAGAAATGGGTTCCTGACGCCCAACATTCAACTGGGTGGTTATCCGACTCTCAGTAGCCCTTCGATCGCCCCGTATGCTTCTGCTGAGGCGACGTGATGCCCGTCCGTACAACACCTGTGGTCGACCCGTGCGGCGATTTACGCGGATGGTAACATTATTTTAGCGATATTGAAGATCCACTCTCGACACTGTTGACCTCAGAAACCCGAATTCGCGGGTAATCTTCGAAATGCTACGACCCATCCTCTGTGCGCAGATTATCATCCCACGTTCAAAGTCGGTTAACTCGCGACATGTTGCCACCTTCACTACACTTGTGTCGATGACAGACTGCTCTGCTCCGCCGCAGCTAGCCGCAACGCTCAGGAATCATACACGGCACATTTTCTCACTGGGACGACCCTTCCCGTGACTTTTGGCCACAAAGTGCATACAGAGTGTTTCGAAAAAAACTGTCCGATAGTGCAGCAGGGGTTGGGATTGGTCACAACGAGAAGAAATGTTCCTATCAACACAAGTTCGGAAACAAATACCTGTTGAGATATGCACCATTTCACCCACGTAAAGGAGGCGTTGTGTTCGGTGGTGCAGGCGTCTTTCCGTTGAAGGCCTTTGCATTAGTCGGATGTTCAGGCTTAGAATGCGGTTGTATGGTTCGCCGGACCTTAATCCATTGGATTTCTGGCTCTGGGGACATTTAAAGACATAGGTGTATGCCACACCCATCGACAATGTGCAGATGTTACAAGAGCGTGTGACCAATGAGTGTGCCCACATCCGCGAGCAGCCAGCCGTGATTGGACGAGATCGGGATTCTTTGCGAAGAAGAGCCGAAGAAAATGAAAATCCACAGCCTGCTTCCAGTCTCCGACCGGGTCAGGAATGGAATGAATGAAGCCCCCAACTAGCGGCGAGGATATGACTGTGCCGGCTGCCGAGGCCTGACGCACTCCTCTGGGGCAATGATTAAATGAATGACAGATGAAATGAAATGATAGTGGAGAGTGTTGCTGGAATGAAATTGTGACAGGGAAAACCGGAGTACCCGGAGAAAAACCTGTCTGCCTCCGTTTTGTCCAGCACAGATCTCACATGGAGTGACCGGGATTTGAACCACGGACGCAGCGGTGAGAGGCCGGCGTGCTGCCGCCTAAGCCACGGAGGCTCGCGAAGAAGAGCCGAAGCATGTGTACGAATTCGTGGTAACGATGTGGAGCTTCTCTTGTAACGTGCAGATGGTATCCGTGGACAGACCGGCTGAAATCATCACTGGTTGGTGATGTTGATGGATGTTTGCCCAACGCGTGTTCTGTTGAACGTGGGTGACAGTCAAGT
Organism: Meconema thalassinum; assembly: GCA_946902985.2. Lineage (NCBI taxonomy): Eukaryota > Metazoa > Arthropoda > Insecta > Orthoptera > Tettigoniidae > Meconema > Meconema thalassinum. Next base: position 1,203,231,880 of record OX336388.2, read on the forward strand.
GTTCATTAGAAGTAGCTGGTAGGATAGCGTCCATCGTCTGAAGTTTACATACACAACACAAGTAAAATGGCTCATATCTCAACAGGCATTTGTTTCCGGACATATGTTTATAGGAACATTTCTTCTCGTTTTGACCAATCCCAACCCCTGTTGCAACATCGGACACTTTTTTCGAAACACCCTGTACAGTAAAACTTCGTTTAACCGTCACTCTCTAAACCGTCAGTTTCTGTTAACTGTCATTGCTGTAATAGCATAATAATACTATGATAAAGTGGTTTAAGGTGCAGTGACACGTTCGCTTTGCTTACTTACTCTATTTTAGTAGGAAGTGAGTGTACCTCATTAAGAAGAGTGTTCAAACCATGACGAAAAACAAACTATTAGCCACTCAGAGGCTGAAACAATGCTGTCCAAGTGTATAGAATGGTTTGAAAGTCAAGAAGAGGCCAATGCAACGCCGACATTACAGGTACTGCTCCGACAAATACGAAATATTGCTGCGGTGAACGCTCGAGCATCAAGGAGGCAGAAGAAAATGACTTGACTATTTTCAAGCTACATGAACTATTTCACCTGTAAGTTTATATTACTGTACTGTACATTATTTAGTCACATTTTTAGCAACTGTACGGATGTTTTTATCATGTAATATATAGTTTTATTAGCTATTACAATCGTGTTTAATTTCTTTTCGCTCGGAAATATATTACATTACTGTGAGAGTGATATCTGTCTATAATATAATTGATTGAGGTCATGTTTTGGAGGAATAATAAGAGTGTTTCTGTTATCCGTCTATTCGCTCAACCGCCACGACCACGGTCCCGAAGATGGCGGTTAAGAGTTTTTACTGTATATGAATTCTGATCGATCAGTACTAGTGACACCTTACCAGTGCATTAATGGTGGGCTAATAGTGACATATAAAGAGGAATACGAGATTGTGGCAAGTAGGCCTACATCATGGATTTACACAGAGAATTTTAATGCACTTTTAACGTAGATTATTATAAGATAGTTTGTTACATTTAATGATTGTTGATCAAGCTGTATTTTTAGCCTACTTTTCTAATTTTGCAAAAATGAGGAAAAAGTAGACTTATGGCAGTACCATTGCATTCCAACATGTGATCAAAGATATTGGTGAAAATGTGAAACTTATCTCCAGGCTTTAGAAAGTAGTGCGCGTTCTGTCCACGGCTGGTTTCAGTGCTGCTGTGTAGGGAAATATTTCCACTGCTGTTCTCTGACCTTGCAAAGGATTATCGCTATTATTGTTCACTCCCTTCTTTGTGATTAATTCTCCATATTACATCGTTCTGTATATTAACATAAAAAAAGTTTTATTTTCAGTTCGTCGTCGGGTTATAACCATGGAATGCCGAATTATTCCAATTGTCGCTGATGGAAACTGTTTATTTTGGTCTGTATCACACTGTTTGTACAATCCTCAGGAACAGCATCGTGAAATACCTTTACAGGTTGTTCAGACAATTAAAACTGCATGGAAATATTATAAAGATTTTGTTGTAGGTGAACCATCCTGCAGACTGGCCGTTAGTAATTCAACTGACTGCGAACATTTTTTAAAATCTCTGGACGGGCCATGTTGAATTACATAGTATTGGTATGATAGTGACAAGTTTTGACTACGGTACTGGAAACTATATTTGCAACCTCCTTCTTTCTGGTAGTGTTGATTCTGGCCATTACAGTGTTTTGGAGTTCCATTCCAATATTTTACAATGTTCACCACAAATCGTGATACTGTTCAAAAACCACGTATGAGAAGAAAGACTGGCTGTAGGGAAAGTGTAGTGCGGCGTCTAGCATTCCAAAGGCTACAAAATTCTCCCATTTTACGTGAGACATCCAAAACTATGCACAGATCTAATGCCGTGCAAGACATAGCGCCCACGGGAGTGGAGGGTGATTATAAAAACGGAAAAGGGAAACAAGTCCTTGGCAGGGCGGAGGGAAAAGGAAAGTTAGACATTACCAAAGTCGACAGCCATTTCAAATTCAATATAAATGTGCTTTTTCAAATACAACAACTGAGAAAAATTGCTTCAATTTGGAATATTTAAGTAGAAATAAATGCAGTTAATGCTCCGCACTGTGTTTCTCAGCTTTAAAAAAATCGTCCCTTTTTTTTCGGTCTATGCTGTTCAAATAAATGATTGAAAATGCCTGTGAGTCGTATGCCTGATGACTTAAAATATTTCTTCACAGGGAATAACTAACAGTTCAACAAAATCAGGGATAACATTCGTCAGTATAACAATGCTGAGTCCTTTGTCTCATTTGGAACAATACGATAATTTCAAGTAAAGACTGCAGACGATAATTTCAAGTAGTTTCTACTTTTGCTACCAAATGCTACCATCCACGACACCTAGCTGCGGACTTGGCTACTAGATGCCATCGCAACCAGCACCTGGCGACAAACGTTGGAACTTAAAACAATTAATCAAATCTAACCTACAAACTTTGCTTCACACAATTGAAGTTAGTGGAAGGTTCTTTTACATGCGATAAATCTATGACCATGGGCCCGCCAGCATTACTTCCCCTCCGAACGAAGGTATACTGAGGGATTTTTAACGCTCTTCAAAAATGCGACGACTTCGGCCAGGTTCGAACCCGTGACCTTGGGCATAGAAGATAAGCATGCTACCAACTACGCCACCGAAGCCACCTTATTGATATGACCACAATAATATAGATTCAACCACCCATGTACACGTGGCTAATGAATTCCGAATCCCCCAAAATGAATGAACAATATGTCAAGTATCGCACTCAACAGAGTGTTAACATGAAACAGGCTCCACTGTAGGCCTTCCTCCCTCCAACCCTTCTCTCCTTCTCCTAAGCTAACATCATAACTTGAACTTTTAAGCCGATTAAGGAACTGTGAGCAATATGGCGCGGTTGAAGAAGCCTATTCAACTTAATATTATTGCTGATGATAAAGCTTACGCTTCCCAATCCTCTCGGAAGGAAATTACTGTGTTCCGTTTGAGCGATATTATTAGAAGAAGTAGTAGAAGAAGTCAAAGTAATCATGGAAAAACAACAATCCCTTCTAAGATTTTATTTTTCAGCGTCACTTCCCTTATCATTTAACTGTTCTGAAAGTTGAGTCAGAGCCGCTTCAGTCTTAATATTTTGGAGATGCCACTCACAGGGCATGCAATATATTATACAAACAGAATATAAAATAACCACGCCAATAGCAGCAATGCCGCTCTAGCAGTTAATCGATATACTGTATTAAGTTCGGAACTTGACGAATTCATAATGTAGAAGTTGAGACATCTACAGGTTTGAAGAAAACTCTTTCCAGTAAGCGAGTTGGAAGAATAATGTATACAACTATGAGCTCCTCCTGTCACACCGTCTGTGGTTTTAAGGGACGGAGGGGTCTAGGAATTTTCCTCCACAGCACTTTTCTTTAATGCACTGTATCAACAAATCTAAAAGTAGGCCTACTGGACTATGCCATTTTAAGTAACCTTAAAAGCCATCGGTATGAGCCACGAATCGACCCCGCAATTTTCATCGCAAGGAGAGCGCTTCAACGATCTGCCACACAACCACCCATTATTATTATTATTATTCCTACGGATATACATGTACTCTTTAAAATACTCACAAGAAGAATGTGTTTCTAAATTTGATTATAAATTATGATAATTCATTTAAGGGTCTTGATACACCTTGGTCATCAGCTCCGTGTAGTTGGGTGTGTATTAAACGTGTCTGATAGCCTGTGTCTCTGTGATGACTGTAGTAGTGTGTGTAACTATATTAGAGACTTGAAGTAAGATACTATGCCGGTATTTACCTAGAGGAAACTTGAAAAAAAAAACGGAAAAATCACACTCAGGATAGCCACCGTCAGCGCCGGGATTCGAACCTGCAATCTCCAGACTTGTTGCAGCTGTCCGCACGGACGTGGTGCATGATTTAACGAGCACGGCTACGCCGCGGGGTAATCATAAATTAAAATTAAAACATAGGTTTACATACCGCACAAATTAATACAGTTGGTATGTATAAGTTACCATATTTCTACTATAAATCCGACCGGTTTCGCCTTCGTCATGAAAAATTAGTTATATAACAAAGGTAAAATAATAGTATGGCCTTAGAGGGCTTTGGCAAGTCTGAGAGCAGCTGTGAACGTTAAAGAGTGTCTAGGCAGCGGGGGTGTACATCACTCAGACAAAATACAGTAAGCATAAGATACAAGGTCAGTAGGATGATTGTGGGAAGAGGACAGAAAGACAGATTCAGATCAGTTAAAACGTTCTCGATATCATATTACTTAGAGCCCATTTCTATTTGTATTACTCTTTCCTCTCTTAATTTCAGTTTTTAACGAGATTTAACTGTCGGATGCCCTTCCTGACGCCACGTGATTTTGAAGGTGAAAATTCAACGCCGTATGAAATAATGAATAAAGCACTAAGCGGAGTGCAGTGTTAAATTCGGACACTCATTTGGTCTCAAACAAAGGCACACAAAGCGCAAAATGTGCATATACAGTTCATGTAACGCCTTGGAGCCAGGTCCGTTCCATCATTCACCTGCATTTAACACGAGAAAACACGGAATGAAGGTGGGATTCAACTCCATATCTCTTCTCAAATATTCTTACGAGGCTAAGTATATTCCAGTATAACCTTCGTACCAGAATGCTCCGTGGTAAAGATGGGAATTGAACCTAAACCATTTGGACGGCAAACAATTTTGCTTACCCTTGAACCAAGCATGGACGTAAACTAAAAGATATGAGATCACAAGAGCCAGTAACAATAATTCCCATTAAACAAGTATTAAACGTTCTCGAAGAAAAGAAGAGTGGAAGAGAAAAAAGTAAGCCTTTGATACCGTTAAAACGGTGACAGCATGAGTCGCACAGGCGAGCATGACAAATGTAAGAAAGATACGTCTGCGGCATGTAATGGATAAAAATGTGGTAGTTTCAGGCCAAATTACATTTTATAACTCTTCTAGGAGGGTGCTGGCAGCTAGCATCTTCAATCATAGTTACAGAGCATAGCAGGTACGCGCAAGACCGTTACCGCATCACGCATTCAAATCCCGAGCGACACACACTAACTCAGACACATTCCGTAAATCTCCACACAGCTGACCACCACCTCTCACATCAGAGCAGTCTTCCTAGAATTCAGATAGCCCGTGCACATCAGTTCCACTGAGGGATAGAACATTAAATGGGAAACACCTTTAGGTTGGTCACTTTAAAATTATTTTCACAGGAGTTTTCACTTACGTTGGAAAACCTAATGTTGAACAAATGATAGGGACCAACTCGTGGTATAGCGACTAGCGTTCTTGGCTGTCGCCCCGGAGGTCCGGGTTAGATTCCCGGCTCTGCCAAGAAATTGTAATTCTGGTGTGAGGGCTGGGAAGGGGTACACTCAGCCTTGTGAAGCAAAACTGAGATGAGAAGGGTGGAAGTGGTTTCTCGTGGTTTCCCCCACTTCTACTCCAGGCAAATGCTGGGATGGTTCCTACCTTAAAGCCACGACCGCCTCCTTAAGTTAGTAATTGTTGTTCAAAAGGGGCGGAACAACGAGGTCATCTGCCCCTCTTAACACAGATTAAAGAAATACAAATTTGGAAATAAATTTAAAGTTTCGAGGCGGACACCTACATTTAAAAAAGATCTAAAATTAATAAAACACAAACAAAAAATTAAATAAAAATAAAAATTATAAAAATAAACAAAAATTACGGATAAACAAAAAATTATCATTCAAAAACGAACAAGTCGTCGAGTCAATTTACACTGGAAAATTTAGATTGCTGGCCCTAACCCACTCTCACTTATAAAGCGGATAACGCGATCAGCAGCCACCGCGTCATCGGCTAATATAAGTTTGAGTGTCAACTGCGAACCAAGGTTTCTTCGTAAGTCAGCAAGATTCACACACTCGGTTAAAATGTGGGCCACGGTGAAAACGGCTCCACAGGTACAAAGTAGGGGGTCTTCCCTTCTCATTAGGTACGAGTGGTTGGATCTTGTATGACCTATCCTTAGCCTACACAAAATGATGGACTCTCTCCGTGACCGGAAAGAGCTCCGCCACACGCGAGTAGTTCCCTTGATCGCTCTCAGTTTACTGGGCAGTGGGTCAGCTAGCCGCTAACTCTCCCCAAATGCCAGAACTTGTAGGCGTGACTGAGAGCGAATATCTCTAGCGGGTACCTCCATTGGTCGAGGTGGTAGTGATACCGCCTCTTTTGCAGCTTGATCCGCTAACTCATTTCCCGCAATTCCCATGTGGCTTGGAAGCCACAGAAAGGCGATTCGAGCATCACCGTGGCACAGCCCGGCTAGTAGGTCGTGGATTCGCTGCACTAGGAGGGTGTTGGGGAAACAAGTAGTAATTGACTGCAACGAACTCAAAGAGTCTATACACACGAGAAAGTGGATTCGTGCATCCTGTAGTGAAAACTGCACAGCTTCATAGATGGCAACGAGCTCCGAAGTAAACACACTACAGGCCTCAGGCAAAGAGATCTTGGTATTTGCGCAATCAATAACGTAAGCACAATGTCGTAGACATACGACCACGGCAGTCTACATTGGGGATTTCAATAGTCACCACCAGAATTGGAAATACAAAACTAATGATAAGAATGGAGAAGCACTAGGAGTGGATAGACAGAAACAACTTCTTCCACGTCTTTGATGCTAAAGATCGAAGCACGTTCAAATCAGCAACCTGGAATAGAGGGTATTGTCCTGTTCTATGCTTTGTGTCTAGGGATGAAGGAAACAAACCCCTACCAACTACTCGAAAGGTGCTTAATGGCTTCCCTCATAGCCAGCACAGACCTGTGATATACGAAATTGGTATCCAAATCCCTCTGATCACATCCAGCCCCAGACCACGCTGGAATTTCAATAAGGCTGATTGGCCTGGCTCCACAGAAGAACTTGATAATAGCGTGCGTTGGATACCAACTACACAGGAAGCTTATGAACGATTCGTAGGAGCTATAATATCTGCAGCAAAGAAACATATCCCTAGAGGCTATCGCAAAGAATATATTCCAGGGTGGAGTGAGGAAAGCGAAACCCTTTACCAACAGTTTATTGAGAGCAACGACCATAACATTGCAGATCAGCTTTTACACAGTCTAGATGCAGCCAGGAAGAAAAAAAGGTAAGATCAAGTTAGCTCACTCGATTACACAAAATCAGGCCGAGAAGCATGGTCTCTTCTAAGGAAGCTTGGAGATGGAAAACCAACTGCACGGACAACGTCAGAAATCCATCCAAACAAGATTGCCTCGCTTTTATTTATAGTCATGACTTCCAAAAGCAAAAGGAGCAAAATTCTTACTAAGGACATGAAGAAAGAAATGAAACTCCTTAAACGTAGCTCCGTGGTGGCACAACCCAAACCATTCAGCGTGGAAGATATAAACACCGCCATCAGTGACACTAAATTAGGTAAAGCCCCTGGGGAGGATGGTTTACACCCAGAGTTCTTTGCTCACTGTGGAGAACAGGCTCGTGCCTGGCTAGCCAAATTCTACACTGATATCCTTGAAAGAGGCCAGTTACCAAAGCTCTTCAAGCAGACAAGGATTATTGCCATACTGAAAAAAGGCAAACCAAGTGAAAAACCAGAAAGTTACCGTCTTAATGCCTTGCTCAGCGTTGCATATAAACTCCTAGAAAGACTTCTGCTGAACAGGATTGGTCCTGATATACTCAAGATAATTCCAGTGGAACAGGCAGACTTTAGACCACAGAGAAATACAACAGATCAAGTTATGTCTCTTACAACCTACATAGAAGCAGGCTATCAACGAAAACTCAAGACTTCAGTGGCATTCATAGACTTAACAGCGGCCTATGACAGTCTGGAAAGACTGAGTACTCTACAAGTTCCTTCAAGTTATCCCATGTACAAAAATTGCAGGACTTCCGAACACCATGTTGAGTCGAAGACAATTCCGTGTGTAAAAGGGGACAGAAGTAAGCAGCCGAAGATCGTTGAACAATGGGCTGCTTCAAGGGTCGGTTCTTGCTCCCTTGTTGTTCAGTCTGTACATTGCAGACATGCCAGATACACTTTCAAGGAAATTCGGATACGCAGATGACTGGGCAATTGCTAGCAGAAAACGAACAGTTGAACAATTGGAAGAGATCCTAATAGAAGACCTCAAGAAGCTGACACACTACTATAAAAGGTGGGGACTCAAACCAAACACCAGCAAAACTGAAGTTTGTTGCTTTCATCTAAACAACAAAATAGCAAAATAGCTAATAGGGAGCTGAAGGTGTACATGGACAACCAGCAATTGAGACACAATAGATACCCTAAATATCTGAAAATTAAATAGATTTTATAAGATAATGAAGCTTTGAAATTTAAAATTTAAATTCTGGGGGTCACATTGGATAGAACGCTGTCTTACAAACAACATCTCCAGAATGTTGCTGCAAAAATAGGAACCCGCAACAACATAATTCATAAGCTATGTGGAACAACTTGGGGGTCCTCAGCTGCAACTCTGCGATGCTCAGCTCTAGGTTTGGTGTACTCGACTGCCGAATACTGTGCTCCTGTCTGGCTCAATAGTGCTCATCACTGGCACAATCAAATTTACTCCCACACATTGGCTACCAGTGTTAAGTCATATTCCACCTCCAGATCTCAGACGTAAAGATGTTCTCCTAAGAGAATTCAATAAAATAATGAACAATCCAGGACTGCCGATACATGATGACATCAGCGATGCAATTACTGGTCGCCTGCGTTCCAGAAAACCATCAATACGAGATGCCATGAACTTGAGGAACAGCAACTACCAAACTTTCGTTGAGTGGCAGAAGAGACTCAACAACAAATGTTGTCCAACAATGCCTCCAGTGAAAAAGACTCCGTCACCTGGTTTCAACCTCCCTCGTAGACGATACGAACCAACCGTGGGAACTGTGCAGCCTTCCACTACAAGTGGAACAGAATTTCAACGCCTGAGAGGACCGTGGTGCTACAGAACAGACGATCCTGCACATCATCACCGAGTGCAGCAAAAGAAAGTACAGTGGCAGTGCTAGTGACTTTGCTCTCGTGGCCCCAGAGACTATTGGCTATATCCAGAATTTGGATAAATGAATATAAATTCTCCTGTATCTCTAGCCATAAGCTAAATAAATAAATAAATAAATAAATAAATAACGTAAGCACAATCCACTTTCTCATCCGCCTTCCGAGAAACGCCACCTGTATGGCGCTCTCAAGTCGCACCAGGTGGTCGGTGGTGGACTTGAGAGCGAAATCCACACTAGTACTCAGACAGGAGGCCTCTCTTCTCCAGGAACCACACCAGTCGACGGTTCACCATCTTCTCCAGCAGCTTTCATAGGCCATCTGTCAGACAAATGGGCCTATAGCTGCTGACAAACTTGGGATCCTTTCCGGCCTTGGGAATCGGTATGACGATCCCCTCTCGCCATTGAGATGGAAACTCCCCTTCAATCCATATACGATTGAAGAGGACCAACAATTGTTTTATACTGGATTCGCACATATGTTTTAACATTTGATTATGTATGTTGTCCGGTCCAGGAGCCGTATCCCTGCACAGTGCAAGCGCACTGCCCAGTTCCCATTCAGAGAATGGTACATTGTAGGACTCCGAAGCAGCAGTGGCAAAGGACAAGGGGTAAGTCTCTGCCTCCCTCTTCAGAGTCAGAAATGTAGGATCGTAACTCCCAGAGCAGGATACATCGGGCACGCATCCTTTTGAAGGTGATAAGGTTGACCATAGTTTTTTTTGCCTCCGATAGCATTTGAAAGCACGTCAACGATCTTTAATGGCTGCTGCAATCTCGACTGTCCACCAAAGGAAAAGCTTCCGGCGTGAGTTGCCGGATGAGGAAGGTATTGTTTCCTCAGCAGCAGCCAAAATACTATCCGTTATGTGAATGGTATGATCGTCGACACTCTCAAAGGTATCTTCGGAAAACACCGCACGTGCCGTGAAAGTTGGCCAATCAGCCCGACGGAGAAGCCATCGACTTGGTAACTCCCTCATCCCCAATTACAAACACTAATACAGACATCACAATAACACAGATTATCACACAAATGTTACACACACACACCCAGATATACACGGGGTATAAGACCGCAATGTCACAGCCCCTAAAATGATGTTGTACTTGTTTGAGTGTTTAGTCTTTTGACTGGTTTGATGCAGCTCTCCATGTCTCCGTGTCCTGAGCTAATCGTTTCATCTGCACATAGCTATCACACCCTACATCCGACGCAATCTGTTTAACATATTCTAACCTTGGCCTACCTCTACAGTTCTTGTCCTCGACCTTTCCTTCCATAACTAAGCTTGCTATTCCTGGGTGTCCTAGTATGTCCTACCAACCTATCTCTTCTCTTCATCACCAGTGGCCAGAAACAACTCTCCTCTCCCACTCGTCTTAATACCTCTTCGTTTGTAACCCTATCTACTCATCTGATCATCATTCTCATGTAACAACACATTTCAAACGCTTTAATTCTCATATTTTCTGCTGCTGCAATAGTCCAAGTTTCAATTCCATAAAGTGCCACGCTCCAGACAAAGGCATTCAAAAATGACTTCCTAACTCCTAAATCTATATTCGATGTGAACAGATTCCTCTTTTGTAGAAATGCTTTCCTTGCCTGAGCCAACCTACTTTTTATAACCTCTTTGCTTCCTCCAGCTCTGGTTATTTTGCTTCCTACGTAGCAGAAGTCTCCTACTTCCACTAGCTTTTCACCTGCCGATTTGATGTCCAGAGAGGTTTCTGATTTATTTCAGCTGCATTCCAATATTTTCCTTTTACATTTATTAATTTTCATCATGAATTCTTTCCTCAAGACAAAGTCCATACCACTCAAAATCTCATTCAAATCCTCTGGCATGTCGGCCATCAGCAAATCTCCGAGTTGACATTATTTCTCCTTGAATCTTCACTCCCACTTTAAATTTTTCACCAATTTCTTTCAATGCTTGTTCAATGTAAAGATTGAAATGTATGGGTGATGACCAGCTTCTTTCTCATGTCCTTCAGCTCGAATAACAGCTGTCTGGTTTCTGTATATATTGTAGATCACCCTCCTATCCCTGTACGTTATTCCAATCGTTTTCAAAATGTCAAACAATTTAGCCCAATCGACGTTACCAAGAGACTTTTCTAAGTCTACAAATGCCATGAACGTTCTCTTATCTTTCCTTATTCTACCTTCCAAAATCAGCCTAAGACATAGTACAGCTTCCCTTGTTCCTACGTATCTCCTGAAACCAAACTGGTCTTCAACTAACTCCGTTTCTATCTGGCTTTCCGTCCTCTTGAAAATTATTCTAGAGAGGATCTTTGAAGCATGAGCAATCAACCTGATTTGCACAGTTAATCTTCACATCTTTCAGCTCCTACTTTCTTCGGTACAGGGATAATAATAATAATAATAATAATAATAATAATAATAATAATAATATCGTATGGCCTCGGGTGCAAGCTTTGTAATTTGACACCCAGAGGGTAGCTTGCATGTCGAATTTCGTTGTTCCTTGAATCACTATGGAAGTCAAGGGGGATAGATATCTAAGCTCCTTGAACACTATAACACTTTCTAGTAGAGAAATGAGGAACTTTGTGTTGGCGGAAACTCCAGAGATTAATTTTTCCATTATGAACACGGCCTACTGAATTCAAATGGGTTCTTTGACATTCCAACATCGTATGACATGCGTGTCGTATTTTTTCCGCCTTTCAAAAATCACTTACCACGGCCAGGAGTGAACCTGCAATCTTGGGGTTAGTAGACCGACACGCTATCCACTCACCCACCGTGGCAAGCTGGTACAGGGATGATAACATTCTTCTTGAAATCAAAGGGTACCTCACCTGTCTCATAAATCTTACACACCAAGTGAAATAACCTGATCAGACCATCATCACCTATGCAGCGTAGCAACTCAATCGGTATATCATCTACCCAATGCCTGGTGTTTTGTTTCTGCTTAAGTCTTCCAATGCTCTGTCAAATTCTGATCTCGATATTAAATCTCCTTTCGCATCCTCATCAATTTCCTCAATCTCTTTTCCCTTATACAACTACTCTATATAAGCTTTCCATCTCTCAACCTTTTCTTCCCTATCTGTTAGAGGCTTTCCATCTGTGGCATTAATATTACTTCACTATTAGTCTCATTTTCTCGCAAAGTAGTCTATTTTTAATCCTTCAATATGCTGTGTCTACTTTTACTAATTGCAGACAATTTTCTATACCTGCACATTTCTCTTTCAACCATTCTTCTTTCGCTTCCTTGCACTGCTTGTTAACCTCATTTCTCTGACGTCTGTTTTCTGCTTTTCCCTTTTCATCTCTTACATTCACGTGTTTCCGCCTTTCATCCATTAATTCAAGTATATCCCGAGTGATTCACGGCTTTCTGCCTATTCTTTCTTTCCTACCAATGTTTTCTTCTGCGGTTTTAGTTATTTCAGTGCCCATTCGTCTGCAATTGAAATTTGTTTAGCAACAACAAAAAACTTGAACAAATGGTGATATGCGACGCGCTGGACTTTGTGTTTTTTATTTCTTATCCAATGAGAATGTGCGGGGCATATGCCCCGTTAGCACTTCGTATAGCACAGAGCGTGAAATGCCGCCTTATGAATGGTGGAAAATTATGCCTTAAACTTGTCTTCAACACTGATATCTTGATTTTAACTCCCATTTCTTGAAGTGTGCAATGATGCTGCAAGCACTTACAGTTAGCTTTAAGAGATTATCTAATTTTGTTTCTTTTTAAAATAGATAGAATGAAATAGAATGTTATCAGCCTGTCAATATTGTAATATGTCAAAAACGTTAAAATATTTTGGACGTGTTTCGAACTATAGATCAGATTTTCATCTGCAAATTATACTTAACATTTGAAATGTTTTAAGATTAATAATATAATTTGCTGATGCTGAAGTGTTTTGAGATTAATAATATAATTTGCTGATGTTGAAATGTTTTGTTGTTTGCTGAGTCTTCAGCCTTTTGACTAGTTTGATGCAGCTCTCCACGCCTCCTTGTCCTGAGCTAATCGTTTCATCTCTACATAGCTACCACACCCATCCGAGGCAATCTGTTTAACATATTCTAACTATCTTTTACTTATCTTATGTTGAAATGATTTAAGAATAATAATAATATTAATTTGCTGTTGAACTAAACTATAGTTCGAAACATGTCCAAAACATTTTAACGTTTTTGACATATTACAATTTTGACTGGCGGATAATATTCTATTTATTCTAAATCAATACAGAAATCGTCAATATTAACCAGTATGGATAATATGCACGCACATTTTAAATCAGATTTTCCAATTCTCAACGCATTTGACGACAGAGGTGGTATAAAAATGTTGCTCACTGCGATACAAATTTGACAAGAGGGAACGGCTGATTAACCCTCCCATGAGGTGGCAGACGACGGACTATTACAGCTTCATAAAACTACCCGTCAATGGTGGGTACGGCTGTTAGATATTAATATAACATTTTACAACTGGAAAGAATTAACTAGGTCTACAATAAGTTACGAGATTCTCGTTCAAAAAGTAGAACACGTCGAGGTGATGCATCGATATTCATGGACCTATGTGGTAAGGTGCATCGACCAAGCGACAGTGACGGACTCCAGCAATTAATAGCAAAGGAATTGCGTGGTTACATCGTAACCACAAACTGACCACCGCCTGTAGTACGATATAGGTCAGCATACAGGCAGAGATAGATTAACAGAATTTCCTCACGTTGTTGAACGTTTACTTGCACCAGTATTCTATAACAGTACAAAGAATTATTTTCAACACTTTCGTTGCGGTGTAATGCATCTACACCAGTAGTCTGTTCACGTTTCACCACACCATAAAGTCACCTTGCCTATTCGGAAAGCTGTACGAGCAAACACTATAGAACTAGTTACAACATCGGCTTACACTTTCATTTGAGGGGGAAAAAAAGCGTGTTAGTTTGTAGGGTATGTAAATATTTGTTTCCCACCTCTTCACAACACAATTTATTGTTACACTTCTTTTGTCAATTAATTCTGCTGCGCGAAAGCCATTCACTACAATGCTGGATAGCTTAGTCTGTAAAAGCACTATGCTTCTAGCTGTAAAGAAGTGGGATCAATTTCAGGGTAGGGTGTGGATTTAATAAACACACTGCTGCTTTCAGAAATGAGTGCCTTCCATGATAAAGCGATTAACATGAAAGGAAGAAACGTGTAGAATATGAACACTGGAAAACAGTTGAGAAACACTGATAAAATCTACGAGGTTTTAAAGAAGCTAGAATAATTGGCTTGAAAGAGAGGGAAGATATTATTTGATACGTGGGAGACTCATCAGTATTATTTGATTAAAACAGGAAATGATGCAGCTCGCTGCTCGCATAAAATCGATAAACGAGACATTAAGGAGAGAGAATGATAATGAAGAACGTAAAACCTTAAATATAGCCCATTCTTGAAGCGTTGTTTCCTGGAAACAAGAGGAGACAGTAAAAGGAGAGATGATTTTTGTCTAGATCAGGGCCATCCAGACATCGCTCCGGCCGCGCTCTAAGCCAGTGCTCCGAGGGCTTTGGTGGGAGGTAGTTTCAGAAGTGGTGGGAGAGCTTGGCTGGTTGAGCACGCTAAAGTGTGCAGCCGATCCATCAGTCGCTAGTCTAGTCCAATGCGCTTTGTTGACAGCGTGTAAGTAAATCAGTTCCGCAGTGATCATGACTGAACAGCATACCAAAAAAAAGGAGTAATGAAGCAGCAGGCTTTAAAGCAGAATGGGAAATTTCATTTTTCTGTACAGCTTACAAAGGGCATGCCAAATGCTTAGTGTGCAACAGAGATGTAATGTGTTAAAAAGAACACAATTTGTTGTTGAATTTTCCTCTCTAATATGTTCACATTTCAGTTTGGAATAAATCACAATATTCTTTACTTAACACTTGTGTTCGTTTCCTGCACATTCCATACATCGGAGTACCATTCGATTTGTATATGCGGTATATTTGTTATGGCAAAACAGCCCTATTAATATGTCATCAATTCCACAAGAGCCGTCGCGTCGGCCGCACGACTGTACTTACGTATCTACTGTAGTCAGCGTGGTCCGAACATCGTCCGTGTCCTCGCTACCACAGTGTAGTGGTAGTAGGGGAAGGAGCGCTAATCTGACTGCTCAGTGCTCACCGAGCGCGGCCGCGCTCCCGGAGCGCAATGACTGGATGGTCCTGGTCTAGATAATATCAATAAGTTATTCTAACTGGAAAGAATACATGATGAACGTGAGGAGGAAAATGTGTCACTGCTGATCTCTCTTCAGTGGCTAGCATTCTAGGCTTTCGAAGTATGCCAAGAAACTTAATTCTGGTCTGAGGGCTGGAACGTATGGCAGTATATTACACACAAACATTTTCTAGTAAGATGAACACATTAGTTAATAACGGAACAAAAGGCATATTTGTAGGCAAAGAAAGTATTCATACGCGTGCAATGTTTGTAACCATTGGACTGTTACACGCCCTTCCCCTGTATTAGGGCGTAACGACAAGCGAAGGTCGACCCACCATAGTGTTCTTAGATGAGACTGTTTACTTTGTCTGACAGTGGTACAAAATGGGTCGGCAATCACAAGAGTTGAGTGTCGCCTGCAATAACCACATAGTAACCGACAGTAGCGGCTACGCGGGCTAAAGCGCTGCGTTAGGTCAAGGGGCCAAGCTCTCTGCTGACTCGGTAGACGCGTGGGTTCGAGCCCCACCGTCGGCTGTCCTTGAAATGGTTTTCCGTGGTTTCCTCATTTTCAACACCAGGCAAATGCTGGGACAGTACCTTCTGACAGGCCACGGCCGCTTCCTTCCACGTCCTTGCCCAGTTTCATTCACCTTCATCCATTCCATCTCTCATCCCGACGCGCAGGTCGCCCACGGGCGTCGAAGACCTGCACTCGGCCTCTCAGGAGGCTACACGACAAAAAAAAAACAACACATAGTTTCATTATTTAAACAAGGATTCAAAAGGATGCAAAAGGTTGGCATACCAAATATTAATTGCGTTTGTATACTGTAGAAAATATCATTTGTGGTTTGTATGAATACTTTTTTGGCACTCCAAGGAAGGCCTTTGCTTCATATTGTAATACGCATCGTGTCTGAAAGATTTTCGTTTTACGGTAATGAATAATTTGTACCTTACTTTCTACATAATGCAAACATGACGTTCTCTGGCCATACATTAAACCGACATTCAAAAACAACATGGTGTATGTATACTTTTTTAACAACTGTATGAAGGAGCACTGGAGAAGGAGGAAACTCCATACAAATAAGAAAAAGACGCTGTAACGTCAATTCACAAATAAAATTTTGTTCTTAACGGAGTACCTTGTACACCTCGTAACTGTTTTCTATACTGACGCATTTGGTCAAATGCAAGAGCGGACAATCGGGATTGCGTTTATGAACTGCCAAATTGGCGAATTGCCATAGAGCAGTCATGCGCAAAGTACGACCCGCGGGCCAAGTGCGGCCTTTGAGCAAGTCTAATGAGGCCCCTGACATGATTTCGAATTATACTTCATACATAGGTCATATTTTCTATTCTGTGTACCTAGAAGTGAAAAACTGTTTCACTCTCATTGTGTTTATGCGTTTTGTATAATAGAGTTGCAACTAGAACTGATTCAGTTACAATGTAACAATGAATTGAAGCAACTATTCCTCAGCGTTTCGGAAATTGAGTTCTAAAGGCCCTACCAAAATCAAGCTTCCCAACTTGAAATCTCATGCACAAAACATAACTGCCATGTCGCATATTCCTATATCTGTGAACAGGTATTTTCGACAACAAAGCTTCGCAAAAATAGCGTCAGAAATAGATTGACAAACCACCATTTAGCTGCGCTACTAAGAATCAGCTCATCCCAGTTTCAACCAGATTATGAAAAACTTTTAGAAGCGCAGTCACAGTTTCACTTGTCACATACTCCTTCGTCTTCTAACAAATAATGAAGGTGTGTTCTTTCTTCCTAAGTTTTCTACCATTGTAGCCTATAAGTTTTGCTTGATTTAAAATTCAGAAATTAAAAAAAAACATACAACATGTGTTGTTTTTATTTCGGCCCGCATAGATTATTTTGTATTGCATCTGGCCATGTCCCTAAAAAGTTTGCCCATGTCTGCCACAGAGTGTAAAGAGTGACCACGGGACGGGATCTGTGAAATAATGCAGAAGTGTGCAAATTATTAGACTCGACGGCAGTGTTCCAACATTTACTTTGTACATTATGTGGGGAGCTTGATGGCGCAGTGGCTTATTTATTTATTTATTTATTTTATGTCTTCGGTAGTGGCGAAGTTAGGGCTCATGGCCCTCTCTTACACTTACCACGAAATATGGTACCAGTACATAGCTTATGACAATTTCGAAAATACAAAAAACATTATGATGATAATAAATTAATTATGCTAATACTAATATTAGTAAAAAAAGGCACATGCATAATGATAGTAATAATTATAACAATACAAATAATAACAATAATCACAATGTCACAGACCTTTCTATAATATCCTAGATATAATCCTAGCTCAGTCATACGTCCTATCATCCATCACCATTCACACGGGGCAATCAGCAGTATTCAACAGGTAATCTCGGCATGCGGCCTTAAATTTATTTATTGTTGTGGAATTTCTGATATCGGGAGGAGTTGAATTCCATAGTCGAGACCCAGCTACAACAAAAGAGCGGTTAAACATGGATGAGTGGTTGATGGGGATGGCGAGGGAAGAGCCAGATCGAGTGCTTCGATTATGATATGAGGACAAGTAACTAAATTTTGATGACATGTACGTGGGGGTGTTTTCATGCAGAAATCGATAGATGGATGTCAACAAGTGAAATTTACGGCGTTCATCAGGTTTAAGCCATGAAAGAGCACGGTAGCTTGGGGTTATGTGGGCATCGTATCTTAGATTGAAAGCGAACCGAAGACAAGAGTTCAATGCTTGTTGGAGTTTCATTGTTTGTCCATGAGTCGCGTCAACGAGAACGATGTCACAGTAGTCTAGAATTGGTAGTATTAGTGTCTGGATGAGTTTAATCTTAATGTCTAGTGGTAAAATATTCTTATGGCGCACGAGCTGCTCATCTTTCACACGGACGGCCGGGGTTCGAATCCCGGTGACAGCGGTGTGGAATTTTCACCTGAAAAA
This sequence comes from Meconema thalassinum, assembly GCA_946902985.2. Classification (NCBI taxonomy): domain Eukaryota; kingdom Metazoa; phylum Arthropoda; class Insecta; order Orthoptera; family Tettigoniidae; genus Meconema; species Meconema thalassinum. Next base: position 1,203,250,202 of record OX336388.2, read on the forward strand.
TCGCGTGGCGTCAGGAAGGGCATCCGGCCTTAAATCCCCGGCCAAAACCAAAATGAGTCTGGTTGACTCTGGTGACCCCAATTAATTGGGAAAAGCCGAAGGAAAGAAGAACTTTGTACATTATGTGACTTACTACAATAGAAATATTTTGCAAGGCGCTGAAATTATTCAAAATGTTTAATAAACAAAAAAATAAACAATCTGACAGTAAACCAATTGTTTCCAGTTTACAGGAGCCTAGTTAATGCAGAATGCCACACGTTTTGTTTTGATTACTTTATTCTAGTTTCCGTGTGAATTTAGACCACAGAGATGGGAAGTATGTTATTACTGATTGTTGACCCTTGAACTATTCAAAGATTCCTGGACAATGGATTGAAATCGCTTAATTTAGAGGATACATAGAAATAATAAACGGACCCAGCTCATGTGTCCCTCAGCATCACCAATTTCGAAAATTTTCAGATGCAATTCCTTATGGGAAAAGTTGTAAATCCACAGGGGAGAAAACATTACTAAATAGGGTAATAATAATAATAATAATAAGATAAAATGGTTTTGAATTTTAAAAAATGTGACTGATTTAAATTCTTTATTTGAGTCAAATAATTTGCACACCTCTGTATTTTATAGGATGCGTTCCGCTATTTCAAGTTATCCCCTTCCAAACTAAAACTGTTGTAATAAATACTGGCCAGCTGGTTTCACCATTTACCGAAAGCACCAAGGGTTAATAGAAAATAGCCACAAATCAATATGTTTTATAAACTACTTAAATGCAACCATAAAATATATAAATCACCCTTTAATATTATATATTCTGAGGTAATCAATGTAATAATAACAATAAATGCTTTCGTGAATAACCCATAGAACAAGAATAAATCCCATAATAAATTATCCCATGTTGACTATAAGAATAAGAATAAATATAAAGAATAAGCTGCTCCAAAAAAAAGAAAGCAACATTAGATCATACAACTAATCTATTTAACAACCCGATTCCCCTACTAAATTTAATGACTGAGCACAATCATGACCTAATTATGGAACTAATAATTAATTAACAACAAATCCATCCGCCAGTCGCCAATGTGTTATGGAAGACTTATGGTCTGCAAATCGACTCGCCAAGTTTCCCTTGGATGTAGTTTGCTGATTCACGCTGAATGCCTTCTCCACTTAGCAGACTGAAGGTGCTGATAATCTGCGTAAACGGCAAGCCTCGCATAGCTGACCCTCAATCTCACTAAGCTCCTCCGCGTAACATGCTCGTGTGAAGTACACAACTCATTAGCGTAGGATATCGCAAGCACCAATCAGCGGATGTTCACAAGATTAGTGGAACGGATAAATTTAAGATATAGCCTACCTGCTATAATTTTAATTACATACATTTTCATTTGAGACTGTTTTGCCTTTCTGCGCCCAGTCTATTCTGTAAGAGTCTGTTTGAGAACAAATCGCCAAGCTGGAATCTGACATTTCTCGAAGGAGATCATTACCTGGATTTACTGTATTACTAGACAAAGGATTCATTTGGAAAATCAAGGTCCTTATCGACCTCAGGTAAGTACTGTATAGTCGTTCTGCAACCCTCTGGGCTCTTTCTTCCAGAGGTAGTTTTGACTTATTGAATGGAATTTTCATATTTCTCAAGATGAGGTTGGACATTCTATAACTTTCTGTTGTTGTTGTTCCATTTAGGAGCTTAGACATAGTGGTCATTTCAGCCCCATGAGTTTAGAATTTGTCTGATAACCTGCTCAACTGTGTTGCCATTATTAATGTGTGTATCTTATAACTTTTTAAACAAGGTCCTGCCTGAAATTATCCCACAATGTTCGCTTAAAATTCCACCGTCTTTTAAAAGGCACAGTCTCGGGGTCACGAGTGACTATTATGAACTCGGATTTATGTTCTTGACATTTAACAAATTTCAGTTTTGCTTTATGAGCCATATGAGCATTGACAAAAACGGTTGTCTGTATTGCACCCTTAACTATCTGCCACTCTTGAAAGAAAGAGGTAATTTTGAATCATATTCTTTTTTTGTTTCGTTTCAGTGCAGCACAGCTCCAAGACGTGCCTATGGCAGATGAATCACCCATAACCGATTATGAATGTCACGAGAAAAATACATGGATCCCTGAAGACAATGTTAGCGGGGGGGGGGGGGGGGGGGGGGGTAACACAAATGTTACCGTGCAGGAATGGATTTCGACAGTCAGATTTCCAAAATTTCTGTAAAAGTTATGTCTGCTGACAAGATGTTTACACCTTATTAATGCCCGTTTCTACGCGATCGGAGACGAGATGTGGAGGGTGGATTTTACGCCCGGATGCTCTTCTTGACACCAACCTCAAGAGAGACTTAATTAGAGATGAATGAAGATGAAACTGAGCAAGTTGGAAGCAAGCACAAAAAAAAAAACATTTCAGGAATGGCCGAGAGAGCGGTTTGAACACACTCGTCTACAGAGTCCGCAGATAGCAAGCGTCGATAAGGGGCAGATGACCTCATTGTTCCGCCCCTTAAAACAATAACAAACAAGCATCGATACCGCAGTCTAGTTTGGTAAACACCTGTTTGGTCTTACGAGGACTAACGTAATTCCCTTGGTATCTTGAACCAATTAGGTGATCGTTAAAAATTATCAGATAGCAGTAGACTATATATATTTCTCTGGCGAGATTCCCTCATTGTTGACTGAGAATACCTAAGCACTTGAATTGTTCATTTAATGCTCAAGAAAGGCATAAAAGCAGGCGAAGTCATGTTGCACCTTCAGAGATTCAATTGCAATGCGGACAATCGTCGTAAAATCAAGTATCGCTCAATCGATTACGGTTTGGAGTAAAACGCAGGTCTATCAAGTAGTCAGCCAAGAAGTTGGTCGGATTCTCAAAATGCACCGTAGTAGGTCATATGGGTCGGAACCCCAAAAACCCAAGGCAACGTTGTTATGAGGTGTATTAGGCAAGATGAAGAGTGAGTGAGTTTGTCATTTCATTCCTAACTGATCCAATGCATCAGCAATGACCCTATCAGCAAAACCTTTAACAGCATCCACAGATTCAGGTTACGAATGACATTAATCAGCATCATTAGCAGTAGTAAATGAGACCGAGGCATCGGTCTAGCCTGTCCAAATAGACGAATGAAAAACAAAACATCATTGCATTCATTAAAGGATGGCAATGCGTCAAGGAAGGTTGTCTATGTGATTGATGAGAAAACATTTTACTGCAATATGAGCCCTTGTTTCTTTAAATTGATAGGCCTACCCATAATAATTCCCAAAAAATGCAGACTTGTAGCTACAGTAGGAACAACTTTCCTGTTAAGGAGATACTACCTTGACATTTCCACAATGGATCTAATCCGCGGGAACAGTCTTCTGTTAGGAATACAAATTCCCGAGTGATTCTGGAAGTACTATCGTTAAGTAATCCGAGTAGTGTGAAGGTAACCCTGCAGTTGACGATAATGCTATACAACGTGTTGATTTGCAATGGTAATGTTTTAATGTATGTTCAGTGCCACTTTGTTACAAGACTTTGGCGTGACTCTGTACACAGTAATTAACTAACGTCTTTGTCATGGTGGATTGACACAACGAAATGAAATACGGTAGAAGAAAAAATAACATTTTAAAAATAAAATAAAAAAAATCACTTCAATAAAATTAAAAAGTTAATATAAAATATTTTAAAAATATCAAAAATGGTAATATTCAACCCTCACCATAATGCCCCCTAATCATTATTATATGATGCGTAGGTCACACAAGGGCGTTAACTCGACACATGGTCACCAGGCCTCCACGGAGACCACACGAAAAAGATAAACCAATAGTGCGCTTTTCCTGAACAGGAGTTCGCTTGCTATTCTCTGTATACACGCTGAAGTAAGGTATCTGTCTTCCTGCTCGTTTGTTTGTCCGATACTAGCATCCAAACGGCTATTCCGATCACATGAAAATTTGAGAGCAAGTATGTTATTTTTACTGGACATTGGATAGTCGATTTGTCATTTCCGAAAATATTGGGGAGTCGGAAGCACAGGGGGCTTTCAATTATACTGAGCACCAAATTAACTCATAACGTATAACGCTGCTAGACTCCAGTTAAATGTTTGTGCATAGATGTTTCTTTCTTTTGCCTTGAAGATTGCACTGTTAGGGAATGTCGGGGAAGAGATATTTAAGATTTAACCATTTAACGAAAATTATTTAATGGTTTTGATTTAGAATGAAAGAAATGTTGAATATGAAATCTGTAATCACTGATTCAGAGTCGGTGAGTATATTTTGCATTTACAGACTTGATATTGATTCTCCTGCCATAAAAATGTGCGTCGGCATTTTCGATACGGACTATGACGCGGCATAACTATCGAAATGAAACCTCATTATTATGACATGGCACCAGTAGTTTAAAAAAAAACAGCAAATTGGGAAATCTCTTCGCAACGGTTTGAGCATCATCAAGATATGAACTAACAAGAACCCTGGCGGTCGCACAAATATTCCGAAATAATCGTAGGCTATTTCAAAACCAACACTACACTATTATTACTATATCACTACATTTTACCTATGTATGCAATGTTATATACCGTTGGAAATAACTGAAGTTGATTTTTTATTTTCGAAAAATGGAAACATGAGAGAATAAGGTAGGCTATAAGAAATATTAGTTTCCTCCAGCTTTATTCAGCTCTGTAGGATAGGCTATCATTTCAAAAATACTATGACTGTTAATGGATAGCCTTAAATGTTTCACATTCGTATAACTCATTAATACTTCGTAACCTTTTGAAAATTGTGACGAGTCACCATTCTGCTGTGCTTGGTTAGTACGTTCCTATTGGCGTGGAGCTTCTGTATATTGACAAAATGCTTTCTTCACGGATGAAATACCGGTACCTCAATTTATGTGCAAATCAAAGCCTACGTCTATGTTTCATATAACACTGTTTCTGTTGATCATTCTGTAATGAAAGAAAGGTTACATAGGCCTATGGAGTAACTCTATATGTGTTTCTTGCTCATTTATCATATTCACAGATGGTAAATGAAATTAAATTAATGGGAAAAATTACAACCAATAATCATTTATGGAATTAATCAGCCCGGAGGCTAATTGAATCTTTAAAACGCATCACCGCAGGTAGGCCTAATTGGTATAGAAACCACCAAAACAGAAGACAACGCTATAATGAGGGAATACTAAGCTAAGTGTTTTCCTCAATGAGCCCGTAAAGCAGTATTGACCTTACGAGTAGCATCTTTCACAGCATCTACAGGCACTAGCTCTGCACCAACCAAACTTCTAGGAGCTTGATGGCAATGTCAAGGCGGACTGGGTTGGGTTCCTGGTTAATGCATGTGGGATTTTCAAGGTAGAATGTCACATCCAAATGGCTCGGATTCCACGTAAGAGGGTGGCTATTATCACGTAAAACTACAAACTTCCTGGTTTAACCCATACCCAAGTATTCATGGCAATCACAACCATTAATGACACTAAAACCAAAATAATCAATTTTCACTCTAGCCCAAGCGTTCTCAACCCGGTGTTCGCGAGCACCACGGTGCTCTTTAAATACAAATTAGTGCTCTAGTCATACGAGCTAAACAAAAAGTGCTCGCGAGCACAAGCTCCCCTGAGATCCGTTCAATTCAAATTCTGTTGCAAGGACCGAAATAATAAGTGTTTTCATTACAAGTTGTATCAGTCAGAAATGTTATCATTCTGTGAAATAGTATTTTTAATCTACAGTAAAAATAATTGGAAATCACTGTTTTATGAGTAACACAAAAGATGTTGTTGATTCGACTCGACTGTCCATACATAACTGTATCTTATCTGCATGAGTCCTGCAAGCAGTAGAAGCATGCCTGGCGAGTGGTGAATTCCTAGATATTTCAGCACCTCTGAAGGAGATAAACATAGGCAAAGCAAAGAGAGGAGTATGTTTGTTGCATTATTATTATCATTATTATTAATTATTATTGTGGTATATTTGACTTAATGGTGATCGGGTACTTGGTATGCCATATGGCTCTGTCTCCAGAAGGTTGAGAACGCCTGTTGGCCTAGACCAGCGGTTCCCAACCTGGGGTACGCGTACCCGTTGGTGGTACGCAACGAACCGATTGGGGGTACGCCAAAAATAAACGGTAATGGCGGGCACCATGTTCCCATCGTACGTGTCAGTTGTAATGTAATGTACCGGCGTGCAGTGCCATCTTATGCATGCACATTAAGGTCCCCTTGACAACCCACCCTACCCAAACCCCAGTCACTTTCATCGCTGCACTGCTATTGTCTTGAATTGTCTATTCTATTTGCCAAACTAATCGCTAGAATTAATTGGTTTTAAATAAAACCAAAATTAAAAAATCGTAAGTACTGTAATTGTTTATTTTCCTCACCTAAATGTTTATAAGTCTTCCTTTGCACAAGAAAATAAAAGTATAATTGGAAATTATATTTAGCATTTTTTTAATGAAATGCATACTAAAAGCAAACAAATAATAAATGAAGAATACTAGCTATAGTGTATTCAAAAAATAAGTTATAAATAATTGTAAGTTATTTTTTGTAAGTAATGTATTAAGTTATGTACATATTGCCCGTAAAATATTAAACGTTTGAGAAGTTTATTTTTTGGGGTACTATTTTAGACAAATATGTATCAAGGGGTACGGGAGGAGAAAAAGGTTGGGAACCGCTGGCCTAGACCAACAGAAAGCTGTAAAGTAAACACTGCATTCATCAAGATATGGCAATAAGCATGCAAAATGCAGGCTATAACATGAATGTTCCCTAAATATGCCATAAAATAATAAGCTATTAAGAATAATGTTCCCAGGCTGTAGGCAGGTGGATAGATATGCAAATGTGTTAAAAGGAGACAGGGAAACAGTGTCGTGTCTTACTAAGATACACGTATGCGATACGTATGTAATACTACTATAGTATGGTGCAGTGGCTTGCTGGGATAGCACGCCTCACACGCATCAAGAGCGAACTCAGCCGCGCCCTATGCTGCCATGTAGTCCTCGTCTTGATCAAAGCAAGACACGCACAGTCACGACTCCCATAACAAATGGTGACAATAGACAACCAACATAGGATCGCACCCAGACGCAAATGCAGCGGACTGGCCAGGATGGGGCAAAATTTGCGAGAACGATCCTCATGAATGTCAAATAATGAAAATCCACAGCCTGCTTCCAGTCGACCGACCGGGTCAGGGAATGGAATGAATGAAGCCCCCCCTAGCGGCGAGGATACGAACTGTGCTGGCTGCCGAAGCACTCCCCTGGGGCAATGATTAAATGAATGACAGATGAAATGATAGGGGAGAGTGTTGCTGGATGAAGTTTGTGACAGGGAAAACCGGAGTACCCGGAGAAAAACCTGTCTACCTCCACTTTGTCCAGCACAGATCTCACAAGGAGTGACCGGGATTTGAACCGCTGTCCCAGCGGTGGGAGGCCAGCGTGCTGCCGCCTAAGCCACGGAGGCTCTCTAATGTCAAATAATATTATTATTATTAATAATAATAACAATAATAATTACATTTCGTATCGGCCATCTATGGCCCACGTCATTCCAACTGTCTCCTTCTTCGGTTGTTTGCCCAATACGCCCGCAAACGTTCTCGGAGTTTTTACCTTTCTTTCCTGTGACCAAACCTTTCTAGTTTTTCAGCTTCGTTTTTTCTCAGAAACCTTGCCATGCTTGAAGTTTTCTCTAGAGTGGGTTGCGCTCCTGAATGACATTTGATGTAATTCTCTCTTCTTTGATATCTCTATCCAGGTCAATTTGGTTTTCCTCTCCTGAAAGTAGGTAATGATGCGGTTGGTCTGTCTCACTGGGTTCATACGCGTCATATGTCGATAAAATGTTATCCTTCATTTCCGGATGGTGTTGGTTAACTTTTCCACATGAGTAAACTTATACAGTTCGTTATGCCGTATTCTACATCCCATTGTCTTTGATGGGATCCAAGATTTGTCTCAAAATGTTCCTTTCTTTGGCATCCAGGTTTTCGTCAAGCCTTTTTTGTTCATTGTGAGGCATTCGGAAGCATACAGGACCTCTGGACGGATGACACTGCAGTAATGTTATCATGTTGGAAGCCATTTTAGGTAGATTTCATTAGAAAGCTAACTATTGCAATGGGTCCCATGTTTCGACTTCCGGAAAATTTCGACATATCTTCGCGTTTCACATCCCCCAGACCCCAAAACCACCGTCAGTTCAAAAGTTTATATATATATATATATATATACAGGGTGTTTCAAAACTCGACGGCAAAATTTCGGGAATGGGTTCCTCACAGTAAGATAGGAAACAAATGTTATGACAACATGGGTCTGGAAACGGATACTTTCAGATTTATTCACACGTTTGTACATTTTCACCGTATCAGCAGGTATCACAGGAAATGTTCAAAGTGACGGCCTTCCGCTCGAATACAAGCCTCCGCTCGTCGTCGCATGGAATTACGCACGCGGTGTAGTGCGTACTGCCTGACAGGTGGCCACTATGCGCTCACGTAACATAGCTTCATCAGGAACAGGATTCGCATACACGAGCGACTTAAGGTGTCCCCACAGGTAGAAGTCCAAGGGGTTCAAGTCCGGAGAGCGTGATGGCCACGCAATCGGTCCTCCTCGACCTATCCAGCGCCCAGGGAAATGGGTATTCAGGTACCTGCGGGCTAACAAACTGAAATGTGCGGGAGCACCAACATGCATGAGAAACATTGCTTGACGGACAGCAAGTGGCAGGTCGTCCAAGTACTCAGGCAATTGTGTCCGCAAGAAATCCGTGTAATTATGTCCAGTAAGCCTACGCGGAAGAACGTACGGTCCCAACAAGGAATCACCAACAATGCCTGCCCAGATGTTAATGCCGAACCTCTGTTGATAAGAAGATGGGATGATCGCATGCGGATTTGCATCACTCCACCTGTGCTGATTATGGAAATTCTGTATTCCGTCCCTTGTGAAGGTCGCTTCATCTGTGAACAACACATACGCAGCGACGTTCGGCGTCACGCCGCACTGTTGTAGGTACCACCGGCAGAACGTTGCTCTTGCCGGAAGATCCGCAGGCGACAAGGCTTGTACACGCTGCAGATGATACGGATACAACAGGTTTCCTCGTAGCAGTCTCCAGATAGTCGTGTGTGGCCTATTCCGCTGCAAGCCTAACCGCCGAGTGCTGACTTGAGGACGTTCAAACACAGCGTTGAGGACGGCTTCTTCCTCAACTGTTGTACTGCTTGACCGTCCCCCGGTTCCTGGTGGACGTGCGAAACTCCCGTGTTCACAGAGGCGGCGATGGATGGATTCAAATGTCTTTCGGTCCGGCAATCTGCGCCTGGGGTATCGTTCCCGATACAAGCGACGTGCCTTCGAAGCATTCCCATCCGCCAAACCATACATGTAATGCATGCTCGCAAGCTCTGTGTTCGTGTACATGCGCACGTCAGAGCGGCCTGCAAACCACAAATAACAGTACAGTACTGTACAATGACTGTTAACCACGGACAACTTACATACGGCTACTTCAATGACCTTCACGTACTTACCTCCGTTACATACGAACGCAGACGGAAAACCACAATCCAAATCACAGATGCCAGACGTGTTTAACAGACCGAAACTCACACTTCACTTCACTACATTAATCCCAGATAACAGACGTGTTCTCGGCGACGGCTAAACCGTAAGACGATCCCATATCATGTATGAGTGCTAAGGTCTTTAATACGACGCACATCACTTCCATTCACAACATGCCTACATGTACCATTTGTAACCGGTTGCACGATTTCTTTTACACCATACAGGACATGTAATGTACATCTATGTACTAACATTCATTCATTCCTGCCAAGGGGGAATAACTCCGGAAGTATCCGTTTCCAGACCCATGTTGTCATAACATTTGTTTCTTATCTTACTGTGAGGAACCCATTCCCGAAATTTTGCCGTCGAGTTTTGAAACACCCTGTATATATATATATATATATCAGTTTCTTGTGGACAAGATAACTGCCGTAATTTTACACCAATTACTTCGAATTTTTTACCGAAGATGTATACCTATAAAATCTCGGTCGAGTTCGTTACTGGGCTAAATCGGTCGAAGGGGGTGAAAATGGGGGGCTTTTTTCGAAAAAGTGAAATTTCGCTATAACTCTCTTAATACGTGAAATATCGAATCCATTCAAAGTTCATAATATGTGTCGGATAAGTGCCAAAAATTTATGTCAAATAAGTTTTTTGATAGCACCAACCATTGACCAAAGGGGTGGAAAAAATTGGGTTTTTCGGGAAACATTAATCATATCTCTCTTAATAGGAACAATATCAAAACCGTACAAAATGGACAATATTCCCCTAATAATTACCTAAAACTTTTGTCTGAAAGAATTTTTGATATGACCCACCATTACGCCAAGGGACGAGAAAAATGATTTCGGAATTATAAGAAAATGCCAAGAGCTATCAGTGGTTGTCATGGCAACACTACTAAATTGATGAGGCATGGGCCATCAGACGTTGCCATGACAACGCACTTGCACGAGATCAGATTCAGTATTTCCATCTGACTAAGTGGTTGGTTGGTTGGTTCTTAATTTCAGGGGCTGCGACAACGCGGTCATGTAGCCCCGTGTACTTTGGGTGTGTGTAGAATCTGTCTGATAACCGGTGTTAATTGTGATGACTGTATTAGTGTGTGTTATCTGTTTGTTAATTTAAGTACTGCAACGAACAATTTTTCAGTTAGTTCCTACTTTTGCCGCCAAGCGCCACTGTCAACGACTACGAGGCCAAGTTCAGAACTGAGCTACTAGACGTCGCCGGAGTCGGCTCTTGGCAACGAACATAGAAACCTAAGAGCGTTGCATACATTCTTAACCTATCCAATTTAGCTTCACACAGGTGCAATTAGTGGAAGGATCTTTAACATGCCATAAATCTATGACATGGGACCGCCGACTTTACTTCCCCTCCGAAGGAAGGCATACTGAGGGATATTTAACGCTCTTAAAAATCCGACGGCTTCGGCCGGGTTTGAACCCGGTATCTCGGGCATAGAAGCTCAGCATGCTACCGACTACGCCACCGAAGCCGCCTGACAAAGTGGGAAGCGGCTTCGGTGACGTAACTGGTAGCATGCTGAATGTCTATGCCCAATGTCGCGGTTTCAAAGCTGGCCGAAGTCGTCGGATTTTCTAAGAGCACTAGAATCCCTCAGTATGCTTTCCTTTGGAGGGGAAGTTCCAACGTTCGTTGCGAGTTGCTGGTTGGGGTGGCTTCTAGTAGCCAAGTTCACAGCTAGGTGTCGTTGACGGTAGTACCTGGTAGCAACATTAGGAACTACTGCTTGAAATTGACCGTCTGCAGTACTTACATGAATTAAGACTAATACAGCCATTACAATTCACACCGTGTATCAGACAGATTCTACACTCACCCAAAGTACTCGGGGTTAGATGACCGCGTTGTCGCAGCCCCTAAACTGAGGAACCAACCAGAGGTAGATTTCATTAGAAAGCTAACTATTGCAATGGGTACCATGTTTCGACTTCCGGAAAATTTCGACATATCTTCGCGTTTCACATCCCCCAGACCCCAAAACCACCGTCAGTTCAAAAGTTATATATAATTTATGTATGTATATGTATATATGTATATCAGTTTATTGTGGACACGATAACTGCCGTAATTTTGCACCAATCACTTTGAATTTTTTACCGAATATGTATACCTATAAAATCTCGGTCGAGTTCGTTACTGGGCTAAATCGGTCGAAGGGGGTGAAAATGGGGGGCTTTTTTTCGAAAAAGTGAAATATTGCTATAACTCTCTTAATATGTGAAATATCAAATCCGTTCAACATTCATACTATGTGTCGGATAAAGCCCAAAAATGTATGTTTGAAGAGTTTTTTTTTATAGCATCAACCACTGACCAAAGGGGTGGGAAAAAGTGGGTTTTTCGGGAAACATTAATCATATCTCTCTTAATAGGCACAATATCAAAACCGTACAAAATGGACAATATTCCCATAATAATTACCTAAAACTTTTGTCTGAAAGAATTTTTGATATAACCAACCATTATGCCAAGGGATGAGAAAAATAATTTCGGAATTATAAGAAAATGCCAAGACCTATCAGTGGTTGCCATGGCAACACTACTAAATTGATGAGGGATGAGCCATCAGACGTTGCCAAGATAACGAACTTGCACGAGATCAGATTCAGATTTCCATCTAAGTGTGAAGCGGCTTCGATGACGTAACTGGTAGCATGCTGAATGTCTATGCCCAAGGTCGCGAGTTCAAAGCCGGCCAAAGTCTTCGGATTTCCTAAGAGCGCTAAAAATCCCTCAGTATGCTTTCCTTTGGAGGGGAAGTTCCAACGTTCGTTGCGAGTTGCTGGTTGCGGTGGCATCTAGTAGCCAAGTTCACAGCTAGGTGTCGTTGACGGTAGTACCTGGTAGCAACATTAGTAACTACTGCTTGAAATTGACCGTCTGCAGTCCTTACCTGAATTACAGACTAATACAGCCATCCCAAAGTACACGGGGTTACATGACCGCGTTGTCGCAGCCCCTAAACTGAGGAACCAACCAAAATCTCTGCGGTAGATATAATTTTGCGTGAAGAAGTAACAGACCGTTACATAGTTGCACATCAGTGTCGAAACCTTGCATAAGGATAGTGTGACCACAAGTATAAAAATGGACCCCAAATGACAAGAAGGTTACCGTTCCCATAAGACAATAAAATGTTTAAAATAAGCATAAAATGACGAAAAACAAAGTTATTTAAGCTCCAATTAAAAATACCTTCTCGCATTAAATGAGGTCTGATCCTTCTACGAAAATCTGCATATTCTGCCTATTTTCGCCTATCCCCAAGTTTGTCCGGTGAAATCTACCTCCGCCTTCCGGCGTGCCGAGAGGACTTTTTTTTAATGTTCTTTAGCAAACGAAGCTAATGCTTTTCAGTCTGTCAACACGAGTGCAAACAATTGTATTGGATGTTTTCCAAAACCTGAAAATAACTTACATGAGATTAGTAAATTCACTTGGATGACCAGTTTCGTTTGTCAAGCTATCATCATAAGCCGTTAAATCTATGTCAAAAAGTATGTGGGAGATGGTATTCACAATCTGTATATTTATTGAGTTAGTTACAACAGTTGCGCAAATGTATATGGAACGTTTGTTATATGGTAAGCCATTTCCAGTTTGTTCATGCGCGATGCGACACATTGAGTGTTACCAGTTCTCTGAAGTATTTCAACTCTGAAATGTAAATGCTTTTCAGTCAGTCGGCAAGATTGTACCCAAAAATGTAATGGGAGTTATTCCCTACACCTGAAAAAATACAAGATTAATTAATAAATATATAAACTTTGCTACTAGCTCAAATGAGATCTGGAGTCCTGCCTTCGCTACTTGTGCACTAAGCTGATTTATCTGCTCCGTGGCTGTCCCTAACGAATCAGAAGAGACTACAAGATCATCGGCAAAGGTTAGACAGCCAATTGTAAGGTTTCAGTTTCTGTACCCCCGTCGGACTCAGCTTGCAACTCCTTGCTTATTACGGTCTTTAAGCCACCCTCTCGATGACACGATTGCACGAGTATACTCCTATCTTGATTTCAAAGGTGAGTGATATCTCACCCCTAAAACTTCACATTCAAGGAGGTGTTCATTACCGATTTTTGGATCATGATAGTGATAAAAATAAGAGTTTAGCTGCTATGGTTTAAGAGTGGGGAACTTTGGGATCATATCAAGAAGCCTACTGACACATAAATGCCATCGAATCCACAATGTTTGATTATGAAGAACAACATTTACTAACTGTTCCACGCTATCCGACTAAATTATTATTATACACGGAGTAAGATCATGTCCTACATACGATCGTAAAAAAGGGAATGACTTCAGGACCTGAATCGTACTTTCTTAAAATTTATGTTTAATTTGTCGGAGTAGCAAGGACATTCGTTCAGTTATATTTGGTATGTAGAAATAAATATTACACGGTACCCAAAAAACAAGAAAAAAATGAAATTGTTCGTTCCCCAACAATTCTCTAAGGATGAGGGAGAAGGGTAAAAAACCTTTGTCCTCCAATTTATACCACAAATACTGGGCCAACGCGATAAGAAAATAATTTCTATATCTACGAACACAAATTTCAACAATTCACATTTACATGTAGAACCAACGAATTCCCACGTAAAGGGGTACGCAACCTTAGTTTTCTCGTTCACTGCTACTAGCTTAAAATTCACGATTGCAAGTTAGCTAGCTCGCACCGACAGATGAATTATCCACTGTTTCATACCGGCAGAAGTTTCTGTCAATTTATATTACCATACGAACATTCAGTTTCTGGAATAACTGGAAAGTCTGATAACAGAACGTATCACTCATGGAAAGCCACTTAAGTAAAAATGAAAGCTTTCTTAGTAACTGTACATTTTTCTTTCTTATTTAGTTCTCGAACTCAAGAGTAAAAGACGAGGGAATGAGTAGAATAACCTCATGTGTATGTATATGCTCCCTGACACCGCTGTAAAGATTCCCGTGTAAACAAGCCGTTGGAACTTAGCCAAAACAGTTAACGAAAGTTTGATGCTTTTCAGTCGGTCAACACGAGTTTTTCCCAAAAGAGATGGATCATTCCCTAATCCTGAAAAAAAAACATGAGATCAATTAGTGTATTTATTAATCTCATGTATTTTTTTTTCGGGATTAGAGAATAACCCATTTCTTTTGGGAAAAACTCGTGTTGACCGACTGAAAAGCATCAAACTTTCGCTTACGAAGGCAACACTGAAAATGGCGTCAAACACCATAATAACCAAAAGCAGTTATCAATAGTTTGTTCATTCTTTGTCTGAGCGATTGTACGATGTTATAAACCTACTTTAAAGGAGCCAAATTATTCAATGTAGGCCTATCATTAAAAATAAAGACTGGATCACGTCGTTTTCGATTATATCCAATTCTATCATTATTCGATTGAGATAATTTGGCCAACGGTCTAATTGGGAACTACTACAGCCGATACTAAACTTGCATTGGCGCAGTGATCAGGGGGTTCCCAGCTAGCCTACAAGCACCAGGATACACAACCGCTGTGCAACCATGCTCAGCGGCAATCGTATCTCAAAACCGGGTAATATGTTACAACAGCAAAATACTTGTGTTTTGAAGATCAGTAACTTCACTAGCTTTGAATAATTCACGTGTAAGCTATGAATATGGAACTTGAGCTTGGTTTTTATAATTTCAAATGATCTTGTCGACTTCATCGTTATGCTTGAGTCAAAAGTTATGCGTTACGGAGACGGTTGCGTTACGGAGACGGAGACGGTGACGTCATGCAGCCGCGCGGGAAGCCTAAGTTAATGAGTAATGGACGGCGAGTGCGAGACGTCATGCAGCCACGCGGGAAGCCTAAGTTAATGGAGTCTGTTGAAAGAGTTCTGGGGCGTCGAGCGACCTGGAGCTTCGAGCGAAGCGAAAAGAATACAGGGTGAGTCCTAAAGAGGTGTACAAGATGCCAGATAAGAATACAGGGAGACTCTTAAAGAGATATACAAGATGCCAGATAAGAATACAAGATGACTCTTAAAGAGGTCTACAAGATGGCAGAGAAGAATACAGGGTGACTCCTAAAGAGGAGCACAAGATGTCAGACAAGAATACTGGGTGACTCCTAAAGAGGTGTACAGGATGTCACACAAGAATACAGGGTGACTTCTAAAGAGATATAGAAGATGCCAGATAAGAATACAGGGTGCCCCCTAAAGAGGTGTGCAGGATGTCAGAGCAAAATACAGGGTGACACTTAACGAGGTGTACAGTATGTTAGATTCAATTCAAATACAGGGTGACCCTTAAAGAGGTTTGCAAGATATCAGAATCAAATAATGGATGGCCCTTAAAGAGTTGTAAAAGATGTCAGACTCAAAAACAGGGTGACCGCGCGGGAAGCCTATGGGTAATGGAGTCTGTTGAAAGAGTCCTGGGGCTTCGAGCGAAGCGAGAAGCCCTCCCGAGCCTTTCTAACATTTGTAGCATTTGTAGCATGCGTCATTTAAAATGATATAACGTCTAGTCATTCAGACTGACTGTAATTTTTTAATTTATTTTTTATTGTCGATTTCCCGGCCGAAGCCATCGGATTTTTTAAGAGCGTTAAAAATCCCTCAGTATGCCTTCCTTCGGAGGGGAAGTAAAGCCGGCGGTCCCATGTCATAGATTTATGGCATGTTAAAGAACCTTTAACTAATTGCACCTGTGTGAAGCTAAATTGGATAGGTTAAGAATGGAAACAACGCTCTTAGGTGTCTACGTTCGTTGCCAAGAGCCGACTGCGGTGGCGACCAGTAGCTAAGTACTGAACTTGGCCTAGTAGTCGTTGACGGTGGCGCTTGGCGGCAAAAGTAGGAACTAGTTGAAAAATTCTAAGTTGCAGCACTTAAATTAAAAAACAGATAACACACACTATTACAGTCATCACATTTAACACCGATTATCAAACAGATTCTACACACACCCAAAGTACACGGGGCTACATGACCGCAGCCCCTAAACTGAGGAACCAACCAACCAACTACATTGAAAGACTTACTAAAAAGCAATTTAGATTGTCAATCCTTACAAAATGCAATTGAGGTTGAAAATACTCAAAAAATGCAATTTAGATTGAAAATACTTGCAAAATGCGGTTTAGGTTGAAAATACAAAATGCAATTGAAATTCAAAATACTCACAAAAGTGCCTCCACCTACATTGAAAGACTTACTAAAAAGCAATTTAGATTGTCAATCCTTACAAAATGCAACTTAGATTGAAAATACGTACAAAATGTAGCGTAGATTCAAATTATTCGCTTAAGGTAATTTAGATACACGGGGAGCCAATTAACAATAACAGTGTGGGAATCTTGAATAGAAAAGGAAATAGAATGAAATGAAATCAAGAGATCAGACCCCACGAAGAATGAGGGATCAGGAAAGATGAGACACGGGCCAAATAAGGCGGGAAAGTGAAAGACTCCCTAGGCCTCGGATACACTACTACCGTCGACAGGAAAGAAGACAGAGAGGAGCCCGGCACACGTAAGTGGAAGCAATGCCGGACTCAGCTGGGGTCCCGTGGTCGCCAACCCACATCCCACTAGACGTGAGCCCCTGGGGGGAAAATAGAAATAGACTAAGATACTCGAGAATAAGATTTTCTCCAACAGACGCATTTCTGCATCTCACTCTCCAACTTGTCCGGTTGGCAGCATCAGTGTAATCGGGGTAAATACCCAGGGTATATACTCTGGTAAATACCCAATTTGGCTAAATACCCGGGTATTATAGATTTTTCATTAAAATCCTGTGTCGTGGTAAGTTGAACCTTAAAAAAGCGTACCGGTATGCAAACTATTCTACATTAACTTTTTAGAAATGTAACAACATTAGATAGCATAATTAATAAAATTAAATTTAATTGGAAATGGGACATTTGTGGGTAGGCGTTTTTGCAAACATTGAGATACAAGTTGGGGGAAATTTATTCAGTGCATTGGCCAAGTTCTACAAAAGGTATGATATACAGTTTTCAATAGACTGTACATGTTTTTCAGAACAGTTTGTAATATCATTCATATATAAAATAAATAATCAAATAACCAAAATGACTACTAAATAGTAAATCCAACAAAGAATAGAAAATGGGAGGGAAGTACAGAGACAGTTTGAATTCTGGGTAGGATGAGCTGAGCGGTGTTGCCAACCCACATGCTTGCTGGCATACAGTACATCTTCACCCATTATAGACCCCACATACTACAAAAACTTCCTGACATGCATTTGTATTATTTAGAGTACGGTATGATTTAAAAAATAATATTTTTTAAATATTTAAAATTGAATGAAAACTAACTTAAAGCACTTTTACTAAGCATGTCCTTTCTATTGAATATATTTTATTACCTTTTGAGTTTTGGCATACACATATTTCAATTAATATGCATATAGCCTACTCTTATTATTACAAAAGTAGCTTCCCCCCCACACCTTTGTTGCTCATTTCCAGTACCGTACTAAAACTCGACCTTCTCAATATCTTGGTAAGTTATTTATTAAAAATGTAAAACACAAAACAACCAAAAGGTTTTATCCAATATTTTACTTTAGTTCAAGGAGAAAAAAAAACACTTAAAGACAAGGTTACAGTGACAAAACATATAAATACCCAAAAATACCCGGACGTCCATTATCGTTTTTATTAGTTTTGAAGGATCAATATTGTTCCTGATTTCAATTTAAGGCATCAAATACCTGTGTTTCAGTCCTTGTTTGTCCAACACTTCATCAACACATCAAAAAGTGTTGTACAAAGCTCAAAAACTGAAAATACCCTCATTTTGGGTATTTAAATGACCACTGGGTAAATACCCAATTTATATTTACCTTCCCACTGGGTATTTACCCGGCCCACATCACTAAGTGGAGCACACACCAAGATCAGGCAAGTGGACTCGTAAGCAGCCCATGTAGAGTGCGAGTGCCCATCTTGCGTCTGCTGACGAAGTGGTAAAAAATCATTTGGCCATTTAGGCAGCAGGCGGCGGTATTTTTTCAATGTAACACATACAAAACTTTGAATGTTGTTTACAGATATTTGTTTCTTAAATAAACCTGGTAGTGTAGATTAGCCAAAAATGCAATTGTTTTAATAAAAGCTTCATTCTTAGGCAACCAAGCACTTAGAAATTTCAATAATATGAATAGCTCTTTTTATTACTGAAAGTTATCACATCGTAGGAAGTTGCCCATAATGCAACATTTAGCGCCATATTTGAGAGGTAAACGTGTTAATATCGTAGGTAGGGAACCCCTAAGGGAGAGCTCGCCAAAGTTCACTCTCGCTACGAGTGCCGCGGAGCGTCCCGGGCCAGCTGATGCGACGGCACAACTCGGTCAAATCAATACCTCCCAACTCACTGACCCACGGTACCTCTACCATCACTTCCTAAACTACCTCCTACAATTGGGTCAACAAGAAATACGCGCTCCATAACTATAAACTGACAGACCCATTGGGGGAACAGGTAGCTGAGCGATGCAATTTTCTTAGGGATGTGGATGGAGGAGGCCGTGCTCTTTAATTAAGTACCATCCTGGCAATCGCCAGAAGTGAGGAAACTACTAAAACCCAACTTTAGGATGGCTGAAAAGGGAATCGTAGTCTGAGTTTTGCCTTACGAAGTCGAGCGTACCCGGTTGCAACTTTCAGACCAGAATTTCATTTCTTGGTAGAGCCGGGAATTTAACCCATACTTCAGGGATAACATACAATTACGCTTGCCAGAGCTTAGTTTTATGAGTAAAATTATACTTTATTCTAAATAACGACTTTTCGTAAACTGACAAGGGGTCATGTCGGTATGTTTTCCTAGAGAGATGTAGCGCCTCCGCGATAACTCTCAAGGCACGGAGGTCTTGGCCACTATATAAGATGGTGCTTGCTCCGGTATTTCATCACATCTCTGATCGCACTTCTGATCCTCATTCTGATCACAGCACATTGATCACATCACTCTGATCACATTCTTCTCGGCGCAACGCTACACAACTGCTACGTCATGTTATAAGGGTATCATCACCTCTCTACGCCTCATCAATGGCCATTGTGCTATTTCGCCGCTTCGCCAGATGTGCTTTACCTTGGCAAACTTCTTCATAAGGCAGCTGTCAGCTGTTATTCAGCAAACCGCATCAGAGTTGGATCTCTCGTCCGTATACTTGAAGCCACGGCCGTCTCCCAGACTGCATTCACGGTCGTCGCCTGGACTGCATGCGAACTACATACTTCCGCCTAGACACTAAAGGTGTCTTGCCTTCCTGGGAAGAAGAATGGAAGATTGGGATTTGCTTCTAATGGCACGCTTGCTCTGAGGCCACGGACGCCTCCTTCCCAAGGGACACTTACTCTCTACGCCACTCAACCAGCGAGAATAGTTTATGGAGCTGGCTCCGCAAGCATTTCCTTTAAAAGATAAGTAATTGTTTTTATGAAATTTTATTCTCATCACATCATCAAGTTTATAAATAAATAATAATTTTTATATGAGAACATCTACTCGTCGGATAAATCTCGCAAAATACTAATTTTAAAGGGTTTATGAATCAGACCCGTCAAAACTGCTCTATTTATATTATCTAGTCATCACTGTGTTAAGCGCTTATGTGCATTTGTTTACTATGATATGAATTCAGAAATGTGTTTTTGCATTGTTGCAACATAGCAATAAATAATGTTACCTAACGTTTTGGTTTCTGGTGATGTATTTCAAAGCCCACTATCCCGCACCGCCTTCAGTTTAATTGTTCTCTCACAGTAACTATTTTGACCAGACTCACGCCTGATGCGTGATGGGAAAGTTTTAGGGCGAAACTTCTCTCCAACCAATGCCCACTGAGTGGGTTCAACGCAGCAGACCTGATACAACACCAAAGTGTTTTCTGTATTTCGGCCCTTATAATTGTGTGCAGACAAACACTTGTCTAATATTTTCGGTTAATGAGACTGGTTGGTTCCTCAGTTTAGGGGCAGAGACAGCGCTGTCATGTAGTCCCGTGTACTTTTGGTTGTGTGTAGAATCTGTCTGATAACCGGTATTGTGATGGCTGTATTAGTGTATGTTATCTGTACAGTAATTCGTGTAAGGACTGCAGAGAATCAACTTCAAGTAGTTCCTACTTTTGCTACCAAATGCTACCGTCATCGACAACTAGCCGCAAACTTGGCTACTATATGCCACCACAACCGGCGCCTTACGGCGAACGTTAGAACTTAATAGAGCATTAATCAAATCTAACCAACAAATTTAGCGTCACACAATTGTAGTTAGAGGAATGTTCTTTAACATGCCATAAATTATGACATGGGCCCGCCGGCTATACTTCCCCTCTGAAGGAAGGCGTACTGAGAGATTTTAACGCTCTTAAAAAATCCAACGACTTCGGCGGGATTGAACCCGCGATCTTGGGCATAGAGCTCAGCTTAATGAGACTAACAAGTAAGAGTAATAATGCAAACATTTCACGATCCTGTTGAGAAGAGAACGCGTTGTCAGCTTTCTAAGCAACTTGCACGATAAAAATAAAATCAATTTGACGCAAATAAATACTGTACGTTCATTATTCCAATAACCATATTTTCCTTCAACGGAAAGTGACTGTATGTCTCTCATAAATTTATCACCAGGATTTTAACTCAATCGGAAAATTTGGTCTTCCTTAAGTAGAGTAAGGACTAACTGTGGCAGATGTGCAGATTTGATGCATAAATGGGACACAGTTCAATGTCCAGAATGTGATTGAGGTGCAGAAAGGCAAACAGTTCAACTTATCATCCAATATTGTCCAATGTCAGCCTTTCCCGGAGACCCTTCTGAGTAGCTGTTGGCGACTGATCGAGTTGTTGACTATCTATGGACATTGAAAGTTTCATTATGACCTATTTCTGTATAGAGTATTGTAAATATTGTAATCTTGTATCTGATATCTTGTTTTACTTGTTTATTGTTCCATGATGTGATGTTAGCCAAACGCTAAATAAATAAATCAGGCACACTAGAGATAGTTGATCCTAGTCTTCTTAGCGTCCTCTCGTGAGGAAGGTGTAGTAGCCTGCGTTTATTTGGTTTCTATTACAATTAAGAAAAACTAACTCTACAGGATAAATCCGTAACGCCACCGTGTCTCGAAGCCTTCGATGCAGGGGTGACGGACTGAAGCTACCTAGAGAGCCGCGAATGTTGCTGGTGCAGTCAAGGACGTAATCGAAGCTATGCTTACCTGATGACCCTAACCTGCTCGAGAACTCAGGGAGGAGGTACCTACTGCTGAAAGACACACTAACGTGCAATACAGTTACTAGGAGCCGATGTCAACAGTTCCGTAGCAATTAATGAAATTACAGTTTCTTCCCTCTCGATCACGCTGCAGTACCTAGACTCATCTGCATACGAAAGTCATTGTATGCGCATGTGCCATCAGGTAATAATCACTCTCTACCCGACCTGGTCGGGGACGCATGCAAGTGAGTGAAATTCATGGACAAACCCCCTATGTAGGCTATCAGCAGATGAATTCAACAATGCTTTCCAACGATCAAGCAAGTTAAAGTTGCTCTCTCATCGAGTGTTCGAGTGTACCTGATAATAAACAGTGACCAGTTTAGGTGACTGTTGTTACAAGAACGGCAGGCTATGAGTAAAATCATAAAATGATATTTAAGAGAATGCCAATTATCTGGATTCGCAGTAAACACTGACGAAATAGCTGCAGTATTCAAGCGTTCATGATTTCTTCCCTACATTTTTCATATAAAACCATCATGCTACTTAAGGTACTGTAGGCCTACACAAAATAGATAGTGAACAACTTTTCGATGTGACAGTAACAGTGAAAGTTATAATACTAACAGAAAACAAGTGGTTTCAATGATGATGATAATTGATGTTTTAAGGGGCCTAACATCTAGGTTATCGGCCCCTAATGGTCTGGGTGATAGAGAAAATAACACTGAAATGGAAACCATAACGAAAATTAAAATACTTGCAAAATGGAACTCAGAATGAAACGACTCACAAAAAGTAGAGTGGAAATACTTACAAAAGGTGATTGAGAAGGAAATTACTCACAAAAGGAATAGATTAAAAATGCGCACAATATGTACTAGAGGTTCAAAATACGTACAAAATGCAATGTAGATCCGAAATACTTACAAAAATGCAATTGAAATTCAAAATACTTCTTTAGACTTAACACTGGCCATGACTGCCTTGCAGCTCATCTGAAATGAATCAACATCCTGAGATCTGAGGAATGCACACTTTGTGGTTGTTGTTGTTGTTGTTGTTGATTATGATGATGATGATGATGATGATGATAATTGTTGTTTTAAGGGGACTAACATTTAGGTTATCGGCCCCTAATGATCCGGGTGAGAGCGAAAATGAGAATGAAATGGAAACCAGAACGAAAATTATGTGAGACGGAAAATACGTACAAAGAGAAACTCAGATGGAAACAACTTACAATATGGTCTTACAAAAGGGAATTTAGAACGAAAAGATTCACAAAATGAATAGATTGAAAAATACCCACAAAACGTAGGCTAGATTCAAAATACGTACAAAATGCAATGTAGCGTCGAAATACTTACAAAATGCAACGGAAATTCAAAATACTTACAAAATGCAAATGAGATCCAAAATACAAAAGGCAATTGAGGTTCATAATACTTACAAAATGCAATTGAAATTGAACATACACAATGCAATTCAGATTGAAATAGGCCCTATCCCAGTTCCAATCCAAATTTTTCACAAAGTGCAATTGAAATTCAAAATACTTACAAAATGCAATTGAAATTGAAAAT
Organism: Meconema thalassinum; assembly: GCA_946902985.2. Classification (NCBI taxonomy): domain Eukaryota; kingdom Metazoa; phylum Arthropoda; class Insecta; order Orthoptera; family Tettigoniidae; genus Meconema; species Meconema thalassinum. Next base: position 1,203,273,724 of record OX336388.2, read on the forward strand.
GCTTACAAAATGTACGGCAGATTCAAACGACTCATGTGGATTGACAATACTTACAAAATGCAATTTAGATTGAAAATACTTGACAAAATGTAATTTAGATTCAAAATACCAAAAAAACGCAATTGAGAATCAAAATATGTGCAAAATGCCCACCAATCAAAATGCAATTTAGATTCAAAATTCGTGCGAAATGCGGTTTAGGTTGAAAATACTTACAAAATGCAATTGAAATTCAAAATAATCACTAAAAGGCCCGTCTACCTGCATTGAAAGACTTACTTAAAAAGTAATTTAGATTGTCAATCTTTACAAAATGCAATTGAGGTTGAAAACAATCGCGAGATGTAATTTAGATAGAAAAAACTTACAAAATGCAACGTAGATCAAAAATGCATTAAAAATCGCTAAAAGGGAATTTAGATACACGGTGAACCAAGTAATAAAAAACAGTGCGGGAATCTTAAAGAGAAAAGGAAATATAAGGAAAAGAGGAGAGGAGAGGAGATGGGAGAGAGGAGAGGGTCCACCCAAAGGTAAGGGACAAAATAGGAAAACGGACCCAGCTCAGGAATCCCTCGGGGTCGCCAACTCCCGAACTCACCAGCCGTGAGCCCCTGAGGGTGTAGCATTATCTAGGGTGCACCAGAAGTGGTGGGGCTACATACACCCGGCCTCCTTAAGGGCCTTGAGCACAGGGCAGGAGGTAAAAGGAAAAGAAAAAGAAGGCTGACACCTCGCAGAAGGAGGGTATCAGAAAAGATGAGACAAGGGTCAATTAAGGCGGGAAAGGAAGAGACTCCCTAGGCCTCGGATACCCTAATACCGTCGGGGTCGGAAGAGAACAAGAGTTGACCAATTGAGGTCGACAGGAATGAAGACGGAGAGGAGCCCGGCACAAGTAAGTGGAAGCAATGCCAGACTCAGCTGGGGCCCCGTGGTCGCCAACCCACATCCCACAAGATATGAGCCACTGGGGGGTGCACACTTTGTCACGAACCTGGAAGTAAAATGGATAAGGGGCACCTGCTACATTGCAACAAACTTGATGTGACTGCTAGAACTTCAGGAAACCTCACACAACTCTATTGGAACGCAAGAAAGCTGATGGATTGGAATCCGGGCTAGCCATAGGAAACAACAACATACTTACAAAATGCAAATGAGATTGAAAATAATTACACAATGTATGGTAGATTCAAAATACTCATTTGGATTGACAATACTTATAAAATGCAATTTAAATTGAAAATACTTACAAATTGAAATTGAGAATCAAAATACTTACGAAATGCCCACCACACAAATGCAATTTAGATTGAAAATACTTGCAAAATGAGGTTTAGGTTGAAAATACTTACAAAATGCTATTGAAATTTAAAATACTCACAAAAGTGCATCAACCTACATTGAAAGACTTACTAAAAATCAAGTTAGATTGCCAATCCTTTCAAAATGCAATAGAGGTTGAAAATACTCGCAAAAGGCAATTTGGATCGAAAATACTTACAAAATGGAATTTACAGGGAAACTACGCCAAAAAAAAGGAATTTAGATTCAAAATACTCACAAAATGCATGTGAAAATCAAAATGCTTACAAAATGCAATTTAGATTGAAAGTACGTGCAAAATGCAATTTAGATTGAAAAAAAATCAAAAACGGAATTTTGATTGAAAAGACGTACAAAATGTAAAAGAAAAAGAAGGCGGAACCCTCGAAGAATGAGGGGTCGGGAAAGATGAGAGAAGGGCCAATTAAGGCGGTAAAGGCCTCGGATACCCTAATACCGTTGGGGTCGGAAGAGAAGAAGAGTTGACCTAGGGAGGCCGACAGGAAAGATAACAGAGAGGAGGTCAGCACAAGTGGAAGCAATGCCGGACTCAGCTGGGGTCTCGAGGTCACAACCCACGTCCCACTAGATGTGAGCCCTTGGGGGAAGTGGTTTAAAAATCCTGCCCATTACTTCAGATAACTCTTGCAGGGCAGCTCTACGAAAACTCTACGAAAAGTCAGCGGACAACTGATCCTTTCGGACCTGGAATTCCCCCTCTCCCCAATGTCAAATTCTTCTGTTTCAGACCCCTACCCAATGAGTCACTAACCCCAATCCTATACCCTAATAATCACACAAACTCTTGGTTTGGTTGGTTGGTTCTTAAGTTTAGGGGCTGCGACAACGCGGTCATGTAGCCCCGTGTACGTTGGGTGTGTGTAGAATCTGTCTGATAACCGGTGTTAATTGTGATGACTGTATTAGTGTGTGTTATCTGTTTGTTAATTTAAGTACTGCAACGAACAATTTTTCAAATAGTTCCTACTTTTGCCGCCAAGCGTCACCGTCAACGACTACTAGGCCAAGTTCAGGACTGAGCTACTAGATGCCGCCGCAGTCGGCTCTTGGCAACGAACATAGAAACCTAAGAGCGTTGTTTACATTCTTAACCTATCCAATTTAGCTTCACACAGGTGCAATTAGTGGAAGGATCTTTAACATGCCATAAATCTATGACATGGGACCGCCGGCTTTACTTCCCCTCCGAAGGAAGGCATACTAGAGAAACACAGGCTACCAGACATTCAACACACACCCAAGTACACGAAGCAGATGATCAAGTTGTTTCAAGTCCCTAAAATGAATTAACAAAACAAGCCTTCGATCTGCATTGGGAGCTCAAAGGGTCCAGGTTTTCTCCCGGTATTTTCCGCACTGGAGATTTGCTGTCTGCGACTTTAAGTGCATGACCACGCCGCTCTAATGATGTTCTCTTTGGCGGCAGAACATTATAATACTTCGAAAGAGGAAACATTTTTCCATTTGTAGGATTTATATTATTCTTCAAAAGTAAAATTTGGGAGGAGGAGCAATCCCCGATGCAAAAACTACGCTCATAAACTCCGCAACTAAGCAACGTGAGATGATCATTCTAAACCTGAATAAAAGACAGCAATTCTTCTAGGTTTGTGCCGTGTCTTGTGTGGGGTTTCGCCTAGGACACCAAGCTAGGCTCATCGGCGGGCTCTTGGTGTCCCCGCCCGGACCCCCACAGGAGTGACGAACTGCGCGCCACCTCCCTTTATATAAGGTGCAACTGCACCACTTGACTACGAGAACTAACAGCTCAAGCAGCCTTAACCTCCCTATGAAGGCTTCCAAAAAGATGGCATATTGGTTTTCACGGCCGGTGAATTAAAACTCAGCAATTCTTCTAGGTTTGTGCCGTGTCTTGTGTGGGGTTTCGCCTAGGACACCAAGCTAGGCTCATCGGCGGGCTCTTGGTGTCCCCGCCCGGACCCCCACAGGAGTGACGAACTGCGCGCCACCTCCCTTTATATAAGGTGCAACTGCACCACTTGACTACGAGAACTAACAGCTCAAGCAGCCTTAACCTCCCTATGAAGGCTTCCAAAAAGATGGCATATTGGTTTTCACGGCCGGTGAATTAAAACTCAGCAATTCTTCTAGGTTTGTGCCGTGTCTTGTGTGGGGTTTCGCCTAGGACACCAAGCTAGGCTCATCGGCGGGCTCTTGGTGTCCCCGCCCGGACCCCCACAGGAGTGACGAACTGCGCGCCACCTCCCTTTATATAAGGTGCAACTGCACCACTTGACTACGAGAGTAGGATAAATAAGCCGGTTCTGGCACAGGGGCTAATGGGCAAGATGGCCGCCGCGCGCAATCACTCTATGTTATTCTTATGGAGGTTTCATTCAGAGCTGGCACAGGGGCTATTGGGCAAAATGGCCGCCACGGCCTGAGACCGTGGATTACGTCACAGGGAGAGGTCGGCCGTGTAGTTGCCAAATGGAATATTTATTATTATTATTATTATTATTATTAGGTAATTGTTAATTGATCATGTATAATCAAGACCAGCCTTATATTGTCCACTTTTTGGTGTAGTGGCTAGCATTCTTGGAGGTCATTCCTGAGGTTCGAATCCCGGCTCTGCCAAGAAATTTAATTTCTGGTCTCATGAGTGGAACGGGGTACACTCAGCCTTGTGAGGCAAAACTGACAAGAGCTGGCTTTTGATTCATACCTCAACAATTCTGCCTAACCCAACTTCACCTAACCTAACCTAACCTAACCTAACCTAACCTATCCTAACCTAACTTCAAAGTCAAAGCAAATATAAAAGCAAATGTGAAAGCACACATAATAAACTAAGTTATAACCTAACCTGACTTCACCTAACCTAACCTCACCTAACCTGTCCTAACCTAACCTAACGTAACCTACCTAATTTAAAATTGCAAGCGAAAAAAATTTAGCAAAAAGTATGAGAAAAAAGTGAGAGCAAATGTAAGAGCACAAATAATAAACTTAGTTATAACCTAACCACACCTAACCTAACCTAACCTAACCTAACATAACCAAACTTCAAAGTGAGAGCAAAAATGTAAGAGCAAATGAGAGAGCACAAATAATAAACTTAGTTATAACCTAACCTAACCTAACCCACAGAAACCTCATTTAAAGATTTTAGATTTTATGTTTTAACATTTTAGATTTTTGATTTTTTTCATTTTACATTTTTTAGATTTTACATTTTACATTTTTGATTTTTTGTATTTTAGATGTTAGTTTTTTTTAGATTTTACATTTTAAATTTAAGATTTTTTGATTTTAGATTTTACTTTTTACATTTTCCGAAAAGAGTAAACTACTAGGTCACATACCTAACCTCACCAAACCTAACTTTGCCAAACCTAACTTAAGCTAATTCAAAGGCTAATGCACATACACAAAGTATATAAGGGTACAAGCAACTATCCTTATGCTAGTTTTATAGGTTACTGTACAATATGATAACTACCCCAACCGTTTTTTTTTTCATTTGTTGTTTACACATATGACAATTTTCCAATTCCCCATTTTCATTTTTTTAAATGTTAGTTTTAAGTTTTTCAATTTCATAACATGGAAACATGGATTTTGCATTATGTTGTTTACACATTTATCAATTTCACAATTTCCCATTTACAGTTCTTAAAATGTCAGTTTAAAGTTTTTCAATTTCATGATATAGAAACATGGATTTTCCAATTTGTTGTTTACACATTTGTCAATTTACCAAATTCCCATTTACAGTTTTTAAAATTTCAGTTTAATGGTTTTTTTTTATTTTGTCAATATGGAAACATGGATTTTCCAATTTGTGTTTTACATGTTCATTTTGCATTAGGAGTGGAGAGAGGTGAGTAGTAATAAAAAATGTACAAGCAGTTTCCATACGGTACAATATTTTTTTATTTAAATACATGTACACTATTTACACATAATACATTTTTATATATATTCCTTATTGTTATAAATTGTACACTTGTTTTTATTTTGTTTTCTATTTTATTTATTTTTGATTATGAATGCCATTTCTTATTTTGTTTTATTTTTATTTTTGTAGTGCTATTGTTTTATTTCCTAAATTGTTTTGTTTTATGTATTTGCTAGTTGCAGGCAGAAGATTTTGATATTCATAACTTAACTCTTTAAGCATGGTTAATGATTGAGTAATGACCATAGGCATGTGTACCTATACCATCAGCATCAATCACTCTTTTATCATCACCAGGACACAAAGCAATTTTGTTTAGTCTTATAGATGATATGTCATGTTGTTTAGAAGCGATAATGTTCATTGGTATTCTTTTTACATTGTTTTTCATGACACAATCCTTATAATCTTGAAAGCTTATACAATTTTTGACAACACCTCTGTTAATACCTTTAATCTTTTTGATTTCTTTACCATTTATGTCTAATGCATACATTTTAGCTCTAAGTCCAACAAATGCTTTTATAATTTGTCCACAAGCCTCGTCTTTAAATTTCCCCAACGTTTTCTTGTTTGATGTAGAGTAACATATGTGATTAGTAGGATAATCTGATGTGTCCAGGTGTTGTAGGAAATCCAACTTGTCTTGATATACATCTGGGGTGTTAACCAAATATATGAACGAGTCAGTATCCATATACATGAGTTTAATATTGTTCATGCCATAATAGGGTAGCAGGACATCATAGTGGTGGGAATACATGAGAGTTTTTGAAATATCCAGTATACACATTCCAATATATATAGGCTTATTGAATACAATGTTACGTTTAGACATGTGGAAAGCAGCTAGGTTAGGGCCATAAATTGTTCTGTCGATAAATGTCGGCTTTGCTATTAGCTTTTCTGCCTTTTTGCTGTCAGTCACAAGACGTATGTCTATTCTTTTACGGATATTTTCCATTGTTTTCCCAAAAATGGCATTGTTGAATAATTTGTACAGATTTTTCTCAAAATCATTTTTGGCTTGTTTTCGAAGGTTGTTATTAAAATCAACGTATGCCTTTAACCAAGGTCTTTGTTTAAACTTTAACACACGATGAATTTTTATCAATTTTATTCCATGATCTAAAGCCTGTTTTAATGCCATGTAGTGAACAACATATCGCCTTCGATTTCCAAGATGAGGAATTAGTTTTTTCAGAGACGAATCCTTAGGTTGTGTACACTCTGGTAGGAAAGGTAAATCGTTGTGTAGATCATGAAGGTCAGATGGGTAATCAACATCAACGTCTAGAATGTATCCCACAGGATCGTCTTTCTTTAGTTTTTCTAGATCAACAGTATCTGGAGAAACCCACTGAAATCCACCATAAGGAAGGGAGTGACACATAGCCCACCCGTATTGGTTGTTGGCATCATCATAGGTAATAAACTGCGATGGTTTCTCAGAATCATAGGTTTCCATGTATTTATTGTTAGCTTCAGCATACCGATGAGACACCTGGCATATGCCTCCACGTATTCCAGACTCGATTAAAAGAATCTGATCGTAATCCTGTAGCAATTCCAGTTCAATGCCTGTGTAAAGGAGCATTGCCTCGAAACTTAAACCAGGCGAAGTAAAAAAGTGTGCAGCATCCACTCGGTGTGTTTCTAGTGTTTTGTTTCTAAAGGTTTCAAAGCTGTCTGCAAGAAGGAGTACATCTGAAGTTAGGTAGAGGTCACTATATTCCCCTAGAGTTTTAATGTTGAACTGATTCCAGACACTTTTGGCATGTTCATAGTCTTCTTGACTAACATCTTCTTGACTTAATTTGTTAAAGAATGCCTCTTTTGGAGGTAAACACGTTTCACTTAACTTTTCCCATGAGTCAATGTAGTCATAACAAAATACCCCTTTACGAGTCATGAGCATTGCATTTTCTTTTCCAAAGTACTTGTCTGTTTCAGGGTATGATGTTAAGTTGGAAACTAAGTTTTCCAAACTACTCGGCATTAACCGAAACGTATCCACAAATCTAAGCTTAACATTTCCTACATATTTGGTAAAGGAAATGTACTTTTCTTTGGAGTTAGCGATAACATCCACTCTCTCAGTAGTACATCCCAATTGCTTTACAATGAAATTTGCGTCGTAGCCACTCATATTATGTAGAAACACAGGAACGGGGTTTCGTGTTTTACACCTCAAATTACAGTTATTGTGAGCACTTCCACGGTATTCCCCTGTAATATGGCAGTGGTCTCGAACTTTCCAGTCCTCTTTGGTGAATGGTTTTCGACACAAATAACAGGTTTCAGAACATTGGAACTCTGCTTCTTGAGCCTGAGTTAAGGCCTTTGGAACATTTAAGCTGTAAAGTCTATCAATTTCATTAGCTATTGAGATCAAACAGTCCATAAACTTTTCTGCAGCGTCAGGTCCACGATAAATAACAGGTTGGCTTGGAAGATTTGTCTTTATGTGTTCCACAGCGGGTGATGGTTTAACGTATATACCAAAGCTCATAGGAACATGACTCTGGTATGGCACTGTATAACTTGCTTCAGGATTGGGCAAACATGTTTGATAGGGTAAGAGTATACTTTCGAAATCTGCATAGATAACGTAAGGTATTCTTAGCATTTTTTCCACGTTTAAAAATTTGACAATGGGGTTTTTAATAGGCATTTCAACCCTAGCAATGTCATGCTGGACACACAAAGCTCTATGTTCTTTCAATTTTTCCATTCCTTGTTGTCCATATTGATTATCAAAGTGAGTAAAACACCGTTTACACGTATATATCTTATGTTCACGGCGGGTAATCTGATGTGCTACTAGTTTATCAAAATCTTTGATAAAGACGTAGTGGTTCTGGCCGGATGATGAACTTAGCAGAAGGAGGTCGCGATGGTCTTGCATCTCTTGATCCACAACCTTTAGAGGGAACAATTTGTTGTCTTGTTCCAATCCAAATACATTAATGGATATATCGTTGGCTTTTTCAAATTTGGGAATGTCAACTAGCGATGTAGGAAACGATATTACAGAAAAATCATACTTGTTGTCCAGGTCCTTGTATTTACTAATGCGATGAGCATTCTTTTTAACCAGTTTTGCTAAAATGGCATACATAAAACACTTTTCATCATTCAAATTTTCAGGATTAATGCAGGCTTTTCTTGCTTGTATAGCTGCTGGTAATGGAATATATGTGCTTCCACGCAAGGGATTGTACTTATTTATTTTCAATCGTACTCCTTCCACTGCTAACAAAGCCCAATTACTGCCTTTTAGCTCAGATTCCTCCATTTCCGTAGTTAACTTTGTAAATTGTGTTTCCAAGAAACTACTTAAGTCCGTTTCCAAAAATAGGGCCTGATTTCGTGTTTTAAAAGCACGATCTGTAATGTCATTGGTAGATGTATGAATGAATCTACATTCAGCCACAAGATTAACTTTTATCGACTTGTGCATTGCTAGTTCTTTCTGCATAGCTTGTATTATTTGCTGTTTGGACTCTTTAAGGTATGAATTTAAATCCTTGCACGTATCGCAACGAATGAAATAGGATTTAAGTCGACCTTCAAAAGATGTCTCATATTCAATAAGTCCATTTTTGTCAGGGACCAATGACAGTAGGTAATGTTTTGTAGGCTCTGCCTTTTGTCTTTTAGCTGCCGACACAACATTACAACATTCTTCATGACGACGTCCATTGTAGGCATTGTTGAATGTACTACCACAGGTCTTGCACTCATGAAATTCACCACACGATACTTCATGTCGCTTCCTATGATAGTCTCGAAGAAAAGTCTTTCCACACTCTTTACACATATAGCTAGGAATGGCTTCTTCCATTATGATTGTTGATTTCTGCAAACAGCTGCTTACTGCGTATCACAGGGCTAGAGGTTGGTCAGTGAGACGGTCTTTCACGATGTGAACACCGTGAGAGGTAGTAGTCAACTGGTGCTATTCTTGTGAAGGGTCCTCTAATATACCCCTAGTCTAGACCAACAGCTCTTTACAGCGTATGACAAGGCTGTATACTGGACAGTGAGACGGTCTTTCACGATGTGAACACTGTAACAAGTAGTAGTCAACTGATTATATACTTGCTAAGGGTTCTCTAATATACAATAGTCAAGACCAACAGCTACTTACTGAGTAGTACAAGGCTGTACAATAGTTGTTTTGACAGTCTTTCACGATGTGGTCACTGTGAATAATGGTAGTAGTCAACTGATGATATTCTTGATAAGGGTCCTCTAATATACCCCTGGTTAAGGGTAACAGCTGTTCACCGCTTATGACAAGGCTAAAGACTGGTTACTTCAACGGTCTTTCACAATGTTAACACTGTGACAGGTAGTAGTCAACTGAAAATATTCTTATGGCCTACTCAAGGTTATCAGGTACTTACTGCATATCAAAAGGCTGTACACTCATGTGTGTTAGGCACTCTTTTTTGCTAAGGACCCCAATATTCCCTACACAAGGCTATACATGTTAGTTCTAAACACTTAGTGGTTAATTGTATATTCAATTTTTGTACAAAGCTTATACAAGCACGTTTTATGAGGTAAAACTTTGTTAAATAACTGCATGCGACACGCAAAGTATGTTTCCGCTATCTAGCGGTGACTATGAGTACTACTTGAACGACCAGCATGCTACCTAGCGCTCCATTTCAACACTCGCTCACTGAACGATCAGCATGCTATCTAGCGGTCGATAGCAATACTCCTCAACTACCAGCCTGCTATCTATCGGTCAATATGACAACTCACTCAACTACCGACATGCTACATGGCTCTTTTGGTCAGTTTTTTGTTGGCTTTTTTTGGTCAGTTTTTGTTGGCTTTTTTGTTGGCCTTTGTTGGCTTTTGTTGGCTTTTGTTGGCTTTTTTGTTGGCTTTTGTTGGCTGTTGTTGGCTTTTGTTGGCTTTTGTTGGCTTTTGTATTAGCTCTTTCATATTTGCTCTTGCTTGTGGGGGCTTATTATTTGGTCTTGGAAAGTATGTCAGTCCTTTTTTTATGGCTGCAAAATGCTTACAGCCATGTTTGTAAGCAGCAACAACAACAACAACAACACACAAAATTCAAAAAAAATCCAAAGTACTCTAAGGTTTATCAATGACTCTCAACTCTTACACTTACCTCTATCCCATGCCTAGTCAAAAAAGTAGTGTATTTTTCAAATTTTTCAAAAAAATATTTGGAAAGTAGGCTATATCATTAAACTAAAAATCCTGAAAAGACATATGTTAACTCCAACACCTACCTCTATACCACTCTCAGTCCAAAAATAATGTATTTTTCAAATTTTCCAAAACATATTTCCGAAAATGGGTTATATTTCCGAAATTAAAAAGTTAACAAAACATGTTTGTTTGACATAAATGAATGGCCTTTGCCTCCTCTACCACTGTACCAAGTCCCAGGTCTCCAGGACAAAAAAAAAAAATTTTTTAAAGGGTTTTATTTCCAAAATTAGGAATTTTACAAAAAAGTTTGTTTGACATAAATGAATGGCCTTTACCCCCTCTACCCCCACACTAAGTCTCATGTCTCTAGGACAACAAAAATAAAATTTTCAAAATGGGCTTATATTTCCAAAATTAGGAATTCTACAAAAAAGTTTGTTTGACGTAAATCAATGGTCTTTACCCCCTCTATTCCAACACCAAGTCTCAGGTCTCTAGGTCAACAAAAATAAAATTTGGAAAAAATGGTCACTATTTTGGAAACTAGGAATTCTACAAAAAAGTTTGTTTAACATAAATGAAAGGTCTCTATCCCCTCTACTTGTAAACCAAGTTCCAGGTATGTGAGACAAAAATGAAAAAAGTTCAATTGGGAAAGTAGGCGATTTTTCATATAACCAAACATTCAAAAATGTGTTCATTGGGCTGCAAATAATGGCCTCTATGTCCTTTATTTTTATAATAAAACGTTTTTATTTTTTTCATTTTTTTGAAAAAAGTTCAATTTTGAATTTTTTATAATTTAGAAACTAAAGAGTTTTCAAAAAATTTTGTTTGACATAAATGAATGGTCTTGACCCCCTCTACCCCCAAAATAAATTTCAAGTCTCTAGGACAAGAAATAACAGTAGTGGAGTAGTACGGGTTCTGCTTCACTTGACACTCCTGTGCCCAATAAACCAACATGGCGGCCACGCCAAGTAAAGCAGAACCCCCCTACTCCACTACTGTTATTTCTTGTCCTAGAGACTTGAAATTTATTTTGGGGGTAGAGGGGGTCAAGACCATTCATTTATGTCAAACAAAATTTTTTGAAAACTCTTTAGTTTCTAAATTATAAAAAATTCAAAATTGAACTTTTTTCAAAAAAATGAAAAAAATAAAAACGTTTTATTATAAAAATAAAGGACATAGAGGCCATTATTTGCAGCCCAATGAACACATTTTTGAATGTTTGGTTATATGAAAAATCGCCTACTTTCCCAATTGAACTTTTTTCATTTTTGTCTCACATACCTGGAACTTGGTTTACAAGTAGAGGGGATAGAGACCTTTCATTTATGTTAAACAAACTTTTTTGTAGAATTCCTAGTTTCCAAAATAGTGACCATTTTTTCCAAATTTTATTTTTGTTGACCTAGAGACCTGAGACTTGGTGTTGGAATAGAGGGGGTAAAGACCATTGATTTACGTCAAACAAACTTTTTTGTAGAATTCCTAATTTTGGAAATATAAGCCCATTTTGAAAATTTTATTTTTGTTGTCCTAGAGACATGAGACTTAGTGTGGGGGTAGAGGGGGTAAAGGCCATTCATTTATGTCAAACAAACTTTTTTGTAAAATTCCTAATTTTGGAAATAAAACCCTTTAAAAAATTTTTTTTTTTTGTCCTGGAGACCTGGGACTTGGTACAGTGGTAGAGGAGGCAAAGGCCATTCATTTATGTCAAACAAACATGTTTTGTTAACTTTTTAATTTCGGAAATATAACCCATTTTCGGAAATATGTTTTGGAAAATTTGAAAAATACATTATTTTTGGACTGAGAGTGGTATAGAGGTAGGTGTTGGAGTTAACATATGTCTTTTCAGGATTTTTAGTTTAATGATATAGCCTACTTTCCAAATATTTTTTTGAAAAATTTGAAAAATACACTACTTTTTTGACTAGGCATGGGATAGAGGTAAGTGTAAGAGTTGAGAGTCATTGATAAACCTTAGAGTACTTTGGATTTTTTTTGAATTTTGTGTGTTGTTGTTGTTGTTGTTGCTGCTTACAAACATGGCTGTAAGCATTTTGCAGCCATAAAAAAAGGACTGACATACTTTCCAAGACCAAATAATAAGCCCCCACAAGCAAGAGCAAATATGAAAGAGCTAATACAAAAGCCAACAAAAGCCAACAACAGCCAACAAAAGCCAACAAAAAAGCCAACAAAAAAGCCAACAAAAGCCAACAAAAGCCAACAAAGGCCAACAAAAAAGCCAACAAAAACTGACCAAAAAAAGCCAACAAAAAACTGACCAAAAGAGCCATGTAGCATGTCGGTAGTTGAGTGAGTTGTCATATTGACCGATAGATAGCAGGCTGGTAGTTGAGGAGTATTGCTATCGACCGCTAGATAGCATGCTGATCGTTCAGTGAGCGAGTGTTGAAATGGAGCGCTAGGTAGCATGCTGGTCGTTCAAGTAGTACTCATAGTCACCGCTAGATAGCGGAAACATACTTTGCGTGTCGCATGCAGTTATTTAACAAAGTTTTACCTCATAAAACGTGCTTGTATAAGCTTTGTACAAAAATTGAATATACAATTAACCACTAAGTGTTTAGAACTAACATGTATAGCCTTGTGTAGGGAATATTGGGGTCCTTAGCAAAAAAGAGTGCCTAACACACATGAGTGTACAGCCTTTTGATATGCAGTAAGTACCTGATAACCTTGAGTAGGCCATAAGAATATTTTCAGTTGACTACTACCTGTCACAGTGTTAACATTGTGAAAGACCGTTGAAGTAACCAGTCTTTAGCCTTGTCATAAGCGGTGAACAGCTGTTACCCTTAACCAGGGGTATATTAGAGGACCCTTATCAAGAATATCATCAGTTGACTACTACCATTATTCACAGTGACCACATCGTGAAAGACTGTCAAAACAACTATTGTACAGCCTTGTACTACTCAGTAAGTAGCTGTTGGTCTTGACTATTGTATATTAGAGAACCCTTAGCAAGTATATAATCAGTTGACTACTACTTGTTACAGTGTTCACATCGTGAAAGACCGTCTCACTGTCCAGTATACAGCCTTGTCATACGCTGTAAAGAGCTGTTGGTCTAGACTAGGGGTATATTAGAGGACCCTTCACAAGAATAGCACCAGTTGACTACTACCTCTCACGGTGTTCACATCGTGAAAGACCGTCTCACTGACCAACCTCTAGCCCTGTGATACGCAGTAAGCAGCTGTTTGCAGAAATCAACAATCATAATGGAAGAAGCCATTCCTAGCTATATGTGTAAAGAGTGTGGAAAGACTTTTCTTCGAGACTATCATAGGAAGCGACATGAAGTATCGTGTGGTGAATTTCATGAGTGCAAGACCTGTGGTAGTACATTCAACAATGCCTACAATGGACGTCGTCATGAAGAATGTTGTAATGTTGTGTCGGCAGCTAAAAGACAAAAGGCAGAGCCTACAAAACATTACCTACTGTCATTGGTCCCTGACAAAAATGGACTTATTGAATATGAGACATCTTTTGAAGGTCGACTTAAATCCTATTTCATTCGTTGCGATACGTGCAAGGATTTAAATTCATACCTTAAAGAGTCCAAACAGCAAATAATACAAGCTATGCAGAAAGAACTAGCAATGCACAAGTCGATAAAAGTTAATCTTGTGGCTGAATGTAGATTCATTCATACATCTACCAATGACATTACAGATCGTGCTTTTAAAACACGAAATCAGGCCCTATTTTTGGAAACGGACTTAAGTAGTTTCTTGGAAACACAATTTACAAAGTTAACTACGGAAATGGAGGAATCTGAGCTAAAAGGCAGTAATTGGGCTTTGTTAGCAGTGGAAGGAGTACGATTGAAAATAAATAAGTACAATCCCTTGCGTGGAAGCACATATATTCCATTACCAGCAGCTATACAAGCAAGAAAAGCCTGCATTAATCCTGAAAATTTGAATGATGAAAAGTGTTTTATGTATGCCATTTTAGCAAAACTGGTTAAAAAGAATGCTCATCGCATTAGTAAATACAAGGACCTGGACAACAAGTATGATTTTTCTGTAATATCGTTTCCTACATCGCTAGTTGACATTCCCAAATTTGAAAAAGCCAACGATATATCCATTAATGTATTTGGATTGGAACAAGACAACAAATTGTTCCCTCTAAAGGTTGTGGATCAAGAGATGCAAGACCATCGCGACCTCCTTCTGCTAAGTTCATCATCCGGCCAGAACCACTACGTCTTTATCAAAGATTTTGATAAACTAGTAGCACATCAGATTACCCGCCGTGAACATAAGATATATACGTGTAAACGGTGTTTTACTCACTTTGATAATCAATATGGACAACAAGGAATGGAAAAATTGAAAGAACATAGAGCTTTGTGTGTCCAGCATGACATTGCTAGGGTTGAAATGCCTATTAAAAACCCCATTGTCAAATTTTTAAACGTGGAAAAAATGCTAAGAATACCTTACGTTATCTATGCAGATTTCGAAAGTATACTCTTACCCTATCAAACATGTTTGCCCAATCCTGAAGCAAGTTATACAGTGCCATACCAGAGTCATGTTCCTATGAGCTTTGGTATATACGTTAAACCATCACCCGCTGTGGAACACATAAAGACAAATCTTCCAAGCCAACCTGTTATTTATCGTGGACCTGACGCTGCAGAAAAGTTTATGGACTGTTTGATCTCAATAGCTAATGAAATTGATAGACTTTACAGCTTAAATGTTCCAAAGGCCTTAACTCAGGCTCAAGAAGCAGAGTTCCAATGTTCTGAAACCTGTTATTTGTGTCGAAAACCATTCACCAAAGAGGACTGGAAAGTTCGAGACCACTGCCATATTACAGGGGAATACCGTGGAAGTGCTCACAATAACTGTAATTTGAGGTGTAAAACACGAAACCCCGTTCCTGTGTTTCTACATAATATGAGTGGCTACGACGCAAATTTCATTGTAAAGCAATTGGGATGTACTACTGAGAGAGTGGATGTTATCGCTAACTCCAAAGAAAAGTACATTTCCTTTACCAAATATGTAGGAAATGTTAAGCTTAGATTTGTGGATACGTTTCGGTTAATGCCGAGTAGTTTGGAAAACTTAGTTTCCAACTTAACATCATACCCTGAAACAGACAAGTACTTTGGAAAAGAAAATGCAATGCTCATGACTCGTAAAGGGGTATTTTGTTATGACTACATTGACTCATGGGAAAAGTTAAGTGAAACGTGTTTACCTCCAAAAGAGGCATTCTTTAACAAATTAAGTCAAGAAGATGTTAGTCAAGAAGACTATGAACATGCCAAAAGTGTCTGGAATCAGTTCAACATTAAAACTCTAGGGGAATATAGTGACCTCTACCTAACTTCAGATGTACTCCTTCTTGCAGACAGCTTTGAAACCTTTAGAAACAAAACACTAGAAACACACCGAGTGGATGCTGCACACTTTTTTACTTCGCCTGGTTTAAGTTTCGAGGCAATGCTCCTTTACACAGGCATTGAACTGGAATTGCTACAGGATTACGATCAGATTCTTTTAATCGAGTCTGGAATACGTGGAGGCATATGCCAGGTGTCTCATCGGTATGCTGAAGCTAACAATAAATACATGGAAACCTATGATTCTGAGAAACCATCGCAGTTTATTACCTATGATGATGCCAACAACCAATACGGGTGGGCTATGTGTCACTCCCTTCCTTATGGTGGATTTCAGTGGGTTTCTCCAGATACTGTTGATCTAGAAAAACTAAAGAAAGACGATCCTGTGGGATACATTCTAGACGTTGATGTTGATTACCCATCTGACCTTCATGATCTACACAACGATTTACCTTTCCTACCAGAGTGTACACAACCTAAGGATTCGTCTCTGAAAAAACTAATTCCTCATCTTGGAAATCGAAGGCGATATGTTGTTCACTACATGGCATTAAAACAGGCTTTAGATCATGGAATAAAATTGATAAAAATTCATCGTGTGTTAAAGTTTAAACAAAGACCTTGGTTAAAGGCATACGTTGATTTTAATAACAACCTTCGAAAACAAGCCAAAAATGATTTTGAGAAAAATCTGTACAAATTATTCAACAATGCCATTTTTGGGAAAACAATGGAAAATATCCGTAAAAGAATAGACATACGTCTTGTGACTGACAGCAAAAAGGCAGAAAAGCTAATAGCAAAGCCGACATTTATCGACAGAACAATTTATGGCCCTAACCTAGCTGCTTTCCACATGTCTAAACGTAACATTGTATTCAATAAGCCTATATATATTGGAATGTGTATACTGGATATTTCAAAAACTCTCATGTATTCCCACCACTATGATGTCCTGCTACCCTATTATGGCATGAACAATATTAAACTCATGTATATGGATACTGACTCGTTCATATATTTGGTTAACACCCCAGATGTATATCAAGACAAGTTGGATTTCCTACAACACCTGGACACATCAGATTATCCTACTAATCACATATGTTACTCTACATCAAACAAGAAAACGTTGGGGAAATTTAAAGACGAGGCTTGTGGACAAATTATAAAAGCATTTGTTGGACTTAGAGCTAAAATGTATGCATTAGACATAAATGGTAAAGAAATCAAAAAGATTAAAGGTATTAACAGAGGTGTTGTCAAAAATTGTATAAGCTTTCAAGATTATAAGGATTGTGTCATGAAAAACAATGTAAAAAGAATACCAATGAACATTATCGCTTCTAAACAACATGACATATCATCTATAAGACTAAACAAAATTGCTTTGTGTCCTGGTGATGATAAAAGAGTGATTGATGCTGATGGTATAGGTACACATGCCTATGGTCATTACTCAATCATTAACCATGCTTAAAGAGTTAAGTTATGAATATCAAAATCTTCTGCCTGCAACTAGCAAATACATAAAACAAAACAATTTAGGAAATAAAACAATAGCACTACAAAAATAAAAATAAAACAAAATAAGAAATGGCATTCATAATCAAAAATAAATAAAATAGAAAACAAAATAAAAACAAGTGTACAATTTATAACAATAAGGAATATATATAAAAATGTATTATGTGTAAATAGTGTACATGTATTTAAATAAAAAAATATTGTACCGTATGGAAACTGCTTGTACATTTTTTATTACTACTCACCTCTCTCCACTCCTAATGCAAAATGAACATGTAAAACACAAATTGGAAAATCCATGTTTCCATATTGACAAAATAAAAAAAAACCATTAAACTGAAATTTTAAAAACTGTAAATGGGAATTTGGTAAATTGACAAATGTGTAAACAACAAATTGGAAAATCCATGTTTCTATATCATGAAATTGAAAAACTTTAAACTGACATTTTAAGAACTGTAAATGGGAAATTGTGAAATTGATAAATGTGTAAACAACATAATGCAAAATCCATGTTTCCATGTTATGAAATTGAAAAACTTAAAACTAACATTTAAAAAAATGAAAATGGGGAATTGGAAAATTGTCATATGTGTAAACAACAAATGAAAAAAAAAACGGTTGGGGTAGTTATCATATTGTACAGTAACCTATAAAACTAGCATAAGGATAGTTGCTTGTACCCTTATATACTTTGTGTATGTGCATTAGCCTTTGAATTAGCTTAAGTTAGGTTTGGCAAAGTTAGGTTTGGTGAGGTTAGGTATGTGACCTAGTAGTTTACTCTTTTCGGAAAATGTAAAAAGTAAAATCTAAAATCAAAAAATCTTAAATTTAAAATGTAAAATCTAAAAAAAACTAACATCTAAAATACAAAAAATCAAAAATGTAAAATGTAAAATCTAAAAAATGTAAAATGAAAAAAATCAAAAATCTAAAATGTTAAAACATAAAATCTAAAATCTTTAAATGAGGTTTCTGTGGGTTAGGTTAGGTTAGGTTATAACTAAGTTTATTATTTGTGCTCTCTCATTTGCTCTTACATTTTTGCTCTCACTTTGAAGTTTGGTTATGTTAGGTTAGGTTAGGTTAGGTTAGGTGTGGTTAGGTTATAACTAAGTTTATTATTTGTGCTCTTACATTTGCTCTCACTTTTTTCTCATACTTTTTGCTAAATTTTTTTCGCTTGCAATTTTAAATTAGGTAGGTTACGTTAGGTTAGGTTAGGACAGGTTAGGTGAGGTTAGGTTAGGTGAAGTCAGGTTAGGTTATAACTTAGTTTATTATGTGTGCTTTCACATTTGCTTTTATATTTGCTTTGACTTTGAAGTTAGGTTAGGATAGGTTAGGTTAGGTTAGGTTAGGTTAGGTTAGGTGAAGTTGGGTTAGGCAGAATTGTTGAGGTATGAATCAAAAGCCAGCTCTTGTCAGTTTTGCCTCACAAGGCTGAGTGTACCCCGTTCCACTCATGAGACCAGAAATTAAATTTCTTGGCAGAGCCGGGATTCGAACCTCAGGAATGACCTCCAAGAATGCTAGCCACTACACCAAAAAGTGGACAATATAAGGCTGGTCTTGATTATACATGATCAATTAACAATTACCTAATAATAATAATAATAATAATAATAAATATTCCATTTGGCAACTACACGGCCGACCTCTCCCTGTGACGTAATCCACGGTCTCAGGCCGTGGCGGCCATTTTGCCCAATAGCCCCTGTGCCAGCTCTGAATGAAACCTCCATAAGAATAACATAGAGTGATTGCGCGCGGCGGCCATCTTGCCCATTAGCCCCTGTGCCAGAACCGGCTTATTTATCCTACTTACGAGAACTAACAGCTCAAGCAGCCTTAACCTCCCTATGAAGGCTTCCAAAAAGATGGCATATTGGTTTTCACGGCCGGTGAATTAAAACTCAGCAATTCTTCTAGGTTTGTGCCGTGTCTTGTGTGGGGTTTCGCCTAGGACACCAAGCTAGGCTCATCGGCGGGCTCTTGGTGTCCCCGCCCGGACCCCCACAGGAGTGACGAACTGCGCGCCACCTCCCTTTATATAAGGTGCAACTGCACCACTTGACTACGAGAACTAACAGCTCAAGCAGCCTTAACCTCCCTATGAAGGCTTCCAAAAAGATGGCATATTGGTTTTCACGGCCGGTGAATTAAAACTCAGCAATTCTTCTAGGTTTGTGCCGTGTCTTGTGTGGGGTTTCGCCTAGGACACCAAGCTAGGCTCATCGGCGGGCTCTTGGTGTCCCCGCCCGGACCCCCACAGGAGTGACGAACTGCGCGCCACCTCCCTTTATATAAGGTGCAACTGCACCACTTGACTACGAGAACTAACAGCTCAAGCAGCCTTAACCTCCCTATGAAGGCTTCCAAAAAGATGGCATATTGGTTTTCACGGCCGGTGAATTAAAACTCAGCAATTCTTCTAGGTTTGTGCCGTGTCTTGTGTGGGGTTTCGCCTAGGACACCAAGCTAGGCTCATCGGCGGGCTCTTGGTGTCCCCGCCCGGACCCCCACAGGAGTGACGAACTGCGCGCCACCTCCCTTTATATAAGGTGCAACTGCACCACTTGACTACGAGAACTAACAGCTCAAGCAGCCTTAACCTCCCTATGAAGGCTTCCAAAAAGATGGCATATTGGTTTTCACGGCCGGTGAATTAAAACTCAGCAATTCTTCTAGGTTTGTGCCGTGTCTTGTGTGGGGTTTCGCCTAGGACACCAAGCTAGGCTCATCGGCGGGCTCTTGGTGTCCCCGCCCGGACCCCCACAGGAGTGACGAACTGCGCGCCACCTCCCTTTATATAAGGTGCAACTGCACCACTTGACTACGAGAACTAACAGCTCAAGCAGCCTTAACCTCCCTATGAAGGCTTCCAAAAAGATGGCATATTGGTTTTCACGGCCGGTGAATTAAAACTCAGCAATTCTTCTAGGTTTGTGCCGTGTCTTGTGTGGGGTTTCACCGGCCGTGAAAACCAATATGCCATCTTTTTGGAAGCCTTCATAGGGAGGTTAAGGCTGCTTGAGCTGTTAGTTCTCGTAGTCAAGTGGTGCAGTTGCACCTTATATAAAGGGAGGTGGCGCGCAGTTCGTCACTCCTGTGGGGGTCCGGGCGGGGACACCAAGAGCCCGCCGATGAGCCTAGCTTGGTGTCCTAGGCGAAACCCCACACAAGACACGGCACAAACCTAGAAGAATTGCTGAGTTTTAATTCACCGGCCGTGAAAACCAATATGCCATCTTTTTGGAAGCCTTCATAGGGAGGTTAAGGCTGCTTGAGCTGTTAGTTCTCGTAGTCAAGTGGTGCAGTTGCACCTTATATAAAGGGAGGTGGCGCGCAGTTCGTCACTCCTGTGGGGGTCCGGGCGGGGACACCAAGAGCCCGCCGATGAGCCTAGCTTGGTGTCCTAGGCGAAACCCCACACAAGACACGGCACAAACCTAGAAGAATTGCTGAGTTTTAATTCACCGGCCGTGAAAACCAATATGCCATCTTTTTGGAAGCCTTCATAGGGAGGTTAAGGCTGCTTGAGCTGTTAGTTCTCGTAGTCAAGTGGTGCAGTTGCACCTTATATAAAGGGAGGTGGCGCGCAGTTCGTCACTCCTGTGGGGGTCCGGGCGGGGACACCAAGAGCCCGCCGATGAGCCTAGCTTGGTGTCCTAGGCGAAACCCCACACAAGACACGGCACAAACCTAGAAGAATTGCTGAGTTTTAATTCACCGGCCGTGAAAACCAATATGCCATCTTTCTGAATAAAAGACTTCATTACTTTTTTTTAAAGATGTTAGCACTGAACGAGGGAAGTTTGTAAATATTACCTCCTTTTCCACAAATCACTATCATTTTGCCTGCATGTTCGATTAGTTAAACACGGCTGGGAAGATGTTAAGTGGAGTCCATAATAACACAGATAAAGAGGAGACAACTGCCGCATTGACACAAGCCAATGAACACACGCAGCAAGATAACGCCACGATGTCTGAACAAACACCGTTGGAGTGGAATAGCTCTATCGATCTAGAAACCTGCTAAGCGGGCAGACTCCAATAAGACATAAAATTGATACAATGAGCCACTCTGTGTACTTACAAAGGAGAGAGCTAAATTGCCTTGATCGATATCGGCATACGTACAGTAATACAGCTTTCACACACGTTTGATGCGCACAGAAGATTGGATCAAAAATATACCACGAGGAACCTTTTAATCAAGTTCCTGTTAATACAATGAGCTCGGCAAATTCGCATCGTAAAACTCTCGAGCTCTAGGTTCTATTCGTGGTCAACATTTGCTGAGCATTCCGTTCATAGTGACTGTGATAAAGTGTCTTGTTTGGTTAGCAACTTTTAACCATAGAGAATGAGCTACAAGATCGGTCAAGTAGAAGACCGCGGCATCGGATTAACAGGATATAATCACGTAGGAAAAAGGTGATGGTGGTGCTTACTGTATTCAGGGGCGAAACTTCCGAGGTCATCTGCCCTCTACAAGAGACAGGTAAGTTACCATTTCAATTTAGAGGGTAGTACCAAAATATGTTAACAAAACGTAATGATTATAATGTAATACCATTAAACAAAACTAACAACTTTCGTAAATATTCGCAAAACACTTCAAAATTTAATAAGAAATAAAATCAGAAACGGTATCTATAGTAATTCACTTCTAACACTGATAAATATTGGTTGTTGTTTGTTTTTAATTCATTATAGGGGCTTACGACATCTTGGCCATCAGCCCCGTGTAGTTGGGTATGTATTGACGTCTGATAACCTCTATTTATGTGATGACAGTAGTAGTGTGTGTAGCTATATTAGGGACAGGGATAAGGTAGGTGCCCCAGGACTTGAAATAAGGTACTATTTGCCTGGAGTGAGTGTGGAAAAAACAGGGATAACCACCGGGAATCGAATCTACAAACTTGTAATTGTTGTAGCTGCCCGCGCAGTCGTGGCGCGCGATTTAACAAACACGGCTAGGCAGCGGGACAATAAATTTTGGAAATTGGTTTGAAGTACGGCACTAGCTAATCCGCTCTTACAGTTTCAACCAAGCAAGCAAGGTGAACAGACGTGCAGTGAAGTGTAAGGAAGAATGGGAATCGCTATTCAGCAGTACCGGGCGGTCATCGGCCGCTGGCAGGCTAGAGTGAAGTGCGATTTCGGTGTCGGGAAGGTGATAGTGGGCAACGTCACTGATCAGATGGGGGTTTTGGCGATGGGGATGGTAGCGCTGGTTGTGGCGACGCTACTATTAATTGGAGGAGTGGAGTCAAACCCAGGGCCTGGTCAGCTGGGATGGCAAGAAATGGAAAAAATAAGGGAAATTGTAAAGGAAGTGTCACAAAATGACCAGGTCCGGGACATTCTTCGTGAGCAATGTAAGGAATTCAAGGAGATGAAGACATGTATAAGAGAAGAGATGGGAATAGTGACAGAAAGGCTGGCCGAGAATAGTAGAGAGATAAAAGACCTGAGAGAAAAGGTGAAGATATTAGAGGTGGAGGTAAATGAATTAAGGAAGACCAAGCTGGATCAGAGAAAGAAAAACGTCTTCATTTACGGAATAAAGGAAGATGCCAAGGAAAGCACCGAGGATCTAACATCCAAGGTGCTCCGAGTGATTAGTGAAGGCATGCGGATAAACATTGGAGTCTCAGAGATTGACAATGTGACCAGGATAGGGCGAGGAAGGGGCACGAGGCCCGTGAAAGTGTCATTAGTTTCTTCGCTGATGGCTCACAGAATTCTGGCGAACACAAGGAACTTGAAAGGGGAGAGGATATGGATAAGGAGAGAAATGAGTAAAGAAGAGGCAAGCGAGCAACGGAACTTGCAGTTTCATTTAAGGAAGGCAAGGAGCTCTGGTCTCAAGGCTTATGTAAAAGGTAATAGACTGGCGGTTAGCGGCAACAACTGGGATCGGATTTGGACAGTGGCACAACTCCAGGATATGGAGAAGCAACAACAACAGGAGACAGTTAGACCTAGCAACCAGGTGGAAGCAGTTGTCGGGTCAGAGGAAAGTGCGGTGATGAGTCAACAGAGAGCAGCGACCTCCAAGTCCAACACGGAAGTGGCGCGAGCAGGAACGACTAACGTCAGCGCCAGGATCACCGGACAAGTGCGTGGTTTGCAGAAAGGTGAGACTGGCAAACAACGAGTTACTAGTCTAAAAGAACTTTGGGGCAAGAAAACCTTGGCAGAGCAGTTTAATGTGGAGAAGGAGGTCATTTCTTCGCCAGGTGGTAGTATACTAGAGTTAGAGAAAGCTAGAGTTACTAGAAGTAAAGCTACCGCCAGCGAGGAGGGTAGGAGTAAAAAATAACTAAACTGGAATATTGCTAGCGTAAATATAGAGGGTTTTTTAAATAAGAGAGGCAACGATGTAGTTTTGACCCTAATAGAAGATATGCAGATTGTAGGATTTGTTGAGAGTTGGCTCCCTGTAGGTTGCGAGGTTAAATTAGATGGCTTCCATATATCTACAAAACCTAAGATTAGGAAAGCTCGCACCGGTAGGTTCCCAGGGGGTATTGTTGTTTTAATTAAAGAAGAGGTGAGGGAATTATCAGAATTTATTAGTTCAGAACTGGAAGAAGTAGTATGGGTAAAAGCAGATATTAGGGGGAGGGGGAAAGGAACGGTATGTTTCGGCTTTGTCTACAACCCTCCGGAGAATTCCCCGTATGCAAGAGAAAGCTTTTTCGATGAGTTAGCTATTGAAATAAACAGAATTCAAAATATATATGAAGAGGCAGAGATTGTGCTGTTAGGGGACTTCAATGCGAGGGTTGCAGACAGAAAGCCCCTTTACAGCAAGGGGGTTGCCGAGGCCGTATGTGGTGATAGGCACAGCAAAGACAAGGAATGTAACAAGAACGGAGAAAAGATTTTGGAACTATGTGGTGCAGAAGAGCTATATATATTAAATGGTGTCTGTGTGGGGGATGAAGAAGGTAACCTGACGTATATAACAGAGATTGTAGGAAGTGTAATAGATTTAGCAATATGTTCCAGAGGAGCACTAGCCCTAATTAAGAGGTTCACTGTTGAAGAATGGGGGGAATCACACCACCTACCAATTGTCGTCAACATGCAGGGAGTGGTGATAAAATCAAAAGGGAACCCACAAGTTAAAGCTATAGAGAGAAAAGTGAATAGATTCAGATGGAGGGAGGAAAACTGCAGAGAGTTCCAGAACTACTTCCAGGGAGAAAATTTTGAGCTGATAAAGGTAGGAATAAGTTTAATGATCAGTAATGATGAAATTGAAGGGGTAATACGTATGATTGAGAATGCAATTATGATGGCAGGGCGGAAAATGCTCGTGAAGGCTAGGGGAAAATTAGGGAGAATTAAAGGATGGTACGATGAATCTTGTAGAAGGAAGAAAACCGAAGTTATTAGGGCACTGAAGTTATACAAGAGAGGAGGGGATGATACGATGAGAGTAGAATTTTGTCGTCTAAGGAAAGAATATAGGGAACTGCTCAGTAAAATGAAAGATGAATGGCAGGGTAAGGAAGCAACAGCACTAAATAAGGATTCTAAAGCTAACGACTGTAGCAAAGTGTGGAGCAGGATAAAGTCTTACTGTAGGGGGAGCAGAAGTGGTGGGGGGAGCTCTATAAGTGATGAAATATGGATTGCATATTATGAGAATCTGTTAAATGCTGAAGATAATTGGAGGAAGAGGGATGAGTTTGGCGTCCCGAGGGGGCTGGGGGTCACTCTGCCTATGCTGGACCAAGTCATATCGATAGAGGAAATTAAGGAAGTAATGACAAAAAGTAAAGGAGGGAAGTCAGGTGCTATTTCGGGGATAACAAATGAATTTTGGCAAGAGTTGAGTAGCAATAGGTTCATGATGGACAGCTTGGTAAAAATCTTTAACAAAATCTTTGACGGAGGTAGATTTCCAAGGGCGTGGCAGGAGGGGATAATTTGTCCAATATATAAGAGGCGTGGGGACAAACTAGACCCAGGCAACTATAGAGGCATAACTTTGCTTGATAATTTGAGCAAAATGTACACCGGGGTCTTATCCAAGCGTTTAATAGCATGGGCAGAGGGCTGTTCGGTGTTCTCGAGACTCCAGACAGGGTTCAGAAAAGGAATGAGGACCAGTGACAATATAATGGTGGTTAAAACGGTGATGGACAAGTACATAAGAAGGAAAAGAGGTAAGCTGTATATCACAGCTATTGATTTGGAGAAGGCGTTTGATTCAGTGAGCAGGGGAGCTGTCATGGCTAAACTGGGAAAAATCGGGGTGTCACATAAAATGATACGAGCAATTGAGAATGTGTATTCCGAAGTGAAATGTGCAATTAAAACTAAAGATGATGTAATTGTAGGAGAGATAACGTCTAATATAGGTCTAAAACAGGAATGCAAATTATCCCCGGTGCTTTTTTTGCTATTTATCAACGATATTTTCGAGTCAAAGGGCTTTGAGCAACGGTCCAACCCTTGCTTGGACAATTATGATATCCCGGGCCTAGCTTTCGCTGATGACATCCTTCTGCTTGCTCTAACACCCTATAATATGCAATATAGTATTGACGAGATTGTGAGATACTGTGAGGACTGGAACTTAAAAATTAACCCGAGTAAGACCAAAGTTATGGTCTGCAAAAAGGGAGTTAAACTGGCTAAGAATGAAAAGTGGGTCATGTATGGGTCTCAGTTAGAGACGGTGAAAAAACTTGAGTATCTAGGGATGATAATGGCGAGTAATGGTAAATGGACCGAACAAATTAAAAGGGCAAAATCGAAAGGGCTAGCGGCATTGGCGAATGTTAAAGTGTTAGAGCGTAGGTTACCGAATCTTGACTACAAAGTGTATAAGAATGTGTTCAACGCACTCATCGTTTCAAGAGCACTCTATGGAGTGGAAGTATGGGGTTTAGAGGAAGGAACGAAAACCCTGGGCAGTATTGTAAGTAGGTTTGCCAAGATAATTTTGGGGCTACCTAGTTGCACGGCGAATTGCGGAGCGAGAATGTTGTGTGAGGATGTAAGCATTAGACAACATATCATAAAAAGGGTCATAAAGTCTTGGATTCGTTTAAAAGCAGGTGGAGGGGGGGAAATGCTTAAGGTAGCCTACCTGCACCAAATGAAGCATCAGCAAGAGGGCTACTGGGTGGACGGGGTAAGAAGTGTACTGGAAAGATTAGGAATGGGCTATCTATGGGATAGGGACTTACAAAGAGAGGAAGGTAGGGTGTGTAAAAAAGAGTGCAGAAGGGTTAATGACGTAGAGTTGCAGGTGCTAAGGGAAGAGTGCACCAGTAGGAGAACCTTAACGGAGTTCTGCGAAATAAGGAACTTTATGAGCATAAAGCCTCAATGCCTAATGAAAAGAGAAATGAGAGGGATAATTTGGTGGTTAATGGGGGTGTATAAGAACAAAGCGTTGAGAGAAGTAGGAAAAGAGGACATTTGCCTGTTTTGTGGGAAGGTTATGGGTGCGGCGCACCTGATCAGGGAATGCAAGGAAATTAAAATGATAAGAGCAAGGTTTGTAGACAAAGCAGATATAAACAGAATAGAAAATGAAAATGAGTATCACACTTTAATTAAATTACTAAAAAGGGAATGGGGGAAAGCAGGTCAATTAGCAAAATATTTTAATACCATCAGGGCAATGTGGAATAAGAAAGCGTCGGATGAGATTCAGAACAAAGATGCATGTAAATTAAGCATTCGAGTACAGGAGATGGCTTCCTAAGCTATAAATCTTGTTAAAGCCTAGGAGAGCCTATCTGTACATATTGCTGTCTGTAGATTTTTCCTGTAAATTTATGTTATCTATGTGTTTATTGTCTGTAGGTCACGATATGACTCTCTGAGTTAAAGTGACAATTAACAAGTAGACTTGGTTTAAATAAATAAATAAATAAATAAATAATCCGCTCTTAATGTTTCTCAAAGTACCAAACTGTTTTTCGACTAAAAAAATAGCACGCAAGTTTCGTACAGACGCACACACATGTGTAGAGAAAATTAACAAACACTATAGATGTATACGTGAAGACTATGATTTTTAGCACTATCGATAGAAATAGGAATCTCTGTTTCGCGGGCTTATAGGCAGTGTTCCAAGGACATTTTGTCGTCCTGACGTTTCACTGAATACTGCGTTCAGCATGTTCACAGGTTACATAAATTTAAGCGAGGTAAAACAAGTAAACAGAAGATATATAAATAGTCAACAACCCACACATAGAGGCTACCATAGCAACGGCGTACCACATAAAAGTAATGCATCAAGGACAGGGCTGCTCGTCTGTTGCATCTTCTCGTCTACGACGGTCAATAAGGGCAGGCTTGAGGGGATTAAGGACTGGAAGCCAAGCTCTGTTCACACGTTCTGCTTCCTCCTGAAGATTGAAGCTGTTAGTATGCTTCAGGATTTCAATGGCCTCCCTTTGTAGCCTGGCATGATAAGACACCGTGGTGGACAGAACTTCGGTGTCTCCATATCTTATATCGTGACCTGCGAGTAGTGAGTGTGCTGCTACAGTGGATTTATCTGTTTGTCGCAGCCGGCTGTGTCGTTCGTGCTCCTTGAGGCGAGTGGCAATACTTCTTTTCGTTGTTCCAATATATACTTGGCCACAATCACACGGGATTTTATAAACCCCTGCCGCGGTATGAGGATGTCGCTTATCTTTAGCGGACCTAAACATGTCCTTAATTTTTCGTGTAGGCCTGTATATGGTCTCTATATCATGGGACTCGAGTAGCCTCCCTATTCTGTCCGTGACCTTTTTTTATATATGGAAGAAAAGCTCTAGCCAGGGGCTGCTTGTCTCCAATTACCCTTGTAGTTGGACGTCTCAGATGGAGTGCTCGCTGGATATCTTTCTGGCTGTTCCCATTGGCGCGTAAGGCCTCGTTGAGGTGTACAATTTCTTGTTTTAGGCACTGCTTTTCACAAATTCTTTTCGCGCGGTCAGCCAGTGTTTTTATCACTCCGTATTTCTGTCGTGGGTGGTGGTTGGACGTCTTATGTAGATATCGGTCAGTATAGGTCGGCTTACGGTAAACTGTATGTCTCAAGGTTAGATCAGCGGTCTTCGTTACCATAACGTCGAGAAAGGCGATTTTCTGTTCATTTTCTAACTCCATGGTAAACTGAATGTTAGAGTTCTGGCTGTTAAGATGTTGTAAAAACAGATTTAATTGATCTTTACCATGGCCCCATATTACAAAAGTATCGTCCACGTATCGTAGCCACACTTTAGGTTTCAAAGGTGCGGTCTCTAGTGCTATTTGTTCAAATTGTTCCATGAAGAAATTCGCGATCACCGGACTCAGGGGACTGCCCATGGCGACCCCATCAATTTTTTCATAGAAATCACCCTTCCACAGGAAATAGCTAGCGTTGAGGCAGTGGCGGAATAAGGCGGTGATATCATCAGGAAAAATCCGTGCGATGTACTCCAGGGCTGCCTTTATAGGTACTTTCGTGAAAAGAGAGACCACGTCAAAACTTACTAGTAAGTCACCAACTTCTAGTTGAATAGTTTTCAATTTTTCAATGAAATGGCCGGAATCTTTGACGAACGACTGTGTACCGCAGATATGTGGTTGAAGTAAGGTAGCTAAATGTTTGGCAATGCTATAAGTTGGTGATCCAATAGCACTCACGATAGGACGAAGAGGAACATTATCTTTGTGTATCTTAGGTAAGCCATAAACTTGGTGGTAAAGCTTCACTTCTGGTGGTTCCCTTTTTACGTTTTCAGGTAGCGAAGATACCTTGATCAGGCCGTTTGTTTCACGAAGAATCCGGTTGGTAGGATCTCTCAGTAGTTTGTGGTAGGTACCCGGGTCTAAAAGTTCCAAAACCTTGGCAGTGTAGTCGTCCATGTCCTAGATAACCGTAGCGTTCCCTTTGTCTGCAGGAAGAATGATTATGCTCTCGTCCATATTGAGAGTCTTTATAGCCTTCCTCTCCTGAGGTGTGAGGTTACTCTGCGGTGCCTTCTTGATTATACGTGAGGCTTCATGACGGATTTCATCTGCTTGTTCAGATGGTAGTTCACGGACTGCCGCTTCAATATTGGCGACAATGTCTTCCGCGGGAATCGAAGGAGGGGTCACTGCGTAATTTCCTCCTTTCACTAGTATAGAGATTTCCCCCTCTGACAGGTAGCGATTGGTCAGGTTAACAATTGTCCGTGAGATGTCCAGCGTAGGCGCAGGTACCGGCGCGGGTTGGTCTCTCTGTAACCGCTCAAACTTTTTCTTCTGCCGGATGCTAGACTGTTCAAATGTTGAACGCATAGAGTAGAAGGTGATACGATCTTCATTTTCCCAGTCCTGATATGAGAGTGTGCTGCTGATTCGGAAGTGCAGCTGTAAGAGTGCCAGATCTGTAGTAGCGAGCCCCTTACGTGCAAAGCTTATGCGTTCACGTAATAGCGAACGTTCAGTTCGATCATATATTCTATGGGTTCTAGCTGAGGTTGGTGGTCTCTTCATTTTAATAAACTTGGGAATCATACCTGTGCCTCGGCATCGAAGAAGAAACGCGAGTGATGACAGAAGTTGCGACTTTTTCTTCCTTAACCTCTCAAAGCGACGAACTAAGTGTGATATTTCCTCCCCGTAGAGGCGAATTAAGTAAAAATTTAGACTTTCACGACCAGCGTTGAAATAGGAATCTCAGTTTCGCGGGCTTATAGGCCGTGTTCCAAGGACATTTTGTCGTCCTGACGTTTCGCTGAATACTGCGTTCAGCATGTTCACAAGTTATATTAAGCCATGGGCAGTCCCCTGTGTCCGGTGATCGCGAATTTCTTCATGGGACAATTTGAACAAATAGCACTAGAGACCGCACCTTTGAAACCTAAAGTGTGGTTACGATACGTGGACGACACTTTTGCAATATGGGGCCATGGTAAAGATCAATTAAATCTGTTTTTACAACATCTTAACAGCCAGAACTCTAACATTCAGTTTACCATGGAGTTAGTAAATGAACAGAAAATCGCTTTTCTCGACGTTATGGTAACGAAGACCGCTGATCTAACCTTGGGACATACAGTTTACCGTAAGCCGACCCATACTGACCGATATCTACATAAGACGTCCAACCACCACCCACGACAGAAATACGGAGTGATAAAAACACTGGCTGACCGCGCGAAAAGAATTTGTGAAAAGCAGTGCCTAAAACAAGAAATTGTACACCTCAACGAGGCCTTGCGCGCCAATGGGTACAGACAGAAAGATATCCAGCGAGCACTCTATCCGAGACGTCCAACTAAAAGGGTAATTGGAGACAAGCAGCCCCTGGCTAGAGCTTTTCTTCCATCTATAAAAAAGGTCACGGACAGAATAGGGAGGCTACTCGAGTCCCATGATATAGAGACCATATACAGGCCTACACGAAAAATTAAGGACATGTTTAGGTCCGCTAAAGATAAGCGACATCCTCATACCGCGGCAGGGGTTTATAAAATCCCGTGTGATTGTTGCCAAGTATATATTGGAACAACGAAAAGAAGTATTGCCACTCGCCTCAAGGAGCACGAACGACACACCCGGCTGGGACAAACAGATAAATCCACTGTAGCAGCACACTCACTACTCGCAGGTCACGATATAAGATATGGAGACACCGAAGTTCTGTCCACCACGGTGTCTTATCATGCCAGGCTACAAAGGGAGGCCATTGAAATCCTGAAGCATACTAACAGCTTCAATCTTAAGGAGGAAGCAGAACGTGTGAACAGAGCTTGGCTTCCAGTCCTTAATCCCCTCAAGCCTGCCCTTATTGACCGTCGTAGACGAGAAGATGCAACAGACGAGCAGCCCTGTCCTTGATGCATTACTTTTATGTGGTACGCCTATGCTATGGTAGCCTCTATGTGTGGGTTGTTGACTATTTATATATCTTCTGTTTACTTGTTTTACCTCGCTTAAATTTATGTAACCTGTGAACATGCTGAACGCAGTATTCAGCGAAACGTCAGGACGACAAAATGTCCTTGGAACACGGCCTATAAGCCCGCGAAACAGAGATTCCTATTCCAACGCCGGTCGTGAAAGTCTAAATTTTTACTATCGATAGATTTGAGTGTTCCTTAAACCCATCTTTAATGGTAGGCCTATGCATCCAATCCGTTAGGGTTGGGCTTTAGAGTAGCCTATTTGAAACAGCAATAAAATGGGAAATTGGATTTAAAATGCGAACTTAGTTTTATTGATGTGTAACATCTTTCCACTCGGTTGCTGGATATGTTTTGTGGGAGTGATTTTGGAAAAGGGACGGAAATGTGTAAGAGGAAACAATTGGAATGTATATCGCATACGGTTTACTTCAAGGTTTGGAGGCCCCATTAAAGATATTCCTACAATAAATCATCTTCAAGTTGTCGTTCTTTGGTGTGAAAATATGCATTATATCATATTTGCTGAAAACAATTACGATTTATTAAATCTTCATACTTTTGATGAGTAATGTATATCGCAAACTTCAAGGTTTGGAGGTCCCATTAAATATATTCCTACAAGAAGTCATTGATACCACGACATACCTCGCGCATACGCACCGGTCAGGATTTGGCACTGGAGTTTTAGAAGTAGTTATTTCAATGACCAACCGAGTTCACTGTTAACCAGGGATTTGCGCTCCCGGCAGACTCAAAACTAATAGTTCATCGGCTTTTTAATATCTCGCGAACCAATAATGCTAGGGACTTGTATGGGGTGTCCTTGGAGTCAGGGTGACGCCCCCCGTGTTTCTATCCCCCTCTTAATTTAACCAAAGGACCCAAAACTAATAGGTCATCGGCTTCTTAATATTTCACGAACCACTAATGCTAGGAACTTGTAGGAGGTGTTGTAGGACTCGGGGTGATGCCCGTTTTTTTCCCCATGATTTTGTGATTTTCAGAGATGCGTAATAGTTATAAAAACTATTAGTGGTGAATGACGGATGGTGACGAAAGGGTTTCACATCAGTATTTATGTGGCAATATCAAGGTGCTGCATGTCTTAACAACATAACTAGTAATAAAATAAACGTGATATTTGCACGAGCACTGTAACACTCACGGAACACAAGTAAGAATTTGGCACGCTTTAATAAAGATATTATAACTAAATTATTGTGTAGTCTATTAGTTGCACATGAGTGTTATATAAAAACATGGACGTAAGTGCTCGCACTGCAAATCAGGTTACAGCAAAAGTCGTCTTGCGCATATCCGTATTACCACAGATCAGACAAGTGTAACACTGCTTGTGTGTGTGAAAACAAAGATTTACGTTGTAACCTCCAGTGCTTCCCAGGCGGAAATATTAGTATACTGGCTGTGAACAAAGATACAACGGACAAACTAGCTGTTATCACACTGAGTCTCTTTCAAGGGTTGAATACCTAAATATGAGCTGTATAGAGTTATTAGTGAGATGAAAGTGGTTCAAATGGTCCTGAAGACTAGAGTGGAAATGGAGAGACCCAATTGTCCCATTAACCCGTAAAGGGAAATGGTTTTTGGAAGTTGCAAACGTTGGGAAAAAACGTTCGACTGTAGAGATTATAATTACGCGATTCAAAGAAACGAACTTACTCATAAACAAAGAAAAGAGTTTGTCGCCCTCAAAAATTGACCACTAGGGTAACGAGACACGAGATGCTAATTATCACGGAATTGAAAATAGTTTGTTATCTGCTTATGTACAAAGACAGCCTTCAAACCATCTAATAGGGACTGATTTGTCACCGTAACTCATTCTTCTTCTCAAAACCGACGCTGCTGCTGATACACAATACTACAAATCGATGATGATGATGATGATATTTGTTGTTTTAAGGGGCCAAACACGAGGTTATCGGCCTCTAATGGTCTGTGTGATAGCGAAAATGTCAATGAAGTGGAAACCAGAACGAAAATTAAGTGAGCAGGAAAATACTTACAAAAGGAACTCAGATTGAAACTACTCACAAAATGGAGAGCGGTAATACTTACAAAAGGGAATTTCGAACGAAAACACTCACATAAGGAATATATAGTGGGATAAAAACGCACAAAATGTAGGTAAAGTTAAAATACGTACAAAATGCAACGTACAGTCGAAGTACTTACAAAATGCAAGTGAAATCAAAATACTTACAAAAGGCAAATGAGATTGACAATACGTACAAAATGTAATTTAGATTCAAAATACCCACAAAATGCAATTGAGAATTAACTACTTGCAAAAAAGCGGTTTAGGTTGAAAATACAAAATGCAATTGAAATTCAAAATACTCACAAAAGGTCCGCCCCCTATATTGAAAGACTTACTAAAAAGCAATTTAGATTGTCAATCCTTACAAAATGCAATTGAGGTTGAAAAACACTCACAAAATGCAATTTAGATCGAAAAGACTTACAAAATGCAACGGAGATTGAAAACACCCACAAAAAGGAGTGGAGATGAAAACAATATGAAAAAACACACACAGTGCGGGAATCTTAAAGGGAAAAGAAATATAATGAAAAGAAAACAAGAGGTCTGACCCCTCGAAGAAGGAGGGATCAGGAAAGATGAGACAAAGGCCAATTAAGGTGGGAAAGTGAAAGACTCCCTAGGCCTCTGATACCCTAATACCGTCGGGGTCGGAGAAGAACAAGAGTTGACCAAGGGAGGTCGACAGGAAAGAAGACGGAGAGGAGCCCGGCACAAGTAAGTGGAAGCAATGCCGGATACAGCTGGGGTCCCGTGGTCGCCAACCCACGTCCCATTAGATGTGAGCCCCTGGGGGGATAATACAAATCACCACCTAGCCTTGCAGAGGGGTAAATGGTCCACTAAAAGAGACAGATACTTACGACCTGTCCCGAGGACTCACATACAGTCATAGAAATATGTAGGCCTATTCATACACGAGGGTGTGGAACTTTAAACTTTATTTTTTGCACTACGAAAACAATAAAAAATCATTGGATATGTAATTTACACATTGGCCATTCATAAATGCAGTTATGCTTCGCCCGTGAAGAAATGTCTGTTTTTCCCCATTATCCAATCACAATGCAAGGTGATAGGCTACTTTTAACCGAGGTCTTATAAGATTTCCTTGTATACGACATTAGTCGTTTTCCCTCCAGCAGTGAACACGAAAAGATTTCGGTTTGAGGTAACACGCCATAGAGCCACGTAAAGCTGTCCATAGGAAAAACATTCTCCACTGAGATCAACTCAAGTCACGCTAAGTGTCTGACGCTGTCCTTTGTTTATAGTCATGCCAAAGCAGACTCTTACTCGGAATTGTACTCGTTTGAAATGATGAGGCAAATCTGCAGGAATCATAGGGATTCTGGGTACTAAGACCGTTTCCCCTGTACCACAGCTAGTTAAGATAGTTGGTTCAATGAAACAGTTTTTCAAAAGTTTTCACTACCAATCGCGTCCCATTGCATAACTTTGGTGGATGTAAATTACGTAGCAATAAAATAGGCACTCACACTTTTAAAATAAGCTTGTGTGGTGGCAAACCAGAAGGAAGTAAAGAATTTAGGAATTCTGTAGGGTAATGAACAGCTTCTTCACTATCGAATACTGCGTCTACTGAGTAATATTCTTGAGCCTGGGCAGTGAATTTGGAGAACACCAAGTCATTAATTTTCACAACTTGTTCGTTTGTCGGCGATAATATTGCTCTTTCATTAAAACATGAATGAGACTTGTTAGATAGGTTATTGATTTAAGGATAAACGCTACATATCTGCCAACTTTCAAAAACAGAAATCCAGAAGATCCCAAAGGGCAAACATTTAACGTGTACATGCGTCGCAAGGTCTTAAAAACAGCGAGAAAAGACCACAGGGAAAAAGATTACAAACTCCTGGTGATGTGAGACTATCTAATTCATTGTGCCAGTTTCAAAAATTCTGAAGAATATGCCTCCCTGAAAGACTGATGATATCGTTTCTTACTTGAATTCATTACGAAAACACTAAATCGCACAAACATTTGTCACACAATTGCACGAATACCAGAACTACAGCAAGCACCGCTTAAAACCAAGCTTTCCCGCTTACAAACAGTCAAAGCACAAAGAGTAACTTAATATAAATGCAGCGATAATCTGCGATATGTGATCATAGATAGACAGTTCTATCGACTTTCAGCGTAATGACAAAAGCGCAGCGATAATCTGCGAGACGGGATTGTCGATAAACTTTGTAGGGTGTCTACTGTAAGGATGAAGTAAAAATTAGTTACTTTTTAGCTACCTTTTAGTTAATTTTAGTTACCTTTTAATTCAAGATACGTCTGCGGTCGGCAAACATAGAAGCCCATCGCGCGGTGAAGGAAAACAATAATGAACTGTGTTTAAAGCAGTGAATAAGAGTCACTTATGGTGTCATAAAAATTTAGAAAATAAATAATGGATATTTAATATCAAATGAGTTGATTCAGGCAAGTATGCCGTCTTGTGTACAAGAAGTTATAATTACCAAGAAGTTGCTCTGCTCTTGGCCGTTTGGGGAGATTTCCTTTGTCCCCGCGGTAGACCACAAAGAAATACATACGACGTTACGTGATCGTCACCGAATTATGTCTTCGCAGTCAGGTACGGAGAAATATCGAGACGTTACACGATCGGCGCTGGTCTCAGCCATTTGACGCGATTCATAGTTTTTTAGATAGAACACGGAGAAAAATCGCGATTACATCATCGGTGTCACTTTTAGTCGTTCGATGAGATTTCAATTGTCCTTGAGGTCGGGCACGGAAAAATATGGTTAGTTATTATTAAGCAATCGGCACCGCTTGCTGTCCATTTGACAAGAATCCAGTTGCACTCGTCATCGAATGCGGAGAAATATAGCTATGTATCGCAATCCCTGCCGCTCTCGGTCGTTTTACGAGATTCACGTTGTCCTCGCGGTTGCACAATGAGAACGCGATATTATACAATCGGCACCGCATCCGGCCGTTCAACGATTGTCTGCCTGTCTATCTGTCTTGGCAGAATGGCGAGGCGAGCTCGAGGTTGGGCATGGTTAAAATTCACGAGCAGTTATGGACATGTTGTATGATCGGCGCCGTGATTCCCGCAGTCCTCGAGGACACACGTTCGCGGCCGGGCACGGGTTTTATAATTTTACGCAACTGGCGTCGATCGTGGTCCGTTTGACGAGATTCCCGCAGGCAAGTCGTGCTGTCAGCCGGTTGTCTTGAGGATGTGACTTTGGAGGATGAACGTTCGAAGTAGGTATCGGTTATTATGAATTATTCAGAGAGGATTGCACGAAAAATCCGACAAGAGGGCACATTTTCTTTCGAATTCAAATTATACAAGTTTTCGAGATAACCGGTTAGATTATATATCCAGTGGAACCATAGTTCGAAGGAAAAATAGACATAACGGAGTTTCGAATTAACCACACTTGATGTCGCAAATTCACTATTGATGTCGCAAATTCACTAGACGGATAATTTTTTAAATATAGTTATGTATTTCGAAGCATTTTTGCGATTATTTTTTGAAACGGTATCATTTCGCAAGATTGCGACAATAAATTATTTCGCGTTATTTCTGGACTTCAATTTGAGATATACAAATTTAGAGGCCAATATCAGAAATGAGAGGTTTCTGTTGAGTTTCGGAAGTTATCGCGAATAAACGTCTCGCAAAAAGTCAGGTTTCCGATTAATACAGAAAAGTATTTCACACAAAACTAAAATCTTCTTGATGCCGAAAATAAACGTTGAACCGATGTATACAGTACCAATGAAGGTATCCTCAGTATGCATTTCCTTCAGGCCGTGCACGGGAAAATATAACTTACGCAATCGGCGCCGCTTGCGTGAAACTCGCTTCATTGCATCCGCGAGCTTAGCGGTGCGGTTTAAATTATTTTAACAGACCTCGGCGAATTTGCGTTACCTCCAACTATCCACACATAAAAATTAGCTACTTTTCGTTACCTTTATAAAATTAGCTACTTTTTCGTTACTTTTCGTTACCGGTCGACACCCTGAGTCTTTTCAGTCGAATTTAAACACTCGCATCTCAGAATAACAGCTATTATCGAAAATCAAAACTGAAATGCGATTTGGATGCAGAGAATGGAAAAAAGCTAGGGAGTTGAAAATCCGGAAAAAACTATGTTAATCCAGACAACCGGAAAACACCCCAAAATCCGGAAACCTTCCGGGAAAACCGGAAAACTTGGCAGGTATGACGCTATCAATCAATTCTCGAATGCTGCTTACTAAAACACAGAAATCGTGACTGAGGGTAATTTTCCCGTCAATGACCAGTGCATCTCCATTTCCGACTCTAAGTAACAAATTAGCAAACAGACTATTATCTTCTGAAGATAAGAGTACTCTCATGTTAGTTTCGAGTGCCAATTTTGTTATATCCGGCCAGATGTAAGATCTTTTTAATGAAGCGTTCACTTCGTCGGTTCTTCTTCCTCTGGTAACAACTGGTAAGATTTGACGAAAATCTCCGGCGAACAAAATTGTGCAGCCATCCATAGGTGTTTCGATTCCTTAGATCACGCAAGGTCCTGTCCACAGCTTCAACGGAAGTTTTGTGCGACATTGTAGCCTCATCCCATACAACTAAATAACAATTTTGGATTAAACTGGCAATCTTACTTGGTTTTGAAATATTATATACGCATCCATCATTACTGCTGACTTTCAAAGAAAGTTTAAATGTTGCATGTGCTGTTCTTCCCCCTTCCAAAAGAGTGGCTGCAATTCCAGATGATGCGACGGCAAGAGCAATATTACCACCAGACCTCACTTTGGCGAGCAACAAATTAATCAAGAACGTTTTGCCTGTGCCTCTAGGGGCATCGAGAAAAAATATCATAGCTTCGTTCTTAGTGATGCTAGATATGATGGTGTCATAAGCCTGATCGTGGTTCAGACGGTGTTATTCATTGAGCAACGGTTTGAATGAGCCGAGGAGGAAGTCTTTTTTTTTCTCTTGTGACAATCGAGAAATTATTTGTTGCTCTGTTTCATTGTTACGTGATAAGCGCTTTTTTTTTCAATGTCAATGTACTATGTATGATCTATATCCGTTTTACATCTCGGCATGATGGCTTAAAATCACTGACTTGTCATTAATGTTAACGAATTCTTGTCAGACGTAATTTAAGAATGACGAGGTGCTTGAAACACAAATCCCTCTCCCGTCCAATCTTAAATTGACAGTGTATTTTGAGGAACAAAAAGTTTACAGGCGAAATGAAGAAATGCCGACGGTTTGCTGCTGGCTATATATGGGGTAATAGGTTCGCCCGCTAGTCAGGCAGTAACAGGGGTAATAGACTCGCCCTTAGGTAGCTCGTAAACTGTCGCCTCAGTATTTGAATGGACATGGTTGGAAGAAATGAAAACGTAAAAACACTTGTAGTGGGCGATGTATTGAAAATAGAGATAGGCCTATGCTCTCGCGGACTTTTTTTGTAGAACTTTTCATGCTGAACAATTCTTACACTCATAGTACTTAGGTAATTTTACCGGTTTGCCCAACGTAAGCTTACAAAGCGCTCGAACGCCAGATTTTTTTTCGAATTTTTACTGAAATCATTACTGCTCGGCTTCCTTTGATTATAAATAAATTATTTTCTACAGAAATCATCCTCGAGATATCCTTTACAGAATGGTGAAAACCGCATCAAAATCCACCCAGAGGTTCTCGAGATTACCCGTGACATCCAAGAATCGGGGACTTTGTTTTATACTAAGTAGAGATTAAAAATAACACGCATTTACACAACAAAATACAGAAACTCACTGTCCAGTGGTCTATTGCGCAGTGAATCTATATATTTAAAACAGTAAAGTGATTTTTGTTACCTCAAGATTGAGAGAACGACAGAACCGATTTACTTCGTAGAGCACTCTGACGAAAGCTCTTGGCCTGTAGATTTAGAGTGTCTTTAAAATAAACAAATATGTTACAGAAAATTTTTAAATTAATAAACAAAATTGCAGAATTCTTGCCACTCACGCAAGCGCACAATCGCCTGGGCTCAGGATAGGGACATGGCGATAAGAGGTCCACCGCGTTTTAATTTTACATTTTTTTTTATAAGAATTATAAAGGAGGGGAACATTGTTTATGATATTTCTACGATATATACTGGAATAGAATTATAAAAGACGGGAAACGTTGAAGAACCTAAACTGACATTTGAGTGTGTATGTTATTTAAGTACCTTAATTTGCGTAGGATCATCAATGAGTTGGTAGCTCGGTCGGCAGTGTTAAAGACTTTGAATTTATGTATCGCGGAATTGAAGGAGTTCGAATCCCTCTTCCGTCATGTTTTTCTTATTTCCTTATTCTTCGTTCTTGCTAATTCCATTACATTTTCAAAACATACTTCACTTTTAGCATTCCCGTAAACTAAGGAATTCTACGTTGCTATCTATATTTAAAACAGTAAGGTAATTTCATTGAAACGCTTTATAAGTTCCAACATTCGACACTCACGCATGCATCCAATCGCCTTGGCTCATGACAGAGACATGGCGGTTAGAAGTCCACCGCGTTTTAATTTCATAGTTATTTATAAGAATTATAAAGGAGGGGAAAATTGTTTATGATGTTTTCACAATATATATTGGAATAGAATTATAAAAGACGGGAAACGTTGAAGAACCTAAACTGACAGTTGAGTGTGTATGTAATTTAAGTAGCTTAATTTTGTCCTTCAAATAGTCGGTAGCTCAGTCGGTAGCGTTGAAGAGACTGAAAATATGCATCACGTAATGGAATGAGTTCGAATCCTTCTTCCGTCATGTTTTTTTTTATTTCCGTATACTTATTTCTTGCTAATGCTATTACATAGTCAATACATATTTCACTTTTAGCATTCCCGTAAACTAAGGAATTCTCCTTTACCATCTATATATCGAAAACACAAGGCGTTTTCTTTTGTAAATCGCCAACAACTCCCCACCGATTGTTATGAAATGTGATTTTGATGAAAGGTACTGTACCATTATCCTCAAGCGTAAGTAGTAGTACATTGCACTGGGAGATTTCTTTTGAAACGCAACGCGGCATTTGGCAGGCGAGGTACGTCACGACAGCTGATGTAAGTGCCGTTAAGCGATCTCCGAGCCGGGAACTACCGAAGTTGAGTTGCAAGCCCGATGTCTAGAACATGTGTTACGCATAGATCCAAGATATTGACTAATGAAGGATTATTTTATTGATAATAACGAGGAAGAGAAGTTAATTCATGCTTTTAAGCATTTATTCAACTTGTATTGATACTGTATAATATTTCTGAAGAGTTATTTTCATTTGCAAGATTTTATGAAATATGTAAGCCATTTTGATTATGCGCTAAGGACATGATTTATCGATCTATGCACCGCTGGAGAGGGGGCTGTTCACCCTTCGTGAAACTGCGGACTGCATGAGGAAGACAGATTATTAAGTATCTCTGCCGAGGGCAGAACAGCAATCTAGCGTGTTTCACAATACGTATCGCTAGCATAGGCCTACTTGTAACGTGCGCGAGGCCGTGTTAATAAAAGTAGAGTTGTGTGTCTAAGAACTCTGACTTATTCACTTTCAGTAGTGAGTTTATACAACTCGCTGAAAATGTGTCTTGTATTATGCAGACTAGATCATGCCATACGTGAAGTTAGGCAAGCTCTGTACAACTAGGAACATTAACATTGCGAGTGTACTGAAATACATGCAGTATAACACTGATATTGGAACAGTGCAGTATATGGACACAAGTATAGTTATACTTAAGCATTTCATGAACATTATGATTCAATCCTCTTATTTTCACATGATTGTAAATCAGATGTCGGAAGGAATAGTTCATATGCATAGTTACCTTGTAACTATGATCGGCTAGACACTTCAAACATGAATACTGCGATGTGAGCGACAAAATATGCATTCTGAGGAACGAACACTGACATTTTTCGAGTATGAAACCGAGTGTAATCGCTAATGCTAAATTTAATTAAGCATGTTCGCTCTATATGACATTGTGGCATCGAAATGCAACTATCATTTCGGGCGAACGCGTATTACTACCATGTGACGAGCACTTTCTACGGAACGCGATAAACTATACGTGGAATGGCAGTAACAACCGGTGTCGTTCTGATGTCTATCTGGAACCCGTGCGTTGGAGACTGGCGGTCCGGGGTTCGATCTCATCAGTATACCAGGAGGATCCAGGACACTTCCATGT
Organism: Meconema thalassinum; assembly: GCA_946902985.2. Lineage (NCBI taxonomy): Eukaryota > Metazoa > Arthropoda > Insecta > Orthoptera > Tettigoniidae > Meconema > Meconema thalassinum. The sequence goes on from OX336388.2 coordinate 1,203,315,379, forward strand.
GTGGAGGAGGAAATGATATGGGAGGCATATCATTGCTTTCTATTCCATCAGCGACTGGCGAGAAGGTACTGAAAATCAACATCCATCATTAGTAGTAATGTATAGACATTGTAATGTTTTAGTAGCTGTCATATTTTTCTTTTTATTAGCATAGTCGATGGATAGAATTAAGGCATGACGTTTTACTCATGTCTGGCTTTATTCTCGACTGGATTTAGATTCCAATTCAGGAATGCATCCATTTTTGTAGTGTGTGTTGTTTTTTTTTTCACAATTAAAAGTAACTTATTGTAATTTATGTGGGAACATTTTTATCGTAGTGAAGAGAATCATCATAGGAGAAGACTTTATTAATTCTTCATTATTCTAGACAGTGATTTTGAACTTTCATTGCGGTTTATTTATGACACATTTATTCGCACTCTCATTTATCGCTAGATCTATTTACTAGAGAATTTTCTGACTTTTTAGTTGAAAAGTTTTTTTAAACATTTTCTACGTCGATTTAGACAATTTTGACTTTATTGAGGATACACTTAGTGTGATAGGATTCTTTATCTTTTGCTAACAGATATTCCTAGTTTTGGTGGACTAGACAGTAGGGTTTTCTAATCGACTATGTAGGTGCTTATCTTTACGATCACCCTTGTCGATGGTGTAGGAACCCTATATTATTTTCTAGAATCCATTCGAGCAGGATTATTTCTTATTTTGCTTGAGAAATCTCGATCCTTATTAAATTTCTAGTTTTGACACACGAATGTCAAGTTAACATTGAGCTTATTGAAATCCATTCCTAATGGTATTTTCAGATATTATGAATCGAATAGTATTCAAGTGAAAATATTCTGAAAGGCATTTACAATCTTTTTATCAACAAGAATCTCAGATCACTGAATGTGGAGGCATATCCTTCAACAGATGTGTGATTATAATAAAAATATTGCACAGCATAAATAATAATTCCAGTGATAATATGGAGAAATGAGTGATAACGTTTTAAACAATCTATACGAAGTATTAAGATCTTGCATAATTCTAGTAACGCAAATCTATTCGCAAACTGTAACTATAAAATATATTAAATTAGTAATAAAATTATTCGTATCACCATGATGGGTGACTAAAAATGATAATTGTAAAAAAAATTATGAAACAGTAACAATGAATACTCAGTGGAGTAAATCTATAATATGGATAAGACCATGTAGTGGCACCATTAAATTATGTAATAATTAAATAATGTTTGAAATGGTATTGATGGAATCCATTGTTAAATGGATGATAGATAAATAGTCAAGTGTGACTTAGGATGATTATAGTGTTACAGATACAGAACTAAATGGCGATATTTGGAAACGTGCATTTCTAGAAATGAGTACTGTACTAATAATTTGAGTAAAGGATCTTTATTGTCCTATTTCTGGAAATTACTACAGTGCTAACGTAGTTTCATAATCTTCACTCCTGGTTAATTTGAAGATCAGTGTTGATTTAAATTGGATTTTCCGCTTATTCACGTAAAAGATTATTGGGTCCAAGTGACACCAAATATATACAAAATAATTACCACGAAACCACAAAATAAAATACACTCATGGAGGGTGTATGATCATCGAGTTTATTCATATAACACTCTGAGAGGTGTTGTAACAAATGTATATATTGTTACGTGCCACCCCCTAGTGGCACCTTTGTAAACTGGATTACGGTGGGTATAAAGCACAACACCAATTACTGCTTAAAGAAATAATTAATTTTATTACAGCCAGAAAAATACACTACTCAACAGCAATCATTACCTTACTCCAGTTTCCTCACGTCGAGAATACTTTCCCTTTCACTTGTCAACAGACCACAGTTAATCCTCTTCGCTAATGAGTCTGGTCCCGTACGCTCACCGGAAATAGCTGCACTAGGTCTGTCACTGTACTATACACTGTTTCACAAGCACCACAATCACTTCCTCGGTGTCAAGAGAATCAGCTTCAGTAGGGGTTTCGCAAGTCACCACACTTCTGTCGTTCAAGATAATCGCTCGCACTAGCTCGTAAAACACAACAACAACAACTGCTAGACAGGTCGCACTTATATAGCAGGCCGGTGACTCAATAAATGCTTCTAGATCCATCCAGGGTTCACGGCTTCTCGAGGTTTCCATCGCTGGTCCAGTCACGAATATTCTGGACTACCCCTTTGTCCTAGTAGCCCTGTTGCATAAGGCACACGCAATTCAAGGGGCAGGCCACAGCCCAGCCCTGGGGCAGTTGTGACTCATGCGGCGAGTGATGACACACACTCACAGCCGTAACACCACCCCCTTCATAAAAAGGCTGATCGTCCCGATCAATCATTGGTCCGTCTGTGTCCCTCCGTAGGCTGCCAGGCGATCTCGGTGCACGATCTTCATCTTTTTCCTCGGGCTCCGCTGGATCCTGTAGACGACAACGTTGATCCGTTTCACGACTCGGTACGGGCCCTCCCAGGACTTCTGCAGTTTGGGTGACAGGCCTTTCTTCCGTAATGGGTTGAAGAGCCAGACCCGGTCGTCCTCGTGGAATCCGCCGGCATCCGTCTGCTGGTCGTATCGGGTCTTCATTCGGTCGGTCTCGATCCGTAGTTTCCTCCTCGTGAACGCGTGTACGTTCTCCAGTTGGTCGACCAGTTCTTGACAATACTGGCTTACCGGGATCGGATCATTCCCAGGTCGGCCGAAGGCAAGATCGACAGGTAGACGGAGCTCCCTCCCAAACATGGCCCGGGCTGGTGTGCACCCGGTGGCTTCATGCACGGCGGCGCGGTAGGCCAGGAGAAATAGTGGAAGATGCTTGTCCCAATCCCTCTGGTGCTCGCTGACGACTATTCGGAGATGGTTCTCGATGGTGCGATTGAATCGCTCTACCATCCCGTCGGACTGAGGGTGTAGCGGCGTTGTCCTTGTCTTCCGGATTCCCAGCAGCTGGCATAGGTTCTGGAACACCTGCGACTCGAAGTTCTTCCCTTGGTCGGAGTGCAGCTCCAGGGGTACTCCGTACCGGCTGACGAATTCCTTCACCAGGGTCTCGGCAATCGTCGCTGCTTCTTGGTTAGGGAGCGCATACGCCTCCGGCCATTTGGTAAAGTAGTCGCTGACGACTAATATGTAGCGGTTCCCTGCCTCGCTTAACGGTAATGGCCCAGCAACATCGATGGCCACTCTCTCCATGGGGCCGCCCACGTTGTAGGTCTTCAGTGGACCCCGTCGTCTTCGTCCAGGGCCCTTGCTGGCTGCGCAATCGTGGCACCTCGCGCAGTAGTTCTCCACGTCTGTTCGGCATCCGATCCAGTAGAACCGCTCTCTCAGCTTCTCCAGGGTCTTCTTTATCCCTAGGTGTCCACCAGATGATCCTCCATGAACTTCCTTCAGGACTTCCTCCGTCATAGCCTTTGGAACGACGACTTGTTCCCGAGATGTCTTCCCGTCGGTGCTCTCCCAGGTACGGCAGATGAGGCCATCCCTTACAATCAGCTAGTCCAACTGTGCCCAGTAGGACTTAAACTTTGGGCTGCAGTCACTCACAATGTTCCACCCGGGTCTGGGGACAGTCCCAGATCATCATCTTCTGCTTGTGCCCGCGTGAAAGATTCGCGGCTCCAGTTCCCTTGAAGTTCCACAGTAGTCCGTCGGCACAGTATCCCGGTGTTCTCCTCCCTTCGGGCACAGAAGGTGCAGTCTTCGGGGCACGGTCTTCGTGACAGGGCGTCGGCGTTAGAATGCAGTTGGCCTTTCCTGTGCTGAATCTCAAAGTTGTACTGTTGAAGCCTCTCTAACCACCGCGCGAGTTGACCCTCGGGCTGCTTGAAGTTCAGGAGCCACCGCAGGGACGCATGGTCGGTCCTGATGAGAAATTCTTGCCCGTACAGGTACTTGTGGAAGTGTTCAATGGTCTTCACGATGACGAGCAGCTCCTTCCTGGTGACGCAGTAGTTCCTTTCTGGCTTTGACAAGGCCTTGCTGAAGTAGGCCACTACTCACTCCTCGCCGTCCACTACCTGCGACAGGATTCTCCCAATGCCAAAGTCGCTGGCATCGGTATCGACGATGAACCTTGTTCCAGGTCTGGGGTAGGCCAGAATAGGCGCGATGCACAGAGCCTGCTTGAGTTGTTCGAAGGCACTGTTGCATTCTGCTGTCCACGTGAAGAGTTGGTCCTTCTCAGTCAGTCGATGTAAAGGTTTGGCGATGTCGGCGAATCCCCTCACGAAGCGACGGTAATAAGTGCAGAGTCCCAGGAAGCTTCGTAGTTGGGACTTGTCTTCGGAACTGGCCACTCCCTCACAGCTGCGGTCTTCTCTGGGTCGGTGCACACCCCTTCCTCGGAGACGATATGCCCAAGGTACTGGACCCGCTTCTGGAAGAGCTGACACTTCTTGGGGCTCAACTTCAGCTGGGCAGCCCGTAGCTTCAACAAGATCTCCTTCAGGTTGCTGTAGTGCTCCTCGAAGCTTCTCCCCAGAACGATGACGTCTTCTAGGTAGACCAGGCAGGTCTTCCAGTGTAGTACCCTCAGAATGGACTCCATTAGCCTTTCGAAGGTCGCAGGGGCGTTGCACAGACCGAATGGCATGACGGTGAACTGCCAGAGCCCGCTGCCCACAGAGAACGCCGTTTTCTCGCGGTGGACCTCCACCTGCCAGTAGCCACTCTTCAAATCCAAGGTGGAGAACCATCTTGACCCTGATATGGTGCCCAGCGTGTCGTCGATCAGGGGTAGAGGGTAGCTGTCCTTCGTGAAGTCGTTCACCCGCCTGTAGTCCACGCAAAACCTGGTGGAACCGTCCTTCTTCTTCACAAGCACGACCGGAGAACTCCAAGGACTATGTGATGGCTCGATCACCCCTTGCTCCTTCATCTCTTCTACCATCCGGTCGACTTCGGCTTGCTTGGCGAGCGGGACACGTCGGAATGGGGCCCTAATCGGTGCGCTGTCCCCAACGTCGATTCTGTGCTGGACCAAGCTTGTCCTGCCGAAGTCTTTGCTCCCCACGGAGAAGACATCCTGGAATTCGCGTAGCAGGTCCTGAAGTTGGCGTGATTGCTCTTCGTCTAAATGGTCCTGGGATCCTTGGTACAGCTTCTGTAGTTCTTCTGGCAAGGCGCGTCTTCTTCGGTTGTCCGTCTGCAGGTGTCCGTCCGTCGTATTTGTGATGCGGGCAATCCAGGTAACGGGCTCGCAGACTCCTAGGTTTGTGTCCCGGTGAACCGTAATGTCGTAGTCGTTCAGGTTGGACAGGCGGACGTACGGCCGAGACGTCGTGTTGATGAGAGTCTTGGCAACTAGCAATCCTTTTGTCTGGATGTCCTCATATTTTGGCTCGATGACAGCCGCCACTCCCTCAGCAGTTCCGTCGACAATTACGGCAGCGCTGACCTCCGTCCTGGCGGGAACGATGACGTCTTCTCTCAGCCTTACTCGCCGTGCGGTGATGGACTCGTGCGCAGGTTGCAAAGCAAGTTCCTCACCTCCGAAGTGCAGAGTGTTGGTACTCAGATCCAAGATGATGTTGTTCTGGTCCAGGAAGTCCAGTCCGATGATCACTTCATTTGATACGTCAGCCACAAGCACTGGATGCTTTACCACCCGTCGACCAATGACGAGCTCCAGTGATGCCTCGCCATGTACCGGTGCGGTCTCTCCGGTCGCGGTTATTAGCTGGAGGTTCCTTTGTGTGGGTTGAACTCTCCACTTCGGGATCACGGTGGGACTGACGATGGTCCTCGACGCTCCCGTGTCGATCAGCATGGGCCAGCTCTCTCCGTTGACGACTCCGTCGACCATCAGGCTGCTATTGTCCCTCCGTAACTTCGTCACACGCACTTGGACTGCTGGGGTTTGACAACTGTCACAAGCCAACCTTTGCCCCCCAAGGCTGGCTAATACTAATGCTCGTTTCCCTGGGTCGCGCGGTGTTCAGACGACTGATTTCCCGTCGGATACCCTCGGCGGCGGCGATCACCGCAGTCCTTGCTCAGGTGGCCTTTCTTACCGCAGGTCCATAGTCCTCTTCCGGGCCGCCTCTCCAGTTGCCTTCCGGCTCTGTCGTTGCTGGTGGTGACGCGACTATCGAAGAAACGGCTTAGCGCCTCCATGAATTCGTCGGCCAGGGGCTTGGTCTCGTTGGTTTTTACTGGTTCGTCGACGTCCACTTGACGCACCCGCGCGTGCATTCTGGATGCCTGTTTTGCCGTCTCGAACTCAAGTGCGTGGCTCAGCGCATCTGCCAGGGTCTTATTGCGCGCGAGACGCAGCGCCTGTTGAGTGTCCCAGACCCGTAGCCCGTCGGTGAAAGTCTGCGTCGCTATCTGCTCCAGAAAGTCGGCCGGCGCTGTTGGGTAGGCGAGCCTTACGAGGCGAGCGATGTCCATCTCGAACTCCTGCAGGGTTTCCGCGTTCTTCTGTACCCGGGTCCGGAGCTGCATCTGATAGGCCTGCTGAAGATGGCTGTCTCCATATCGGGACTCCATATGGGCGATCAGGGAAGCGTAGTCCTCGGATCCAGTCGGGATGGCCTGAAGGACGTTAAGGGCGTCACCTCTCAGCGCTACAATGAGAGCTGTAGCCTTTTCTGTGTTGTTCCAGTTATTTATGGAACAGGCCGCCTCGAACTGACGTAAGTAGGTGCTCCACGGGACCTTTCCGTCGAAGGTTGGGGGCGTCACTCTGCTATGTCCCGTTCCTGATATTCCCGGTTTAACGGTGGGCGGGCGTTGGCGCAGCTCGGCAACTTCCTCTCGTAGAGCGTTGAATTTCTCTTCCACCCCCGTCAGTGGGCGTTGGCGCAGCTCGGCAACTTCCTCTTGCAAGGCGTTGAATTTCTCCTCCACCCCCGTCAGTGAGCGTTGGCGCAGCTCGGCAACTTCCTTTTGTAAGACGTTGAATTTCTCCTCCACCCCCATCAGCGGGCGTTGGCGCAGCTCGGCAACTTCCACTTGTAAGGCGTCGAACTTCTTTTCCACTGCCGTGACTTCCTCACGCAGACCCAGTTCTAATTTCTTCAGGTCCTGTGTCAACTTATTCTGACCGTCTTCCATCTTCTTCTGGCCGTCCTCTATCCTCTTCAGGTCCTCCGCTAGCTTCTTCTGGCCGTCTTCTAGTTTGGCAGTTAGGTCCTCGGCTAACTTATTTTGACCGTCTTCCATCTTCTTCTGGCCGTCCTCCATCTTCTTCAGGTCCTCCGCTAACTTATTTTGACCGTCTTCCATCTTCTTCTGGCCGTCTTCTAGCTTCTTCTGGCCGTCTTCTAATTTGGCAGTTAGCTCCTTGGTTAAATTCTTCTGGCCGTCTTCTATGCCATTTAACTTTTCTAGCAATGCTGCCAATTGCGCCTCCATTTTAGTTGTTTGCCTTGTAAAGGGCATGCACTCACAGGAAAATTAGAGAAAATGACCTGCTCGGGTTTTGAAACCAGGACCGTCAGGTGTTGTGCTTGAGTTCGTAATCCCACTTCTGACACCAGTTGTTACGTGCCACCCCCTAGTGGCACCTTTGTTAACTGGATTACGGTGGGTATAAAGCACAACACCAATTACTGCTTAAAGAAATAATTAATTTTATTGCAGCCAGAAAAATACACTACTCAACAGCAATCATTACCTTACTCCAGTTTCCTCACGTCGAGAATACTTTCCCTTTCACTTGTCAACAGACCACAGTTAATCCTCTTCGCTAATGAGTCTGGTCCCGTACGCTCGCTGGAAATAGCTGCACTAGGTCTGTCACTGTACTATACACTGTTTCACAAGCACCACAATCACTTCCTCGGTGTCAAGAGAATCAGCTTCAGTAGGGGTTTCGCAAGTCACCACACTTCTGTCGCTCAAGATAATCGCTCGCACTAGCTCGTAAAACACAACAACAACTGCTAGACAGGTCGCACTTATATAGCAGGCCGGTGACTCAATAAATGCTTCTAGATCCATCCAGGGTTCACGGCTTCTCGAGGTTTCCATCGCTGGTCCAGTCACGAATATTCTGGACTACCCCTTTGTCCTAGTAGCCCTGTTGCATAAGGCACACGCAATACAGGAGGCAGGCCACAGCCCAGCCCTGGGGCAGTTGTGACTCATGCGGCGAGTGATGACACAAACTCACAGCCGTAACAATATGTATAAAATTTATTTCAGGGTTATTATAAACATGTACATTCAGGAAATTACCTACTGAAAATGAAACAGAACTGATACTAGATCCAGTAGGAGTTTCTTTGTGGATCTATTTTTGTATGGGACATTCCAAACCATACTTGTGCGTGTAGAATACATTGTTGTTGTTGTTGTTGTTTTTTTTTTTTGTGTTTTTTTTTCAAGATGCAGTTGCTCAGTGAGGTCTGTGATGTGCAGTTCTGTGCTTTATTCTTGACTTTGTCAAGATTGTCTACGTTCTTTCAGATCTTAATCTGAAGATATAGCACTTTTGCTATGCCGTTTATTGAATAAATATTTTCAGTTCCATTTTAATTTTACGATCGTGGTGTTTTATAGAAGTGAATGGAGGCCACGTTAAGAAAGCCATTGTTGGGTATTCTTACGCCTGAGATTACATTCTTTTGTAGATCTCGTGTTCTCTTGAGCCGTTGCATTTTTCGTTAGCATGGTTTTTCTTAACGTTGCCTGTAGGTTACCCTGTGCCCTATTATCCCCATCTCTTGTTGGTAGTATCTGGGGGGTTTTAGCCGGGATTTTCCAGGTCCTACGATCCAGTGATCTTCGAGGGATTTCAACAAGCTGATGGTAGGTAATTTCGGGTACAGTACCTATATGTATATGTGCCATCACTATTGTTTTCTTTAATTCAACAATTATTAGTATTTTATTTCATGAAATTAACTTGCACATAATGCTATTATGCATTCTATCTACAATCCGCCAGCGACTTTTACCGGATCGATTTTCATGCTGTTTGCTTTAAATTAAAGATACATATTTCTACATTCCCCATCAATACGTTTTATTTCCGTTTTAACCCAGCATGTGATCAAAAGAGCTAACTGTGTCCGTTTGAATATCTGCAATCAGTTCCAGTAACTGACAACAGATGGCAGTACCTCGCCCAAATAGTTCCAGTAACTGACAATAGATGGCACCATTCCATCGATATATTTTAAACACAAGACATGGCGCGTTTTCATGTGATAGTTATTTATAAGAATTATAAAGGAGGGGAATATTTTCTATGATATTTTTTTCTATGATATTTCCACGATATGTATACTGGAATAGAGTTATAAAAGAAGGGAAATGTTGAAGAACATTAACTGACAGTTTAATGAGTATGTTGTTTATGTACCTTAATATTGCAATTTCTTCCCAATGCTTCGGTGATCAAGTTGGTAGCGTCCTAGAATAAAAGTTATAATTATGCATCGTCGATATACTCTTAAACTATTAAAGAAGAAAAGTAGTTTTCCAGGCACTCGTGCCTGTCCACAATTGCTTTTGGCGTGAGAGACACTTGGCTAACATAAGTCGTTTGAAGGGCTCCGACATCGTGGTCACTCAGCCCCGTGTACTTTAGTGTGTATGTGTACAATTTTCTCTGATAAACTGTGTTGGCTGCATTAATGTGTGTATTTGTAATTAAGGTGGGGAATGGCAAGGAGACGGCCGAGGCCTTAAGTTAGGAACCATCCCGGTATTTGCCTTGAGTGGAAGTGGGAAACCACGGAAAACCACATCCAAGATTGTTGGGATGGGAATCGAACCTTCCTCTTCTTAGTTATACCTCAAGAGACTGAGTGTGCCCCGTTTTTGCCCTCAGACCAGAATTAAATTTCATGGCAGAGCAGGAAACGTAACCCGGGTCTCCGGGGCGATAGTCAAGAATGGGTGGGCTTCCATGTGTTAATACGATTTTTGACATGCACGGGACGTAGAATACTAAAACTGCCTCATTAGGGTGACTACTGAAGTGAGTATAGAGTAAAGGCCTGTGCTAATTCTAGAAGTTGGCGAAGTGATTCTATGTTTCCCTGCAAAATGTACTGCCATAACCTATAACAGGTGATGGAAATTACTTATTTAGAGCAGTTTCGTACTGTTTATATCAAAATGAAGAACGTCATTCTGAGCTGCGTTTTCAAATTATTGCACAAAAATTCGCTGGCAGGAACAATTATAAGGATTTTATTATAGGTGATCAGTCTCATCGCATTCTCCTCAGCAACCAACTTAGGTATGAAAGTCTCCGGGCGGTGAATACACTGGTCATGTTGAACTTCATTGTATAAGGCAATTGTTTAATGATTATTTGTTTACTGTGCTGAGTCTTAACTACGCTGTTGATTTCGGCAATGGAAGTATTATTTGCCGTGTAATATTTAGCGGCTCCGTTGATGCAGGACACTATAGTGTTATCAAATAATACGAAGCCACTTTTAAAATCCAATATAAATAGGCCATTTCAGAAACAATTCCAGATATTTTGCAGTACAGTGTAAGGTCCTTGAGGATCAAATGTAAACATTGATCTACATTGTATTTCTCTTGCGCAAAATCTATGCGTGGTTACTTTGGCCTTTACTGTTGTGATGGTAAAATTGATCTGCTGGAATATAAAATATTTGAGAGGCTGCAACAATGTAATGATATTAATATAAAAGTCATTGAACTTATATCCAATAGTTCAAACACAAACATTAGCGTTAACAGATTAGATACTGAAGATGAAAGCCAGCTACTTTATTTCCCTACTATAGAATTCTTCAATTCCTTGGAATTAAGTGATTCGCCTCCACATACTCCGAACGTTTGAGCCATAGTTAAGCTCCTTAGAAATCTGAAAATTTCCCAAGGACTCATATATTATGGAAACATATTAATTGTAAGAAATATGTAAGAAATTGCTAGGATTCGGATATAATAGGTGCAGTAATATTAGGCAGAGAGCACAAATCCTAGGACTTGATTTAACACCTTCTGATAAAACACTTACTGGTACAGTACATTTTCTTTTAATAGGCAACAATTTCTTGCGCAGCGGTTGCTTGGTAGGCCTAGGCCCTTCAAGGGGAATCGCGCCACGGGTGTAGTTTGTTTTCTACTTCTAATACATAAGTGTAGGAGTACAAGATCACGAACTTTTCAGTGTCAACTTTTCTCAGAGAAGCAAGTTAGACTTCAAATGAAAACAATGCGTTGTGTGAAAAAATAAAGGCGTAGCGATTGTAAAAATAGAAAATTGGTTTCCGGAAATATTGGATTAGGATTCATAAAGACTGCAAACAGTACTTTTGCACTACCAGCGGGCAATGTGATGACAGTAGGGGAGTAGTGCCGATTTAAACCCACAGCCTACTTTCCTGGTGACGTCACATACTAACCCGCAATACATTCAGGGGCAAAGTCGATATCACTCGAACCCATGGTCCGATTTTGACATGCGACATATCGTTGGACTCGGGGTGACACCCTCTTTCCAATGTACAACTTATTTCAACCCCAAAATAAAACCTACCCTAACTAGGGGGTGAAATTGTATTCTTTTAGGGAAAGTCTCTTTTCAAATGCGACATGTATAAGGGGCGCTGCTATGAACTTAAACGCTGTTGCTCATAAAGCGCATGCGTTTTGCTGGATGCCGCTATGAATTAACATTTTTGTTTTTGTTTTTTACGCATGCGCACTTGAGGATTTTGTAAATAATTATTTATGGATGAGTTTTTTTTATTTAACCAAAAGATTGAAAATTAATAGGTCAAGTGCTTTTTAATATCTTGCAAACTTAAAAGGCTACGGACTTGTATGAGGGATCGTTGGATTTGGGATGACGCCCCGTTTTTTAACGTAGTTTTGATTTTTGTCAAAAGGGCCTAAATACACTTTTTGTTAATATGTTGAGAACCAATAAGGACTTGTATGAGGGGTCGTTGGATTTGGGATGACGCCCCGTTTTTGAATGTTGTTTTGATTTTTTTCAAAAGGGCCTAAGTACACTTTTGTTAATATTTTGCGAACTAAGAAGGCTACGGACTTGCAGAGGGGTTCTAGCACTTGGGGATGATGCCCTGTTTTTGAATAGATTTTTTGATTTTTGTCAAAAGGGCCTAATGCCCGTTGCTCACGGTAAAATTTTCCTTCAAATTTAATGTACAATAATTTAATTTTATAAAATTTCTGTTGATCACGGTCAAATTCAAGTTTTATAAAACCTTTGATAAAACTTTCCATACAATAGGACATGTTCTATTCCGTAAAATTAATTTTACGAAACGAACCAATCAGGGAAGCTGACATGAAGATGATGCTGGCGCCACGTGGTGAGAAGATTGTGAAGTTCACTTGTAAACTAACACTTCGAAAATGGCAGGCTCCGACTGGACTAAGCTGTTAGTGTTTTACTGGACGAGTACCAGAAATATCAGTGTTTGTATGAGGTTAAAACGCCCATATACCACAATAGAAATGCAAGAAGGGAGGCAGAAATCTGAATCACCGAATATGTTTCACAAATTCGACCGAACACACGCCAGGCTAATGTGAAGGCGAAGATAAACGGGCTTCGAACTCACTTGCAGTCTCATTTCAGGAGAAGTGGCTTATTGATATTGATATTTTTCGTCATGTTAGTCTCCTGTCGAATAATTTTGGGACCAACAAGATCTAGGAGTTTTTTAAAACTGCTTTCCTCCATTCTTAGAAAATTCCTACATGAAATCTGATCTTCTAACCTCAACTCATTTTCAACCAAGGACAGCAATCCTCTACTCTTCTTTTTATCCATTCCCGAGTCCAGGACTTCCTAGCATTTCTTTTCTTCCTTTTTACCACTGTACGACATATAATTGTAGCTAAAGCAGCAATTTTTGCTTTGTTTGCTGGAGCCATACTCTCAAACCAATGTGTGTTGAACAGCTGATTCTTGGTTCAGGAGTTTGTCGGTAGATGGCGATCCTGATGCATCCACGGATTTTATAAAATAATTTTACCGTGAACAACACAGCTTGCTTTCGTCAAATTTTTATAAAATTAGTTGTAAAATAAATTTTAAGAAACATTTTACCGTGAGCAACGGGCATAACGCCCTATTTTTTAAAATCTGTTTAAATTTTAATTAAGAGTGGTCGTTGAGAGAGCCGGTACTGCTGTTATGTGTCTCAACGAGCCTGTTGTCGAGCACAGTGACCATGCCCAGAAGAAATGAATTGCTATTTTGGCGGAATGGCGGGGCAGCTTATGACGGTTTTGTTATATTTCCTATGACGGATGGAGGCAATTATTTGAAAATGTGTGCTAGTTTTTTTACCCTAAAGGGTATCTTTAACGTTTTAGTCAACGGTGATGAGCGAGACCTCTCTCTGACACAGCAGACAGTTGTAGGATATGACCAAGTGGTTCTAGGACGTGGTGAAAGTATGTGGTTAACATGGTCAAGTAATGAGGATGACCGCTTGCTAATTATTATTATTATTATTATTATAATTACAGTAAAATGTTTAAAATAATAATAATAATAATAATAATAATAATAATAATAATAAGACAAAGAGTCCTGCTCGCTGGAGACTGAATACACGACCTGGCCAGGCCTTGCTAGAGCGACTGCTGATAACACAAGAATGTCTAAGTGGGTAGGAAGTAAGGGGTCAGGTTACTTGGCTGGTAGAGGCTAGCAGGTCTGTCGTTTAAACAGACTTGGTAGAGGCTAGCAGGTCTAGGCGTTTAAACAGAGACCGCCATGTTGGTTCCTAGACAGTCGTACTAGCGATGTATAAGAGGCAGCCATTTTGCTTCTTTATTAAAGACATGAAACTAGTATAAGGTACACAAATTTTATAAAGCTTAAGGAATGTGGAGAAGCGTGGGAACACATGCGAGACAGAACTTAGTTCAAGGTCAAAACGCTGAGAAAATGCAACTCTCTCTGTTGCTAAGCAGACTGATAACGATTGTGTTAGTCATGCACTTGCCATTTTTGCAAACGGACGTATAGAGTAGAGCTCTGAACTGAACTTTGGAATAAAATCCTTTTGTTTTTGGTAAGTACATATGAATAATTATTTTCATGATATTATGCTAATGAACCATAAAGTTATAGTTATTGAGAAGGTAATAAAGGATTTTATTTATTTATTTGTTTGCAGATAAGCGGTATAGCTGTCATGTCTGAGAGAGAAGAAACCATTGCACTTTTGAGCCCACTAGAAGGAAACAGCAACAAGCCACTGCAAGTGAAGGTGAGATTTTTTTTAAACTAACTTGTTTCATTTTTTGTTTCATATTTTATTTTATGAAATGCATGTATTAACCTAAATTTAGGTATTTATAGCGGTTTATTTTATTTATTTTTAGAAACTTGGAAAGAAAAGCCTTACCGCCGTAGCGGTTGCTGAAAACCCGAGACGCAGTAGAGTGCAACATTGTTTCCAGGCAGTGAACAATTGAAAACTCAGGTAAGTCTAACTTAAAATTGCTATTCCATTATACAACTAATCAAAATCCATAGACAAAAAAATATTCATTACATGAACATGACTGGGACGATGATTGCTTTGTTGATTAATGACTACGTATTGGCAAACGGTGTAAGACCATATTGGTTGTTGACCGGGAAAAGTACAAGGCCATGTTGGATTTTCTAAAAACAAAAATTTTAATTTAATTTATGGGTGGTTCCCTATGGACTCAAAGAATATCCACAGGTTTGAACATGATAATCTGAACAAAATGACTTGACAATCATTGATTTTATTTATATATTGGTTGAAGGGGGAAGTAAATGACTGTAGGTTTATAAAAAAAAGTATATGGGTTACTGTTAGTGCAGACATACAGTTTATTTTTTAAATATTATTCATTGAGTTTTTTATTTAATGCCAATTAACGTTAACGTTTTATTTACAAGTATTGATTGATTGATTGAGTGATGGGTTATTTTGTTTGTTTTTGGGTGTGGTCATGCGCCGTTAACGTAGTGAACAGACAGAGAACAAGCATACATTGTGCTTTAAAGTACTCTGTGCAACGTTAATAACTTGCAATAAGAAAAAGTTTTATTATAACACATGGCGTTAGTACCAAATACAACAAGTGAGCAAGTGTGTTTACCACGTGGGTTAAATTTAAAATCAGAACATGATCGTTGGTTAACATTTGAATCCTGGCCTGTAGGCTTTTTGTCGGCCAATAAATTTGCAAAATCCGTTTTTCTTTACTTGAACCGAGAAAATGTGGTGCGCTGTGTGTTTTGTCGTATTGAACTTTCACACCGGGAAGAAGGGGATGATCCTTTTCCAGACCATTTGCGATGGTCTCCTTGTTGTCCTTACATGCTTGGAAAACAAGTGGGTAACCTACCAGTGTATCCATTTTACCGAACCACAAGGCCATTGGCTACTACATACGTTGCTGAATCACAAATAAATAATAATAATGATGTATTTATTACCAGCCAACGGTAGTGTTGATATATGTGGTCCATATGCCAAAGACAGTGTTGAATTGGCGTATGCATTTGAAAAATTGGGAGTTTGCAAGACTAAAGGAAGGAAGCTTGTAGTTTAACGTGACCGTTAATCTTGAGATCATGAGCCACGGGACCTCCTTTTTACGTGGAATCCGAACCACAGGACATGGCATTTCACTCCGAAAATCTCACATGCATTGACCGGGAATCGAACCCGGACCGCCTTGGTGAGAGGCATATAGCTAGACCGCTGAGCCACCACGCCCCCAAGACTAAAGCACTAGCACACCCAGAGTACAGCTCTGTTGAAAAACGTTTAGAATCTTATAAAAATGTTTGACCATTAATATTAAAACACCTTACCAAACAGCTAAGTGAAGCTGGATTTTTTATACTGGTGAAGGATATAACAATATGTTTTTATTGTGGATTTGCTTCAAAGGATTGGCAAATGACTGATGACCCTTTTGTGCAACACGCTCGTTGGTTACCTAACTGTAAATACATGGTGTTGCTTAAAGGTCAGGAATTTGTGAACAACACTATTCGTAAAGAAAACGTGATTGCAGCACAAGACATAAAAGTGCCTTTAGAGTTAGAACACGCGGAGCAAATGCATAAGGCTGAAAGAAAAGACTTGTCTTACCAACAGATACAAAAGTGTGACCAACAAATATGTAAAATTTGTTATCAAGATGAACTAGGTGTTGTATTTTTGCCTTGTGGACACATGATAACACTTGTTCTATATGCAGAAAAGTAGTATCTGCTACAGTTAGGGCATTTCTTGCATAACTAGTATAATTTATTCGCCATGCACAGTGCAAAATCCCTAATTGCACAATATTATTAAAGCTGTTTTAGAGTGTAATAGATATGCTTTTGTTTTGTTTATAGACTACTACAATGAATGTTTTGAATACTGTGGGACAATCATGTGGCTTAGAGACAAAGAAGCTCAGCGAATTGCCAACGCATATTCCATTCCGCATTATCAAGATTCGGAAATTGAAAACAGCATATGGTGATCGTGTACTTTGTGTATGTGAAAACTTTGAGACATTTCTGCCTATACGGTTTAATGATATGTCGGAGAGTGTTTATGATGAAGTCAATAATGCTGTGCAACCTGTACACCTAATTTATGAAGGTTTTAAAAACAATAGGTGCATGGTTCGTTTTAATTAAATAAAAAAACAAATAAGAAATAATAATGGAAAATATAAGTAATGACAATGGACTGAAAAAGAAAGAAAATATGTGTATAAAATAGTAATGTTTTAGTGTTTAGTGTTGTCTTTAAAAATATTGTGATGAAACAAAAAAAAACAAGAAATGTATATAAAGTTTGTAAATAAATGCAAAATGATGTTACAATGCTGTTTTATTTTATACAAAGTTAGTATATTTAAGATTGCAGAGTATACATGATTATGACAATAAATGCACACTGAATACAAGCCTTTCTCTCTTTACAATAGTCTGTTATAGTTTTCAACACAAGGCTTGATGTAGATCATTTTTCAACAGAGCTGTACTATGGCTGTGCTAGTGCCTTAGTCTTGCAAACTCCCAATGTTTCAAAATCACACGCCAATTCAACACTGTCTATGGCATATGGACCACATATATCAACACTACCGTTGGCTGGTAATACATTATTATTATTATTATTATTATTATTATTTATTTGTGATTCAGCAACGTAAGTAGTAGCCAATGGCCTTGTGGTTCGGTAAAATGGATACACTGGTAGGTTACCCACTTGTTTTCCAAGCATGCAAGGACAACAAGGAGACCATCGCATATGGTCTGGAAAAGGATCATCCCCTTCTTCCCAGTGTGAAAGTTCAATACGACAAAACACACAGCGCACCACAACTTCTCGGTTCAATTAAAAAAAACGGATTTTGCAAATTTATGTGCCGACAAAAAGCCTACAGGCCAGGATTCAAATGTTAACCAATGATCATGTTCTGATTTTAAATTTAACCCACATGGTAAACCAACTTGCTCACTTGTTGTATTTGGTACTAACGCCATGTGTTATAATAAAACTTTTTCTTATTGCAAGTTATTAACGTTGCACATAGTACTTTAAAGCACAATGTATGCTTGTTCAATGTCTGTTCACTACGTTAATGGCGCATGACCACACCTAAAAACAAACAAAATAACCCATCACTCAATCAATACTTGTAAATAAAACGTTAACGTTAATTTGCATTAAATAAAAAACACCATCAAAATAAATAAAAAAATAAACTGTATGTCTGCACTAAGAGTAACCCATGTACTTTTTTTTATAAAGCTACAGTCATTTACATCCCCCTTTAACCAATATATAAACAAAAATCAATGAATGTCAAGTCATTTTGTTCAGATTATCATGTTCAAACCTGTGGATATTCTTTGAGTCCATAGGGAACCACCCATAAATTAAATTAAAATTTTTGTTTTTAGAAAATCCAACATGGCCTTGTACTTTTCCCGGTCAACAACCAATATGGTCTTACACCGTTTGCCAACACATAGCCATTAATCAACAAAAAGCAATCATCGTCCCAGTCATGTTCATGTAATGCATATTTTTTTGTCTATGGATTTTGATTAATGGTAAAATGGAATAGCATTTTTAAGTCAGACTTACCTGAGTTTTCAATAGTTCACTGCCTGGAAACAATGGTTGCACTCTACTGCGTCTCGGGGTTTCAGCAACCGCTACGGCGGTAAGGCTTTTCTTTCCAAGTTTCTAAAAATAAATAAAATAAACCGCAATAAATACTTAAATTTAGGTTAATACATGCATTTCATAAAATAAAATATGAAACAAAAAATGAAACTAGTTTTAAAAAAATAATCTCACCTTCACTTGCAGTGGCTCGTTGCTGTTTCCTTCTAGTGGGCTCAAAAGTGCAATGGTTTCTTCTCTCTCAGACATGACAGCTATACCGGTTATCTGCAAACAAATCTATCTATATATACAAAAATCAATGTAACGTGATAGTTTGTCTGTGGGTGTGTATGTCTCCTATGCGTTCATATACCATTCGTCCGATTGCGATGAAACTTGGGTGAGATGTTGAGTACACTCCAAGGAAGGTTTCTGACTTAGTAAATCCATTTTACAGTAGGTAGCGCACGCGTAGATTCAACAAATGAGCGACGATGCGCGAAGCATTTCAACAAAGTCCCGAATGCATTCATATACCATTCGTCCGATAGGATAGCTATGAAACTTGCGTAAAATGTTGTGTACACTGCAGGGAAATTTTCTGGCTAAGTACATCCACTTTACAATAGGCAGCGCACGATTAGATTCAACAAATGAGCTTGTAATATGTTCATAACGGCAAACTATTACTTGTTATTTATATATTTAGATGTATTATTATTATTATTATTATTATTATTATTCGTACTTAATTGATAGAATTCTTTATTATTATTATTAAGTTTAGATTCAAGGCTAACTGAGCCATGGAGATGTTTTATTACACACGATAACTCCAATTATTTTCGCTATTTGAATCAAAGGGATTCGACATATTTCAGTTATTCTACAGTATGTTAACTTGTGAGGTGACCAAAGCCATGAGACCCTTTTCTTATTTTCCTAAGACAGATTTTAAAACCGTGGCGAGTGCAATTATTCTGAGTGACACGCACAGCGGGGGGCTCTCCGCTGAGTAAGCGAACAATGGACAGCCTGGTACAACAGATTTCAAGAGATTAGTGTCAAAGGAGCTATCTGGCTTGACAAGGTGTGTCTGTACTAAGTGAAGAGGAGTTTAACTGGTGTTTTCTAAGAAGGACTCGGGGTCTAATGGAACGTATCTCTGAGACAGAAGACCATAGCAACGGTATTTTGATTGGTCGACGAAGGTTTATTTTCTGCAAGAGTGGGGAGAAAGACGGATGGCACTTGAGGGCTGGCGCGTTTAAGGAAGGAGTCACTCACTACTGTGAATCTTATTGGGAATGAAGTAAGTCATTCATACCGTCTATAGTTTGGACTTGATTGTGCATATAAGACATATTTCTTCGTCTTTCCATGCAATAACGACAATGGTTGTGTTTTTGGCCAAAGTCGGTAAAGTGATTTATGGAGTTAGAACTTCGTCACTGATCAAGCTAGCAGCTAAATCTACATCATCGCTGCTCAGTAAATATAATTAACGGAACTTATCTGCTGGGATCCTTCAAGACGTCATTCCAAGAGATGGATCAACGCCGCAGGGACAACTACAAGTCTTAAATATGGAGACCAATTCCTTCGACACGCAACCTCGGTAAGCTAGGCTGACATATTATTCAAAATCTCTTCTTTTATATTTCTGGCAAGTAACTTCACAGTTTTGGAAATAACGTTAAATTTAATATCGGTCTCATCACTTTTCTCGCCCCTCAGGTTAACATAACTTCAGTAAAGTATTTACTATTTATTATTATTAACTTTTCATATTTTGTTTTTGTGTAGAATTAAATTCAGTATTTTAATCCATGCCTTGCTTTCCTTTTTCAGTAGTTAGAAGTACATGTAAGTCATCCCTTATCCCCAATGCAAAAACTAACTGGTTGATTACTTTGATTTCGCCACGGGCTGGGAGAAAGAGGTCTCAGGTGCTCCACTGATGTTAATTTATCATTATTTGTGTTTCTTTTATTGGTCTTCAACACTTTGTTGCGACCACGGCGCCCAACATTTCATTTTGAGAGCACTACTGAAGGTAAGTTCACAATACCAGTGTGTATTAACGTGTCTCAATTCATTTCATGACCTATTGCATTTATCATCCAACAGTTGTAGCAGTTCTTAGTGCCCCATGTTGGTAGCGACAAATGTAACTGTTTACCTTTGCCTAAGCTATGTTGTTTTAATGGGCGCCAAGACCTCAATGCAATGCTGAAATCTAAATTTGTATTTAACAACGTCTAGCTCTGGCAGAACACATTCAAGACTCTATTCACTCAGATCGTGGTATGATTTGATCATTAACCCAACAAACAATTGTATCAGGAGAAGGAATTGGTCTATATCTAATGCTACCTACTGAAAGCAAAGATTGCATCGTAAAAGAAATGAATTTATTATAGAAAACAAGTATAGCAAAATTAATAATAATAATAACTATAAAATTTAAATTGGAGCGTTGTGATTTGAATATTACCGATAGAAAATTACGTGAAAACGGAGTCTGATAAATTGATTTTACTCTTATTTCCAAGCTATGAAGTTACTGAAATATGAAATGTAGAACAAAGAAAATGAGAGATTGCGTATTTCTGCGTCATTGGCGCTTACCACTGGAAATTGCCAAAGCATTTCCCTCGTTCTTGAAGATGTTGTGAGCTTCCCACAGTCTCCTGGACGTCGTCATCTCCGTCGGAATTTGATGATATTCTGGTAGATTAGATAATTCTATGGTCCGTACCTCGGACCCAAACACTCGTACAACCAAGTTTTACAAAAGTTCGTCGCTAACTCCACTGAACATCGGAGCGACACGCACTTGCGACCGTACACCTCAAGTATTTCACAGATAGTCCTCTTCCACGGAACATCGGAGCGATTCCCGCGTATATCCACACTCGGCAAGAACTACACAGATTGTCCTTGTTTCACGGCGCGTCGAACGATATATGCACCTGTTGGCTCCCCCACCATGGTACCGACATCTAGCTTACGTCGTCGCCACTGATTGGCTGCACCCTACGCGCTAGATCCCCACTCCTTCCTCATTACACTCCGCGGGAGGGAGAAGTCGATTTCCGTTTCCACAATTCGCCTTTTCTAGACCTTGCGACCCAAGATTGCGTCATGCTCCTCGACAAGATTCAGCGTGTACTTGAAATCCCAGTGAGTCATCTCTCTCAAATACCCTAACTGACAAAAACTCCGTAAAATTCCGTAATCAGATAATTTTCTATGATATCGTCGTTCGTAATAATTTGCTTGATAGCGTTTTCTAAGACATAGAAAACCTATCTGAATGCTAATAATTTTTATAAAATGCTCCGAAAATACCTTAATAATAATTATAATAAATTAATAATAATAATAATAAATTAACATGAAAAATTATCTTGGCTGAACAATTTGCCGCGTAAATAAATATAGAATGGCTTCCTACTGACTTATGCCAGTTGCATAAAACCCCACGAAAAATACGTTACATATTCGCCTCGGATCATCGGATGATTTACCGTGACGACGGTCCATTATCCGATTATCCCAGACACGTTAATAAACCCCATCCAAAATACATATTACATAAACGAAATCACCCTAAATTACAGATATATACACTCATATTTTTTCTTCACGCACTTTGCGTCAAAGTTTGTTGTCACTATGGATTGCACTTTGCAACCAGTCCAATGTTTTACATATGGAATAGTGTTCCACGGATATTTCCGCCTCTCAAATTTCTCTATGTTGGAGAAATAGACATAATTAATGTGTGAGGACTATGTATTTATGATGTCATATCACACGCATTGAAGGTGTTCTGATATATTTATATCACCATAGAACTCCCTAATTTCACTGGAGGTCCCCTCCTTATGGTGACATTTAATTCCACTTATCACTGAGCACACGATCACACTACTGTGGCAGCGCCTCGTGACCATAATACTTAATCTCTCTTTAAAGTATATTAAATTAATATTGACTTCTGAAAAAAAACCAGTAAATGCGCATTACATATAACACCAAATATTTCTGTGCCGTAATCGCCCTGTCTTGTTAAGTTCCCGTTAACCATATTCTACTTAATACTAGTTCTCAACACAGACCATTTCTCCTCACTCAAATAATACCATTGTACAAATTATCTTAAATTACACACTTACAAATCTTACATGGCGAGGCCGTAAACAGAAATCACGTGTGCTGATATGTATGAGTTTCATGAAGGACTGTCTCGCATTCTGATGGCCCATCTTTTGCCTCGTGGACGCCTTAAGCAAAAATACCATGTACAAGCGCTCACCCATCTCTTGGAGGCAAATGGGAATTCACCAGCGCTACCAAATTCTGGCCTTGGTGTATCGAGACATTTTAGTGCTCAACAGCATCCGACAATCCCGTCATATTTCCCTGTACCTTAAAAACTCTCATTTACTTACATACTACCCCCCTGTGTGACTTCTGATACGCCTGCCTGGAAGACCATCTCCTCCCACGCACCAAATACCACACTTACTCATTTGATAGGCTGGCTCGCCAGCTAAACACACTCACTTTATGACACATATTTTCGTAGACTATGTATATTATACGTTCCGTATAATCTGTTTCCCTCACTATTCTCCAGCACATATGCTGTTTTCCCAATATGTTTGGAAACTATAAATGTTTCTCCGTCACCTGCTTCCAACCTTGCAAGTGGCTCCCTTAAATGAACGTCATCACGTTGCTCTACCTAGCGTATTTCTCAGTGTCTGTAACGATGCCCTGTTGCTACTGTCCACACATGCACATATTAAAATACCATCCTCTGCTTTAACCACAGGATAATCCCTACATAAATTAGTGTCCCTCGATAGCATGTCTGCAAGAATGTTATCTTTACCTTTAATATATTTTACTGTGAATTCGTATTCCTGCAGAGCAAGAATCCACCTACTAACTCTGTTAGAACTGAGTTTACAAGTCCTCATATACAGTAATGCATGGTGATCTGTGTGGATCTCAAATTTCCCCCCTACTAAATACATTCTAAATTTCCCTAAACTGAAAACAATACCTAAAAGCTCTAACTCAGTAATCGTGTATCTTTTCTCCGCTGCTGTCAGTCCTCGCGAGGCTAAAGATACAATGCACAGATTACCCTCATCATCTTTCTGACATAATACTCCAGCAATGCCTATATGTGAAGCATCTGTCATAACCACATATTCCTTATCTTTTAACGGATATTTCAGCACTACAGCTTTCTCAAAACCTTCCTTCAGCGCTCTAAAAGCCTGATCATGCTTAGACTCCCATCTCCACCGAGTCCCACTTTTAAGCAATTCCCTGAATGGTTCTACCAACCCTGAGTATTTAAGAACGAACCTCCTGAAAAAGTTGCAAATTCCCAGGTAAGTTTTTAACTGTTTAACATTCTGTGGCACCTCTGCGTTAAGTATCTTATTAACCCTACTTTCCTCTGGTGTTACACCTCTACTCGACACTCTATGACCTAAAAATGTCACTTCTGACTGACAGAATGACGACTTAGACAGCTTCAAAGTGAACCCTGCCTGATCTAACTTCTGAAAAACTATATTTAAATGACATAGATGCTCCTCAAAACTGCGTGAACTAATTACCATATCATCAATGTAAATGGTTACAAACTCTCCTGTGTCATCCCCTAATGCGATGTTTAAAGCCCTAATTAAAGCTGCTGAACTACTCTTTAACCCATAAGGTGTTCTACAAAATTGATAAAGGTTATATTTATGACTAAAAGCTGTAAATGGTCTATCTTCGTACATAAGTGGCACTTGCCAAAAACTGGAACTCAAATCTACACAAGTGAAATACTTCTTCCCCTCAAATGTTTGCATTAATTCCTCTATTGACATAGATTTCAGCTGATCTGAACTAATTCTACTGTTAACCAAACGAGCGTCTAAACAAATACGAACAGTGCCGTCGGTCTTGGGTACCGTGATCAAAGAATTAACATATGGACTGTTCGAGTGCTCAATAATCCCATCTTCAAGCATCTGATTAATTTGTGCCTCAACTGCACTCTGATAAGCGAAAGGTACAGGATATCTATGTCCTGTGAATACTGACCTATCAATAACGTTCAATGAATGTGTATAGCAATTGGCCATACCAATGCGATCGTCAAAAACTCTCCTATTACACAATAACACATCATAGAGCCGAACACACTGTTCATCCTCTATATTTCCCTGAAATGCAGCTTCACGTAACGAGTCCTCTAGACTTCCGTTCGTAATCACACTGCCCACAAAACATGGAGAACCCCGCTCTACGGCTGGCGATATCTCATTTAAAGTACAAATCACACCTACAATACTACTCCTCTGAATATGGTCATTGAACGCTACTTCTACTTCAGAATCTCCCCATTTAAATTTCAAACTCCCTACATCATAACATAAGTTACCAGACACTCTACTTAGCCACTCTGAACCCAAGATAACACTGAATACTAAATTTGGAATTACAAGGCAAATCTGCTTCTCTACATGATTATTAATTTTAATGTCTACTAAAACTTGCTTAGAAATTACTTTAGACCTCTTCCCAACAGCTGTGATAACAAAAGTGCTTTTAATTGGCATCTCCTCAAAATTTACTCCAGTTCCTTTCATTTTATCATAAAATGCACTACTTATGCAACTCTTCATACAACCACTATCAATTAAAACATCTGTGTACGCCTCGGACACGTTAAATTTAACTATGGGGCTCTTACTAACCACTTCCTGAATAATACCTTCATCATTTAGTTCATGTAATAATTCATTTCTTACATTTAGGTCATAGGGTTCCTGTATAATTGTATGGACAGGGCATGCTACAGACTGAGATTCTGACCTTACTTCGCAGCCTGGTTCGCGTTTAAAGAACCGCTACAGCTGGCCGTAGTACTAGTTACTACTGCACTGGTCTGGTTGTTCTGAGTTGTGTTGTCATTGTTTGGCTGTATATTACTACCACTAGGCTGTCCTCTTCCTTGACCCCTATTCTGGTTGTAATTATTGTCATTATAATTTCTCCCTTGATTTCCCCTGAAATAATTGTTTCTCCCTTGATTTCCCCTGTAATCATTGTTCCTCCCTTGATACTGATTACCATAGCCATTTCCTCTGTTCTGATTTAGCTGATTATTATTATTTCTATTTTGAGCATTGGCCCCTTCGCCACCGTTCCCTTGAACTTCCTGATGCCTGGCTTCATTAGGTCTATTATTATTATTACCCTGGTTCCTATTGAAATTGTCCTCATAACCCCCTCTCCCTAGTGCATCAAATGTGCTTAACAAACTTTCTACTTGTGATATAGTCTTTACATTCTGGATACAAGCAGCCTCCTTGATCCTATAGGGAAAGTGCCTAAGTAGCAACCTTACCACATCACTTTCCTCCTTCAAGCCATCCAGATATTTACACACTAATACCTGCCCTAAAAAGTATTCGGTCATGGTGGAGCTTCCTTTAGGGTTATATTTACCACACACTACTCCCTCACGATGCTGCGACTGAATAACCTCATTCCAGAACTTTTCACAGAATTTTATTTTAAAATCATTCATATCAGTAAACTTGTCTCTGTAGACAGCAAACCAATTCCTCGTTTCCCCCACAAACACTTGTTCTAAAATTTCAACTACCTGGCACCACTCAATACTACCATTTTCCAACCTCTCCCCGAATTTATTTTCTATAGTGTTCATGAACTCCATTGGGCACCCCTGTCGATTGCTGAACTTACCCAGTTCTACCTCCCTGTGTGTGCTATTCACAAAAACTGGCCTATTCTGACTATTTTCTTGCCTGATCCTAGCTTTTAATTTTAACTCTAATTCTGCGATTTTCTCCTCAGCCTTCCTCTCAATACTGTTTACTGTTAATTTAATGTTTCCTTCTGATTCTTCTACTTTATCATATAGCTTTGCTTGTTTCTCCTCAATCTTGCTAATGCTCTCTTTATTACTCTCTCTTAAATCATTTACTTCTGCAACTATTTGTGAGTGGACTTTCTCAATTCTACCCCCCAGCTGTTCCTTAACCTCTTTAGTAGCTACCTGAATTTTGTCAATTTCTCCCCCCAATTGCTTTTTGACCTGCTGTGTTTCCAGTTGCACTAGTTCTTTTAAATTTTCAGCCTGTGTACTGATTCTAATTTCCAACTCCTCCTGTACTTTTCCTAATTTTCTGTCTACATCTGCAATAATCTCTTTAGCCTTTTCTTCCATCACCCCCCGGATCTCACCTCTAATCAGTTCGAATTTGTCACTCATTTCCCTACTGTTTTGTTCTAATCTGGCGTTTAAACTATCGCTCAATTCCCTATTACTCTCTTTATTTTCCCTACTGTTTTGTTCTAGTTTAGCGTTATTCTGTTCTAACTTTGCATTTAAAGCTTCTGTACTTTCTTTATTTTCCCTACTGTTTTGTTCTAATTTAGCGTTATTCTGTTCTAACTTTGCATTTAAGGCATCACTACTAACTTTGTTCTGATACATAAACTCGAGAAGTAAAGTTTTTAATTCTGGTTGGCCGCCTACACTCCCTGTTTCAGTATCGGGATTTACCTCCGCTACCCCGGTACTACCATCACTCGACATACTGCTCGTATCATCACTCTCCCGTTGATGACCACTACGTAACCTCATCTGTCTTTCTTTCTCATCCCCCATAATGATATACACTGATACAGACAAATAACCCCCAAAATACAGGCACAGAAATATATACCCTTCTCCTTCCACAAATGCTATTAGGTTTTCAGTCCCACGTTGGGCGCCAAATGTAGCAGTTCTTAGTGCCCCATGTTGGTAGCGACAAATGTAACTGTTTACCTTTGCCTAAGCTATGTTGTTTTAATGGGCGCCAAGACCTCAATGCAATGCTGAAATCTAAATTTGTATTTAACAACGTCTAGCTCTGGCAGAACACATTCAAGACTCTATTCACTCAGATCGTGGTATGATTTGATCATTAACCCAACAAACAATTGTATCAGGAGAAGGAATTGGTCTATATCTAATGCTACCTACTGAAAGCAAAGATTGCATCGTAAAAGAAATGAATTTATTATAGAAAACAAGTATAGCAAAATTAATAATAATAATAACTATAAAATTTAAATTGGAGCGTTGTGATTTGAATATTACCGATAGAAAATTACGTGAAAACGGAGTCTGATAAATTGATTTTACTCTTATTTCCAAGCTATGAAGTTACTGAAATATGAAATGTAGAACAAAGAAAATGAGAGATTGCGTATTTCTGCGTCATTGGCGCTTACCACTGGAAATTGCCAAAGCATTTCCCTCGTTCTTGAAGATGTTGTGAGCTTCCCACAGTCTCCTGGACGTCGTCATCTCCGTCGGAATTTGATGATATTCTGGTAGATTAGATAATTCTATGGTCCGTACCTCGGACCCAAACACTCGTACAACCAAGTTTTACAAAAGTTCGTCGCTAACTCCACTGAACATCGGAGCGACACGCACTTGCGACCGTACACCTCAAGTATTTCACAGATAGTCCTCTTCCACGGAACATCGGAGCGATTCCCGCGTATATCCACACTCGGCAAGAACTACACAGATTGTCCTTGTTTCACGGCGCGTCGAACGATATATGCACCTGTTGGCTCCCCCACCATGGTACCGACATCTAGCTTACGTCGTCGCCACTGATTGGCTGCACCCTACGCGCTAGATCCCCACTCCTTCCTCATTACACTCCGCGGGAGGGAGAAGTCGATTTCCGTTTCCACAATTCGCCTTTTCTAGACCTTGCGACCCAAGATTGCGTCATGCTCCTCGACAAGATTCAGCGTGTACTTGAAATCCCAGTGAGTCATCTCTCTCAAATACCCTAACTGACAAAAACTCCGTAAAATTCCGTAATCAGATAATTTTCTATGATATCGTCGTTCGTAATAATTTGCTTGATAGCGTTTTCTAAGACATAGAAAACCTATCTGAATGCTAATAATTTTTATAAAATGCTCCGAAAATACCTTAATAATAATTATAATAAATTAATAATAATAATAATAAATTAACATGAAAAATTATCTTGGCTGAACAATTTGCCGCGTAAATAAATATAGAATGGCTTCCTACTGACTTATGCCAGTTGCATAAAACCCCACGAAAAATACGTTACACAGTGAGCAAATCACCATCATAAAAACACATTACAGGTGTCGCCAAAGCGTAGGGCACGAAAACCAGATAGTATTTGTAATTGGGGAACGGTATTATCTTTGTGCTTGTGTTTTGTGGGGGATTTAAATTGTGGTGTATCAGTATGGCTGATAAGGACCAGATGAAGCTTAGGAGTGGTCAACAGTTGAGTGGTGATATGGTAGAGGAGAATGTGGGGGAGGAGAATAGTCAGTTGGCAGAAGATGGTCCGAAGTTGATGGAAGGGAGATCGGAGGTTGATCCCAATACCAGTAAGGAGATGTCGGTGGAAATAAGTGAAGGCATTATGAGCATGTTAAGGTTGTTGAATAACAAATTAGAATCCACTAATAATAAACTAGATAATACCAGTCAGGAAATAAATGCTAAATTGGAAAGTCACAGTCAGGAAATGAATGCTAAATTGGATAGTCACAGTCAGGAAATAAATGCTAAATTAGAAAGTCACAGTCAAAAAATAAATGCTAGATTAGAGAGTAATAATCAAGATTTGAGTGATAAGTTAGAAGCCACTAAAGCTAGACTTGAACGTAATAATATGCAGATAAACAGGAAATTAGATCAGAATAACTCTGAAACTAGTAATAAAATTGAGGAATTGAATAAGAGGATAAACGGTGTAGTGGAAAGTAGCGAGGAGTTGCGTAGGAAATATGAGCGGATGAAGGAAAGTATATTGGATGTCCAAGAGACGATAAGGGAAGAGATGAAAAGTCAGTTAAAAGAAACAGTAGAGGAAGTCAGGGTAGAAGTTGAGAATAAGCTTGAAATTTTAGGCAATAAAGTTGACCAGACTAGTCAACAGGTGATAGAAAGAGTGCAAGAAGTAAGGGTAGAAATTATGGAACGTAATGAGAAAGAGGAGAAGAAGATTAAAGGGAAGATAGGAATGGAATTAGGTAAAATAAAGAAAGTACTAAGCTCTCAGGAAATAAAAATGCAGGAAATCATAGATGAAGAGAATAGGCAGATTAGGGACGACTTTAGAGCAAGTATAGAGGAAGTTAGTAGGAGATTAGCGGAAATGGAGAAGCGGACGTTAGGCTACAGCCAGAATGAGATAGTTAAAGAACAAGATGAGCAGGAGGAAAGAGATCATAAGAGTAAAAATAAAGACAGAAAGAAAAATCAGAAGGAAAGAGCGATAGTAGAAGAAATGGTGGAAGGTGATACCATAGGAGTTGAGGGGAGGCCGGAAGATGGAGATCATAAGAGTAAAAAGAAAGAGAGAAAGAAAATTGAGAAGGAAAGAGCGATAGTAGAAGAAATGGTGGAAGGTGATACCATAGGAGTTGAGGGGAGGCAGGAAGATGGAGATCATAAGAGTAAAAAGAAAATTCAGCAGGAAAGAGCGATAGTAGAAGAAATGGTGGAAGGTGATAACATAGGAGTTGAGGGGAGGCAGGAAGATAGAAATCATGAGAGTAGAAAGAAAGAGAGAAAGAAAAATCAGAAGGAAGGAGCGATAGTAGAAGAAATGGTGGAAGGTGATACCATAGGAGTTGAGGGGAGGCAGGATGATAGAAATCATAGGAGTAAAAAGAAAGAGGAGAATAAAAATAATTTATTAGAGGAAATGGAAGCCAGGTTGAAAGAAAGAGAGAGAGAACACATTATGGAGTGGAATGAAATAGCAGATAAGGTAAGGGAAACGGTAGGAGGAGAAGTGCACTGTAGTGTCACCATTGATAGGTGTAGTACGGGAGATGGGGAAACCATTATTATAAGGAGAGAAGACAGAGTGACGATAAAGAAAGAAAGTGATGAAGTAGGGAGTGAGAAAGAAAGAAGTAATAATCGAAAGTAGAACATTTATGTAGGGTTGCAGTACTGTATGTTTACTTTGCCAACCAGTACTCTTGTGTATAAGTAATGTAGACCTAGATTTAAAAAGTGACTTGTTACGTGAATTTACCGAAGAACCCGAGGTAGCTGAGTCCTTAAATTCGAACCCTGTCGTCGAATTATTCGTGTCGAGGGCGAGTGCATGTAGTTTGTTAGATAGTAGTTTCTCTTATTTGAGGGACCATATGTTGTTTCTCAGTGCGTTGGTAAGTGCGCTTATGTGTTAGAGAATAATGGAATTAGTTTATATGGTACATATAACATTCACTCGTTACGTAAGTATGTGGCGTGAGTTGGAGAGGTGACAGCTGTTACGAAAGGGTGACCGGTGATGAACCTCTAGGACTTGATTTGAATAGGTAGCCTATGTAAGGTGGTATGAAGGCTGTTGATCTGGACTAAAAGGTTAGTGGTAACCGTAATTATGAAGGTATGTATTTGGGGAGAGACCGTGTTGGAGTTATCTCAAGGAGATAAGGGTGACAGGAGGAGTGCTCGCTGTTGGAAGGTAAGAGACTGGTTTTAAAGGAAGCTAAATGGGACTCATTAAGCACAGAGATAAGATGAATTACATAGATTTCTATATTTTGATATTATTTCAGTAGAGGTTCACATTGTAATTAATTTTCAGAGATTTTGTGTAAAGCAGTCTGTAAGCCCTATAGCTTACGTGTGACGTACGGCTGCGAAAATTGTGTTAATTTACATGTGTATGCGCGTGAGAGGTGGAATTCCCGACATATCGATTACAGTTCAGGAGAAGTTATGACTACACTATATAACATTGTAATTTGGTCGAATCTCTGTAAACTCTACTCCAGGAACTAACCCTCCGAAGTGATATTATTTCATACGTGTAGTATGGAACCGACCCGTAATGTGACATAATTATGATTGTGTCACGAGAAGAAAATTTACCGTGTGTAAATAAAGGGTAAAATATAAATATGTTCTATTTTTCAGGGTATCGATTTCGTGTATCAGGCGGTGTTTCCGCTATACAAAAACACTTGAACGCACAAGTTGCAAATGAATACAATGGGAACAATGACGTAATTACGTTGAAGATGATTGCAAATTACACTTTTACATAGAAGGGTATTATTAGATGTTGTATTTTTTCTGTGCTTTGTGTCATATTTTTTATATATTCGTGTCGGAAGAAAATCAGCACTACATTACTATGTAATATAGCGTGATCTTCTAGGGCGTTCTGTAATATGTTCATAACGGCAAACTATTACTTGTTATTTATATATTTAGATGTATTATTATTATTATTATTATTATTATTATTATTCGTACTTAATTGATAGAATTCTTTATTATTATTATTAAGTTTAGATTCAAGGCTAACTGAGCCATGGAGATGTTTTATTACACACGATAACTCCAATTATTTTCGCTATTTGAATCAAAGGGATTCGACATATTTCAGTTATTCTACAGTATGTTAACTTGTGAGGTGACCAAAGCCATGAGACCCTTTTCTTATTTTCCTAAGACAGATTTTAAAACCGTGGCGAGTGCAATTATTCTGAGTGACACGCACAGCGGGGGGCTCTCCGCTGAGTAAGCGAACAATGGACAGCCTGGTACAACAGATTTCAAGAGATTAGTGTCAAAGGAGCTATCTGGCTTGACAAGGTGTGTCTGTACTAAGTGAAGAGGAGTTTAACTGGTGTTTTCTAAGAAGGACTCGGGGTCTAATGGAACGTATCTCTGAGACAGAAGACCATAGCAACGGTATTTTGATTGGTCGACGAAGGTTTATTTTCTGCAAGAGTGGGGAGAAAGACGGATGGCACTTGAGGGCTGGCGCGTTTAAGGAAGGAGTCACTCACTACTGTGAATCTTATTGGGAATGAAGTAAGTCATTCATACCGTCTATAGTTTGGACTTGATTGTGCATATAAGACATATTTCTTCGTCTTTCCATGCAATAACGACAATGGTTGTGTTTTTGGCCAAAGTCGGTAAAGTGATTTATGGAGTTAGAACTTCGTCACTGATCAAGCTAGCAGCTAAATCTACATCATCGCTGCTCAGTAAATATAATTAACGGAACTTATCTGCTGGGATCCTTCAAGACGTCATCCCAAGAGATGGATCAACGCCGCAGGGACAACTACAAGTCTTAAATATGGAGACCAATTCCTTCGACACGCAACCTCGGTAAGCTAGGCTGACATATTATTCAAAATCTCTTCTTTTATATTTCTGGCAAGTAACTTCACAGTTTTGGAAATAACGTTAAATTTAATATCGGTCTCATCACTTTTCTCGCCCCTCAGGTTAACATAACTTCAGTAAAGTATTTACTATTTATTATTATTAACTTTTCATATTTTGTTTTTGTGTAGAATTAAATTCAGTATTTTAATCCATGCCTTGCTTTCCTTTTTCAGTAGTTAGAAGTACATGTAAGTCATCCCTTATCCCCAATGCAAAAACTAACTGGTTGATTACTTTGATTTCGCCACGGGCTGGGAGAAAGAGGTCTCAGGTGCTCCACTGATGTTAATTTATCATTATTTGTGTTTCTTTTATTGGTCTTCAACACTTTGTTGCGACCACGGCGCCCAACATTTCATTTTGAGAGAACTACTGAAGGTAAGTTCACAATACCAGTGTGTATTAACGTGTCTCAATTCATTTCATGACCTATTGCATTTATCATCCAACAGTGAGCAAATCACCATCTTAAAAAACATTACAAGCTACGACGCGCGAAGCATTTCAACAAAGTCACGTTTGCGTTCATATACCATTCGTCCGATAGCGATGAAACTAGGCTGAGATTTTGTGTGCACTCCAGGGAAGGTTTCTAGCTTAGTAAATCCCTTTAAAAATAGGTAGAGCACGAGTAGAATCAACAAATGAGCAACGGCGCGCGAAGCGTTTCAACAAAGTCCCATTTAATTTCATATACCATTCATCCGATAGCGATGAAACTTGGGTGAGATGCTGTGTACACTCCAGGGAAGGTTTCTGGCTTAGTACATACATTTTACAATAGGTAGCGCACAAGTTGATTCAACAAATGAGGGACGACGCGCGAAGCGTTTCAACAAAGTCCCGTATAAAGTCATATACCAGTCGTCTGATAGTGATAAATGTTTGGTGAATTGTTGTGTACACTCCAGGAAAGGTTTCTGGCTAAGTAAATCCATTTTACAATACGAAGCGCACGTTTATATTCAACAAATGAGTGACTACGCGCGAAGCGTTTCGACAACGTTCCGTATACGTTCACATACCATTCATCCGATTGCGATGAAATTTGGGTGAGATGTTGTGTACACTCCAGGGAAGGTTTCTGGCTGAGTACATCCATATTACAATATGTAGCGCAAGAGTAGAATCAACAAATGAGCGACGACACGCGAAGCGTTTCAACCAAGTCCCGTATGCATTCATGTACCATTCGTCCGTAGCTATGAAACTTGGGTGAGATGTTGTGTACACGTCATGGAAAATTTCTTGCTTAGTAAATCCACTATACAATATGCAGCGCACAAGTTGATTCAACAAATGAGGGACGACGCGCGAAGCGTTTCAACAAAGTCCCGTATAAGGTCATATACCATTCTGCCGTTAGCGGTGAAACTTGGGTGAAATATGGTGGACACTCCAAGGAAGGTTTCTGGCTTAGTAAATACATTTCACAGTAGGTAGCACACGAGTAGATTCGACAAATGAACGACGACATGCGGAGCGTTTCAGTACAGTCCCCTATGTCTTCATATCCCATTAGTCCGATAGCGATGAAACTTGGGTGAGATGTTGTGGACACTTACGTGACGGTTTCTAACTTAGTAAATACATTTTACAGTAGGTAGCGCACGAGTAGATTCAACAAATGAGTGACGGAGCGCGAATCGTTTAAACAAAATCAGGTATGCGTTCATATACTATTCATCCGATTGCGATGAAACATTGATCAGTTATTGTGTACCCTCAAGGGAAGGGGACTTAGTAAATCTATTTCACAATAAGTAGCGCAAGAGTAGATGCAACAAATGGGTGACGACGCGCGAAGCGTTTCAACAAAATTCCCAATTGCGTTCATATAACATTCTTCGATTGCGATGAAACCTTGATGAGTTATTGTGTACACGCCAGGGAAGGGCTTCGACTTAGTAATACATTTCTCAATAGGTAGCGCACGAGTAGATTCAACAAATAAGTGACAGCGCACGAATCGTTTAAACAAAACCCCGTATACGTGCATATACAATTCATCCGATTGCGATGAATCATTGATGAGTTATTGTGTACACGCCAGGGAAGGGTTTCGACATAGTAAATCCATTTCACAACAGGTAGCGTACGAGTAGATTCAACAAATGAGTGACAGCGATGAAACTTTTGAAAGTTGTTGTGCACGCTTCCACGAATGGTTCTAAATTAGAAAATCCATTTTACGATAGCTTAGAGGCAGTTAACATGTTGTGTATCCAAAAGCACTTCAAGAAACAGAATTTCAACGCCAACACTTTCTTTGATTGGCATTGCAACGCATGCCGGGTACAGCTTGTAAATAAATAAATAAAATCCTTAATTACCTTATCAATAACTATAAATTTAAGGTTCATTAGCATAATATCATGAAAATAATTATTCATATGTACTTACCAAAAACAAAAGGATTTTATTCCAAAGTTCAGTTAAGAGCTCTACTCTATACGTCCGTTTGCTAAAATGGCAAGTGCATGACTAACACAATCGTTATCAGTCTGCTTAGCAACAGAGAGAGTTGCATTTTCTCAGCGTTTTGACCTTGAACTAAGTTCTCCCTCGCATGTATTCCCACGCCTCTCCACATTCCTTATGCTTTAAAAAGTTTGTGTACCTTATACTAGTTTCATGTCTTTAATAAAGAACCAAAATGGCTGCCTCTTATACATCGCTAGTACGACTGTCTAGGGACCAACATGGCGGTCTCTGTTTAAACGCCTAGACCTGCTAGCCTCTACCAAGTCTGTTTAAACGACAGACTTGCTAGCCTCTACCAGCCAAGTAACCTGACGCTTTACTTCCTACCCACGTAGACATTCTTGTGTTATCAGCAGTCGCTCTGGCAAGGCCTGGCCAGGTCGTGTATTCAGTCTCCAGCGGGCAGGACTCTGTGTCTTATTATTATTATTATTAAACATTTTACTGTAATAATAATAATAATAATAATAATAATCATCATCATTAGCAAGCGGCCATCCTCAATACATGACCTTGTTAACCACATACTTTCACCACGTCCAAGAACCTCTTGGTCAAATCCTACAACTGTCTGCTGTGTCAGAGAGAGGTCTCGCTCATCACCGTTGACTAAAACGTCAAAGATCCCCTTTAGGGTTAAGAAAACCTAGCACACATTTTCAAATATTTGCCTCCATCCGTCATAGGAAATATAACAAAACCGTCATAAGCTGCCCCGCCATTCCGCCAAAATAGCAATTCATTTCTTCTGGGCATGGTCACTGTGCTCGACAACAGGCTCGTTGAGACACATAACAGCAGTACCGGCTCTCTCAACGACCACTCTTAAATAAAATTTAAACAGATTTAAAAAAATAGGGCGTTAGGCCCTTTTGACAAAAATCTAAAAATATATTCAAAAACAGGGCATCATCCCCAAGTGCTAGAACCCCTCTTCAAGTCCGTAGCCTTCTTAGTTCGCAAAATATTAACAAAAGTGCACTTAGGCCCTTTTGACAAAAATCAAAACTACATTCAAAAAAGGGGCGTCATCACAAATCCGTAGCCTTCTTAGTTCTCAACATATTAACAAAAAGTGTACTTAGGCCCTTTTGACAAAAATCAAAACTACATTCAAAAATCCAAAATCCAACGACCCCTCATACAAGTCCATTGTCTTGTAAGTTTGCGAGATATTAAAAAGCACATGACCTATTATGACCTATTAGTTTTCAATCTTTTGGTTAAATTTAAAAAAAACTCATCCGTAAATAATTATTTACAAAATCCTCAAGTGCGCATGCGTAAAAAACATAAACAAAAATGTTAATTCATAGCGGCATCCAGCAAAAAGCATGCGCTTTATGAGCAACAACGTTTAAGTTCATTTTAGCAGCGCACCTTATACATGTCGCATTTGAAAAGAGACTTTCACTAAAAAATTACAATTTCACCCCCTAGTAGGGGTAGGTTTTATTTTGGGGTTGAAATAAGTTGTCCATTGGAAAGAGGGCGTCACCCCGAGTCCAACGATATGTCGCATGTCAAAATCCGACCATGGGTTCGAGTGATATCGACTTTGCCCCTGAATGTATTGCGGGTTAGTATGTGACGTCACCAGGAAAGTAGGCTGTTGGTTTAAATCGGCACTACTCCCCTACTGATGACAAACAGCTAACTGCAGACCAAGCTAATGTTTGTGATAAGGTGCGTTCTTGCTTGCAGCCCCTAATTGCAAAAAGTTCCCAACTAGTATCAAACACCACCAGCAATGCTGCCGAAAAGCAGCTGGAGGTAAGCAGATCAATCGAGGGAAACTCGGTTTCTTCACTCATAGAACCAAAGCTGCCGGGCTGGACTTTCAGTTTGGGCCATCCTGGCACTATAAAACAATGAAATCCGTTTAGAAAAAAAAAACTGCCACAATAGTGAAGGACACTGCACTCGGCAGAAAGAGAAGAAGAGCAGCTTGCCGAAAAAGTTTATTTGCTTCACGAGAAGGGAAACGAATGTCCCCACATCAGTCTAATGAAATGAAGCGTACTGTCTCACGTGATTATGGAAACCGATCAATGTAGTTGGATTTCGATGAGGTACTGTTGAGAGTGTTTAGTGATGAGAAGATCAAGCAACTAACGCTTAGTGAAGGCCATATACAAAAACTGGAAAAGGAAACAAGGGGCCAAAGGGAAAATGAAAAGTGGCACACAGCTAGAAAGGACAGACTTACGGCATCCAATTTTGGATATGTATGCAAGAGGAAACCTACCTCGAAATGGGCTCCAGTAGCAAAATACATTCTGTACGGGGAATTTCACTAAAGTCGAAGAATGTGGTCTTTTCGTACATAAAACTTACGGCTTCTTAGGTGCCTCCCCAGACAGATTATAGAAGACGACGCTATAGTCGAAGTAAAGTGCCCTTATTCCGCACGGAATAGGACCATACTGGAAGCCTGCAAAAAGCTAAAGGGATTTTGTTTGGCAGAAAGTAAGCGAAAAAGAAAGCCTAGAGAATGTCAAGAACAGTGCCATTCAAAAGAGAACAGATTGATAACTCTCTAACACTCACATGATTTTTATTTCCAGGGCCAGTTGGAAATAACACAGCGGAAAATATGTTATTTTGTGGTATGGACACCTAGGGACATTCACATAGAAACAATAAAGAGGGACGAAGAGTTCTCGAGACAAGAAATGCGTATGTAACTCACATTCTGCTACGAGAAAATCTTGTTTCCTGAGATCATTGGTTCCAGGATGATCAGATCAATGGATATAAGAGAACTTGTGGTGAAGTAAAATACTGAGTGTGTGTAAATCATGAAACGTTATCGTTGATAAAAAAAAAACAATTGAAGCATTGATTTCAAGAACAGGAAATAATTAGATATAATACACTGTTTTGTTTCTGGTACTCAGTACTAGTGCCTGTGCTAACAATAGGGAGATGAGAATATCTTATGAA
The DNA here is from genome assembly GCA_946902985.2 of Meconema thalassinum. Lineage (NCBI taxonomy): Eukaryota > Metazoa > Arthropoda > Insecta > Orthoptera > Tettigoniidae > Meconema > Meconema thalassinum. The sequence goes on from OX336388.2 coordinate 1,203,353,249, forward strand.
CTTTAATTCTATACATGAATATAATAATTTTTCTGTTGGTATGCATTTTCGTAATTTGTTTATTATAATAAAATGTCCTACATAAATGAACTTTTATTATTACTTCCATGAAAATTGAAGTAAGATATAGTGATTCGCCTCACGGAGTCGTTTCTGATCTCATGAAAAACAAAAGGGGAATTAAGATTCAAAAGAACCAAAGACCCATACGAATCACCAACATGTATGTATGTATGTATGTATGTATGTATGTATGTATGTAGGTCTCTATGTGCGTGCGCATTTGGCCTCTTATAAATCGATAATAGCTGCTCCATCGATTTGAATTTTCACGGTGTGCGGTCTTGTTTGTTATGTCAAGAAGACGATACCTCGAGTTGGACGTCGGATGGATTTTATAACAGATATTCCCAATAAACCTGAACACGAACATATCTTGTCCATCTTCTTTTCTAAAATATCAAGAACGTGCTAACTACAAACCAGTCATATCATTCTATACAGTATTCAATTTTGCATCGAGTGAAACCAGACGCAGCTCTGTGCGGTAAGAATTATGCCATACAAAGCATTACTAATATCGGAACAATACGTTTTTTGTTCGGGAGTTTATCCTCAAATAACTCTAAAACAGTTACCTACATGGGAATCCAGCGCTGTCGGCAATCCAGCGCTGTCAGCATCTATCCTGAGTGTGTTTTCACCGATTATTCCACACTTCCTCCAGGTAAATGCCGATATAGTACAGTTCGTGAAGTCTCAGGGCACGTGCCCCATCCCTGACTCTGATACAGTTACACACATAATCAACTACACGTGACTGATAATAATAATAATAATAATAATAATAATGGCGTAGGGAGGTGGCGACCCCATCGCCCAGTGGGTGACCACTGCAATCAGCCACCCGAGTATTGGCGGGAAAACCATACCTTTTTCGAGTAGGAAAAAATGCCTGCTCTTAGCCGGAAGACATCATGAGGCCCTCCAAGACTCACAACCTTGGTAGTATTTTGGTCAGTGTGAAATATCACTGACCCCAATCTACAGTTTTTCAACTGTTCAAAGCATGGAGAAAAATTCAGCAGAAGCTACTACCCCAGGTGGAAACCAATCCACCTTCACCTTGAGTGAAGCATGCAGGCCTTCGGATTCTGGGGAGCCTGCGCAGACATGCGTGGAGGTATCGGAGACTCCAGGAAAGATCAGTCACAAACGCCAGAATTTCTTTGCTACTTTCAACGCAAACTCACTTCTTAAGATCGACAAACTCAAACAGGTTACTGATGTCTTGTCCCGATATCAGATATTGATCGCTGCAATTCAGGAAACAAGATTCACGGACGAACAGTGCTTCGAGTCACAAGGGTATAGAATATTCAAAGGCAAGACCGGTAAACGTGTAGTAAAAACCATCCCACACTTAGGCACAGGATTTATTGTCAACAGGAAGATTTTGGGTTCGATTGTGGACTTCACATCCCCTAACAGCCGAGTCTCTACTCTTTCTTTTCGGTGTACAAATAGAGTTTATACAATGGTGAACGTACATGCGCCAATCAATCAGGCGAATAAGAAGGACCCGGAAGGAACAGACGCATTCTGGGAGGAGCTAGAATATATCCTCTCGAAGGTACCTGACAAACATACCATCATTCTCCTAGGGGATTTCAATGCCCAGCTTGGCAAAGAACGAAAATATCAGAAGATTATTGGAAACTACCCAGCTCACAGGAGAACTAATCGTAATGGAGAGAGGCTTGTGGAGTTATGCAGAGCATACAATCTGGTCCTAAAGTCAACGGCGTTCAAACACCTACCCAGAAAACAGAAGACCTGGATTTCTCCAAACTCCAACCTTGGTGAATTCCAAATTGATCATGTCGCCATTGCACGGAAAGCGCAACGAGAGATCCAGAACTTGAAGGTTCTGAGAAGTGGCAACTTAGACTCGGACCACTACCTTTCGCAAATCAAAGTTAGACTAATTCCAAGAAATAACAAGAAGATTACTCCAAGAAAAACTGATAAGTTTGACAGAGACAAGCTAAGGAGTAACCAAGAATTCACCCACAAGTTGGAAACTTTAAATCCAGAGAATTGGGAACAATTACAAGAGGCTATAGTCAGAACCGCAAAGGAGACTGTCCTACTCACAAAATCAAGAAAGCATCCTAGGTGGGATCATGAATGTGATACAGCACTTCAGCTAAGAAATGGAATTGCCACAAAAATGAAGAGAATAGGGTCAACTTCCTAAACGCGAGAAAATCTGCATCAAAAACCATCCGTGTCGTGAAACGTACGTTTAATAGGGAACAGTTGGTACAGATTGAGCAAGACTTCCAGAAAAATAACACACTTAACTTCTATAAAACCTTCAAGCACAGTCTGAACAAATACAACCCCCCAAGTCGACAGTTTAAAGATTCCAACGGGAAATTGGCTCACAATGATAAAGATAATTGTCAGATTCTAGCAAGTTATTTTGAAAACCTCCTCAACTGTGAGGCTCCAGTGACCCCTTTCGTATATGAAATAAATCCAAACATCCACCCCGATTCGTCCCCACCTACAAAGGCTGAAATCACGAAGATAATCCAAGAGCTGAAGGACAACAAGGCACCGGGTGAAGATTTGATAATTGCTGAACTGTGGAAACATGCGGGGGAAAAGGCAATCGACAAGCTTGTTGCAATTATTCAAGAGATCTGGGAGAGCGAAAAACTCCCAAGTGGATAGACCTCTGCCGTAATTCATTCACTACATAAGAAAGGGGAGAAAACCGATGTGAACAATTACCGTGGCATCTCTCTTCTGTCAATATCTTACAAGATCCTCTCAAAAGCTCTACAGAACAGGGCGGAACAACAAATCGATCCACAACTGGGGGAAAACCAAGGGGGTTTCAGAAAGGGACGGTCATGTGCTGAGCAAATTATGAATCTGAAGTCCATCCTTTCATATCTGAAACTCAGGAACAGGGAATTCGTGGTGACCTTTGTTGATTTAGAAAAGCGTACGACTCAATTGATCGAACCACCCTATTGCAAATCCTTGAAGAGTTTGGCTTAGATAACAAGACACAATCAATTATCCAGCAAACCCTGACCAACACCACCTCCAAAGTGAAGTTCAGAGGAGAGATGTCCGATGCCTTTGAAATCAGGACAGGAGTGAGGCAAGGAGACGGACCCTCACCTCTACTCTTCAACTGTGTTTTAGAAAAGGTCATCCGAGAATGGCGGAAGGAAATGAAAAATTCAAGGGTAGAAAATGGGGTAAGGCTAGGGTACAAGTATATGAATCTTACAATAGACTGTCTAGCCTTTGCAGATGATCTAGTGATCTTTTCAGATTCCATTGATACGGCAGAAGAAAAACTTAACCAACTGAAAAATCAAGCACTGAAGGCTGGGCTTCAAATCTCCTTTGAGAAGACACAATTAATGACAAACATAAAATCAGCGCCCAGGGAACTGGAGGTCGGACTAAGAAAAGTTCAGAAGGCAGAAAAGTTTAAATACCTCGGTGAATGGATAGAGCCTAACCTATCAGAGAAAGAAGCCCTCGTGTCACGCATTAATAAAATGGAAATGGCATACAACCTGACTAAAGACATCTACAATAAGAGATCGATATCCTTAAACGCCAAAATTAGACGTTACTGCACTGTTATTCGACCAGAGGCTCTGTATGCGGCAGAGACTAACAATGAACAAGAAAGGTCTAATTGAAAAACTAGAGGCGAAAGAAAGGAAGATTTTGAGGAAAATCCTGGGTCCTATCAAAGAAAACAGCGAGTACAGAAGGCGTCACAACCACGAATTATACAAGCACGTGGAGAAGATCAGTGACACGATTCGAAAAAGAAGGATTGCCTTTTATAGCCACGTGACACGAATGAGCCCAGGCAGGATATCAAAACGGATATTGACGTATTTTCAGGATAAGAAAACCAAAGGGGCATGGTTCACGGAAGTTGAGAAAGATCTACATGAAATGGAAATTTCCCCTAAAGATATCCAGGAGCGTGTTCCACTTCAGGAAAAACTACGTACGCACAAAGGTTTCCAGGAAAAGCCGAAGCTGAAGACAGGGAAGGTGTGGTCCCAAGAGAGAAAAGAACAACATCGGAGACGAATGCGGGAACACTGGGCGGTAGTTAAAGCTCGGAAGAAGAGACAGTTGAACTGACGTGGTCCCTAGTTGGCCGAATCGAACAAATAATAATAATAATAATAATAATGAATGAATGAAAATCCACAGCCTGTTTCCAGTCTCCGACCGGGTCAGGAATGGAATGATGAAGCCCCCATCTAGCGGCGAGGATATGAACTGTGCCGGCTGCCGAGGCCTGACGCACTCCTCTGGGGCAATGATTAAATGAATGACAGATGAAATGAAATTATAGTGGAGAGTGTTGCAGGAATGAAATTTTGACAGGGAAAACGGAGTACCCGGAGAAAAACCTGTCTGCCTCCGTTCTGTAATAATAATAATAATAATTATTATTATTAATAATAATAACGTTATTGGTTTTATGTCCCGTTTAACTACTGCGGCTTTTAGAGACGCCGGGGTGCCCCCAAGGGGTTCTTTAACGTGCCAGTAAATCTAATGACACCGCTCCCTCGCATTCGCGCACCCTCAACTGCCAACTGGCTGCACCTTGGGCACAGCAAGCGAGAACGTTACCGCTGAGCCACGCACCCAGCTGATGGCCAAGATGTCCCAAGCTCCTACAATGTATTATTATCAACAAGAACGACAACAAGAATGTTTGGGGAGGTAAGAAAGGTATCTGTACAAATACATTGTGTCAAATTTAAGCGTGACACTACTACAGTATAATATTTAATTGATCAGATATCTTTCCACGCCTAGGCACTTGTACATGTAACTTGCCGAACTATAATATTTATGACAAGAGGAAGACAACTCCCGCCTGCCGTCAAATCGTCCCATTCTCACTCGGCCCTGTCAGCGTGTTCATTATTTTCCTTGCGCAAGAGATCTTGTGAAGCCGCTCCGCTACCCCTCCACCCTTTTCAAAACAATTCCCAAACAAATGCTGTCGATTCCATTCACCCGGTTTAATTCTGAAAAATGCATTGGAATTAGGAAATAAATCTCCGTTTCTGTATCACCAGGTTTTTTATTCATATTTTAAGCAGAAATATAAAAAACTGTTAGTAACTTTTTTTGTTTTTCACATTTTGGAAAATGCATCGAAATAATATCAATTCAATTGCAGTCTAGTATACATAGTGGTTTTCAGATCGCAAATACGATCTTTCGTTCAAGAGAAAACTGAAAAAAGATTGTCTCACTTTGGTGCTGCTACGTGGTGCTACAATGACAAACTAAAAAACGGGACATTTAGCCTTAACATTCTTGTTCGGAGAAATATTTATTTTTTGTAAGAAATGCGCTAAAAATACATCATTACTATGCCTATCCGTTCAAGTGATTAGTTATCTTTACTATCAATCGGTCAACACGCCATTTGCCCAATATGATTGGGCGGGGCTATATATATATATATATATATATATATATATATATATATATATATATATATATACAGTGATTTAGTTGGAAAAAAATATTTACAGGAACTCACCTTATTAATTCAGCAATTTCCAAATGGACTCGTATTGGGTGTCAAAATCAGCGGCCTCGTGTTTCCGACAAGTTGTTTCATCAGCTGAACGTCTCTCCTTACGTAGCCATGACTTGGCATATGGTTGTGGGTTAAATAAATGCACAGGAGGTCCTACGCTGCTTATGAAAATAAGTCCGCTTGATCTTTCAACCAGCAGTCTATTTCTCTTTTCGGTGTGGATCTCATTTATGGTACTGAAAGCTCTTTCAGCTTCTGCTGAAGAGATGGGAATGGTCTGTACAGTCTTGATTAAAGGCATCAGCTCCACTGGAATTTCCTTGGTCTCGACATCTTTCTAAAAGCATTAATGTGCCTCCTCTTGACTGACATGTGGAAAAAGTCACAAAGGTTGCCGACACTCTCATCACCATAGCAGATATCCAAAGTAGAAGTGGAGGGCCAATTATTTTTGTATAGTACCTTTGAATCACTGATAACTTTTGTCATTCTCTCATGTCTCTGCTGACTAGAGCTGGAACCAAGATGAGATGATGTGGACACATTTTCCATAAGCCTGTTATTTAAATTGTTCACAAGACTTCTGAAAAACTGCTTTCTGTCAATTTTTACAACTTTTTTAGAATCATGTAATCCTATGTTCCTAAACTTTTTGTTTTCTGCTGGTTTAAGAACTGTTCTGTAGTATTCTCCAGAAGCTGAGTTACACATAGATTCGAACACTTTATAGTGCGCTTAATTGCATTTTGAGCCTCTGTCAGACTTGTCTCTCTTTTCTGCAACTCTAATGACAAATCAGCTAACTCAACAAGAGCAGCATACATAATTGCAATATTTTCTAGAAATTGTACACAAGTTAACATATTTTCTAGACCTTGGAATTTTGCCCTTGCTTTGGAGTGTCTCTGGTGGTCATTTTTGGCCTCACTAAAATGTTTTACTAGAGCACTGTAGTTTTCCCAGACAGCTTTTACAGTTCTTTGGCTTGAAACTACCCATCTTATTGTAAATATTTTCCCAATCTTCTTAACTCTTTGTTCCAGTGAAGCAGCACAAATGTTGAGTTCCCTTTGATTTTTGGGAGACATGCTGTATAAAGAATACAATTTGTCAAAGGAAGAATGGAAATGGTTAACACCTGTAACTTCATTCCTTGTATCAGAAACGGCCAATTCCAAGCGATGGTTTAAACAGTGCCAGATTACTATATCTGGAAATAACTTTAAAAACTGTGCTCCAACTCCATTGTTTCTACCTAACATTACAGAGGCCCCATCACATGCTAGACCAACTAAAAGTTCTGCCAGAAAGTTTTCATTCATCCCATATGAAGAAAGATTCTTCAATATCTCTCGAGTAATAACATCTGCTGTAGTTGATTCAAGTTCTATCAAGTCCCAGAAAAAGGAAACAACTTCAGAGTTATCTGAAAGAGCACATCTCAAACATAATACTAACACAGTTTTTATACTAACTGTTGTTGATTCGTCAATCATAATACTGATTTTCCTCCGATTTTCTGTTATAGATTTTGCTATTTTATTTCTCATTTCCTGTGAAATGTGTTCAATAATATTAGCACAACTAAAATTTGTATGAAGAACTCGTCCCACATCTAAACCATTTAATTGTTGAAGTTCAACATAAGCCTGTAGGTCTACGAAGGGTCTATTTCTTTTCGCAAATGAGTATGCTGTTCGAAATACTCGAACGGTGGTTTCTAGGTGTTTGACATTCATAGTGTCCAAGCAACTTTCAAATATCTTTTTATTGGATTCTGATTTTTGTAACATAGCTTTTTTGTGAGATTCTGAATTTTTGTGCTCAAATATTTTTTTCCTAAGGCTTGTTTGTTGTTGATTAATATTATTTCCGTTGGGATGAATCTTGCATTCTACCCATACTTTCATTAGCTTAAGTCCTGCCCCTTTAGAAACTCCTAATCCTAATTTTCTTTCCTCTTTACATATATTGCAGCCTAAATTTTTATTTCCTGCAAATAACCACTCGTTCTCTGGCAAAAAATAACGGTACTGAGACTCGTTCCAACAGTCTGGAAAATCTTGTTTTCGGTAGGTGGGTCCTTGAATTTCACAGTCGATGGTAGAAGGTGTAGAACCATAACCTAGATTCTCCCTTGAATCTGCATCATACGTTTCAGCAACATTTAACCCAGGGTCTATCTCTATACTCACGTATTTAATGAAACTAATGTTCTCGGAACTCCATTCAGTTTCGTTTTTACTTGAGCCATCACACACCTTTTTAGTATTCTTTGATTCTTCATCTTCATCCCCAGCACGTTTTTTTTTTAACCCAGCCACTTAAGTTAACTCATTGTCACAAGTTGTGACTCACAACACACTTTCACAGTCACTGGAAAACTTGAAAGGTACTACAGGGCTACTGATGTTCATTAACTGCAGAGAGATTCCGTAATATCTGCTTCACAGCAACACATCGAGCAAAACATAAACTAAAACTTGGATTCACACAAACATAACGAGCGGAAGAAAGTTGTTGTGCTCACTTCCCGCTCTCAGTATCCAATAGCAGTGTAGCCAACCTTAGAGAACCAGAAAAACGCCCAGGAGTGTAAAAGCGACCATATTTTATGAACATAAAACAGTAAGGTTCGATATTAGTAGAGTACACCCGTGACGTTTCAGCGCTATGTATAGATTATAAACGATTTTCTTACTGACTGTAAAATTGTTACGTCATTCTAAAGCGGGAAGATATTTTCCGGCATTGCAGGAAACACGATTTACAGATGAAAATCACTTTGATTCTGAGAATTACAGGCTCTATAAAGGAAAACCCGCAGTGCAGATCAACACAGGACCAAGACAATTTGGCACAGGTTTTGCGGTTAGCAGGTCCGTCACAGATTCAGTAATTGATTTTACTTCACCATCAGAAAGACTCTCAACACTTTCAATAAAATCGGGAAACAAGGTATCATTGAAGAAATCCGAAAAATGGATACCACGAGCTGGTCTGAACTTGCAGAGAAATGAAACAAGCAATAAAATTCGGCCAACCTCCGAGATAGAGAAAACATAGGTGGTGGAACATCACATGCGATCATGCTATTGAATGTAGGTTTAAAGCATGGAATAATTTCAATAGCCATGAAACAACAGAAAAATGGCAAGAATTTGTGCAGGTTCGGAAAAACACTTCTAAAACTATTCGCCGAGAAAAGCGCAATTATGATAATAATAGGCTAAATGAAATAGAACAGGACTTCACTAAGAACAACACCAGACATTTTTACAAGACCTTTAGAGAAAATATAGCAGGCTTTCAACCTCCTAGTTTATGCTTCCAACGACCTGATGGATCTCTGGAAACAAATACGAGCAATAATTGTGAAATTCTAGCTAAATATTTCAGTACACTCCATAATTGCGAAGCACCTTCTGAACAACTTCAATTTGCAAAACCAGTGCCCAACCTTGATTCACTTCCTCCACATGAAGAAATAGTGGACATAATCAAGTCATTAAAAAACAATAGAGCCCCTGGTGAAGATGGACTTATTGCAGAAGTTTGGAAATTGGATCATGAACACATAACACCAAAAATTCACAGAATAATATCAGATGTCTGGAAAACAGAGAAAATCTCAAAAGAATGGAAGAGTGCTTTGATACACCCACTCCATAAGAAGGGAAGCAAAACTGATCCGAATAATTAGAGGAATTTCGCTTCTTCCAGTCGCTTATAAAATTCTCTCTAACGCTTTGCTGAATCGACTCGAGCCACAGGCAGGTTTCAGGAAGGGAAGGTCCTGCATTGAGCAGATCTGAAACCTCAAGACCATACTGCACATCCGACGAGGCAGGAACACTACAGTCACATTTGTGGATTTCAAAAAGGCTTACGATTCGGTTGACAGACAAACCTTGTTTAACAGACTAGAAGAATTATGAGTTGACAGGAAGACCAGGGCCATCATGCAGGAAACATTATTGGGAACTACCTCAAAGGTGAAATTCATGGGAGAAATCTCTAACTCTTTTGCAATACATACTGGAGTTCGACAAGGGGATGGTTTATCACCACTCTTGTTCAACATCGTACTGGACAAAATCATCACAGAATGGGAAAAGCATGTGAATGGTATTCAAATTGGAAAGGAGAAAGGGAAAAGAGTCACTGTGATCTGGCCATATTAACAAACAACAAGGATGAAGCCATATTAGCGCTAGAGAAACTACATGAAATCTCCAGTAAAACGGGACTTGATATTTCCTATGAAAAAACACAGTATATGGATACAAAATCAACAGGAAACATCACCTTGCGAACGCAATATGGAAAAATCTCGCAGGTCACTCACTTCAAATATTTAGGAGAAGCCATCCAACCCACAGGATTGAACACAATTTCTAATGCAGATAGAATAGTAAAATTGCAGAAGGCGTACAAGCTGACATGGATCATTATAACAAAAGAGCAGTATCTCGCAATGCAAAATTGCGCCATTATAACACAGTTGTCTTGCCTGAAGCCTTGGATGCGGCAGAAACCACCGTCATTAGAGGAATTACAAGAATTCATGATATTGAGAAACAGGAACGAAAAATTCTTAGGAAAATCCATGGCGCTGTTTTCCGTAATGGAATTTGGGTCAGGAGACCAACAAAGGAACTTTATGAAAATACAGACACCATTATAGATAAATTTAGGAAGAGACGTCTGCAGTTCTATGGACACATATATAGGTTGGATGAGAACAGACTCACTAAGAAGATTTTCAATATCGTGAATGCAAGTAAATTGAAGACCAGTTGGATTAAAGAAGTACATAAAGACATGGAATTACTTAAAATCTCTGAAGACGACATTAAGGACAGAGAACAATATTTAGAAATAAAATCAGAAACACGAAAATTGTACAAGTTTCAAGGAAAGATACATCAGGGAAAAAAATGGACAGAGGAAAGGAAGAAAAAGCACAGTGAACTAATGAAGAGGTTTTGGGAAGAAAAGAAGAGAGGAAAAGGAAGTGAAGCTGTGATTGGCTCAAGTTCTCACGCTCTCCTGAAGGGGAATAATCGGAAATAATAATTTATTTATTTATTTATTTAGCGCATGGCTTTACAGATACAATATGCACATAAAAGATAATTAGTTTATGAAGACAAACTATATGTTCATGTCTAAATTGTTTATATAGTTAATTGTCTCTGATGATCCATGAGCGAAATCAGTCACGTTGCCACTGTACTTTCGTTTAGGACATTCGGTGATGATATGCTGGATGGTCTGCTTGGGGGCACCACAATCACAGTTAGGTGAAGACATTATTTTCCATTTGTAGTGGAAGTCTGCACAGTTGCCGTGACCCGTACGAATCCTGTTGAGAGTTGACCATGTTTTCCGAGGAAGCTCAAATCCAGGTGGCAACGATGATCCAATGCGTGGTAAGGTTGATCCAGGCCTATTATCTTGTCTTCCCTGCCATTCTTTAGTGATGTTGTAGTTGGTATTCTCCAAGTCTATTGCAGTCCTTGTTGGTGGATTTCGGGATCGTAGGCGATTCAGGCAAATGTCAGCAATGTCACAGTGTATTGGTAGCTGTGGGTTATCCATTATTTTCTTGAACTCCTTGAGGAGAGAGAGCGTTTTTACGTCGAAGATCTGGTGGAGGGATGTGGCTGAGGATAGGTAGACAATGTGTGGGTGTAGACCTTATTGTGCCAGTGATTAGGCGCATGGTGGTGTTGAGCTGGGTATCTATGAGGTTAGTGTGAGGACTATTCAACCACACCGGGGCACAATACTCTGCAGCTGAAAACACAAGTCCCAAAGCTGTACATCGAAGTGAAGTTGCCGATGAACCCCAAGTTGTGCCACATAATTTTTGGACTATATTGTTACGGGTTCTCACTTTGGATTGAGTATTGCGGAGGTGTTGTTTGAAGGAGAGTGTTCTATCCATTGTGACCCCCAGGTATTTAGGGAATCTATTATGTCTCAATAGATAATAATATATATATACACACATCAAAAAAAGTTTTGCATCACCTCGGTTCCCAGATCTCCGGCATATAGACGTTGACTGTGTATATTGTATCCAAGATACAGTCCCTTTGACTGTTCATAGATGTCACTAAAACTGCTCAAAGATGTAAACAACCATGCATGAGCAGGGCCTATTAGACGGAGGGGGTACGACAGCCGATCAGTTCCAGTCATTCCACCAGGACGAAGGTACGCTGCTCATGTTGTCTGTAGTTCTACCATGCCTAGAAGGTCAATACCGCAGTTCGATCGCGTCCGCATTGTTACTTTGTGTCAAGAAGGGCTCTCAACAAGGGAAGTTTCCAGGCGTCTCAGAGTGAACCAAAGCGATGTTGTTCGGACATGGAGGAGGTACAGAGATACAGGAACTGTCGATGACAGGCCTCGCTCAGGCCGCCCAAGGGCTACTACTGTAGTGGATGACCGCTACTTACGGATTGCCGCTCGGAGGAACCCTGACAGCAATGCCACCATGTTGAATAATGCGTTTCGTTCAGCCACAGGACGTCGTGTTTCAACTCAAACTGTGCGCAATAGGCTGCATGATGCGCAACTTCACTCCCGACGTCCATGGCGAGGTCCAGCTTTGCAACCCCGACACCATGCAGCGCGGTACAGATGGGCCCAACAACATGCTGAATGGACCCCACGGAATTGGCATCACGTTCTCTTCACCGATGAGTGTCGCATATGCCTTCAACCAGACAATCGTCGGAGACGTGTATGGAGGCACCCTGGTCAGGCTGAACGTCTTAGACACACTGTCCAGCGAGTGCAGCAAGGTGGTGGTTCCCTGATGTTTTGGGGTGGCATTATGTGGGGCCGACGTACGCCACTGGTGGTCATGGAAGGCTCCGAAACGGCTTTACGATACCTGAATGACATCCTCCGACCCATAGTGCAACCATATCGGCAGAATATTGGAGAGGCATTTGTCTTCATGGACGACAATTCTCGACCTCATCGTGCACATCTTGTGAATGCGTTCCTTCAAGATAACGACATCGCTCGACTACAGTGGCCAGCATGTTCGCCAGACATGAACCCTATCGAACATGCCTGGGATATGTTGAAAAGGGCTGTTTATGGACGTCTTGACCCACCAACCACTCTGAGAGATTTACGCCGAATTGTCGTTGAGGAGTGGGACAATTTGGACCAACAGTGTCTTGATGAACTTGTGGATAGTATGCCACGGCGAATACAGGCATGCATCAATGCAAGAGGACGTGCTACTGGGTATTAGAGGTAGTGGTGTGTACTGCAATCTGGACCACAAATGCTGAAAGTCTAGCTGTATGATGGTACAACATGCAATGTGTGGGTCTCATGAGCAATAAAACGAGCTGAAATGTTGTTTGTGTTGATCTCTATTCCCTTTGTATTTAACGGTTCCGGAACTCTTGGAACCGAGGTGATGCAAAACTTTTTTTTGATGTGTGTATATACACTCGTCCGGCCAGCGCACCGAGCTTATCTCCCGTTGACTCAGCACTCCCCGTTCGACATGCATAGCAATAACAACAAAACAGCACTTAGCTCACTTTATCCGTGCATGACATGAGATAACAATTAAAATGAAGAAAGGAAGAATTAATAAACTAAGGTCGTACCTTATGACAGGAGATGTTGGAAATGTTCCAAGCTTCGTCCGAGAAAAATATTAAGCGTGGATCAATTGTTTCATGATGAACGTTTCGTAACATCCAATTACAAAATCGTACCCGCTTATCATGATCACGTGGATGCAGTTCGTGAACTACAGTAATCTTGTATGGCTTCAGTTTCAACATTTTCGTAGCCCGCCATGCTGAGGTCTTCGAAACCCCGGCTTCTTGTCCAAGTCGTCTTAGGGATTTTGTAGGCGTGTGTCCTAATCTTTCTGAGATTTCATTTACTTTTTCCTCATTAGGTAAACATTTTTCAACACTTCGCTTCTTATCGAGTAAAGAACCAGTTCCTCTCAATTTGTTTACGAGATTCCGCACGGTATCTCTATGTGGAGAGCGTACACCTGGAAAATGTGTTATGAAACGTCTAAAGACTTCCCTGCAAGACTCTGTTTTCACATAATTATCGTACATAAATACCCTTTCCTCTACCGTGTACACAAGTGGAGGCATTATGAGAATTATACCCCAAGTAACACTTAACAACTCGAGAACAGTTGGAGCAACAGATCAACACTAACTTAATACACGTTATAAGCACGGACCAGAACTGGGAAGTGCGCGCTATATAACAGGAAGTGATCAGTCAACGCGAGGCAGATATGCTCGATACGCTGGCCGGACGAGTTATGAGAGGAACTCACTGTATATATATATATATATATATATATATATATATATATATAGAGAGAGAGAGAGAGAGAGAGAGAGAGAGAGAGAGAGAGTATTACGCCTTAACACAAGTCCTGCAAAAATGTCATGTATATTTATTATTCACATATATACACTGTTCTAAATGCCTAATCTTATTGGGAAAATAGCTAGTTGACCGACTGAAAAGTATAAATTGTTAGTTTGTACATGCAACACTAAAAGATGGCTTCAAAATTTCACATCTACAGTATATCAGAAATATTTATGGTTCACTTTGTACTCAGAGTTCAACCTTTGTCGTTTTCCAGTGGCTGTACGAATCTTATGTCCATTACTGATGTTATTCGTTTGACGAATGAAACATGTCATCCAATTAATCCCCTTCAAATAGTGTGTATTTAATGTATGTAGTTTCTTTTTTCAAGGTTAGCAGATGTGAATAAGTAAGTTTCACTCCCAGCACGATTTAATTGGGTAAATTGGCACTACAGACCCTTAAGGGCCTAGGGCTACCAAGTGACCGCTGCCCAACCATTCGGCCTGCAGATATTGGGGTGACGCGTGATCAGCGCATCGGGTCCCCTCGACCGCTAATCTTGGTTTTCGTGATCGGGGCGCTGCCTCACCGTCAGACAGCTATTCAAATGTCCTCCCGAGGTTGAGTGCACCCCGTTCTAGCCCTCACGTCAGTTTCTAAAATCCCCAACGGAGCCGGGAATCGAACCTGGGGCCTGGGTGAGAGGCAGGCACGCTACCCCAACACCACGGGGCCCGCTAAGTGGGTAAATACTGTAGGCCTATGTTGACCGACTGAAAAACAAATACTCGATTTGACTACTAAGACAACATTGAAATATGGCTTCTAACCTTTCCACATTGTGCTGCTATTTAAAAAAATCCATGCTAGGACATTTTAACGAGTAAAATCTCAAGAGAAAGATAACGCGAAGCATATTCCAACACCGAAAATGTGAACGGAATGATATGATGATTGTTGTTTTAAGGGGAGGAACAGCGAGGTCATCTGGCCCGATGAGAATATTAATTAAGAAATAATGCGAGTAACATTTTATTTCATCAATTGCTTATTATTAGTGTGTTCTTCAATAACGTCGAGGGCACTCGTTGAGAACAAAGCCAGACGTGGCCGGTGGCGTCCATAAAAGAGACTGTTCGTGACTGACAAAGCAGACAAGAATAGCAGAGCTAACGCAGTTCAATGTCAGCAACGAGTAGACAGAATCTATAAAAATAACATCAACGCGTCTACGTGTCAGTCATTTTAACAGAAAGTAAAATGTACGTATTTTGGACCATTTTAAGGCTATTGGGGCTAATACCTAAATATTTTCACTACAGTAGGTTAATCTATGGGAGGTTTTCCTGAAATAGTAAATTGTGCTCATATTAGTCGAACTTGAAATTATGCGCGAAACTTTTGATACAAAGAGTCTACTCAGAGGGATGGAAGAGAATATAAAACTCCAGCTAATATGTGGTTATTCCTACTTATTTGTAGTTTTGGCGGCTTTGGTGGCGTAGTCGATAGCATGCTGAGCTTCTATGCCCAAGATAGCGGGTTCAAACCCGGCCGAAGCAGTCGGATTTTTTAAGAGCGTTAAAATCCCTCAGTATGCCTTCCTTCGGAGGGGAAGTAAAGCCGGCGGTCCCATGTCATAGATTTATGGCATGTTGAAGAACCTTCCACTAATTGCGCCTGTGTGAAGCTAAATTGGATAGGTTAAGAATGTAAACAACGCTCTTAGGTCTCTACGTTCCTTGCCAAGAGCCGACTGCGGTGGCGTCTAGTAGCTGAGTTCTGAACTTGGCCTAGTAGTCGTTGACGGTGGCGCTTGGCGGCAAAAGTAGGAACTATTTGAAACATTCTAAGTTGCCGTACTTAAATTAAAAAAACAGATAACACACACTAATACAGTCATTACAATTAACACTGGTTATCAGACAGATTCTACACACACCCAAAGTACACGGAGCTACATGATCGTGTTGTCGCAGCCCCTAAACTTAAGAACCAACCAACCTTTGTAGTTTCATATCGCGGTTTGTGAGATCATGGACATCAGCTCCCATTACGTTCACTTTCAAGATGTCAAAGAAGGGAATAGAATCCATCCCTTTTAACTCACGTTATCCTTGCGAAAGCCGGGAATCAGACACCATACTTCTAGATCACGGAAAATGGCTAACACACAAAAACGAAAATTATTGACTATCAAGAAGTGAGCAAACTGCCTTGGTTGGAATGCATAAGGCAACGGCGGGCGCACACGGCCTAGTAATAATAATAATAATAATGAATATTATCATTGTACCGTTGTGAGTTTAGAGACGCCGGAATGTTGCCCAACGTCCCGATAAATCTAATAACACCTTTAATAAAGGCTCGGTCAGACGGGAAGCGGACGGAACGACCACGGTCGTCCGTGGACTAGGGTGGTCAAACAGAATAGACTACAGACAAGTCAAGGCGATCCAGCGTGAAAATAAAAATGGCGTGTATTTTAGGCCTATCGATTGTGATATTGATACTGATGTACATGTTATCAAGCTGCTTGTTGCCTTCACAATTTCATTCGAGCTAACGGATATAATCTCATTATTGATGAGAGAAAATTATTAGCAGAAGGCACCTCAAATCAGCCCACCAATACTTTCCAGTCCCTACTCGATTGAGAGAAAGATCACGTATTCTAGATCACGTAAAATGGCTAACACACACGCACAAACGAAAAATATTGCGTATCAAGAAGTGCTAAGATCAAGTGAGCAAACTACCGCGGTTTATTTATCTGTACGAAACTATTTCGTTATTACTTCAACAATCGTACAAGAATCATATGTCAAACATTTTGAGTTCATTGCATTTTCCATTAAATTTCATTTGCGCTGCACTTTGCAATCAGTATTATACTTTAAACTGTACCTAGGTATTATAATTATACAGAATTATGTTTTGTTTGAATTTATGAATAATAAAAATGTGACTTAGTGCTTTGATCCAATTTCTCCGCAATCACTCTCCACGCTTCTGCTTTATTCACTTCATCCTTGTGGTCTGATTACGCTAATCATATACTAAAGAACGCACTCACGCACATAATTTATCTCTTACTAGCAACGCGCCCCGGCTTCGCTCGGGAACGGTTATGAATGCTAGCTCGTAAACTGTCGCCTCAGCAATTGAATGGAGATTGTTGGAAGAAATGAAAACGTAAAGACACTTATAGAGGGCGATGTATTGAAGATAGAACTTTTGTAGAACTTTTCATGCTGAACAATTCTTACACTCTTAGTATACAAATATTTTAACAATTTGCTCTACGTAAGCTTAAAAAGCGCACGGGCGCCAGGTTTCTATTTTGACTTTTTCACTGAAATCGTAACTGCTTGGCTTCCTTTGATCATAAATAAATTATTTTCTACAGAAGCCTTCCTCGAGATATCCTTTACAGAATGGTGAAAACTGCATCAAAATCCATTCAGTGGTTGTCGAGATTACCCGTGATATCCAAGAATCGGGGACTTTGTTTTATACTAAGGAGAGATTAGTCAGTCATTTTAGTCCGGAGCGAACTTTGTAGAAAACCATAACTGCTCACTTGTCCGTCGCTAACTACTGTTGTAGGCAGACTTCTGTTTGACGAGATGATACAATAATATACGATACGGAGTTCGTGGCTGACGGGCGGCCTAGTCCGCTTCTTATTTGACCAAACCTTAAATGCCACTGGATAGAGCCGGGATCGAACTAGCTATAGTGCGGGACAAACCATTGGAAGCCTGAAGGCCACGCGTAGTCGGTGCGCTGTTGTCCTGTACGTTCTCGCATCCAGCACGCGACTGAAGGTACGATGCAATAGCATGGCAACACCGCCGGGCACGGGGTGGAGAGCGGAGCGGAGAGCCGGTTGACCTTCAGGCTTCCAGTGGTTTGTCCCGCACTATAGGCTATCTTGGGATAGGAGTCTACGCAACTCAACCCCAACCGTTCTACACCTAAACTTATACACCTAATTATATTCCTTAATCCAACATCGGATGACCAAGATGTCCCAAGCACAAGAGGATGTCATTCCGCAGTGACCAAAACTCGACGAATTTCCGCAGCCACCTAACCACGTGAACAATAGGTGTGATAAAACTCACACCCACACTGCCCATAGCTTTTATTATTCAAATCACGGGGCACGCAGGCTATAAACCACCTGACAATGTCGCTGTGGCAGTACTGAATGGAATTTGAAATGTTGTAATTTCCTTTACTCGAAGGAAAATAGAACACTTCGTGTCTGCTTGGTCTCGCCTCCAGTGGGAGAAAGGATTTACAAAACTCATTTTCGTTGAATGGCTCTACTCATATGGCATGCACTGTGAATACGTAAAGAGAACAGCAGAACGCACACGCAAAGGATGAATACAGTATTTATCACAGGCAGAACGCGGGACAAGCTAATATAGCCCACACGATGAAACAATGCTTGGGCAGAAGTAGTATTTCTCACAGGTTGACCACGAACATTTCCGATACCTTGTCAAAATACAAGGGCTTCAAAACAGTGACCAGTGAGATACTGTACATTGTTCATTCATTTGATGGGCGTTGATATTGAGAGACGGAAAACATTAAAAAATGACTATCATCCTTTGTTCATTCTTCTGCTCAATGGAGAGAGAGAAGCCAGTAAATGCAGTTACACCGCATGGCAGGAAGCACATGGCTATCCGTGGCAACAAATCAGAATCTGGAATAGTTCCAAGTAATTGTGCCAAACCTCACGTCACCACTCTGCCCACAGAAAGTTCATTAATCAGATGAATGTGCCAGCGCCCCATTAAACACCTTTTGTCGCCATTCACAAGTCAATAAAGCGACTCCAAATGTTGTTTGTGTCGATTAAAGGGGCATTATAATCATAAGAGACTAATAGATGGTGATCAAAAGTCCTCTCGCGAGACAGTAGGTTTCCTTACATACTCATTAATTCAGCAACGTCAAGCGTCTCCTACCTCTAACAGAGTTGGGTCCCGATATACAAATAGAGGAGGAAAGTAAGAACTTAATCCCTGCGATCAATAGACTACCAGCATAAAATTCACAAGTCCCAAGTATAATCACATTCTCTAAATGCACACGGTGTTCCTGAAAAAGAAAAAAAAGTCTCATTAACACTAGCCTAAGTCACGGCTCTCCAGTTTAACTGCCCATTGGCCGACTCAACGCCACTATGCTGTGTGTGAGCGGACTTCCTGTCCTATGGGAGAAAGATAGGCTAGCTTGTATATTGTGCTGTAATGTGCGTCTTGCTTTCCAAGCAACCACCAATCAAAGCAAGCACAAAGTCGTCAGAGGACGAGGGCACGAGCTGGAGATCCATGAGCGCTAAGAGCCGAGTGCACACATGAAGGTTTACTGGCCGTTGTTGGTCGGTTATCGTGGGGTTAACTGGAGACGGAAAATGTCTGCCCGTGTTTGCGAACGATAATACGAAGTGCTTTACTCAAGAAAAGAGACAATATAATAATTATGAACGATTATATCGATCGATATCTCCCTTTACTTTAGAAATTATTTCCCTTCAAATGCCAATCTGTTGTGACTTATTAAATGGGTAAGGGCCTTTATTCACTTCTTGTGATTGTCTACGCTGATTGCATTCCCATAGATTTGCTTCAAGTCGTTGGCGACAATTACACAGAAAAATTCGCAGTCCCTTCCTGTTACATTCAGTGGTTCACTAATGGTAATAGTATAGTCATCACCAGGGGCAGATGACCTCGTAGTTCCGCCCCTTTAAACAACAATAACTAACTAATAGTCATCACTATGGCACAGGTTGCCAGACAAATTCTACAAACACCCAAGTACACGGGGCTACAAGACCACGATGTCACACAGCCCCTAAATAATTATCAACAACTCGCTAATAATGGTAAGGTTTAGAGCTATCTAAGCCACTTGGAAATACCACTTACGGATTAACAGCTGACTGCACTGTGTGTATATTTTACTTAACATGATATCAACATACTAGCTCTCTTCGTATTGAGATATTTTAAGAAAATAAAAAGCAAGGAACTGAAAAGTATTAATATTACAAAGTTGTCTAAGAAGTATGTAATTTAACGCTAACATCACACTGGAGTTCCGTGATGTCGCAGTGTGGTAGCATCGTACAGAGAAAAAAGAAAGAATGGATATGTTTTACAGATCTAGATGATAAATACCTATTGACCGACGTAACAATCTCTCTTTAAGATGGTTATAGTACAGGCGAGCACGTGTTTACACCACTCGTAATTTGCATGAGGATAGGTCTGTAAACCAGTTTCTTTATAACGCTGACACAAAGTTAGCTGTTTTGCATTGAAGTTGCGGGGACAAGTACAAATCCACAACCAGATGAGAAGCGGGTAGTATCTGCACGCACCCGCTTAGGGGCAGGGTGTGCGCTAGACCGTCACACTTACTTGTGGATAACCCAATTTGTATCACGCAAAGTTTGGCTTGACTCTCAGCCCAAAAACATAGCCATGTTAAAAGGTTATTGGTGCTAAATTAATACATGCACTGTTGAAAAGTGTGTAGCTATTTGTTCTAAAGGAACTGGAAATTAGTGAATAAACTTCCAAACGTAAATACCTAGTTTGTATAGCGCAATTAAGTATCGTGTTGATCACTAACACAATATCTTTTTCCACGCGTCATTATAAAAACAAGACTTCTTAATCCACACTACTTCCTCTAAATATTGTGTGTTCCTGGTAGACTTTAATGTTCGCACATGCGCTATTTAGTTTTTCTTTATTAGTCCCACATGATATACATGCAACAAATACTTAATTTACTATTAATAATAAACCAATGCTGCAATAAATACCTTATTTAAAGTTAATAATGAAGCAATTTGCCTCCCTAAACGAACGACATTTGCAAAGTGATACGAAGTGAAATAGTTCGTTCGGTCCTGAATAAAATCAAGACGATTTTTTAATACCAAGAAATATATATCGGTGCACAAAAGGGGGACTTTCTAAAATTGTAATACGCCGTTTGCCGTGACAAGTATACGCACACAGCTTTATCATTCTTATCTGAGGATGCGCAATTCGAAATTAAAAGTTTTCAGTGGTTCGGGGCACGATAATTCGGCGTGAGCTCTTCGATGTCTAGTTGCAATAAAGATAGAAACACAGAACGAAGATATTTATAACCACGCCACCCGTGCTATTAGGTATGGATAACAATCCAGAAGATTCTAAAATTATATTTGGCTTTCTTCAAAAACATGTAAGTTAACAGTTGCATAAGTCATAGCATACGTATGCCGCAAAGTTCTCCAGCAGAAGCGTTCCGAACAGTTAAGGGGGAACATACAGCTGAAAGAGGCAAAACAGTAACGATTTTAATATTATGACTGTGCCGGTCATAAATCTTGTTGTTTCTTCAGTATTTTGACTGGTTTGCTGATGATTGTTGTTTTAAGGGGCCCAACATCTAGGTTATCGGCCCCTAATGGTCTGGGTGATAGCGAAAATGACAATGAAGTGGAAACCAGAACGAAAATTAAGTGAGGCGGTAAATAGTTACAAAAAGGAACTCAGATCAAACTACTCACAAAATGGAGAGCGGCAATAGCCTACTTACAAAAGGGAATTTAGAACGAAAATACTCACAAAAGGAAGAGATTGAAAAATACGCACAAAATGTAGTTTAGGTTCAAAATACGTACACAATGCAATGTAGAGTCGAAATACATACAAAATGCAAGTAAAAATAAAAATACTTACAAAATGCAAATGAGATTGAAAAAACGAACAACATGCAATTGAGGTTCAAAATACTTACAAAATGCACTTTAAATTGAAAATACACAATGCAATTTAGATTGAAAACCGCCCATTTCAAATTCTAAATACTCACAAAGCGCAATTGAAAATCAAAATACTTACAAAATGCAATTGAAATTGAAAATGCTTACAAAATGTAAGGTAGATTCAAACTACTCATTTGGATTGACAATACTTACAAAATGCAATTAAGATTGAAAATACTTACAAAATGTAAATTTAGATTCAAAATACCCACAAAATGCAATTGAGAATCAAAATGCTTACAAAAGGCCCACCCTACAAAATTAGATTGAAAATATGTGCAAAATGGGGTTTAGGTTGAAAATACTTAGAAAATGCAATTGAAATTCAAAATGCTCACTAAAATGTCCTGCTCCTACAGTGAAAGACTTACTAAAAGCAATTTAGATTGTCAATCCCTACAAAATGCAATTGAGGTTGAAAATACTCGCAAAATGCAATTTAGATCGAAAAGACAAAATGCAACGTAGATTAAAAATACCCACAAAATGGAGTGTAGATGGAAAAAATTCGCTAAAAGGAATTTAGATACACGGGGAGCCAATTAACAAAAAAAAAAGTGCGGGAATCTTAAAGAGAAAAGGAAATATAATGAAAAGAAAAAGGAGGCTGATCTCTAGAAGAATGAGGGATCAGGAAAGATGAGAGACGGGCCAATTAAGGCGGGAAAGTGAAAGACTCCCTAGGCCTCGGATACCCTAATACCGTAGGGGTCGGAAGAGAACAAGAGGTGGCCAAGGGAGGCCGATAGGAAAGAAGACGGAGAGGAGCCTGGCACAAATAAGTGGAAGCAATGCCGGACTCAGCTGGGGTCCCATGGTCGCCAACCCAAATCCCACTAAATGTGAGCCCCTGGGGGTTTTGACTGGTTTGATGCAGGCCTCCATGGCTCCCTGCCCTGAGCTAATTATTTCATATCTGCATAGCTACCACACCCTACATCCGAGGCAATCTGTTTAACATATTCCAACCTTGGTCTACCCCTTCAGTTCTTGTCTTCGACACTTCCTTCTTAACTAAGTTCGCTATTTCTGGATGTCTTACTATGTGTCCTACAAACCTATCTCTTCTCTCCATTAGCAGTCGCCAGAAACATCTCTCCTCTCCCACTCGTCTTAATACCTCTTCATTGGTTACTAGGCTTGCGCATAATAGTTCGCGGCTGGGAGCGATCAGTTTAGTTCGCCGCTCCTTAGCGAACTAGTTCGCTCTTTTAGTTCGTTAGGTCCCATCTCGAATTCCCTGTAAGACAGATCGTTCGCTCGCCGTGCTGCTGACACTGCACGCGCTCTTTGTTTGTTATAGCAGTCTGTCACCACTGATGACTCGTCACCAGTGATTGCTCATTCACATTGCTCTCGTTTCAAGCAATACTGTAGGCTGCTGTAACAGTTACTGTGCAGTTCGTGTAATAGATAGCGACATGTTGCGTGTGTAGTAATGTGTTTTACATTTTGATATTCGAAGATAAAAAAAATACAAAAATATGAGTATTGAAACATTAGTGAAATTCCTTATTCCTTCCTTATTTCCTTTTATTCCTTGTAGGAACATAGGGTAGCTACAAACTTCTTCCATCTCACTCTATTGTTGGCCATCCTTTTAATTAGGGTCCATGTCTTTCCTTCTGAGAAAACTTCTCTTTCTATTGTTTATAAAGCCAAAAGTCGTCATTTGTTTATCATCAGGGGCGGATCTAGGGGAGGGCGACCGCCCAGGGCCCCGCGGTCCGGGAGGCCCCGCGCCATGGATTGTTTTAAATTTAATTGATTCATTTTTTGTACTTTTCAAACTTTCGAACTAATTTATAATTCATATTATTTTATCAGTGCAGCTATGACCTCCCGTGCCCGTGTAGCAAGTTTAGATTTCAGTGAAATGATAGAAGACTTCAGCCGGGAAAAAAGTCGCAAAGTAATATTTTAATATTTCATAGTTAACATAATCTTCTTAAATGGGACTTAAAGGTTTCTTTCATATTATTAAAAAAATGTACTGTAGTGTATTCAAAATATTGTAACTATTCTTTATTTTCTTCTTCTTCTCTCTTCGATTCGGCCAACTAGGGACCACGTCAGTTCAACTGTCTCTTCTTCCGAGCTTTAACTACCGCCCAGTGTTTCCGCATTCGTCTCCGGTGTTGTTCTTTTCTCTCTTGGGACCACACCTTCCCTGTCTCCATTTGATTTGATTTTTATTATTTCCTATTGTTCTGGGCCCCACCTTATCATATCGCCCATGGCCCCGCAAGGCCTGGATCCGCCACTGTTTATCATTAGTGAAATACCGGCACCGTACCTAAAAGAATAACAGTATGGACGATGTGTTCGTAGAAGCATACACTTATTATTCTCATTATTTTTTTCTCTCGCGTGGGGCCGATAACCTAGACGTTAGGCCCCTTAAAACAACAATTACCATCATCATTTTTCGCGTGTATCGGCGCGTCACCATCCGATTCCATTTCCTACTTGTCACTAGGTGATGATAAAACGTACCCCCGCCCGCCGGAATTTTCATTTCTTACTTGCTTCGTGATATTCATTATTTGGCTGCTCTGAAACCGTTGGGTACATTATCTTTATGGCATGAATGGGAGGAATAGGGTTTTTTAGTTCAGAGTTTTTGTCCATAGAAGTTCGCTTTTCTTTGTGAAGCATCGTCATAATGTTAATTTCTTAAAAACAGGTAAAAGTAGTTGTATGACCATGTATCGAGAAAAATAAATATCAACTAGTTCATTCAAATGGTAATGTTAATCCAGTTCGCCGATTTTCTAAATAATTGGACATATTTTCAAATAATCCAAAATGACTAAGTTAAATAAAACTGTGGAATTATCCCCACATCTACATCAGTTAAATATCAGTAACTTATATTTATGAACCGCCACTGTATTACATTACAAATATAAGGTAGTTACTACTATTAGCGTGTTAGTTCGCTAAGGAGCTGCGAACTAAACTGATCTCTCCCAGCCGCGAACTATTATGCTCAAGCCTACTTGTAGTGTGTTATACTGTTATTATAATAAACCAACATTGAACAATCGCCGCGCCAAAACTTGACAATCTTGCCACTATCAATAGATACACTCAATCAACTGAGCTGACAACAAAACAAAGCGCATGTGATTGTGCAATGAGTGGTGATGTGACGAGCTGACGAGCTACGGCGGACCCGCGCTCTTACAAGTCGGTCAGCGGGAAAAGAGCGAACGAACTAACAAGCGAGCGATCTGGGAACTAGTTCGGTAGTTCGTCTGAGGGACCCGCTCTTCCGAACTAGTTCGTTCGCGAACTACACAAGACTATTGGTTACTCTACCAAATCTGATCTTCAACATTATTTCGCAACACCACATTTCAAACGCTTTTATTCTCTTTTCTGGTGCGCCAACAGTCCAAGTTTACTTGTCGGGAAACAACAAACAAATGGTATACCAAAACAATCTGCGTACTCTGTAAGCTCTCGAGAACGAAAGGTAACTGCAAGGTTACGAAATATCAGTCAGAATGAAATACAGCAAGTGTACCAAAACTTCCAACGTCGGTGCAACGTGTGTCTAGAAAAAGGACAGCATTTCCAACAACTACTGTTAAATTCATGTAAGTAAATATGAATATTAAATACGCTAAAATGTGTTAACCTAGTTGGGCGCCAAGCTGCTGCTATCACCAGTGCCTTGCTCGACAGGCGGCTACACACAGTGGCCACACTAGCACGCAGCACATCCAAGGCTCCGTTCTATAGGGATGGGCCTCACTGTACAATGTGACGTAAAGTGATATGATACAAGACATAAAATGCATTCTTGAATGATACAAATTCAGGTCGGGAAATTGTGGGTTCGGTAGCACTGGTGACTTACTACAGTCACAATTGTAAGCCAAAACACTTCATGTCCTTGGTCAAATAAATTTACTCTGCAAATTTTCTATTCTCATTGAACCCATAGATAGGCCTACATCCTAATTCAATCAAATTTGCTCTCTCAACCTATCCACCTCATCAACTAACCATCTTCCCAAAGGTGTATGTTTTAAGGGACAAATGATCCAAGATAACAGAACCCCATAAATAAACAATTAAGTTATGCTATTATTCAAAACATTTGAGATGTTGAAGAAACATTTACATTAAGTACAAAAGTAATAATCCTTCAGAAATTGAACGTTTTTTCCGGTTATTAGATCGTGCATAACGTTTATTGGTATATTCTGACGTTTCACCAAGAAGTGCGGATGGCAGTTTCTAAGATTTGTACCAATAGCTTTAAGTAACGCTGGCCGCGGTTTATATTGGCTATTGGAATGTCCTCAAAAAACAAAAACAATTGATGTTTATTATTACTTTATAACACCGGGTGAGTTAGCCGTGGTCGTTACGGCGAGGCGAGGAGGTTCGAATCCTCCCGCCGGCAACCTTGAAGATGGTCTTCTGTGGTTTCCCATCTTCCTTCCAGGCAAATGCCGGGGTTGGTCCCTAACTTTAGGCCACAGCCGCTACCTTCCAACTCCTCGTCCTTACATTCTAACTTTCCTCCCCAGACAACACTCCACAAGCGACGGTACTTGTAGCTCACCCACTGAGTGTCCGCCTTGAAAAAGCTACAAAAACTGGCGAGCCGAACATGTCCTCGGAAATTCCCGGCATTAAAAGCCATAAGCTAAAAAAAACTCTATAACACAGTTAAAACAGAAATTTTGGTTATTTAAAAACTGAGAGGTGATGCCTAGATTAGAAGACAGCTTTACTATGAATTATTATTGTTATTTATTTATTTATTTATTTATCGTATGGGGTATACATGAGTTACAAATTTATATTCACACTATTTACATAGTTAATCGCTTGTGGCGTCCCCAGGAAAAATTCTCTTCTTTCTCCGTCGAAACGGCTCAGTGGGCATTCTTGGGTGATGTGCTTCACATTTTACCTCTCAGCACCACAGTCGCAACAATATGATGACGTTTTCCTCCATTTGTATAGCAGATCTGCAGACACACCATGGATAGTTCGGATCCGGTTTAGCTTGGACCATACTTCCCGAGGTTGTTCAAAGCCAGGTACCTTCTGTGTGATGCATGGCATTTCCAAAGACTCTGCTGGGGCGAGTTGTCTCCATTCATTAGATCATTTCTCAGTCAGGTTGAAATTACACATTGCCAGATTCTCCGCCGTGCAGATGGGTGGATATCTTGACTTCAGTCTATCTATATGTAGGTGGTGGATATCCTCATGAATGGGCAGTCTTTGATTAATCTGGATCTTCTTGTATTCATTCATCAAAGCATTGCATCTGCGGAGGTGGGGTGGGGGAATATGGCTTAATACAGGCAGTCACTGAATAGAAGTTGATCTGATCGTGCCTGTGATCATTCTCATTGTCATATTTAATTTAACATCTATTCTCTTCACATGAGGGCTGTTTATCCAGACAGGGGCACAATACTCTGCAGTAGAGAAAACCAGGCCAAGAGCTGAGCAACGTAATGTAGTTGCACTTGCACCCCAAGTAGTACCACATAGTTTTCGAATGATGATGTTGCGTGTCTGAATCTTGGCAGCGCTCTTTCTCAGGTGTTCTTGGAACGACAGCGTTCTATCGAGTATAACACCCAGATATTTGGGGTGTCTATTGTGGCGGAGAAGGGTGTTATCGAAGTATACCTTGAGATCCCTTGAAGTCATTCGGTTGTTCAGATGAAAACAAGAAACTTCTGTTTTACTCATGCTTGGTTGGAGTCTCCATTTTCGGAAGTAGTTTCCTAAAACAGCGAGATCCTTTGTCAGCGTTTCCTCTTATCTCCTCGTTAGTGGCAAGTGCCCAATCATCTGCATAACCAAATTTCCTGGATTTTGTGGGGGG
This sequence comes from Meconema thalassinum, assembly GCA_946902985.2. NCBI lineage: Eukaryota > Metazoa > Arthropoda > Insecta > Orthoptera > Tettigoniidae > Meconema > Meconema thalassinum. Next base: position 1,203,380,999 of record OX336388.2, read on the forward strand.
TATATCTGAAATATATACATTGAACAGAAGTGGGGCAAGCACTGATCCTTGTGGAAGTCCATTGTTTAGTTTGCTGGATATGCTGATTTCACTTCCCATGACTACGCGAAATGTTCTGTCACTCAGCCAGACTATCCTAGTGATCTCCTGGCTATTGTACATGAAAATGAAAAATCATTCAAATGGTTCTTTTCAGAACCAACAGGCAAAGACTTTCGGGCCAACGCTTAAAGTTCTTCATCTAAATATAGAAGGCATAAGTAAATCCAAATGCCACTACTTGTCAAAAATCCTACGAGATGAAAACATCGATGTGGTTGCTATTCAGGAAACACATATTTTTGTTAAAATAATAACAACAAAAACAAGATGTTCAGTAAAGAACATATAGCCTACTTTCTCCTAAATGTATGAGTATAGTTATAACTCGTTATTATCAAAGAGTATAATAGAACTATGTTGAAGACCTTAGAAACGATTTACCTCTACCAAACGCCACAACCTAGATAAAAACTGCTACCATCATTGAAGAAATAAAGATAAGAAGTATATCAAGAATGTTATGGATCTGGAGACATAATCGACCGGACTGGCTGCGTGGCTCAGCGGTAACGTTCTCGCTTGCTGGGCCCTAGGTTGCAGGTTCGTATCCTGGCGCAGTCAGCTGGCATTTGAGGGTGCACAAATGCGAGGGAGCCGTGTCAGTACATTTACTGGCACGTTAAAGATCCCCTTCGGGCCAAAATTCCGGCACCCCGGAGTCTCTAAAAGCAGCAGTAGTTAAAAGGGATGTAAATCCAATAACATTATTATTATTATTATTATTACATATACGACCTGCCGTGGGCAACATCCAACTTTGAGTTGAGGCATGTCTTTACACGTCTGGTTGTGCATGGCTTTCACAACCCTAATTGAAAAAAAAAAGGAAGGAAGATTGTAGTTTTACGTGACCGTGAATCTTGTGATTATGAGCCACGGGACCTCCTTTTTACGTGGAATCCGAACCACAGGACATGGTATTTCACTTCGAAAATCTCACATGCATTGACCGGGAATCGAAAACCCTAATTGAATTAACAAATCTTTCCATGACCCTACAGAGACGTGTGTATACAAACTATGTGGATATTTTCGATTGCTATTTGCCTGAAATAAAAGTAGTAATTAATAACCTGAACTAACACCAACGTCTTGAATTCAGATACTATGTGAAATCGTTTTGTTCTTTACTTCAAATAACATTTTCAAGTAACGCAAAATAGGCTGTTAGAAACCCTTTAAAATAAAAAGTAAAAATGTATCGTAGTATCATCTTGTCATTCTTTAAATTCGATGCGCATAGAATGCTAATGGTATAGTAATCAATGGAGCCCCACGTAGACTAGTCGTGACATCTAGTGGTGAAATATCGAACAATATAATCCTAACCACGGCCGACTGAATACGAGCTGCGCTCTATACCGGCCTTGACATTCCCAGTCAGAACCCATGTATAACATGTAATTGGAAAGTTTCTACTCGTTGCCGGTAGAGCGCACTCCCCTCCCATTATAGGCGCGATAAGGAATCTGCTGTACAGTACGTATATTAAATGTGTAATCTCAAGAACCACTGGATGGATTTTTATGCTGGTTTCACCATTCTGTAAAGGTGATCTCGAGGAAGATTTGTGTAGAAAATAATTTATTTATGACCAAAGGGAGCCAAGCAGTAACGATTTCAGTGAAAAGGTCGAAAAAATAGCCTGGCGTCCGTGCGCTTTTTAAGCTTACGCTGGGCGAACCGTTAAAAATATCACTATATTATGAGTGTAAGAATTGTTCAGCGTGAGAAATTCTACAAAAAAGTCCGCGAGAGCATATCTCTATCTTCGATACATCGCCCACTATAAGTGTTTTTAGTTTAGACGGGAGGGGCATTTGGCTTGCACCTCGCCATTCTTAAATTACGTCTGACAGGTATTCCTTGCACATTCATAACTGTTCCCGGGCGAAGCCGGGGCGGGTTGCTAGTGACACTATATAATTATTATCATTATAATTTCCGCATTATCAAAATTAAAATTATATCACAAAATAAAATAGCGTGCTAATAAATCTAAGAGAAATTAGGCATACCTTGCACCTTCTTCGGGTACAAGGCCACTACTCCAGCACCGTCTCATTAAAAGGAAAGAGAGGATCAAAATTACAGCCGGGAACAAGTAGCAGCTAATCGTGTGTTGTGTTTTGTGCTAAGAGATCTTTCGACAAATTATCAGATACCGTGTGCCTTCTTTTTCACGAAGCAGCTGTCAGGTCGGGACTTACATAAACTCTTGCTGGACGTTATTCTCGAGGTTGAACAATGCGGTTTCATAATTATAACTGTCTCTGATAATCACAAAACTAACACTACAATGATGAGGCATTTAGGGGGAGGGAATTTGCAACCAATGGTCAATCACCCATACGACGAGTCTAGGAATGTATTCCCTAGTTTTGATCATTGTCACATTCTAAAAAAAAAACAACATTAGAACGCAGTTTCTGTAACGAGAGATGACTGATGGTACTGGAATAATTTCAGGGAAATACTTGTCATTACTATACACAATGCAAAAGGGTGAGTTCGTCAAACCGGTCAGACACCTCACTAAAAAACACATCGAACCCACTAAATTTGAAAAAATGAATGTTCGGCGTGCCAAGGAAGTGTTCTCGTCAGAAGTTATTGGTGCCATTAGTACACTGAAAGAAAATATAGGCATGCACCCGGAAGCGTACACATTCATGGACGCAGAAGCAACCATTTTTTTTTGAAAAACGTTAATAAATGGTTCGCTATGCATGACGTAAGCATCACATATCATCATATTCAGTCTAGAAATCCAGATAAAGGGCATTTTTTCTCATTAAATGTCAGTCGCCTAAACTGGCTAGAGGAATATTTTCTTTCTTACCTTGAAACTTTGAAAGCTGCTAGTAACGCTGCTAGAAAGGACTTCCTGAGTTCTGAGACTTACGAAGCTACCTATACAATTAATCACGGATTCAGCTGTCCAGTGCACAAGGTATCTTCTAAAAATGGGTAGAGGAAAGTCGCCAAATATGGGGAGTTTTTTTATAGGGCTCACATTAGACATAAGAAGGAACGGAATAATTTTGGTTTTCTCACCAATGTAAACCTCAGACGATATACTATGTATATTACAAATATGGGCACGTTTGATGTTGTAATACCCTCTGATATTATTGTTAACTTTAAAAGTGCACTTTCCCCGTATTAGGCAACCGGGTTTCGTAATATGGGGAGGTGAGAAACCTCACGGTTTTTATTTATAATAGGTACACTGAATAGTATACCCTACTAATTAAAGCATTAATTCTGACATTTTCTTTTTTCGTGTGGCCTCCTAAGAGGCTGAGTGCAGGTCTTTCTAGTCGACGCCCGTGGGCGACCTGCGCGTCAGGATGAGAGATGGAATGGATGAAGATGAATGAAACTGGGCAAGGATGTGGAAAAAAGCGGCCGTGGCCTGTTAGAAGGTACCGTCCCAGCATTTGCCTGGTGTTGAAAAATGGGAAACCACGGAAAATCATTTCAAGGACGGCCGACGGTGGGGCTCGAACACACGCGTCTACCGAGTCAGCAGAGAGCTTGGCCCCATGGCCTAACGCTGCGCTTTAGCCAGCGTAGCCACTACTGTCGGTAATTCTGACAATGTAATGAAATCATGAACACAAATAGTACAAAAATACAAAAATGAATATTTTAAGTAAATAACAGTCCTAGTTTCCTGTTGCCGAACTTCCAAACCGTTCAGCAGATAAATGCATAAACTTGAATGAAAACCGAGTGATTCTGATCGAATTCAACTGTAACGAGGTGCAAGGTATGTCTAATTTCTCTTAGATTTATTAGCACGCTATTTTATTTTGTGATATAATTTGCATTTTGATATTGTGGGAATTATAATGATAATATAATAGTGTCACTGGCAACCCGCCCCGGCTTCGCCCGGGAACAGTTATGAATGTGCAAGGAATTCCTGTCAGACGAAATTTAAGAATGGCGAGGTGCAAGCCAAATCCCCCTCCCGTCCAAACTAAAAACACTTATAGTGGGCGATGTATCGAAGATAGAGATATGCTCACGCGGACTTTTTTGTACAATTTTTCATGCTGAACAATTCTTACACTCATAGTATATTGATATTTTTAACGGTTTGTCCAGCGTAAGCTTAAAAAGCGCACGGACGTCAAGTTCTTTCTTCGACCTATTCACTGAAATCTAAAATCGTTACTGCTTGGCTCCCTTTGATCATAAATAAATTATTTTCTACAGAAATCTTCCTCGATATTACCTGTACAGAATGGTGAAAGCCGCATCAAAATCCATCCAGTGGTTCTCGAGATTACCCGTGATATCCAATAATCGGGGACTTTGTTTTACACTAAGTAGAGATAAGGCTTAGTCGTGCAGTGCTTGGTGAACAGCGCTGTGTGAGCAGCTGAGTAACTAACAAGATTTCATGAAAGAGGTCTCATTGTCTAGGCCGGTATGAGCGCATTCAGTCGGCCGTGTCCTAACAGAGCGAGTGCATTCTAGCGGCCAGAAGAAGAACTGTTCAATAAAATCTGGAAGTTAATAAGTATGTCGGCGTGCAGTTACCTTTTTGGCAGCTAGATGTCTCGAGTAAATCTGCTGGCGAATTATGTTTTAATTAAATATATATTTTACACCATAATATGCACAATATAACGCTTAATTTTAAAACATCTGAGTCATTACAAAACAATAAACATATAACATTTCAAGCAAAAAATCTAGCTCTGATCGGGTTTGAACCATAGGCATTTGAGCGATAGGCTAACGCTCTATCACTGAGCTAATTGTGTCAACGACTATCGTTCTATATAAAATGACTTACATAGAACTTGTTAGCAAATAATGATTTATTCTAAACGATTTCATCACCGGAGTATATTATTTATATATAAAGCATTTCATACAAAGTTTATTTATTTTGTATCAGTACGCTATATTGCATGCAATACTCAAATTAGTTAAATATAAGTCAGGCACAAGATATCCGCTGCCATCTTGTCTTATTACTGAATCAGCTCAGCTTTTTAAAATCACGTCTGCACTATAGTATTACAAAATAAACTTTTAATTTCGAACGTGCCTCTTCCTTTAGAACAGTTAAAACGATTCTCGGCTCGATAATCGGAACTGGTGGGTCCCATGATATGGATTATAAAGTTTGCATAATTCGCACGGCCGCCATCCTGAAATGGTATGGCGGACGACCTTGTAGTTTGGTCACAAGACGCATCCTATACGAAGGTATGTTGTTACCAAATTTGGTAGAGATCGGATGATTTGGTTAGTCGTTATTTGATTTTACGTTTTGAACGTTTGAGTGGCCGCCATTCAGTTTTAGTAAAGATGGCGGCGATATAAAACATGACACTGAGGTGTCCTTTGCTAGTGCTACGTTTGTACCAAATTTCGTTCAATTCGCATTCACCGTGTTCGAATTGATAGGGGGGGGACAGACATTCAGAGTACACACACTCACACAAACACAGACACACACACACACACACATACACACACACACACAGACAGACACACTTTTTTCGCCCTGTGTTGATCTCATAAGTCTACTTTCATTTTTTGCAAAAATCGAAAGTAGGCTAATACGAAATACAAACATTAGAATTTCAAAGAAAAAGAACTGAACTCACTGAGTCACATAATACTTGCATTTATATTGCGGGCCTTGACAGATTCGGGTGCCGGGCGCAAGCTTTGTTACTTGACGCCCAGTGGGCAGCTTGGTCCCTTAGTTTAGGGGCTGCGACAACGCGGTCATGTAGCCCCGTGTACTTTGGGTGTGTTTAGAATCTGTCTGATAACCGGTGTTAATTGTGTATTAGTGTGTGTTATCTGTTTTAATTCAAGTAAGGACTGCAGCCATTAAATTTTCAAGTAGCTCCTACTTTTGCAGCCAAACGCCACCGTCAACGACTACCGTTCTAGTTCTGAACTTTGTTACTAGAAGCCACCGCAGTCGGCTGCTGGCGACGAACGTTAGAACCTAAGAGCGTTAGTCAAATTTAACCTATAATTTAGATTCACATCAGTGTAATTATTGGAAGGTTATTTTACATGCCATAAATCTATGACATGGGACTGCAGGCTTTACTTCCCCTCCGAAGGAAGGCATACAGAAGGATTTTTAGAGGGCAGCTTGCATGTCGAATTTTGTCGTCCTTCTCCAATAAAGCGGATAGTGTGAACAGCAGCTACCAGGTCATCGGCTAATGTAAGGTTGAATAAAAGAATTAAAATATAATAAAATTGCACACGAGTTTTATTTCACAGCACATCCTTGAATTAAATGGTATCGAAGCATGAGCCATAGCTACCATGTGAGTAGGGGAAATACCAGTGCTTTAATTACGTTGAAAAATAAAATGTTCCAAAAAATTGATATAGAATTCACAATTTGACTTGTTTTAGTCTAATTTCCTCAATTATATAATATATGAATTGCAGCCAACTGGCATAGCAGGGTATTTTAATTGACGCCCGTAGACTCCCAGCAAGTTCAATTTCAAGTAGTACCAACTTTGGCTACCAGATACCACTGTCGCTGACACTTTTTAACCAAATATAACCGACAAATTTGTCGACACACTATCAATGTCATGTCATAAATGTCTGACATGGGCCTGCCGGATTTACATACCCTCCGAAGGCATACTGAAGGATTTTAACGCTCTAAATCCAACGACTTAGGCCGAGTTTAAACCCGCGATCTTGTGCATAGCAGTTCAGCAGGCTACCGACTACGCCACTGAAGCCGTTTATATTATCTATACTAATATAATAAAGCTGAAGAGTTTGTGTGTTTGTGTGTTCAAACGCGCTGGAACTACCAGTCCGATTCGAAAAATTCTTGTTTTTATACACACATCAAAAAAGTTTTGCATCACCTCGGTTCCCAGATCTCCGGCATATAGACGTTGACTGTGTATATTGTATCAAAGATACAGTCCCTTTGACTGTTCATAGATGTCACTAAAACTGCTCAAAGATGTAAACAACCATGCATGAGCAGGGCCTATTAGACGGAGGGGGTACGACAGCCGATCAGTTCCAGTCATTCCACCAGGACGAAGGTACGCTGCTCATGTTGTCTGTAGTTCTACCATGCCTAGAAGGTCAATACCGCAGTTCGATCGCGTCCGCATTGTTACTTTGTGTCAAGAAGGGCTCTCAACAAGGGAAGTTTCCAGGCGTCTCAGAGTGAACCAAAGCGATGTTGTTCGGACATGGAGGAGGTACAGAGATACAGGAACTGTCGATGACAGGCCTCGCTCAGGCCGCCCAAGGGCTACTACTGTAGTGGATGACCGCTACTTACGGATTGCCGCTCGGAGGAACCCTGACAGCAATGCCACCATGTTGAATAATGCGTTTCGTTCAGCCACAGGACGTCGTGTTTCAACTCAAACTGTGCGCAATAGGCTGCATGATGCGCAACTTCACTCCCGACGTCCATGGCGAGGTCCAGCTTTGCAACCCCGACACCATGCAGCGCGGTACAGATGGGCCCAACAACATGCTGAATGGACCCCACAGAATTGGCATCACGTTCTCTTCACCGATGAGTGTCGCATATGCCTTCAACCAGACAATCGTCGGAGACGTGTTTGGAGGCACCCTGGTCAGGCTGAACGTCTTAGACACACTGTCCAGCGAGTGCAGCAAGGTGGTGGTTCCCTGATGTTTTGGGGTGGCATTATGTGGGGCCGACGTACGCCACTGGTGGTCATGGAAAGCTCCGAAACGGCTTTACGATACCTGAATGACATCCTCCGACCCATAGTGCACCCATATCGGCAGAATATTGGAGAGGCATTTGTCTTCATGGACGACAATTCTCGACCTCATCGTGCACATCTTGTGAATGCGTTCCTTCAAGATAACGACATCGCTCGACTACAGTGGCCAGCATGTTCGCCAGACATGAACCCTATCGAATATGCCTGGGATATGTTGAAAAGGGCTGTTTATGGACGTCTTGACCCACCAACCACTCTGAGAGATTTACGCCGAATTGTCGTTGAGGAGTGGGACAATTTGGACCAACAGTGTCTTGATGAACTTGTGGATAGTATGCCACGACGAATACAGGCATGCATCAATGCAAGAGGACGTGCTACTGGGTATTAGAGGTAGTGGTGTGTACTGCAATCTGGACCACAAATGCTGAAAGTCTAGCTGTATGATGGTACAACATGCAATGTGTGGGTCTCATGAGCAATAAAACGAGCTGAAATGTTGTTTGTGTTGATCTCTATTCCCTTTGTATTTAAAGGTTCCGGAACTCTTGGAACCGAGGTGATGCAAAACTTTTTTTGATGTGTGTATGATAGCCTGATTCAAGAGGAATAGTTTAGGCTATGTAGCATTGGGCTACACCTCTCGGGTGACCTTCAAGATTGATTTTTTTCAGTAAGTCGGAACAAGTGCTCCCGAACAGCTCTATCCGCATGCGCTGGCGTTATGGTTAGTGATACGTACACCGTTTCACCTATCTGAACCAAAGTTTGTATACTTACCCTTTGGAACCCTGATGGTAACACCGTCTACGTGAAATTTTTGACAGACCAGTCCATTCCCTGCATTCAGGCCCTTTTGTTCAAATCAACACCTTTTCCCCGATCTGAGCCAAAATTTGTATACTTACCCTTTGGAACCCTACGAGTAACACTGTTTACATGAAATTTCGGACAGACCAGTCCATTCCCTGCATTTAGGCCCTTTGGCACAAATCTATACCGTTTCACCGATCTGAACGGCAATTTGTATAGTTACCCTTTGGAACCCTACGAGTAACACTGTTTACATGAAATTTCGGACAGACCCCTCCATTCCCTGCATTTAGGCCCTTCATCACAAATCTACACCGTTTCTCTTAATTGCACCAAATTTTACATACACTTTGAAACCCTGCTGGTAACACTGTTCATTTTGGGCAACGCTCCCCATTCCCTACATTTAGAATAACAGACAAAATGAACTTTAAAACCACGTATTAAGGCCCTAGAACCATTCATGTCCGTAGTAGTGTAACTGTAAGAGTATTTTAATAAGTCTGTTGTTGACAGGCAGTTCGGGCTGCATCACGTCACCCCTACCAGTGTTCTGGTGCAGAATTGCGAAAATAGTTGCATCTTGCGCTGTTTATAAATTGCAGTAACGGGGGGTAATTAGTGCAAAAATATTTCTTAGGCCCCTTTAAACAGTTATCATGAAAATACTATGCCTCTGTATAAGTGCAATGGTGTTGGTGCAGTGCATTGAGGTTATCAGCTGCAATAAGCGTTGGTGCTTTTCAAATTTACCTTCATTTATTCTGAAACTTATCGTTAAGCACTTTGTGGCGATAAATGATGATGATGATGATAATTGTTGTTTTAAGGGGCCTAACATCTAGGTTATCGGCCCCTAATGATCTGGGTGATAGCGAAAATGATAATGAAACGGAAACCAGAACGAAAATTAAGTGAGACGGAAAATACTTACAAAAAGGAACTCAGATTGAAACAACTCACAAAATGTACTTACAGAAGGGAATTTAGAACGAAAAGATTCACAAAAGGAATAGATTGAAAAATACCCACAAAATGAAGGCTAGGTTCAAAATACTTACAATATGCAATGTAGCGTCGAAATACCTACAAAATGCAATTGAAATTCAAAATACTTACAAAATGCAAATGAGATCGAAATTACGTACAAAAAGCAATTGAGGTTCAAAATACTTACAAAATGCAATTGAAATTGAAAATACACGATGCAATTCAGATTGAAATATCCCAGTTCCAATCCAAATTATTCACAAAGTGCAATTGAAATTCAAAATACTTACAAAATGCAATTGAAGTTGAAAATGCTTAGATTCAAACGACTCATGTGGATTGACAATACTTACAAAATGCAATTTAGATTGAAAATACTTGACAAAATGTAATTTAGATTCAAAATACCCACAAAATGCAATTAAGAATCAAAATATGTGCAAAATGCCCACCAAACAAAATGCAATTTAGATTCAAAATTCGTGCGAAATGCGGTTTTGGTTGAAAATACTGGACTTAGACAATGCAATTGAAATTCATAATTCTCACTAAAAGGCCCGGCTACCTGCATTGAAAGACTTAGGCAAAAAGCAATTTAGATTGTCAATCTTTACAAAATGCAATTGAAGTTGAATACAATCGCGAGATGTAATTTAGATCGAAAAAAACTTACAAAATGCAACGTAGATTAAAATACCTTAAAAAATCGCAAAAAGGGAATTTAGATACACGGTGAACCAAGTAACGAAAACAGTGCGGGAATCTTAAAGAGAAAGGAAATATAATGAAAAGAGGAGAGGAGAGGGGAGAGAGGAGAGGGTCCGCCCCAAAGGTAAGGGACAAAAGGCGAAAACGGACCCAGCTCAGGAATCCCTCGGGGTCGCCAACTCCCGAACTCACCAGCCGTGAGCCCCTGAGGGTGTAGCATTATCTAGGGTGCACCAGAAGGGGTGGGGCTACATACACCCGGCCTCCTAAAGGGCCTTGAGCACAAGGCAGGAGGTAAAAGGAAAAGAAAAAGAAGGCTGACCCCTCACAAAAGGAGGGTATCAGGAAAGATGAGAGAAGGGCCAAAGAAGGCGGGAAAGTGAAAGACTCACTAGGCCTCGGATACCCTAATACCGTCGGGGTCGGAAGAGAACAAGAGTTGACCAAGTGAGGTCGACAGGAAAGAAGACGGAGAGGAGCCCGGCACAAGTAAGTGGAAGCAATGCCGTACTCAGCTGGGGTCCCGTGGTCGCCAACCCACGTCCCACTAGATGTGAGCCCCTGGGGGGGGGGGAAGAAATGATACTATTGCTACCTCAGTAGCTCGGGACAGCCGAAGTTTGCCAAAGAGTTCTGATTATTTTCCTACGGCGCTATGCGACAAAAGACGACACTATTGGTCTCTACATTTCCAACAGCCAATGAGATATAGGCCCTAGGCAGTGTCTCTTGTTTCACTTACTGTTCTTTCTTTATTTATTTATTTATTTATTTATTTATTTATTTATTTATTTTGTAAACTGTTTGTAGATAACATGTGTCAGTGCTGTAGTTAGTAAATAGCAGTTTCCCTATTCATAATTATCATTACGGGAAATTGACCTGAATGTTACGTCCATTATACTGTACTACTTATCACCCCCACTACAATCACCACCACCACAAAAATATATATTTTTAAAATATTGGTTTCTGTTAGTTAAGTATCATGTGCCAGTTCTGTAGTAGTATTCATTATCATCCATAAAACAAATAAATCCACCGGGCGAAGCCGGGCACTACTGCTAGTATTCAAATATAATTAATCGACTTGTCATTTTAGCGGCTTAAGAAATTCAGAGAAAAATTGAAAGTAAACAACAAAAGAAAGGAATGCGAGCAGGACTATGAACGCTTCTTATTTTCTTGGTAGAATCAATTATGTCCATACAAAGCCACTAACTGAGCTATCATGTATCTTTCTTTGTGGATACTTCAAAAAATAGAAATTCCGGGCGAGCGAAACTAGTGGAACTCGAGTTTGTTATATATAAGCAGCCAGAACATTAATAATAATCGTAGATGTATGAGTATGCATGTCCTGCTAAACAAGAACTGGGCTAAATGCCACCGCCGAGCATGGTCCAGCTTCACTAATTAAATCCCTGGCCGCTCTGCCTGCCTGTCCACAGCTCCAATAATCAAATGCCCCGTCACAGAGGGAGACTGCACTGCTGAATCCAATGTACTTATATTGCACACGAGCTTTATTCCATAGCACGTCCTTGAATTAAATGGTAGCGAAGCAAGAGAGCCAAAGCTACCACGAAGGCGAGGGAAATTAATACCAGTGTTTTAATTGCATTGAAAAATAAAATGTTTCAAAAAATTTATATAAAATTCACGAGTATACCCAATTGTGATGGGCGTTTCCCTAATCCTGAAACATATTCATATGAGATTAAGAAATATACCTGGATGACCAGTTTCAAACGTCCTTTACACTTTGAGGTACAAATCAAGCAGTTTTGTACACCCTTGTCCAGCAGATGGTAGTGAATGATGGAATAAGGAAAATAACACATGTTCTCGGCTCCAACAAAATATTGCATTCATACAAGGGAGTTTTAAAATAGAAACATGATGCTTAATTACTTCAATGCTGGTAATAGCTTTTCAATAAAAAAAATAAAAAGCTGCCTCGTGCATTTAAGAGATTAGTTTAGCCCTACGTCAATTAAATATCAATCGATTACTTCGTACATATGCTGTGAAGTGCATATAACACCCTCTGCCTTCACTTTGAGACTTCTAAAACCTTACTTTATCAACCGCTCCCCCGCAACCCCACTGTACTTTTCTTATACTAAAGTTATACATTTTGTTACATAGGGAGTAAAGGTAGTGCCGATGTGCCATAGCACCACCAATGTGCCCCACACTCCCGAATGACAGTTCGTATTAAAGATAAATATAAAGGGAATGCAGCAAGCTATCTTATTCTGCATGCATTTGAACGGGCGCGCAAACTGACATGCGCTCTGGCGGCGCTTTCCTGAATGAATACGCCTGATCGGGCCTGATCTCACGGGCACTAAATGCTTGTTTGGCTTGGGTTTGCATGTGTTGTGTTGGGCTGAGATAGGGCCAACAGTCGTGTGGCGCATTCACTAGAGTGCAGCATGTGGTGTATTACTTGGAATACACGGTAAGACAGAGTGAGCTTTTGCTGCTCTTTGCTTTATTTCAATCCTTCCTTTTTCGCAAACACCAACAGTGATTTCCTGGTTTTTCTTTGTTTGTGCACATTGCTTATATTACCTGTAAGTCTGTTCTAGATATATATCTTCCATGATCAACCTAGCGTCATCCAGGAGCGAATCTCTGAAGTTCCTCAATTTTTCCATGTACAAGAGGACTTCCTTACCAATCTAGCCATCAGATCTCGTCGCTATCGCCAGCTATCATCTCCGTGATCAAGAGGACTTCGTCTACATTCCCATCCTCCAGGCTTCGCTGGTGACGCCTGCTATCAACTCTTGGAAGACAATTTCAACAAGATACTTAATTTTTGTAATGTTTGTCATTCATATGTATATTCCTTTGTCTCCTACCCCCACTCTTTTCCTTCCTTGGTCCCTCCGCGCTTCGTTGAGCTGGTCTCACTTGTGCTTCAGTCGTCAAGACCTCCAGTTGGAGCCTAACTAGGGCTCGTCTCCTCTCCTCGAGAGACAAACTTTTGAATCGGACGCCATGTCCAGATCTTAACTTAAGGTCGCCTGGATCGCCTACTACAGAAATGAGCTAAGTACCATGTTCTTTAACGTATTTTAATTGCTTTTAATTAGCTATACGCTTTTAATACCGTTGTATAGACAGTGAGAAGTTGCTAAATGCTGTGCAATTGCAATCTTCGCGGGATTTTCGATGTCAGGCTTTGTCTATGTAAGACAACTATTCTTGTAAAACGAAGCAGCATTTCTTGTGCATGTTAACTGAGAATGAGCTCTCACACCGTGGGATTCTTATTAAACTAAATACTGTCTATAGAAAACTTAGCTCGTTCCACCGCTGGACTTTATTTACCCAATTCAACAGTTATGATTGTTCTGGAATTTTCTACGCCAAACAATTCATCTACAAGCTAAACCTTCGAGTATTTTCCACTCACACATGGGAATACTTTTTCTAACCAAGGAATTTTCTTTATGAACAGCTAATCAACACGTAATTTGTCTTCCTTCGTGGGAAATTGTCCGCTGCATTCAACTATAACCTACAAATTTTTCAATGCAATAGACTCTCGCAAACCAAAATGCAACTAGTTATTTTACACCACCGCAATAACTTTCCTTTCTATAAACTTTCTGTGCTACAATAGTGAACTTTTCAACCACGTCAAAAGACTATAGTGAAACCAGTGCTCGTTCAACTTCTCATCCGCGCCGCGCTCGTCCGAGAAAAATAAATAAGGCCAAGAACTTTCTCCACAAAGTCCCTATTTCCTCTTCCACAACCACTCTTTACTAACAAATTTGGTTAATCCTTAAATTTATGTCTATTTCAATGAGGCCTCGCCAAACCATAGGCGCCCTCCCAACCTTTCTCCATTTATAACTTATTCATTCTGTTTAAATATCAGCAGTTAGAAACTGCCTATTAATCTATTTTCTTTTCTTGCTAGTACAGGAAATGTTTATGTTCTAAGTACTCAACTTTTCATTAATCTCGTGGATCCAGGTTTCACGAAAGGGTAACTTGCCCTAGTTTTCCTCGTGATCCTGTTTAAACATAGAAGGTCTAGAAACTTCTTCTTAATTTTTCTCTTCAGGTTTCACAATAAGTGACCTGCCATATTTGTATAAATTATAATCGTAATTACTGTTTAAATATAAGAAGTTATAGAAACTTCTACTTAAATTCTCTCTCTTTTTTTTTTGTTTTAATTTCATCTTTGTTATTTGTTCATACTTTTAAGATTCCCACACAGAAATTCTTAAAGCACACACATTGTATCTCGCCAATTCTGCAAAGCTAGAATTACTTTATAATTGTTGTTACAAACGTTAAAACTGTCTAATTTAAGCACAACTTTTAAAATCTTATTCAGATTTTTAGTGCTTATCACAAGTCTTGAACTTGTACCCAATTTAACGTTGTTTACTAATCATAAACCTGTTATCGATAGGTTTCAGATTTTCACATGTTGTGAACTTTTATAAATCACAATCGTGATCTAAATGTTGTTAATTCTTCAAAGTTTAATTCATTGTTAATAAATCTTTATTAGTTTTCTCGTTATTCTTTTCCCTAGATTCACGATTAGGTAGGACCCTGTCTTCCCTGACTCTTCCTGGAGGCTTATGCCCTCTTAAAAAAAAACTCTCAAATCAAATTAACAATAGTTCCACTATTTGTTGCATTTGAGCAAGAACTCTTAGTCACAAACTTATTAAAGCCTCTCTTAGCTTTATTAGCTAATTCTAGTGAGCCAACAAGGCAAGTAAAGCTAGCTCTGCAAGCTTCCTGCTTGTTGAGATTGTCTCTAAACTTGTGGTTCGTTTTCAAAATTGGAAGTTTTTCTCATTGTCTAAACTTTTAGTCGGCGCATGCTGGGTAAAAGCTTAGCCATTCTTAAATGCAACTATCGGCGCTCTTACCAAAATTATTCCCAAGGGTATAATTGCTTCATCACTACCGTTCTCGGAAACATTCGGTCGCTCCTTAGAAATTCTACAATTTCAAGAACTAAAACATCACGGCTAATTCAAATTATTTGCATTCTTCAAAATATTTGTTTAAAACAAACTCCTTTGAAGGGATGCATAGTAAACTCATCATTTCTTTCTTTGCCAGACAACCACCCTTCCACATAGTAGCCGAATCTTAGCTTGGAAGGGAAGGTACTATCAACTCTCGCCGGCAAATAGCCAAAGCTCCAGCCGCATTTCCCGTTAGCTACGTCCAGGTCCATACCCACTTTAGGTGTTTCACGGGCTTTGCGGTGACACTCGTCTCTAAGCATTGTCTTTGGTGTTGGACTCTCGTCCTATTATCCACACTTGTTCCTTAGTCCGAAACCCACTTCCCTTTACTTCTCTCTTCATCTTCCCTTGGGGGTAAGGTTAATTCCTAGCAAAACCCTACCCAGCATGTAGTAGGCAAAAATTAAAACTGCTTGAAGTGATTTAGGCCTATATTTCAACCACTACAGTACCACATATGGCAGTACAATGCAGAGGACGCAGCTCCAGCCCAATGATATGTGGCGACTATTAAATACAGTATATTCAACATGTTTTAAGTTGTTTCTTGTTACACATTAGCGACTTTTCAACACTCATATTTGTGGCAGGAATAATTATTTCTCCATTTATAATGCAACAATGTGGACTTTCTGCAGTAAGTCTTACTTTGTTTCGTTGGTTTAAGTTGACAACACAGTTACGCCTAACAGAACGCAAAAACAAATTTTCAGGCTTGTTAACTTTTCTGGTGGCATTGCAAGTGTTGAGGAATGGTGACGTTAAATTATATCGGGTGTAGCGAACATCCTTACCAAGTTTATATCTGTATGTTAGGCAGTCTTCACGGTAGGGCATCTTAATCATTTAATTTCACCTGTTCATTTCGCGGTGGCAGCTAAAATTGTGTCGAAGTTGTGTTGCGCATCTTCTATAATTACACAGTTCAATACTGCGAATCTGGAACTCAGAGCATAACTTATGCACTGCCAGTACTTGCAACGTTTGATTGCGAGTTTTGAATTTGCTGGCACCACCAAGAGAATTATCACCAGCCACCACTGCACTGTACCTATGGCTCACGACCAATCGCTTAAGTGAACTAATGGTCCTGCATGTGAAATAGTTTGGGCGGCCCTACCCTAGGCTAATGCGGGGATGGCACCTACCCAATCCGAGATCCTTGTAGTGGTTGACGTATTAAGGGATGACACATCGAAGCTATCTGTCCATAAAGATAACTATGATAATACAAAATTTATGTAAATTCACTTCAGGAGCTTGGGACATATTGGACATCAGCCCCATGAACATGCGTTTGTGTTTAATTTGTCTGATAACCTGTGCTTATGTGGTAGGCGTAACTGTAACCTGTAACTACCACACCCGGACTTGCTGAAGCTCCCCATCGCAGTAGTGTGAATGAACGCACACAGATACGCCGCTGGGTACATACTGTACAACTAAGGAAATGATCATAACTATTAATACGGTACTACAAACACTACTACAACGGTCAACAAACTTAACTAAATTAAAATTAACTCCCACCTATCGCTTGGTGTTGGGGTAGCGCGCCTGTCTTGATTTCCCGCCTCAGTCACATATTTTAGAAACTGACGTGAGGGCTGTAACGAGTAATGTTCAGCATATGATTTTCGAAGCTTGTTTCCGAGCAGCGCTGGAGCAACCATTAGTAAAATAAGCCGTGCACCATGGACTCACTTTTTGCAGATTAACTATTTTATGGCCCCGCCGTCCAAAAGCGTATATTACACGCGTGCGAGGTAGAAGTGGCCTGTGCCCAATAGAGAGCAACTGTCCCCTACCGATACGACGCATTTTGTTCCAAACAAAAGGCAGAGAACCTACCGTACGTGCACAACTTATTTGCAATGCAGATCTTAGGCTACAAGGCTAAATATAAGACCTTAAAATGCACATAACCAGGAGTATCCAGAAGCATTGCCATTGGGCCATGGTACTACCCTCTCAAACTGACTCAATGTGTTCGTAATTCCAACATCTGAACCATAATTAAATCTTCAACCGTATAATTTAACACTACGTGTCAATTTCAGGCTGACACACAAGTAGAAGGTTGTAATAGATACACATCAAGAAGTTAGGACCACCCCGTGGTGTAGTGGCTAGCAAGAAATTTTAATTCTGGTGTGAGGGCTGGAGCAGGTGGAACAGGGTACACTCAACCTCACGAGGCAACACTATGAATAGGAGGGTTTAACAACAAAGGCTCGCTTTTTAAAGATCCTTTTCTTGATTGCTTAAGTACTACAGTTACTGTATAATTAGACATTTTCAAAAGTTCCTGACTTTAAAATATGTGAACTGTTTGATAGGTTCCATATTTCAGGAAAGCATGAGGTTAATAACGATAAATCTAAAATAAATGCGAACTGACTAGTTAATATGTCTACACAAAATTTGATCCATCAGAACCGCTTGCCGTTTTAGATTTAAACTATCTTCCGATGAAAGTTTTCACCGCATCAACTGATACGGAAATAGTTTTGAGCACTCTACAGCAGGTCACCAAGTTCGTTAGTTATTGTTGTTGTAAGGGGCGGAACTACGATGTTATCTGCCTCTCTTAACACAGATTAAAGTATACACATTTGGAATGGAATTTAAAATTTAGAGGTGGACACCTACATTTGAAAAGACCGAAAATTAATAAAACAAAAAAATTAATAAAACTAATAATTATAATATTAACAAAAATGTCGGAAAAACAAAAATTAAGCATTCGAAAATGAACAAGTTTTTGAGTCAATGTACACTGGACAATTTAGATTGCTGGCCCTAACCCACTCTCGCTTATAAAGCGGATGACGAGATCAGCAGCCACCACGTTATCGGCTAATATAAGTTTGAGCGACATCTGCAAACCAAGGTTTTTACGTAAGTCAGCAAGA
Organism: Meconema thalassinum; assembly: GCA_946902985.2. Taxonomy (NCBI): domain Eukaryota; kingdom Metazoa; phylum Arthropoda; class Insecta; order Orthoptera; family Tettigoniidae; genus Meconema; species Meconema thalassinum. Next base: position 1,203,399,293 of record OX336388.2, read on the forward strand.
TCCACACACTTGGTTAAAATGTGGGCCTCGGTGAAAACGGCTCCACAGGTACAAAGTGGGGGTTCTTCCCTTCTCATCAAGTACGAGTGGGTGGATCTTGTACACAAAATGACTGACTCCCTCTTTGACCGGAAAGAGCTCCGCCACACGCGAGTAGTTCCCTTGATCGCTCTCAGTTTACTGGGCATTGGGTCAGCTAGCCTCTGACGTTCCCAAAATGCCAGTACTTGTCGGCGTAACTGAGAGCCAATATCTCTAGCGGGTACCTCCATTGGTCGAGGTGGTAGTGATACCGCATCTTTTGCAGCTTGATCCGCTAACTCATTTCCCGCAATTCCCATGTGGCTTGGAAGCCACAGAAAGGTGATTTAGAGTGTCAGCGAGGCACAACCCGGCTAGTAGATCGTGGATTCGCTGCACTAGGCGGTGTTGCGGGAAACATGTAGCAATTGACAGCAACGAACTCAAAGAGTCGGTACACACGAGAAAGTGGATTCGTGCATCCTGTAGTGCAAACTGCACAGCTTCATAGATGGCAACGAGCTCCGCAGTAAAGCCACTACAGGCTTCAGGCAAAGAGATTTTGTTATTTGCACCATCAATAACGTAAGCACAACCCACCTTCTCGTCCACCTTCGAAACATCTGTGTAGAGAATGCCAGCGTCCGGAAATTGGTGAACTATGCTATGGAACTAAGAGATGTACGAAGGGTATGAGTGCCAGGTTCTTCACGAAGGCAAATTAACAGAAAAGATAAAGGTCAGTTCCGGAGTGAGACAGGGGTGTGTCATTTCCCCCACTCTGTTCCTGTTGGTCCTGGATAGTGTGATGAAGAAGGTAATGGGAGGACGGAAGAGGGGTATTCAATGGGGGTATAAATGACAGGCTTGAAGATCTGGATTTCGCAGACGACATTTGTCTAATGGCACAACGGTACCGAGACATAGAAGATAAGCTGGGGAGATTGCAGAGAGAAGCAGAACGTGCAGGACTGATGATCAACACCAACAAGACCAAAGAGATGAGGATAAATTCTGACATCACGACTAGTTTGACAGTCAACGGAAAGGACATTGAGCGAGTTGAGTCCTTCCTCTACCTTGGAAGTATAGTCACAAATGATGGGGGAGCAGAGGAAGATGTTCGAAGCCGTATCAGGAAGGCAAATGGTGCCTTTGTCCAGCTCTACCCCATCTGGAGAAATAGAAACATTCCCAGGAAGACCACGCTCCGCCTTTTCAATAGCAACGTAAAGTCGATTCTTCTCTACGGCTGTGAAACATGGAAAGTCACAAAACCTATCAACAACCAGCTACAGGTGTTCATTAACAGATGTCTGCGTCGCATCATGAATGTGAGGTGGCCGGACATAATCTCAAATGAAGATCTTTGGACCATCACCAATCAACAACCGATTAGCATCCAGATCAAGGAGAGGAAATGGCGCTGGATTGGTTACACACTAAGGAAGCCGGACGGAGTTATTGAGAGGGCGGCGCTAGAATGGAATCCTCAAGGCGCCAGGAAGCGAGGTCGACCTAAGAAGACCTGGAAGAGGACGATCGAAAATGAAATTGCAGAGGTGGACAAGAACTGGAGTCAAGTGAAAAGAATGGCCAGGAACCGTACTGCGTAGAGAAATTTCGACAAGGCCCTATGCTCCGGAAGGAGCGGCAGGAATTAAGTAAGTAATGCTATGGAACTGCCTCCGTTTATCGGAGGCATCCGTGTTCACCTCAGGACAATGTTCGAGAGAGTGACCTTGAAAAGTAGTTGAAAATAGGGTAGTAGAGACTATAGTATGACCCGTTTATTAGTCTACCTATATAAAAGTATAGTATGGCCCTTTTTTTTATCTATTTCATATAGAACTCTAATGCTGAATGATAATCAATAGTGTTTTGCCATCACTTTTTATCGCTTTGCTATTATAGTGATAGGATCTGAAAACTCATTATCACTTCAGTAGCGACATCGAGCAAAAATTTTAAAAATATTGTGTTTTTGACAGAGTGGGATAGACCTAGTTATAAGAGTTGAAAGTCAATAATTAACCTAAAATTACTCTGGAATTCATGGAATCTTGGTGTGTTGTTGTTGCTTACAAACTGGTATGGTCACGTCAGGTGAGGTTAGCTAGGATTGGATTAGGAAAGGTTCAGTAGACAGGTCAGGTGTGGTTAGGTTAGGTTAGGTTGCACCCACTTTTGCACCCTCTTTTGCTCTCACTTTAACCTAATATTTTCAATATTTGCAATATGTGAAACGTGAATTTTAAATATACAATGTGTGAAATGTCGGTCTACATTTTTAAATAAAAACAAATCATACTCGAGCAATGCTGATTTTATTTCATAGCAAATAGGACATTACACCAGTTTACAAATAGTTTTTTTAATGTTCCTGTCCATTTATCAATAACTTTCCTTTTATAGCTCAAATCACAATAAGGGCTGACAACCTCTCTCCCACAGAGGCATCACAGTATGTTAAACGTTGTTTAGCTTTTTTAATAATACTTTATCAGCCACACGTCTTAATTTAGGTTGACTATAGCAATAAGAAATTTCATGGTCTCGGCAAGAATCCCCAAAATCATGTTGCAAACATTGTTCCAGCTTTGTTCCAAGACCACCATATTTGTAATCAGGTAAGAACATTTCAAAGGATAGCAACTGAATCACTTTGTCAATAACGTTACGACCAGTACAGGTTTGGCGACTCTCTTTCAGTCAATGGTAAATAGTTTCGATCTTTTCCATCTGTCGAGGATGTTGTTGTTGCTTTTTTATCGCCATTACACCCGCGGAATGAAGAAACTAAGTCTTTGTTCAAAGTTTTATGACCGTGGTAGAGTTTCACAAGCTGACAGGTTTGACACTGTTGTACTGATGGCATTTTGCTAATGGCCACTTGCTTATGATGCTCGTAGTTATTACAGGGTCGCAATTCACTTAACGCAGGGTCTCCAGACCATGATGTTGGCACATGTTCCCATATTTCCTTAACAGCATTTGCAGCCACATAAAAAATAAATGATTTAGGTAAAGCATTTAATTCCTCTTTTGTGAAACTGGTTAATTTCTCTTTACGCATAAAAATTTTTCCAATCGCCTGCTCAATAGCATTATTGTCCAATTCCAACATTGACGACACAGACATGATGCTCTCTAGACAGTGTATCACATACTAGTGACCATCCCACTGTTGGCAGAAACACGTACTATCTTGTTCATGACGTCACAACATGCATTTCTCATTAGCCAATCAAACAGATTCCATACATGGAAAACGGTTTGATGTTTTTTCATTAAAAGTCCCTTTTTCTTGATAAAGTGTATGCAGTAAAGGACTGCTCAAATCCATAAGATCCAAACATTCACATATAGGGGGTAGAAACGGATAAAGCCTTTGACAAATGCAATTGTAGCCATGGATAAATGAGCGTTTAATAGCATAGCTAAGTATTTATAGGGAATGGTTCCCTTGTTCCATTGCAATCCTGAATGGGTTAGTATTCACTGGGTCTGTCTTTGATATTTAACAGACTGAAACTCTAGCGGAAACAGTGGTTTAAACACAAAATGAAATAGTTTTGGTGACCCACGTGTCATGCAATTGATAATAGCCATCTCTTTAAATTAATACTTGTTTTCGTTGACCTTAAAGCCTTGAGTATCCATCACCAGTGTATGTGACATGTTTATGCTTGCATAGATCAAAACCTACTGACTAATCACTACTTGGGTTTAGAGATTACATTTACTCAAATCACATTCTGGTAAAAATCATGTCTACTATAAACTGCACCCACTTTAGCATCCACTTTTACACCCACTTTTGTGCACACTTTTACAACCACTTTTGCTCTCACTTGAAACTATTATTAAAAAGTGGTATGAAGATTAAAACAGAACCTACTTAGCCTCAAGCCATTTAAATGAGTAAAAAGGATTAGATTCCCACCTCAACTATCCTACAAGTGGTTTTCCACTTTGTCTTTGGGCAAATGTTAGAATGGTATCTCCTGTAAGGCCACAGCCGCCTCCTTTCCAATTCCTTGTCAAACCCAATCACTTTTCCCATCCCTCTTTCCCAGGTTTGAATCCAGGCTCTGACATAAAATTTAATTTCTGGTTTCAGGATTGAAACAGGGTCTAGGCAGCCTCAGGTACCCCCAAATGAGTATAAGAGGTTCGATTCCCACCTCAGTCATTCTTGAAAGTGGTTTTATGTATAGTTTCCACACTTTGTCTTTGATCAAATGTTGGAATAGTCTCTCAACCTCAAGTCGCTAGCGTTATTCTATGGAGGCTATACACTCACTAGCCATTCTGCAGGCTGTTTGTTGTTTTAACGGAAGTGTCATATAATGCGTATTGCACACACTGCACTTTTGCGTTAACACAAAGGGAATTCAGTGAGTCATTTGTAGTTGAGAGCTGAGACTGAAATATCGTAAGACACATACATATAATATACATACATGTTTCAACATTTATTCTTATTGGAGCGCGGCAGATAACTGGTAAGTGTAATCCTGGTTCAATTCCCGATTAATGGATGTCCTGTGGTTGGCATTTCACATTTCCACACCCACACCCTCTCAATGTCATGTCTTATAGCTCGGCGGCCATCATTATACTTCGTATTTTTTCAATCATCACAGTCGTGCCTTAAAGCCTCTGCGGCTTAGGCAGCTGTATACTGGTCTCTCACCGCTGGGTCTGTGGTTCAAATCCCAGTCACTCCATATGAGATTTGTGCTGGACAAAAGCAGAGACAGACAGTTTTTTTTCTCTAGCTACTACAGTTCTCACTATCGCATTATTACCGGATGTCTAAAGCCTACTCCTTTGGGTAAATTGTACAGTCTTGCTGGCATTGCCCCTCCTAATATTCGTCGTGAGATTGCAGCAAAAATTGAGAAGAAGAAGGCGGTAACATCTAAAGCTCACCCACTGTATGGATACAAGCCAGCTACTTCGAGACTCAAATCAAGGAAAAGTTTGCTCAGCATTACCGAGGCTCTTAAGGGGACACCTCAACAATCCCGAATCCATCTATGGCGTGCAAGCTGCAATCGCTCCGAAGAATGGCTGACACCTAGTGAAGAACTACCACCTGCTCATTTGGAGAAATGGAGTACCTGGAGATCTCTGAACTGATTACGGGCAGGCGTGACAAGATGTAAAAGTAACCTGCAGAAGTGGGGTTTCGACATAGAGTCCTCATTGTGTGAATGTGGTGTAATCCAGACTACGTCTCATTTGTTGCAGTGCAGCAGGTGCCCTCAAACATGCACAGTACAAGATTTGCTTCAGGCGAGAGAAAATGCACTGGATGTCGCTAACTTCTGGGCAAAAGTAGTATAGACTCTTGTTTGTTTAGTGTGACTGCATTGTATTTAATCCAGTAAGAGTTTTAATGTATACATATATAGTATTAATGCTTCTGATACGAATAAATAATAGTTCTCACTATCACAATTTCATTCTAGCAACACTCACCTCAATCATTTTATTTCATTGGTCATTCATTTAATCATTACCCCAGGGGAGTGCAACAGGCTTCAGCCGCCTCCACAGTTTCATATCCTCGTCGCTAAATGGAATGATTCATATCCTCATCGCTAAATAGAATGATTCATTAATTCCATTCCCAAACCCCAATTAGTAAAGCAACACTTTCCATTATCATTTCATTTTATCTATCATTCATTTAATCATTTCCCCAGGAAAGTGCGACAGGCTTTAGCCGCCAGCACAGTTTCATATTCCCATCGCTAAATGGGGTGGTTCATTCATACCATTCCCAGATCCTTTAGTCGAGCAACACTTTTCCACTATCATTTTATTTCATCTGTCATTCATTTAATCATTTACTCAGGTAAGTGCGACAGGCTTTAGCAGTCGGCACTGTTTCAAATCCTCACCGCTAAATGAGGGATTCATTCATTCCATTCCCTGACCAGCTCGGTCGACTGAAAGCAGGCTGTGGATTTATTATTTTTGAATCAAGCCTTTACCAAGCATGAGTTGAACCATTACATACAGCTCTGCAACATCACAGTCATGCTTTCACCAAGCACAAACGAACCACCGCATAAGCCTCTGCGATTCATGATTCATGAAATACCAATGAATGCATTGGCAAGCATGGTCACCGCATACGCCTCTGCGATCCAGGATTCCTGAAATAGCTACAAGTCCCTAGCCTTATTCGTTCGCGAGATATTTGCAAAAGTGCAATTAGGCTCTTTTAGCAAAAATTGAAAATACATTCAAAAAGGGGACATCATTCCAAGTCCAACGACCCCTCATACAAGTCCCTAGCATTATTGGTTATGAGATATGAAAAGCGCATGACCTATTAGTTTACGTCTTTTGGTTAAATTCTAAAAAAAACACTCATTCGTAAATCTTTATTAAAAAACCCTGCCCTCTTACAAAATCCCCAAGTGCACATGCGTAAACAAAAGACCAACATGTTAATTCATAGCGGCATTCCACACATCGCATGTTGTTCATATGATAGAACGTTTAATTTCATATTACCACTCAACCTCTCACATGTCGCACTTGGGAAAAAAAATCAACAAAAGTGTCGTTAGCCCCTTTGTCAAAATTTCAAAAATAGTTTCAAAAAGTGTGGGGGGGGGGGGGTCACCCCGAGTCATTTGACACCTCGTACACGTCCCTAACTTTATTAGTTTACAAAATATAACAAAAAGTCTAAAAATCATGGTTTTGCCCCAAAAAAGGCTGTTTCCTTCATTCTCAAAACTTAAACCTATTAACAACATCAAAAGGGCTTCGAGACAAGTGATTTGACACGTCACACGTCCAAATCCGACCATGCGTTCGTGAGATATCGGCAAACTTCGTAGGAAAGTAAGCGACTATCTAGCTCTCTCCTCACCACTAAAACCCCTTCTAATAAATCATTTTTTAAAAAGCCCACCCTCTTACAAAATCACCAAGTGCGCATGCGTAAAAACAAAAATGCGAATTCATTATGGCGTCGACTCGTTGACGTGTCATTTATGTGGAACAACGTTTAATTTCATACTAGCATTCAAACTCCCACATGTCGCACTTGGAAAGAGAGATTTTCGAAAAAAATATCATTTCACCCCCTAGTAGGGGTATGTTATATTTTGGGGTGGAAATGTGTTGCCCATTGGAAAGGGGGTGTCAGCCCGAGTTCAATGACACCTCATTCGTCAAAATCCGACCATGCGTTCGGGAGATATCGGCTTTGCCCCTAAATGTATGGCGTGTTAGTATGTGACGTCACCAGGAAAGTAGGCTATGAGTTAACATTTTGAAACTTTTTGATCATACCTCATAGGTTAGGTTAAGCTATGACCGCCATCTTGTGACATCACCAGGAAAGTAGGCTATGGGCCAACATTTTATAACTTTTTGATCACACCTCGTTGTGACGTCACCAGGAAAGTAGGCTATGGGTCAACATTTTGGAACTTTTTGATCACACCTCGTTGTAACGTCACCAGGAAAGTAGGCTATGGGTCAACATTTTGGAACTTTTTAATCACACCTCGTTGCGACGTCACCAGTGGCCGCCATCTTGTGACGTCACCAGGAACGTAGGCTATCATCTAGGACCTGTACAGCCCCCCCCCCCCCTACTACCGGTACTTTTTATTCTTCATAACAGTCTCTTAAGACTACTACATTTATAGCCTCAAGAAGTGATCCGGGGGCTTATTGACTACAGTACTTGCCTTGAAGAATTCAGCACTGAATTGCAGCTTGTGGGCACATCCGCTATTGATATCTATCCACACTTGAGGTCAGAGGGACCTGAAATAGTTATCATTTCACTACCTAATACTCGTCTAGCATGATCAATTGCAGCAGTGCAGCTTCATTCCTTATGGTGTTGCAATTTCCATTTTCATGAGTGTATTATATCCTTTACAATGCTACCAATTTATTTATTTAATCGTATGGTGATACAATACAGAATACAAATAAGACAAAATTAAACTTTAAAGTCCTTCCTTTTCAACCATTCGGTTAGACTAGGTGTGAGATCAAACAAGTCGTCAGGAATTCCAGGGTATGAATGAAGAGGACAGCGTAGGACCAGGTGTTCAATCGTCTGTTCTTCTAAGTTACATTCACACATTGGTGAACTGATCCAGCCCCACTTGTACCTGAAATAATTACAACACCCATGTCCAGTCCTCAACCTGTTGATACGGCACCAGAGGTTCCTTGGTAGGTCAAAACCATTTGGCTTCTTTGTGGGATCAAGATGGTGGACACTTGTTCCCAATGTTTTTGTTGACCACTCATGCTTCCAGCTTTCCTTTATGTCAAATCCATCCGCGATGAGTTGCCTTGCAGTGACACTTGCCGGTCTTCTGGATTGCAATCGTTGTTGTGACGGATGGCAGAATTCCTGATGCAGTGGCAAAGAGGGTGATGCAAAGATTTTCTTAGCCTCCCTCAGTAGAGCTTGCTTCCGCCTTAAGTGAGGTGGAGGGATGTGGCTCAGCACGGGTAACCAGTGACATGGAGTTGATTTGATGGTACCAGTAATGCAACGCATTGTATCGTTCAGTTTCGTGTCTATCTTCTTCACATGTACGCTTTCCAACCAGACAGGCGCACAGTACTCAGCAGCTGAGTAAACAAGACTGATGCCAGTTAAACGTAGACAGTCAGCAGAGGCTCCCCAGGAGGTACCACTGAGCTTATGCAGTATGTTGTTTCTTGCGGCGACTTTGTGAGAGAGCTTGGTGATGTGCTCTTTGTAGCTCAGGGTTCTATCTAAAGTGACTCCGAGATATTTTGGGAAAGGATTGTACCTCAGCTCTTGTCCATTGAACAGGACTCTAGGTTTGTAGTTTGCGACACGATTCGCTAGATGGAAACAAGAGACTTCAGTTTTTGTTGTGCTTGGGATCAATCTCCAGGTTTTAAAGAAAGTTGACATCTTCTCCAGGTCCTCCGTAATGATTTGTTCGCCATCTTCAAAGTTATTGCTCTGAGCTACCAGCGCGATATCATCAGCATAGATGAACTTACTTGATGTTGTAGTTGGTAAATCATGGATGTACAAATTGAATAGCAGTGGGGCTAAAACAGATCCCTGTGGTAGGCCGTTATTTAGTTTTCGTTTGCGGCTTTTAGTGTTTCCTAGGAACACTTCAAATTGCCTTTCACTAAGCATGCTAGATATTAGATCCACAATTTCTCGGCTTGGTACAACTTGCAATAGTTTGTAGATCAGTCCTTGTCGCCAAACAGTATCATACGCAGCTGTCAAGTCGATGAAAACAGCTGTTGATTTCCGTTTACCTTGAAAACCTGCTTCAATGTGTGTAGTTAGGGCAAGAACTTGATCAGTGCAGCTGCGTCCGTGTCTGAAGCCAGCTTGTTCAGGAGGGATAACAGCCTCAATGAGCGGTGCTATTCTGGTTAGAAGGATTCGTTCAAAAAGTTTTAATATGCAACTGAGCAGTGCTATTGGACGATAGCTACCAATAAAAGTATGTGATTAAAGAATGTATATTTATATATTTATTCCGTAGTTTGAATCGAGAAATTGTATGTGCTAAGTTAACTGATTCATTGATGCGCGTAACCTAAAGGGTAATCAGGGCTGATGACCTAAATTGTCCCAAGCCTTGAATTGAAGCAACAACCACAGCTGCAATTATTATTAACAACATTACATTGGTCCCACCTATATTAATTGTGCAACTACTGTACATGGTTAATCACTACCCCAAAGTTGTAGGACCATCTCATCCGTGAATTCAATTGTCCAAGAAATTATTGACAAAAATTGAATTAGCAAGGCAGTAAATATAATAGCAGTCGAAGACCATTAACAATATTTCCAGCTATTTGCGGTATCGTCAATATATATACCAGTAGTAGGAAAGGAAACTCCTACCTGCAAAGCTTTAAAAATACTGTATACAGCATAATGCACATTAAGTTAATACTGGTACCCTCACATAGGCTACATCTTGATTTAAATCAAAGAGGACAATATGCCTGGATATTTCAGATGAAAAACTGGCAGATTTTGTCAAAGTTACTCAGATGTATGCAAGTTTAAAACCATTGCTAGCATGCATATGTGTGAATGAATGTACATGAAAAGAGCCCCCAGTTACCAGGTTTTGAGTTAGCACCTTTTCTGAGCTGTATATACCTGTAATTAAGTAGTTACAGTTGATTCTGGTATTTAAGAGTGTTTACCACATAAAAGAAAGAAAAAAATCCCGTTTCAGTCTACAACCTAGAATTTAGAGAAGATGCTGTTCAGACCTTTATTCTGTACTGACTTTGATAAACTACTGTTGATAGGTTCATAGAGCAAAGTATGGCAGTCCATGACGACAACTTCTAGGTCATATATCCGTCACGAAAGAAAAGAAAGATAAATCCAATGACAGAAAAATGGAGGACAACACTGTCCTCTAAATGTTTCATAGTGGAGCAAATTACACTAACACGATGCACCGTGAAGATATAAATACTTACTAACTTTGAAATCTATGACAAAAAATCAACATTAGCACACCTTTTGTCTAGAAACATCCAGTGGCTTTAGGGTGAAACAACGATAAATATAAACTGACAAAGAAGACAATATTGATCACCCGTGTTCCTGGCAGAACATGTACAGACTCGCTCACGGCCCAAGTGAAGTGATTTGTTATAGCTTGATTGGAATGCATGTACTATATGCCCGAAATATTTTTTTCTCACCTTCTCGCAGGAGTGTTGAGTCATCTGCAGCAGTCTTCAAGCACATACCACAAAATCATGTCTCTGCCGACAGCTTCATGATGAGACATGGATATGAATTGCATCCCTTAATAACTTGATGCCTAGTTTTATCATAGGGGATGCCTTTTACTTAAATATGAATTTTTATGCAATTCATTCAGTAGTTTTGACACCAACCAGCAAGGGAAAAAAGTAAGAAAAATTAAACTGAGGGTGTAGCCTAGGATATATATGTCGTAGTCAGATAGTGCAATCTGTTATTTCATGAAAAGCAAGCATGTATGCCTACCCCTTATTACTGGTATTCCAGTTTCAATGAGGAAGGTGATGAGATGCAATGAAAGTCTGTGGTGGATGGTTTTTACGGTCTGATGCCCTTCCTGATGCAAACTCGTGAGAACTGTAATAAACGAAGAGTAATGAAAATGGTCAAGGATGTGAAAGGAAGTGGCCGTGGCCTGTTAGAAGGTACGGTATCTTTCCAACATTTGCCTGGAGTTGAAAATGGGAAACAACGGAAAACCATTTCAAGGACAGCCGACGGTGGGGCATGAACCCACGTCTACTGAGGCTGCAGAGAGCTGGGCCCAATGGCCTAGTGCTGCGCTTTAGTGAGCGTAGCTACCGCTGTCAGTCATGAAAAGCAAGCATATGATGTAAAAAGGGATAGTTACTCCATCTGGCGCATGGTTTCATGATATGATATGGGAGTCACTGTGGACGTTCAAAGGCTCTTGTTTCTTGAGGAGTTTTTTTTTAGCAATTAACTTAATGATTTCTGTTATTTTTCGTTCAGCTCTCACATTTTAAAATAGAACCATTAATTCATTTCTTTGAATAGTTTGTGTAAGATGGCGAAAAGGCAATGTATGAATACATTGCTTCAGTTAATTCATGAAAAGTCCAAACAACAAACACAAAATCTTCATGAAATGCCTCTGCTGATAGTGTAAAATCATTTCTTACACCATCTGACCAAATCAGTTCGTTACATCATGAAGAAACACGTCAGGTGTGCAACTATCGCTTTTATTTCAAGAAGCGCTTAGGATTTTCATGAAATGACGGATTTCACTATATGACTATGACATTCTGTACATATATATATATATATATATATATATATATATATATATATATACAGAGAGAGACAGAGTGTATATAGGCCTAATACTGTACATATAGTGTATAATAATTATTAGGGATAAATACAAAACTTTAGCTGAAAATTAGAAATGATCAGACAGAAACACGTCTACATTTTTACTTGATCAGACAGAAAGCTTATTTTATCTATACTCCTAGAAATAGAGATATATTGCATTTGATGTATTCAGCCTCTGTTTAGCTGTGAGAAGAATCAGAATGATTTGATTTGAACGGGGAATAGTGGATTCCAGTAATATGGAAAAACAAAATGAATCAGCAATGTTAAATCATATTTAATAAGATTGTGACAGTCTCATTTCGGGAAATTTACTTATGACTTGTTAATGAATTCCTTTGGGACAAAATTCAAAATTGTACCATACCAGACTTTTCCAGTCATCCACGACCACTTTCTTCTCAAATCCTTATTATATTGAGTTGTTAATTCTTTGATGGGCAACATCGTGGCCATGTAACCTCATGTACTTGGGTGTGTATAGAATTTGTCTGATAGCCTGTGTCACTGTGATGCATTTACTAGTGTGTGTACTTGTAATTGTGGAAGGATTTGGGTAGGAAGTGGCCGTAGCCTTTAGTTAGGTAATGGGAAACCAAGGAGAACCAATTTTAGGGTGACCAAGCTGGGAATCGTACCCTCCTCTTCTCAATACTGCCTCACGAGGCTGAGTGTACCCTGTTCCAACATTCAAACCAGATTTAAATTTTTTGGCAGAGCCAGGAATCTAACTCAGACAGCAGGGTTGACAGCTAAGAATGCTAGCCATTACACCATGAGGTAGTTACCGGTAATAACAAAAATCAGAATGATCTCACAGTTACAGTATCACTACAATCATAAGTCATACAAATTATCCACTGCCATTAAACACTAGAGACTACACTTTGTTTCCAGACAATAACAAAACTAATTGGTGAAAGTTTTCATCATTGACTGGTATTGTAACTATTAAAAGTTTATCATTTATATTCTTTTAACTAATTAATATGTTTAAAGTTACAGATATTTTTAACAATTAATGTCAATTGTTAATCCCAACTCTGTTTAACAAAGCTTGCCAAATTTCTTACATGCAGCAGATCACTTACCTCCTCCACCTCTCTCGTGAACTTGACGGGCCGCAGGTAGTAGAGGAGAACACACACGTGGATGAAGTTGATGCCCACGAAGGCAGCATTCCATAGAAAGGCATCGAAGGAGCACACGACGGTCCAGCCCCAAAGAGCAAAGAAGGCACACCCCACAAGGAGTGTGCATCGCAGATACAGGATACCGTACATGCCATTGGGGGCTAAATATGATAAGAAGAAGAAAATATTGGCCAATTGGAAGTACACATGGTTCACGGGAATCCATTGGCCACAGTACGTGACGCTGAACATGGATGAGAGTAAGGACACGTTGTGAGAGGGTATGTTGGGCCAATGGTCCGAATGGTCATGCATCCTGCCCGGGTCGTCGTCGCTGGCGACCTGAGCAGGTGCCGTCACTGTAGTGGAGTAGTTATCCATGACGACGGCAGGCCATGAGGTTCCGGCATTGTCACCGTCCAATACAGCAGCCAAGGCACTCACCAATGACATTGAGTTTTTTTCAGGAGTTGTTTCTCATCCAACACAACATTCACTTGATGATAAAGAATGCAAGTATAAAATACATGTCTGTCAAGATTCGTATAAATATCTGGATAAACTTTAGAAAACACTACTAACACTTCCAAGAATCTTCAAAAATCTTTACATAATGTCATTTGGCACAAAAACAACAGCAACACATACAGGCCTATCTTGAAGCACAACCTGAAACAAACAAAAAAAAACTTTAGAAATTGAATTTATGGACCAAAAAAAGGAAAGTCAAAAACCATGCCCAACTAAGATAGATCTCTCCTAAAAGGTCTGTCATGGCGAATTTAGGATGCAGACAAAAGACATTGTTGGGGACGTTTGACTAGTTTAGACTTACCGGTAACACCAGTGAATTAACATGATTGTTAAGTCAACTCAAACTGTCTAAGGTGTAGGCCTACATTAATATGCCTTTGAAAGCTTTGAAGCCATTTATTAGTGTTGTCTTATTAATAATTAATATTGTTATTGTTCACTTGGTCAACACTATTATACAATCCTAATTGAATAGTTTATTTCAGAAACCTGTCGAGTGCATTTTGATCCAGAATTTGATTTATACATATTATGAAACATTTGTTGTAAACACACATTTTCATGCACAAACCCATCAACTGCTGTGTCTCTGTGTGGGTTTGTTGGAACACAGAATATTGAGTTTAGTACAGCGACAGCACATGTCTCTGCAGTAAATTACATGTTCGTCTTGTGATACACCTGGTTTTCATCGCTTGTCCTGTTGTATCACCAGTTGTTACCTCATTAGTGCATCAACCAGATGTGATTTTACATTGTGTTTTATGATAGCTCACCTTAAGTAGTGGATAGTGGAAGTGGCCTACTACGGAAGTGGAGTGCAGCATAGACAAGGAATACCAAGATGAGTAGGATCATAGACTGAAAGGATAAACAAGTTAGTACTTTGTGCACTGTAATAATATTCTGTTTCCATTAAAATTCTGTTTATGCACAAAAATAATGTTTATGTAGTTGTTGCTTTTTATTCAATCATTTTTATTGGTTTGGATGATAGCCACGGGATACATTTTTAAATGTGTGTGTGGAAAATACTCAAAACTGACGTGTTACTTTTACTGCAGAAACCCATCAACTTATAAGTTTTTATTAATATCATCCAGGAATGTTCACTAAGAACTTTAACTTACCAGTTCCAAAGAGCCATATGTGTATGTATATAATTTAGATGTTTGTTTATAGTCTGACCCAATGTGTTAGTTAACCATATTATGAATGCTTTTACTTCTGTTTAAATATATATTAATAAACAAAGTTTTTTATGGTTCCGCCTAGTCAATACTTGTTTTATTAAAGATTTTATCGTGACAATCACTTGTCTTTACGTATGTTGGTACATGTTTCGGTGTCTTGTAACATTGACACCTTCATCAGCCTACGGTTTTGGTAACACTCAAGGACATTAAAATACTTATTAAAATAACACACAGATGATTAAAATAACACTTTAAAAAGTTTAATGTCATTGAGTGTTACCAAAACCGTAGGCTGATGAAGGTGTCAATGTTACAAGACACTGAAACATGTACCAACATATGTAAAGACAAGTGATTATGTCACGATAAAATCTTTAATAAAACAAGTATTGACTAGGCTGAACCATAAAAAACTTTGTTTATTATTATATTCTGTCGATACGGAAAAATGAGCGACTTTAAAAGTCAAAAAGTAAGTATATATTGTTGGTGAACTCTTATTACTGCGTATGTGACAATGTTCTTCCCTCCACAGTATGGCTAGGGGTATGACCAATCAAAGAAAATAATGGAGAAGATGATGTAACAAGCCAATTGAAATCGAGTCACAATTTTGTATTTGGAAATATGTGATGTGAAGACGACTAGCAAAATAAACAATAACTTAATACAAGATAATTAAAAGGTAATGTGGGAAGACTTATCTTACAGAAGATACTGGAAGAGATGTTTAAACGATTTCCTTCAGAACCCAAAGTATGTATAAAGCTGCCCCCCCCCCCCCCCCCCCCCCTCAAAAGGAAGCTGGCAGACATGCAACTCAGAGTACAAAACTGATATTAAAAATGGTTGACCCTTGTCAATACTAACAAGTTATTGTGTTAATTTTCAGGAATGTTTCATCCCAATACGAGTTCCATCAGCGAGTAATTCAGCCTTTTTTTAAAAGGAATAGAATTAAAAGGTGTAACATCAGAAATATTTATTATTAACATATTTGGTTCTTAAAAATCTCTTTCAAAAGGCAATATAAGCTGTCATGCATGGTGCATAGCATCTTGTCCAGATGGACTGTTTGATTCCTGACTCTGCCATGAAGGATTTAAATCCTGGCAAGATTTGGGATGGAGTGCACTTACAGTAACCTTGTGATGACATTGGGAAGAGAAGTACCGGTACCATAGTTTCGAATCCGACTTCCAGTCAACCTGGAAGTGGTTTTTCATGGTTTGGTTCTCCAACTCATGAAACGCTGGGATGATACCTAACTCAAGGCAACATCTACAGTTTCCCAATGGTACCATTACTTTTTTTTAACCTAAACTCTACCACAGACTCCACGAGAGTGGCAGCTTCAGTGGCGTAGTTGGTAGCATGCTGAGCTTCTATGCCCAAGATCGTGGGTTCAAACCCAGCCGAAGTCGTCAGATTTTGTAAGAGCATTAAAAATCCCTCGGTGTGCCTTCCTTCAGAGGGGAAGTAAAGCCGGTGGTCCCATGTCATAGATTTATGGCATGTTATAGAACCTTCCACTAATTACACCTGTGTGAAGCTAAATTATAGGTTAAAAATGTGAATAAAGCTCTTAGGTTCCAACGTTCGTCGCCAGGAGCTGACTGCAGTGGCATCTAGTAACCAAGGTCTGGACTAGTAGTCGTTGACGGTGGTGGCAAAAGTAGGAACTACTTGAAAATTCAATGTCGTCAGTCCTTACTTGAATTAAAAACAGATAACACACACTAATACAGCCATCACAATTAACACCGGTTATCAGACAGATTCTACACACACCCAAAGTACACGGGGCTACATGACCGCATTGTCGCAGCCCCTAAACTGAGGAACCAAGACTCCACACGATACATTAACATACAACCTGACCCCAACCCAAGCATGCAGGAAGTTCTTGGAAGAAAGGGCACGGAAAGCAGCAGAAACCGCACTCCAGGTATGAAAGAGGAGGAATGAAAAACAGCTGGTTATGAAGACCGCCACCTATACACCAGAAGGGGAATACATGGATTCCATCACCAAATCTACAGCAGGAGAAGTTTCCACAGCACCAACAGCGAATGTGTTTGTGAACTCTGCAACTGAGCGAGACTGTTTGAATGTAGGCCTACCATACCCAAAGAACTCTGCCAAACTCACATTATGCAAAGAAATTAATGAAAATCCACAGCCTGCTTCCAGTCTCCGACCGGGTCAGGAATGGAATGAATGAAGCCCCCATCTAGCGGCGAGGATATGAACTGTGTCGGCTGCCGAGGCCTGACGCACTCCTCTGGGGCAATGATTAAATGAATGACAGATGAAATGAAATGATAGTGGAGAGTGTTGCTGGAATGAAATTTTGACAGGGAAAACCGGAGTACCCGGAGAAAAACCTGTCTGCCTCCGTTTTGTCCAGCACAGATCTCACATGGAGTGACCGGGATTTGAACCACGGACCCAGTGGTGAGAGGCCGGCGTGCTACCGCCTAAGCCACGGAGGCTTTTACATTATGCAAAGGACAAAATAAAATGACTTATCCTCTAGAATAACTCTGTACACATTACGTCTAATTCAAGAGAATAATAAGACAGATTACACATGACCAATACACCCAAATGCAAAGGGCTGGTGACCACAACATCGGTGTAAGAAACGGCAACAAAATCTGAATTATCAGCCTTTCAGGATACGATTGCTGGTGGCTGAGTTGGAAACTACTCTTTGTTCACTTGTGACATGCTGTCAGCTTGCTTAGTTGACAGGTACAGCCGCACGGGTAGGATATAACTCGCATCCAGTAGCCTTTCATTATTTTACTCTCCGTGGTGACATGAGCTCCTATAAAGCTCAGCTGTGCTGTTGAAATGCACCATTCTTATCAATTATTCCGTTCACAATTTTCAATATAACCCTGGTCTAACACGAATAGCGCGTGCAAGACTGCTCGACTTATGTGTGGACTGCACCCTGCCATCGCTGTGTCCCCTACTTGTCCAGCAAAGGTTCCAGCTGCTATTATCAACAAATGCTGGCACAGCCAAGTGACAAAAGATATTTAAAAATGCTTTGATCCTAGCTCTTTCTTTACCATTTAAAAATTCTGTTTAGGGAACACAACTATTTTCCTTCACTAGAATTGGTGGGGGTCACAGTAATAATAATCAGGAACTACGAATTTGGAGAGGATCTGTTGATGGCCTTCCTGGACATCGAAAAGGCCTATGATAGTGTGTGTAGGGAAAAGGCTTGGAAAGCAATGGAAAACACGGGAGTGGAAAAAGGGACTGTAGGCAGAGTGAAGGAGATGTATTGTGGAGTTGTGTGAAAGTTGGAGGGGAAAGACTGGTTCAGACAAATGAGTGGCCTGAAACAGGGTAGTGCGCTGTCACCCCTTCTCTTCTCTTTATTGTGGTTATGAACGAGGTAATGACACGGATAGCAGGAAAGATAGGAGAAGATAAGATGAAAGCAATGGTGTTTGCAGATGATCTCTTGGTCTGGGGAAACAAGGAGGAGGAAATTCAGGAGCAACTGAAGGCTTGGGAAGAAACAGTGGGAGAGTACGGATGGAAGTTAAACATCAGTAAATGTGAGATCCTGCTAACGACCAGGAAAAAGGACAGACCAACGAGTGGAATAACACTTGGAGGTGGACAGCTGAAGAAGGTGGAAAGTTTCAAGTACTTGGGAAGTATAGTGGAGGAAAATGGGAGAAATGACAAAGAGATTACAGAACGTGGCAGACAGGCAGAAGCATTTCTGAGAAGCATTAGGAGCTTAGTGTGGAATAAAGATGTCCCACAAAAAAGCAAGGAAGTGTTATACAGAAGCTACTATATCCCGATACTGACCTATGCTTCAGAAACGTGGACAATGAAGAAAAGAGACATAAGCAGAATACAGGCAGGTGAAATGAAGTTCCTGCGAAGTAGGATCGGAGTAACAAGAAGAGACAGGTTGAGGAATGAAAAGGTCAGGGAAATGGTGAAAGAGGAACCCTTGCAAGGTAGGATTGAGACATCAAGACTGAGGTGGTATGGACACTTAAAGAGAATGGATGAGAAGAGGATTCCCAAGAGGATACACGAGATGCAGATGCAGAATAAACGACCAAGGGGAAGACCAAGAGATAGATGGCTGAAAGGAGTGGAGTAATGTGTCAAGAAGAGAGGCGAGGACTGGACCAGAGTGACAGCGGAGAGGTGGTGCGAAGAAAGGACTAAATGGCGAGGCTTATGTTCCAAACAGACCCAGCCTGGAGCTGGAAACTGTACAAGATGATGATGATGATGATGAACAAGATTAAGAACTTCATCCATTTAATAATTAAGTTACCAGATGGAAAAACATCTGGTGTACAGGTTTAGGCAGCGACAAGGTTTAACTTACTAGCTTTTCTGAATTTTGTAGAGAGAAAAATATGGTAAAGATTGCAAACTAAGGAATAAAATCATACCCCCAGGCGAACCCTGAGGTGGTACATTAGGAGAATATGTAATATAATGTAATATTGTTTGTATATTTACTCTGGCCATAGGCTGCAATAAATGTTTAGTATTATTATTATTATTATTATTATTTCAACAGTGTAGCCTACGTCTATGGAGATACATGAAAATTCTTTTTTATTTTCTTTATGCCATATTAGCACATTTATTTCTCCAAGACACAAAGATTAGTTGTGAATAAGTCATCAATAAAATTGAAGGATAGTTATATTTCTAGTGAGTGCCAGCACCCTTTTCTCTGTATGCAGCAGGAAAATTAATTTTGTAGTTAATACTTTTAATCTTCAGGCTACAGGTGCAGGGTTGTCAAGATACATCCCTGTTCGTACACATGAGGTAGCATATTAAAAAGGTGAACAGCCACAATTGATAGGCCACAGTGACTGATCAGCTGATGTTGTGTAGGCTTATTTGTTTATCACATATAAATTATTTCTCTACAGATAATTTTAGCCCTATGGAGAAGAAATGTCAAGTGTTATTATGTGGCCTTTTGATTTGATTCTCATGCAGAGATGGTGTTAAGCTATAAATAAGCTTCAGACAATATTATCAGTTACAATTGTTATTTGATGTCTTATAGAAACATTTCATCCCAGTATTTGCACTACTCAAAATATTAATCCAGGTTTCTCAACAACGAAAATTAGTAACTTAACTTACTGTATTCTAATAAATTACTTGTGATACTTCGTGGTGGAACAAGAAAGCAAAGAAAAATAAATAAAAAAGAAAATCATGTTCACAAATAAGGGTAGCAGTGCTATAGTTCGGACGGTATTTGGTGAGGCTTCAAGATCAAGCTGAACGCTCTGGGCACACTGCCCTGTTTCAGTGGTGGGGAAAGAGCGACAGCAGTCACTTGTCCAACACTGTGCTGTTGACATTGCGCGTTAATACTTAAAATCTGTATATGCAATCGTCTTCAGCTTGGCGCAGTTAAGTGAGGGAAGTCTCCTCCGGCTCCCCACTACTTATACTGTACCGCGACGTTGACGCCTCACTACATATTGACATACTCTAACATACCATGCTGATAAAACAACCAACTCGCACTACTACTCACTGATGCAAAGTAAGTTACCTACATTCTCATGCTGGTAGAAAGCCTTGTAACTCATGTGACCATGTTGCACAGCTCCATTCTTTATGCTAGGATACCAGCTTCCTGTCATTATAGTCATTTAAAAAACAATACAGCAGCAGTTAAAGTGGACATTAAACCCATAAAATGATTAACTGACATTCCCAAATTACTGGATCTAGGTCCATACTGGACAATCCTTAAGGGTTCGCTGCTTGTTTAAGTTATGCAGTCTTGTTCCTTAGAAAGATGTTTGAAGTCAGAGGCTCAGTAACAACTAGGCTAAAGTCAGTTTAAGTTATCGGTTTAGGGGCAGATGACCTCTTAGTTCTGCTCCTTAAAACAACAATAACTAAGTTAACTTATCGGTATATGGTATTGTTTCCTGGTGCATAATAGCCCACAGCCTGGGGGAATGTAGCTTTGCACTATAATTTCATTTTGAGATGTAGGATAAAGATAACTTCTAATATTGCAATTTTGTTCAGGCTTATTTTCCTATGTTTGACTGCCGGCTACTTAAATGAAAATAAACCTTAAATAAAAACTGTTCTTCAAGACTATGTTTCAACATAATGGCAGGGAGCTGGTGACCTCTCATAAGGCACAATAATTGGAACAATTGTCTCATAGGTGCTTCTCTATCAAGCAATGATATTCAGAACAAGACATCAACTCTTACCTTCATCCTAGCTATTTATGTCAGTTGCGTGATCATCATGTGTGGTAGTGGCTGTGTTAAGACGTGGAAAATAAAGATCATCTGTTCCCAATCGCAAAGTGTGTGTGTTAATTCACCACCCTCAATGGCCAGATAAAAAAATATAGGATCTTAATTTGCCAAGATATTCTAAGGACACCATAATCATTAAAGGATGAGGGGAAATTCAAACTATTGTTGCACATTAATCAAGGAGGGCAACTACAGAAAATAAGTAGGCTATTTTTAAAAACATCGTACATAGTGATTTCACAAAGCATTGGACTAGGTACATAGTTTTATGACAGATAAACATACCAAGTTACATGTTCATAGGTTGGTCTGAACAGTCTAGTTTGAAAACAACAAATTTCCTATATAGGCTACAGCAACCATAACTGAAAATAATTAAATTATTTAAACATTCCCTCGTCAATAAAATAGAAAAATTCGAATTCGAATACATGCAGAATTGCAGCACCAGCATATAAAGGCAAGATCACTTCATGTAGCATAGGCTACTTTGTAGCAGGTCAGCTCTCGAGAAATGACAGCTGTAAGTCATAATTTTTATTGGCATTATAAACAAATTAAAGAGATTTCTATCTAAGATTCCTTCATAAAAATTACGAATCCTTGAACATATTGGCAAGGGCTATTTCGGTTATGCGTTTCTAAACAATCAAATCATACAACAAAAAATACAAAAAAGAATAGATATGATTAGATTTTTTCGTTCATATCTATTACAAAAGAAGCGACCAGAAAGCTGTACACCCAGACGGTACAATAGATAATTATTATAATTAACGCATCAAAACACCGGCATAGACCACTGTACAGTTCATATAACTTACGGTAGCTTACTCCAAAAAGTAATTTATGAAACCTGGAAAACTCACCAAAATATATTCCACATTAAAAATATTGGTATAATTGTCACCATATATTGAACTACTAGCAAAGATAGAGGCAGTGCGCAGTAATTAAAACATTGATGAACTTTCAGATAACCTAACAAATGTATTCAATATTACTTAACACGCATTGAATGTCAAAATATTTGATTTCTCTCAATTCTTCACCCTTAATTAACTCTTACTTTGTTAGCTGTATTCATTTCTCCGAACTATTCATACATAATTTCTATAAAACCTTAGTGCATTGACAGGTAAATAGGGAACGCGCTACGTTAGGATCAGTGCAGTGGACTGTTCTGTCAAAACCCTCAACTTGATGGTGTAGGAGAAATGTACAGCAAGTTTTGTACTTACCACTTAGAAAATATTACAAATGAACTGCTACGCGGACATAAATCTTAACACTGACCACTACTTCACTTAAAAAACCGAAAAACATTAAAAGTAAACAAAATATATTAACATCCCAGCAACCAACGCTGAGAGAACCAAACAAGCAACTGAAGCGACTGGAACAAGCGGCTGGCAGCAGGCCGTGTAAAGACAACTCGATAACAGATTCTCTGGTGGCCATTAATAGAACTACACAGGCGCGCTTGTTTTGAAAGCATTTTGTGGCATACCAAACATTATAGAAAAGACGTAGGCCAAATGTGAACTAATTCCCTGTTCATCGTTAAAGTGACTGATTAGTTAACTGCGACGTATCAGTTCTAAGAAGTGTATATGGTAGATAGGTGATAAGGAAGGAAGGCCAATTCTTTACAGCAGTGTCACGCTCCTTCGACTAATGACTCGCTTCCTTCCATATTAGAACCTCGCACTGAATTCATCAGATGTTCTCCTCCACAGAAGTTATTCCAGAAATTCAAAGTTATGTCAACTGTTCAAAATATACTGAAATCTGATAATCGTGAATAGCAAGTCCCTCAGGAAGATTAAAAAAAGCCTTTAGGATAACCTCGTACCAACCTTTCATAAAATATCGTACCGAGACTCCAAAGCTTCATACACCTCCAAAATAAACCAACAAAGGATTAAAAAAAAACTTCAAACGGTTATAAAGACAAGTTTTACGTTCGAAATAATGTTATCGGAAGTTCGAACCCCAACGCTGCGTGTCGTCTTTCCACACATGTTGTTCTACACTCCTTCCAGACAAATGCCGGGATAGCTCTTAATAAGAATTGTACACCCGCCTGAATCAATACTATAAAGAAAATTAATTATTTAACTTGTTTTAGTACATGTTTCGAGGATTAATTACATTTTATCCCCTTCATCAGCTAAAAAAACATAATGAAAGAACAAAATAAAACGAAGCACAGTAATAAGATACGTTATTAAACCTAATATTGGTGCACCATATAATTTAGGTTATAAGATCAGAACAAAATGAAATGAAATAGATGGTGACGGTGATCAGCTTGCAGGTGCTTATGACAAATAGTAGTTCCGTATTGAAGCTTGAAATGGTCGATTTGGAATACCAATACTTCACCAATCCGTGTAGGTCTATAATTAATGAAGAGCCTGTATGCTTAAAGATCCATTTTTAAGCCTGTTCAAATCAAAGCGGCTTCAAGTAACACGACGTGATGGAAAGCGATCTCTTGGTAAAGAGAGGTTAGTTCAAAGCATATGTTGTATGAGGTTAGGACAATGTTACATTTAGAAAATGATTTGTCTAATAATAACGTATCTTATTACTGTGCTACGTTTTATTTTGTTCTTTCAATATGTTTTTTCCTCAAAACATGTACTAAACACAAGTTAAATAATTAATTTGCTTTATAGCCTAGTATTGATTCAGGCGGGTGTACAATTCTTATTAAGAACTATTCTAGCATATCAATACGGAACCACCATGAGTCATTTAAATAACGAAATAAATGCCGGGTTGGTACTCTTGCACCACCCCGACGCTAGTTTCTAATAATAACACTTATACACACCATTACATTCACAACAAAAACACTGGTAATCAGGGAAATCCAACACACACCAGGATACAAGGGGCTGATGACCAAGATGTCCCAAGTCCATAAATTTAATAAACAATAATAAAATCCTCCCCGGGCTAACCTTTGGCATATCCTGCAGTTTCTAGTGCCAGATTTCTTTTCTTCTTCTTCCTTTCCATCTGACCTCACTTTGTTAACTCTTTTCTGTTTTAAATCCGACTATATTACTTCTCATGGGCAACGGTATCCCTGATATACATAATTGATAGTTTGTAATTTCCTTAAATGAAAATATCAAAGGCAATTAAGACACAAGTGTTTACTGGCATTCCATGGCCCGCGGCGATATTATTGCTGCCATCTACATTCATACCATCGTACCTGCACCGGCATTTTCTGGTATTTCGTGCTCCTTAATGCCTTGTCCTGACAATATAGTTAGTTATAGGAGTTTTAAGGGGCAGAACAGTTAGGTCATCTGCCCCTTCCTGGCAGTATGTCAAACATTGATTCGTTATGTAATTCCAGCAGTGCCGTACCGCAGCCCGTAGGGGCTCCGGGACAGATCAAGAAAAGTGTGGTCTTCATAAACAGCACCTAAGTGGCAGGAATATTTTCCATGTAATAAGTAGGGCTCGGATGGTTAGGTAAATAAATATTTTTTTATGTAAATAAATATTTTAATCATTTTCCGTGTCCGAATCAAATTACATTTTGCCAGTAAGTAGCAACAGTTACAGCATTAGTATTTGCAGCCATAAGATCGTCTTTTGAACATATGTCCTCCATCAAGAGGCAGATCAGCAGGTGTTCTGGATCTTGTAACATGATGCATTCGCAGAACTCATCATTGTTGACGAGCATGTTCCATTTCTTTAGATTGTTCTTGCAGCGTGAAACCCCCGACCTCAGCCTGTTCAATTACATAAGTTCCCGCTTTTCAGTTATTAGCACATAAAAATAACATAATATTTACATTGTTTTAAATCAGTATGCTAGATCTTTCAGTTTATTACATTTTTGTTCTGTGTTACTTCAACGGGAAATAACCTGTGATCTATCTAATCTTCATGCAGAGCTTGTCAGCTTGCAGCTGTGTTTTTCTTATCTTGTCGCCCCGTCCCACTCACTGTGGAAGCCGGGAATTTCCTTGTCCATAGCCACATTGCACCGCATGCTAGACCTTCCCCTAGCTATCTGGAACAGTGTCACTCACATGCAGTTCATTTCTGGCACTGTGAAGTGTAAGGCAGTTCTACGATGCCTAAAGTAAAAGCAACTACACGTTATCGCCTGCAGCAGTATGTACCGGTATTGCAGAATTTAAGGATAATTTTACTTCCGATGGGGGCGTTCTATTCTGCCAAAAAATGTGATAAAGCAATCAAGGCTGAACAGTGATCTCAAGTTACACAAAACCTCGAGGGTAAGTAACATAATGCCGCAGTTTCGTGCCTTCAGAAGAAGTGTTTTGCGATAATCGTCGGTCATTTGTGATGGACAACCTAAGATGTATCTCGTTGTGTATTGTAATTCTTCAGCAGTCAGTGAGGCATACATAAATTGCATTTGTGAGTACTGCATATTGTTTATAATCACATTAATAAACTAAATTATAATTATATATTTCTACTTTTTTGTCACATATTTCAGGTATTTTGAATAAAAAATAAATATGTTTTCCGATTTTTAGCACCTGAAAAGCCGAGCCCTAGTAATAAGTATAGGTAAACTGTTGCCATCTCTTGATGAATACAGCATTTTTGCATTTCTCTGTTGGCACAGGCTACAGTAAAATGTGGCTCTCATTTATTACTGTGATTATATGGAAGCTACTGAGGTATGAGTGGTGCTGAGTAATGGCATTTACGGAACAGCTAGTGACTGCGGATGCTGTGAAAAGTTCTGCTCATGGTCTCGGTACTGCTGTGAGGAAAGCAATGGCAATGGCCTAATACACCTCGCAATATAGCTCTGCCTTGGCTTTGGTGGGTTGCAACACACATAACATATGGCAGTGCTTTTTGGGGATCCAACCAGCCTCCGGGCTGACTACCCAACATACAGACGGAAATAATTTTGAGGTTAGAAAAGGCAAGTTCTACGTTCGAAATAAAAATTAGTTAATCCCTCAGCACCACGATTGTGAGGAGGACTGGATAGATAACTAAGGTATAGGCTACCGTATCAGTTCTATCAGTCTATGTGTTTATTGTAATGAAATAAACTGAGAAAATACAAAAAATAATTTATGAAAGTAGATATCTTAATACACTAGTGTCCAAATATTAAGCATAAGTTACGATTAAGCAGGGCAACAGGAAATAGACCGCAAATCGCACGACATATGCACCTACCAACCTTACGTGTTCGCTCTGTATATAGGAAAGGAGTATTCCCTGCTTTGACTAGCGGCGTAGCCGCAAGTTAAACACAGCCAGTGCCTGCGCCTCATATTCCCTCAGTCGTGTGTGCCCTGTTATAGTGTGCGGAGTGTAGCCTCATGGTGAATGTGACAACATAATGGCACAACGACGCCATTTGGACCCCGTTTTGCAGGGTGGAATTCTCAGCCGCCTGGAAGCAGGCCAGACACAGACCGAAGTCGCCTTATGCTGAGGTGGGCTAAAATAGTACATTATGCAACGAGCCTATAATGGCAATAATTAAGACACGGGTATGTTTATAAAACGAGCGTATGCGAGTTTTATAATTTCCATACGAGTGTCTTAATTACCATTACAGGCGAGTTGCATACGAATGTTATTTTCGACGATAATTATTATAACTATTTTATGTTCGAACATAAATATTCATAAATATATGTCGAGATTTCGCCAGTTTTAGGTACTGAACAGAGCGCATGGGACGCAGAGAATAACTTGTATTTGACCATAGCCTCCTCGATTACCCCACTATGACACTAGGCCACGCAGTGAAATTTAAATTAGAAGGCCTTGGAACTCAGCGCAGGTGTGATGCTATCCTTACCTAATTGGTCAAACAACTGTTTCTTGAGCTCTGATTAGTGGGAGAAACTGTCCCATAATGAAAACTTGTGGGCTACTATAATAAGCCTCATTATAGTACAGTTTTCTGACATATAATATTTACATTTCGACATCGTCGAACATAAATGTCATTTTGTTATCTATGGAAGTTGGCAACTCACTGATCTTTTGTTTTTAAAAATAAAATCCTCACTGTGGCGAAGTCGTTACGTAAAAATAAGTGTATGTTGTGTCTGTTTTATTTATTCAATCGAACAATACAATCTAATAGAATCTAATAGAAGTTATCTAAAATTATAAAAGAAAAAATACTTCAACAGGTTATCCTTGAATGTGTCACAAATTGTCATGTCCAGGCTTTGGAGACGATTTCGGTAGTCGTAGGCCAGTACCAGGTCGAGAAAGAGTAACCACCCCACAGCAGAACATATATCTGGCCTTAACCGCCCGACGAAATCGGAATGCACCTGCAAGACAATTGTCGGCGGAGCTTGCAACCGTCTCAGGGGTTGCCGTTTCCCGGCAAACTGTGTACCGGAGGCTCAGAACAGTAGGAACGCCAGACGTCCAGCGGTGCGCGTCCCACTCACTCCAGCACAGAGACGGGCCCATTTACTGTGGAGCTGTCAACGTCGAAACTGGACCATGTATGAATGAAGGCATGTTCACAACCACAGGAACATCGTAGAACGGGACGGACGGGTGGCGCCATGGTGTGGGGTGGCATCATGTTGAATGCCCGTACGGACCTGCACATATTCATGGGTGGTCCGAAGAACTCTGTGAACGCTCGGAGATGCAGGGATGAGCTACTGAGACCAAATGTTTGACTCTTCCGAGGTGCGGTTGGTCCAGACTTCCTCTTAGTGGACGATAATGCCCGACTGCACCGCGCTGCTCTGGTGGATGAATTTCTGGCTGGGGAAGACATTCATCGCATGGATTGGTCAGCGAGGTCTACGGATCTGAATCCTATAGAAAATGCCTGGGATGCATTGGGGAGGTGAATTGTATCCCGTCAGCCTCCACCAAGGACCCTCCAAGACCTTCGCATTGCCCTTTTGGAGGAATGAGATCTACTGCCGCGAGAGCTCTTGGACCATCTGATAGAGAGCATGCCACGTCGCTGCGAAACATATGTGGCCATTAGGGGTAACCATACACGCCATTAACAGCATATTTCGTTGTGGAAGACATTGTCAAGTTTTGTTAGTTGTTGTCGAAGGTGTACCTTAGATATCAGAACCTTTCTGACACTGTTCTTTTGGACAAGTTGTGTGACATGTGGTGTGTTGTTCAGCTTCCGTTTGTTCAGTAATCCGTCTGACATTCCTATCAGGCGGCATGGCCTCGTTTGGTGATTATGCTTAACTTTTGGACACTTTGGACCTTCTTTAGATAACTGAGGAACACTGTCACCTGGACTGGCTGCGTGGCGCAACGGTAACGTTGGTAAGG
Source organism: Meconema thalassinum (assembly GCA_946902985.2). Taxonomy (NCBI): domain Eukaryota; kingdom Metazoa; phylum Arthropoda; class Insecta; order Orthoptera; family Tettigoniidae; genus Meconema; species Meconema thalassinum. The sequence goes on from OX336388.2 coordinate 1,203,427,743, forward strand.
TTACATCAGTCAGTTGCCATTTGAGAGTGCACAAATGCGAGGGAACTGTGTCAGTAAATATACTGACACGTTAAAGATCTCCTTCTGGCGTCTCTAAGCGCCGCAGTAGCTAAAAGGGACTTACAACCGATAACATTATTATTATTATTATTATTACTATTATTATTAAGATAATAATTGGCTGATCAAATGAGAGCAAGGAGACCGAAGCCAGAGGACTAAGACAATGATCCCTCAGGTGCAGGTTTGGACAGAGAGGAAACATGGTGAGGCTGGTATTATCTCACTCAGTTCTTGACTGGGCATGGGTACTTCTGTTCCTTAAGATGGGGAAGGTGGATTTACCAGTTTGCATCTACTGTATTAATGGACTAGATAATGATAATCACACCTTCTTCTCTTATGGACGGTGGGTTCAAAATAGACAGTCTCTTCAAGAGCACATTTAGGTAGAGATATCTCCTGACAATATTGTTGAGGTGATGCTACAAAATGAATAAAATTGGAAGCTGGTAGCAAGTTTTGTTGAAAATAACCTCGGAACAAAGAAGACAGATCTGAATCGCCACTACGGTAGAGTGTTCTATGGGCAAAGATAAAATGGCTCCAGCCTGAAGTAATGTGATGATGGTTCCAGGCTAGTGTTCAGAAGTAATGGGGGGAATTTTAGTCGGTAGTCTGCTACTCAGGAGTCCGACACTATGTGCGTAAATTCATTTCTCTCTCTCCCCCCCCCCCCCCAAAAAAAAAAAGAAAAAATATGATTATTATCATTATTATTATTATTTTTATTACTATCGTTATTCTCTTTACATCGTTATGCCCATCTGTGGAGCGCGATAGCACTTATTTTGCTAATTATGTTTTCTTTCTTCTCCCAAATCTCTTCATCTGAGCACTAAAAATCATCCTCCGTTCTACCGTCCATGATATATTAGTCCTGGTAGTAATTTTCTCAGATAAATGATGGTTATTGATCGATGTTCTGAACTGGAGTTGATCTTGTAAAATTTTCTCTGTAATGCCAATTTCTTGGTCTTTCTCGATTTCACAAAGCCAGTTGTTCTTGACTTGCATTGAGAGAGCAAGGTTCAGAATCCTTTTGGTCAACATGTCAGTTCAATCTGAGAATGTGGCCATAGAACTTAAATCACTTTTTCCTGAAGGTTTAAGTGAGACTTCCGTTTCATCCAGATGCCTTTTGAGCAGACTGGACCAAGGATTTTCCTCAATATTCTCCTGTCTTGTTTCTCTACGTCTTGAATGAGAGAGATCTGCCTCCAATGATCACCGAGGCATTTAGTGCTTCAGGTTTGATTACTGTGGTGTAATTTCTTCATTTTGGGTTTTTCAATATTTATTTGTTGTTGTATCTATTCCAGGTGATTCTATAGGCCTTCTATAATTTTGAAATTATCTCCTTGTTTGCCTCACTATTCAGTCCTGATGGCTGAATTACTTCTCCTAACTACTAGAATTATCTACTTGATTACTTTTGCCGAATTTCGTCTGTAGAGGTTTTCCATCTAGATTACGAGCGGATCATTCCATGTATAGAGTTTTCCATATGATATTTGGTGCCCGGTTTTGCTGCAACTGCGTGAAGTCTTTCAAGGGCCTGAACTGCTTCTTACCTATTGTTAGACAGAATAGCTAGATCATCTGCAAAGGCCAAACACTGCAGATTAATTTTGTTTTTGAGTAGTCGACCAATAGTTATTTCTTTTGTTTCATTTTCCCATTTCCTGATTTTTTTTTTTCAAGGACAAGATTGAACATTAACGAAGATAGTACGTCTCTTTGTCGAAGTCCCGTGTTAATTGGTAAAGGGTTAGAAAGTTTACCCTGAAATTTTACTTTTAAGTTGCGGCTGTCAGTATCTGTCTAATTAAGCCTCTTGCTTTCCTGTCAACTTGGAATTCTTCTAGAATATTGAATAATGATTGTCGGCCTATTGAGCTATATGCTTTCCTGAAGTCGACAAAAGTGAGCACTGTTTGCCTGGTTTTACGGATTTACAAGATGGTAACATCCTTAAATTATTGGAATTATTATTAAAATTTGAGACAACACTTCCCGGTTTTTGCTTATGCAAAATCTGTTGTTTGAGCTCTATAATTTTCAATGGACAACGAAGTTAAACAACTTAGACGCTCTAGTCTCATACGCAGATACTGTAGTCTAAAGTAAGAAATCCTCACCTTTACCAACAAGACCGTTGACGGAGAGATACGGAACGTTCGCAATCCCCCCCTCTCATGCACAAATAATTGCCAGTTCCGGAGAACTGTCTCTCCTCCCTCCTACTTCACGAGGCTGAGTTTGTCCCGTTTCACCCTTCAGATCAAAATTAAATTTCATCACAGGACTGGGAATCGAATCCGGACTTCAGGGGTGGCAGTCCCTTATGAACAATATCAATTGCGCTATTTGAGATCCCAAGGTCTCGACAAAAATGTTCACGAAATTAGATATTAAAACTCAGCAATTTTTCTAGGTTTGTGCCGTGTCTTGTGTGGGGTTTCGCCTAGGACACCAAGCTGGCTCATCAGCGGGCTCTTGCTGTCCCCGCCCAGACCCCCACAGGAGTAGCGAACTGCGCGCTACCTCCCTTTATATAGAGTGCAGCTGCACCACTTTACTGCGAGAACTAAAAGCTCAAGCAGCCTTAACCTCCCTATGAAGGCTTCCAAAAAGATTTTATATTGGCTTTCGCGTCCAGTGAATTAAAACTCAGCAATTTTTCTAGGTTTGTGCCGTGTTTTGTGTGGGATTTCGTCTAGGACACCAAGCTGGCTCATCAGCGGGCTCTTGGTGTCCCCGCCCAGACCCCCACAGGAGTAGCGAACTGCGCGCTACCTCCCTTTATATAGAGTGCAACTGCACCACTTTACTGCGAGAACTAAAAGCTCAAGCAGCCTTAACCTCCCTATGAAGGCTTCCAAAAAGATGGTATATTGGCTTTCGCGGCCAGTGAATTAAAACTCAGCATTTTTTCTAGGTCTGTGCCGTGTCTTGTGTGGGGTTTCACCTAGGACACCAAGCTTGGCTCATCAGCGGGCTCTTGGTGTGCCCGTCCAGACCCCCACAGGGGTAGGAGTTTTTCCACGAACACCAATGATTAGCCCAGCGTCCTCATTCAAAGTGTATTTTTCCTTTTAACTAGGAATTATTAGCTTTTATAAATGGCATTCTTCTCCAGATCGACTTTGCATGGCAGAGTAGAGTTGACTTCGAAACGGACTGTTGAGTTTATTAAGTACATGTTTGCTACGGGAGGGAAAGTACCGTAAATATTATGGTTCATTATGGAAATGTTTAACCATCTGAGGGACTCTCGCCTTAAAGAAGATGCAGAATATTCATTGTACGGTGTGTGACAAGTAGGCTGTTGAAAGCATACAGAGAGAGTTAAACATGCAGCAGACTATGACACAGGTTATTAAAGGCGGCTTGCAGGCTATGGACCATCTTATATCAGCATGACGACTCCAAGCACGATGCAGAGGACCATCCTCTCCGCGGCCCACTGTCTTGTAAGTAAGAGTGTTCTTAATCAGAAATGGTGATTTTGGAATAATGTAAAACAAGTGGAATTGTATAAGAGTATTTTGTCAAAGAATCTGAATTCCTTGTCAAAATAGAAAGCAAAGTAACATGTTCCTCCCAATTTAAAAAAAACTTAGGACAGCCAAGGGAACAAATACACAAATTTTGAAGTAAATAGGCCTAGTGATGAAAATGGATAGTGAGGTAAAAACTCGTTTCTAGGCATACTGTATTACGTCATGTCAGCTAGAAAACTAGTTAGCCTACTGGTACAATTAATTATGTCACTAAAATAATATACAGAACTAGTAAACTTAGCAATATGCATGCAATATCGTGCTTTCTAAATCATTGTTGTGATGGTGGTGATTATTGAATTTAATTCAGTGACATCAATTTAATATCAAATTCTGTAATACTGTCAATCCTTCTATACTCTGGTTACTTAGTGCTTGCTCCAACAGGAGATAATTTCTTTTAAAATGCTTTACACGTAGGCCTAATTGTAAAGGAAAGGGTCGTTGTTATGTTGTTCCATAAAGGGGCTAGGAGTATCTTTTGTTGTCTCATCATCTTGAGTGAAGGGGCAGATGGTATCGCTGCTCCCCCCTTAAAACAACAATAACTAACTTGAGTGAGTGGACTTAACCTGACGATAGCCTGTGTTATTGTAGAGTCTGTAATAGTGTTTATGTATTTGTAATTATTTGGTCCTGAGATTTCGATAGGAGCCACAGAACTTTAATTAGAAATAGCAAGTTTTATGTTATATAAAATTGAAGTGCCTCTCTTTGTCTAGAGTAAGAGAGGAAAGTAAAACCCGGACAAAAACTACAGTCATAATGGTCACTGTTAGCACCGTGATTTGAACCTTATATTTTTGAATGTGCGGCTACTCAGTCCTCCGTGTGTAGGGTGGATAAGATGACCAACCTCGATGTTCTCCTTAAAACAGCGAGGAGTGTGACTTGAAACGTGTGTCACAGAATTAAGACAAGAAAGGAAGAGTGATGTGCTGGTATGTTATCACTTGAAATCGGATTTATATCGTAATGTTTAGTTAGTTTGCTTTCACACATGATACATGTTTCTCATCCCATTTGTGAAGTTCTATACTGCAAGTCACTTTATTTATCCATTCTTTCTTCATTGACAGTTACATTAAAGAAGATACATTCATAACCGTATACTATTTGATACGTACGAGGAACTATTGATGCCAAAATTCTACTGCATGGGTCCCATTTCATTATTCAAAACACTTGTTGATTGATTGATTGATTGATTGGATGAATTTAGAATTGCCACCTATGTATGTATATATGGGCATTCACTCAAGTTCTTATATGAATTATACTGAGTTTTCCATCTACACAACACGGTAGGTGATACTAAATTATATTAAGTAGATACTGTATTTGTCACATTTCATATGCGGGCTAGTTATTTTCTTTCATATAAATAAAATCTTCTCTGATATATTATTTTCCAATCTATTAGGTTAATTTATACGACGCACTAACTGGTTGGCATCTGATCATAATTCAAACTCCGTGTTTGGAAGAAGATTTATCTTACTCATCCAAGCGCTGAGTTGAAGTATTTGTTGATATTCGGCACTTGATTTTCTAAATTATTTAATAATAAATTTTATTCCAGCCAATGGCCATAATAATAGGAATACCATACATGCTCATTCGGTGCAAAATTTTGTAAGAGACATCTGACGTTCACTGCATGTTAATACATGATATCTCTCACATGATCTCTAAATTATTTATTTGTCTATATTTTGAATTTTTAATGTAAAGCCCAATATTTATTTACACTCACTATTAAAAATGTCTTATTTTTCAAACTGCATTTTGAAAAATTGTTGTAAAAACCAATATTAAATTGTATTTTATTTTATTTATTTACAATTAATACTACATTGTAAGGATATCCATTTTATTACATTATTTAATTTTTATTACAATTTTTATCATAAACATTTAATTTCAAACAAATTTAGACCTAAGTACATCTATATTATTTTATATTAATTCTTAATTGATTTCATTTAATTTGAGCTGAAGAAGACCTCAATGTCAGGTCGAAATATGTACGATATATACAGGGTGTCATTTATGTACTTGAGTACCCTTGAGGGGCGTGTAGGGGATAGGTATAGGATCAATTTGAGATAGGGAACCTGGGGTTGGAATGGCCTCCTAACCCCAGAAAACAGGTTTGTTTCAGCCCTCCGCCCCTGTAAAGTAGGGAAGTGTGCCATGTGTTACTCTGAGGTCAGGCACTCAGGCAGTATTGATCGGCGTATAATTTGAACTTTTAATTCATCTATCAATACGGATATTTAAAACATTTGTGCTATCAATGGCAAATTTATTTGCAATCTACAGGGTCTTTCATATAAAGTAAGAACGGCAAGCGGCAGTTTTGTTATTCGCTGCTGCGGTGCCCTTGGCCGAGCTTGTGGCGCGCCATGACCCCCTGCTCTACTATTGAAAGCGCGCGCATAGCACACACGAGGGCTGTTTTTTTTTTCAAGTTCCGATGGACTGTATAAAAATAACAGATTGACATAACTTACCAAACTGATTTTACTACTAAATGTTTGCTTGTTTTATTATTATGTCTCAACATAATCGCCAAAGGTGAAAATCATTCACGACCGCACTGTGCCAACGTTACTATAGATTTTTACAAAGAATTCAAGTGTGAAGTTTTGGACCATCAGCCGTTTAGTGCAAACCAGCACTGATATATTTTCACCTGTTTCGAGAATTGAAGGTATGGCTGGGCGGCAATGCCTCGTCAAAAAGGAAAAACTTCAGGAGACTGTCCAGACATACCCACCTCAGTGGCGGCAGAATATTTTGCCGAGGGCATTGGAAAGCTGCTGTAACGATACAACTAATGTTTCAATCGTTTTAGCGATTATGTTGAGACATAATAATAAAACATGCAAACATTTAGTAGTAAAATCAGTTTGGTATGTCAATCTGTTATTTTTATACAGTCCATCGGAACTCGAAAAAAAAACCAGCCCTCGTGTGTGCTATGCGCGCGCTTTCAATAGTACAGCATGGGGCCATGGCGCGCCACAAGCTCGGCCAAGGGCACCGCAGCAGCGAATAACAAAACTGCCGCTTGCCGTTCTTACTTTATATGAAAGACCCTGTATTTACACCCGTGTCATTTCTTAGAGATGAGATATGCATTGTGCAGTGCATGGAAAAAACTAAGCAGAAATCTGCAAACCAATCCTGGCTCTAATACAGCATGTTGTGTTCAGTAAGCACATTGTTAATGTACCCGAAAATATGTCTCCAATACTGTACTTGTTACTGCTTCCAAGTAGTATCCTTGTAAAAGTTGAATGGTCGTTCTTTACATGGAAATGTACATTAACTCATAAACGTCATAAGCCTGCTATTGAGAATCTGGAAAAATAGTTGTATGCCTGCCCCTAATTATTCCCGTTTTCCATGGGGTCGGGGATGAGATCCGATGAAAGACTTTGTGGCGGATGGTTTTTACGGCCGGATGCCCTCCCTAACGCCAATCTCATGAGAGAGATTAATGAGAGATGAAATGAATGAAGATGAATGAAATTGAACAAGGATGTGGAAGGAAGCGGCCGTGGCCTGTCAGAGGTGCCGTCCCAGCATTTGCCTGGAGTTGAAAGTGGGGAAACATCGGAAAACCATTTCAAGGACGGCCGACGGAGGGGCTCGAACTCACGTCTACCACTCAGCAGAGAGCTTGGCCCCATGGCCTAGCGCTGCGCATTAGCGTAGCTACCGCTGTCGGTAATCTGGAAAAATCATTGTTGTATATATTTAGAATCAAATGACAGGTACAAAAACTATATTTTAATAGGTAGGTAAATTTATCAAGAATTTTAAAATCCTTCAGTATGCCTTCCTTCGGAGGGAAAGTAAAGCCGGCGGTTCCATGTCATAAATTTATGGCATGAAAAAGATCCTTCCACAGACTAAACTTGTGTGAAGCTAAATATCTAGGTTAGATTTCGTTGTAACGCTCTATCAAAGTTCCAACGTTCACCACTAGGTATCAGTGACATCTGGTAGAGAAAGTTGGAACTACTTGAAATTGAACGGAACGTGTAGCTCACCCTATGTGTGTCCGGTTGAAGCAGCTACAGCCTCTGGCGAGCCGAAGATGCCCTCGGATACTCCCGACACTAAAAGCCATACGATAATAAATAAATATCAAGAATTGCATTTTCATGACCGCATTATGGAATCAAAACTCCACGCCGTGCTACAACCACAATGTGATGGCGCAAGCATAGTTTGTCTTTACATATGGATCCTTGTCAATGAGAATTAAAATGTCACCCCATTACGTCATTGGTAGAGCAACGATGTATATAACACGAGGTTGCGGGTTCGAGTCTTTGTTATATTTTATCAAGAAATACAAGTTTCATTGTAAAGTAATTGATGCATATTTTGAACATTTTATTGGAATATATGTTTATCTTTAATTTTAATGCAAATAAATCATGTCTAATTACAGTATGACAGCATGACGACAACCCCTTCACATGCCACTGTATGCCCTAGGGTCTGGTCTGTGTTAGTCAACAGAAATTATAATAATAACATTAATAAACATAATTAAGCAAACAGTAGCAGTGGTCCAGGACCTAATTAGCGTCCCATAGAATATCCCTAGCAAAAACTAGCTCCAATAGCTAGCTCACACCATCAGCTCGCAGGCATTGAGCACTGATGAGACAGGCCATACTCAGGTTTCTACTGGGTCTAGTTTGTCTAGCAACAAAAGGAAGTTGGATGCCGTTTATACGTAGGTCTAGCTGAAAAGTGCTGTAGTTGGAGTCATTAACTTAAAAACTAAAATGCAAGTTATTTATTATATTTATCGGTCGGATTTATACTACCCAGGGCCGGCCTTAACAGTTGCGGGGCCCTGGGCATACCTTGAATGTGGGGATCTTAAGCCGTGTGAGGTATACAATCTGCCCGACGCCCACTCGCAAATTAGCCTACTCGCGCCGATCCACTAAGATAAAGTAAAATTACAAACAAAAGTATGGTGCTTTTCAGTCGGTCAACACGAATGTACCCAAAAGAGTTGGGTTATACCCTAATCCTGAAAAAAATTACATGAGATTAATAAATACACTTTTGTTTACTAAGGCAACACTGAAAAATGGCTTCAAACCCCATAATAAAATTTCAAACAAATAAAGGAAAAGAAATAACGCTTTTACAATTTAATATTGGCGTGTAAAAAGTTGTAAAATATTTGTTAGGTTAAAATAAAGAACAAGTGTTTTTCCTCATATTTTTAATAACTTTCTAAAAAATATTTTATTCTAGTATCGCGCTTAGCGTTTACGTCGGCTTCGGTGGCGTAGTCAGTAGCATGCTGAACTGCTATGCCAAAGATCGCGGGTTTAAACCCGTAAGAGCGTTAAAATCCCTCAGTATGCCTTCCTTCAGAGGGGAAGCAAAGCTGGCGGGCCCATGTCATAGATTTATGGCAAGAAAATGAACCTACCACTACAGTTGGTAGTGTGTAGCTAAATTTGTAGGTTAATTGGACTAGAAACGCTCTATCAAGTTCCAACGTTCGCCACTGAGTGACAGTGACAGTGGTGTCTGGTAGCCAAAGTTGGAACTACTGTACTTGAAATTGAACTTTCATTCATTTCATATCTCATTAACTCCTCTCGTGAGGTTGGCGTCAGGAAAGGCATCCGACCGTAGAAACCATCAGCCACGTAGAATTTCATCGCATCTTATCCCCGACCCGTTGGAAACGGGATTAATGAGGGGTATACATAGATCGCGCTTAGCGTTTACACACAGCCTGTTGTTAGTGATATTACCAACAATGCATTGGAAGCCCAATTCCACAATTCGTGGACAGGATGACAGCAGTTGCATACGTAAATGGGTCAACTAACACATAAACACCCTATCTTACCTCAACTGCCCTACTACATCATCCAATCTCAATCCTATATAAATTCATCAGTGAATTGGTTTAACTAGATATGGCATACCTGCGGAAACTTGCGGACCCCTTTCCTCACTGTATCAAGGTGGTTATCAAGGCTAGAGACGATGTTACATGGTATTACTGTAGAATGACGTCTCCAAATGGTGACTTGTTTTTCTTGTTCAGTGAACTTATTAAAGAGTTGAGAATATAAGTCTATGGAGCGTCGACTTTAGCGCACCAGACCCGAATGCAGGGGTTCGGGTTCAAATTTCCAGAGTAGTCTAATGATCAACTCTTACTCTTCAAGTGAAGAGATTGGCCTATTCTAAAGTTGTTTATTATTATTATTACATCATTGTTGCCCTTATGGACAGTGTTTGAACTTAAGTATCTCATGATGTCACAATTTTCACTTCTTTCCCTTCTTCTCTTCCCAAAATCTCTTCATCCTTTGACTGTGCTCCTGTTTCCTTTGTTCCGTCCACAACGTTCCTATCTTCTTCCTTTAGCTTACTAAAAATTTGGCGTTCTTAATTTTGTTTCTGAATTTTTCTCTGTCTTCTATCATTTGCTTGTTGATCCCTAATTGCTTTAAATCGTCTTCTATTTCATGATACCAATTTGTTTTCCTTTTCGAACTGTTTACTACATCAAAGATTTTCTTTGTAAGTCGTTTATTGTTCTCTAAAGATGTTTATTTATATAAAGCATATTCTTTATGAACTTCATAAATAAATATAAAATTAATTAATTAATTAATTAATAAAATCTTGGGCCCAGTAAAAGAAAATGGGGAATATAGGAGACGGCACAACCACGAACTTTGCACCCATGTGGAAAAAATAACTGACACCATGAGGAACGGAGAATTGCCTTTTACGGTCAAATACCAAGGATAAACACAACGCGATTGACAAATAGAATGTTCACCTACTTCCTCGAAAAGAAAACGAAGGGAGCTTGGTTCATTGAGGTGGACAAGGATTTGCAATAAGTGGGAATTACAAGCAACGAGATCTGGGAACGTGCCCCCCCCCCCCCCCCCCCCCCCAGCAGAAACTAACAGCACACCGATGTTTCCAAGAAAAGCCCAAGCTTCCTACAGGCAAAAAGTGGACTGATGAAAGGAAACAACAGCATCGAGAACTAATGTGATAGTACTGAGAGGATGTTAAAGCTCAATGCAGCAAGAAGCAGTTGAAATGACATGGTCCTTTGATGGCCGAATCGGAAGAAGAAGAATTTAAATATGTGAATTAAATGAATGAACTAATAACAAAAGACAGACTTACTGGTTGATTGACTGACTGACTGACTGAATGAATGAATGAATTAATTAATTATATAAATAAATAAATAAATATAAAATAAAGGAATGTAGAATGAGGAAGGAAGCTTGTATTTTTATGTGACCGTGAATCTTCAGATTATGAGCCACCCTATTAATGTGGAATCCGAACAACAGGATATGGCATTTCACTTCGAAAATCTCACAGGCATTGACCGGGAATCGAACCCAGTCTACCTTGGTGAGAGTCCAACAGCTTGACCGCTGCGCCACCACGCCCCCAAATGTAGAATGTCTCCTTGTTACAGGTTGTAGTTGTGCTGCTCGGGAAGCCCACGGTAGCTCCAGACTCGGGAGGATCTGGATCAGCTGGTGGCGGCGGCCCTTACTTCCAGTACATTAAGGTGGACGGCAAGAACCAGTATGAGTTTGGTTGGGATCGAGGGAACCCACAGCATTCAGTGTCGCGGTATGAGCAGTCCAACGACTGGAAGTTCCGCACGAAGGTACAAATCATTTAACATGATATTATATTCATTCATTACATAGCACAGCAGAACCGATCTGCATGGCTACGTGCATTAAGGCACAAGGTCATGAGGCAAAGCTGTCTCCAGGTTCGGTAGACGATGGGTTCAAACCCCGCCGTTGGCCGTCCTCATAATGGTTTTCCGTAGTTTCCCTCTCTCCAACTCTAGACAAATGCCGGAGCACTACCTTCGAATAGTAGCTTCCTTCCAACTCCTAAGCCAGTTTCATTACAGGGGCCGATAGCCTAGATGTTAGGACCCTTAAAACAACAATTATCATCATCATCAACCAGTTTCATTAATTTTCATTAATTTCATCCCTCATTAATTCCCCTCACAAGATTGGAGTCAGGAAGGGCACCCGGCCATTCACCACATCGGAAACTCACCTCATCTATCCTTGATCCCGTAGAAATGGGTATAATGAGAGGTAGACGTAGTCTTCTTTCTATAAGGTGCGTTCAAAAAGTAACGAGCCGGAGGCTGTAATGCGCAAACCGGTGACGTCATTGACTAATCGTGGCATGTGTAACGAGGTGTGGTTCAGACCAGAGCGTGGAAGGTCACAGCCCGTCGCTAGAGGACACGCGTGCACGTCACGTGACGATACAAAGCGAGCAGCAGCATGCATCAATCGTCCAACCAAGACCAAGACAGTAGGCCATTCGACATGCTTCCTGGTGTGGTTAAAGACTGTGGGTCACCCATTGGGCACACACTTTCTGCAAGTGCAGTCGTTCCTTCATGATGGTGTGCACACTTCCGACACTCAATCCGACCACGGCGCCTATGGCGTTCACTGTCACTTGGCGGTCCTGGGTAATGAGTGCATCAACCAGCTGGACGTTGTTATCGGTAACGCGGGGGGGGGGGGGGGGGGGGGGGGTGCCCCAGACCGGGCATCATCGGCTAACGACACCCGTTCTTCCCTGAAGCGTTTGTGCCACGCCTTGGCCCTTGCAAGGGACATGCAGTGTTCGCCATATACTTGTGACATTCGGCGATGAATGTCCGTTCCCCCTACTCTTTTCGCTGTCAGAAACCGAACAACACCTCTTTGCTCTTCGTTTGACGCCTCCGTGTCACTGTTTGCAATGCGACTGGCAGCGTTGGACGATTGATGCATGCTGCTGCTCGCTTTGTATCGTCACGTGACGTGCACGCGTGCCCTCTAGGGACGGGATGTGACCTTCCACGCTCTGGTCGGAACTACACCTCGTTACACACGCCACGATTATCCGATGTCGTCATCGGTTTGCGCATTACAGCCTCCGGCTCGTTACTTTTTGAACGCACCTTATACATGTACAGTAGTACTCATAATTCTTATAAACATGACAACTTCATGGTCTAGCGCCAAAAAAAAATTAATTCTAGCCTGAGAACTGGAACGGGGTACGCTCCGTTTCGTGAGACAAAACCGAGGAGAAGTGGGTTCGATTCCCATCTCTGCCATCTTGGAAGTGGTTTTCCGTGGTTTCCCACTTCTACTTCAGGCGAATGCCAGGATGATTCCTAATTTAAGGCCACGGCCGTCTCCTTCCCAATCCTCATCAGAATTACAAATACACACATCAATACAGCCATCACAGTAGGACAGGTTATCAGACAAGTCTCATACACATCAAAGTGCATGGGGATACATGACCACAATGTCACATAGCTTTTAAATGGATCAACGACACAGAAATCTTAAACAACACTACCTAATACACGACGTAATAGCTAAAAGTCTCCTTGATAATCACCGCGTTCGTGAAAATCCAATTCTTTGCAGCTTTATGAAATCACCCTTGTAAATTTGAACCCGAATCCCATTAATTCAGGGCACGCACGTTAGCTATCTACACGCCGACCACAACTTAGTCTCATAATCAGATGAAGAGAGCCGTAGAGTGGCTTACTAGGCGTCGATGAGTACGACAATAATATGAATCACTGTTAAAGTGACACAGATGGCACAGCGCTGTGGCCAGTAAGCGCAGTAAGCTAACTGCAACTCAGACAGTACATGGGAGTGTACTGTCACGTTCGGTGCTTCTACAACTATATCTCTATACTGTCTCCAAAATGCTAAAAAGAAAAGTGAAAGCATTATTAATAATAAATATCGACAACAATTTATCCTTTTAGGATTTTGTCGTGTCTTTTCGGGGTTTCGCCTAGGGCCATTAAGCCAGGCTTTTCAGTCCGCTCTTGGTGCACCCTGTCCGGACCGCCGCTGGGGTAGCACATCTTGCACTACGCCCATATTTCTAGCCCACCGCTGTGATACTTTTCTGAGGGAACCAAGAGCCCCCACAGTTTTTCTCCTCCCTATTGAAGTTTCTAGAAAAAATGATAATTATATTGGCTTTCACGGCTATTAACAAATCCTCCAACAAATCCTTTTAGATTTAGAGTTAATTGCTAAAAATTTTGGCAGTGTATCATTTCCTACGTGTTGTCTGTACTTAGACGTCTGAGCTTGACTCGAGTGCATTCTTCCTTAATATCCTACCATTGTTGTCAAGTTAACGTCAGCGGCTTCGGTGGCGTAGTTGGTAGCATGCTGAGCTTCTATACCCAAGATAGCGGGTTCAAAGCCGGCCAAAGCCGTCGGATTTTTTAGGAGCGTTAAAAATCCCTCAGTATGCCTTCCTTCGGAGGGGAAGTAAAGCCGGCGATCCCATGTCATAGATTTATGGCATGTTAAAGAACTTCCCATTAATTACACCTGTGTGAAACTAAATTGTTTAGGTTAAGAATGTAAACAACGCTCTTAGGTTGCTATGTTCGTTGCCAAGAGCCGACTGCGGTGGCGTCTAGTAGCCAAGTTCTGAACTAGTAGTCGTTGACGGTGGCGTTTAGCGGTAAAAGTAGGAACTATTTGAAAAATTCAAAGTTGCAGTATTACTTGAATTAAAAAAACAGATACACACACTAATACAGTCATCACAATTAACACCGGCTATCACACAGATTCTACACACACCCAAAGTACACGGGGCTACATGACCGCGTTGTCGCAGCCCCTAAACTAAGGAACCAACCAAGTTAACGTCAATCCACTTCAAATTCTCTCCTCAATTGATGAGTTGCCTAATGCCAGGTTCCAACAACGACACACATAGATATAGAGAGATATAGTGTCCCCCATCGAGACACAGATATTTTGTCGCTAAGAAAGTAGTGTATCATCGGGAATTTTATAGGGAATTACCATTCTTAAATAATAGCTACATGTAAAAATAATACGAAAAAATAATATTTTCTTAAGGCCTTCTACTGATTCAGTAGCTTTTTACTTATAAGTGGAACTGATCTTGTAATAACACTGACAGTACTTTATTTTGAAGACATGCAGTGTTTTAACCCTTGAATATGAACAGTTAGATTAAAAACCGTAGAAAAATGAATATTTCTATCGGATCTGGGCCTCAGGATATCTCGCCGAGCGGTGGTTAAGAAATATTGACATACAGTGAAACCATCAGCGTATCTTGTTAGTTATGTTGATGCAATTCGCCAGGTTCTGAAATCGTTGTCCTAGACCTTACTAAAGAAGAGCTTATCACCTTCATCAATGTACGTCATGCTTTTTGGGCCATATTACACGCTTTCTTTACTCCACATTCAACTGTTCAGACCGTTGTGTTAAGTACGACATGCCACGGAGTCATGAAGCGTATAACGAGAGTGAGTAGACAAGGGGGTACTCACCTTGCTTCCATCCTCCTCGTGTCGTTGTGGTTAACATTCTTGGCTGTCACCGCGGAGGTCCGGGTACGATTCCCGGCTCTGTCAAGGAATTCAATTCCACTCTGAGGGCTGGAACAGGGTTAACTCAGTCTTCTGAGGCAGTACTGAGTTCGAACTGGGTTCGATTCCTACCTCAGCCATCCTGGAAATGGTTTTCTACTTCTACTCCAGGGAAAAGCCGGACTGTCACCTATATTAAGGCCACGGCCTCCTCCTACCAAAATTATAGTCCCAGTTATAAATACATACGCATGTACAGCCATTTAAATGGCAGACTATCAGACAGATTTCACATACATCCAAATACACGCGACTACATGATCACGATGTCGCAAAACCCCTAAGTGAATCAACATCAACAACTAACAACTCGCCGTGCTACAGAATCGTAAACAAGCACAATAATGAAGTAGTTGTTGCTTCTTTATATAGTGGTTTGAGTCATCAGCTCCGAGTAATAGGATGTGCGTGTGAACACTAAATTTGATAGCGTGTGTGCTTGCTATTGGGCTAGGATCGAGAAGGAGTTGTACATGGCCCCCAAGTTAGATACAATCATGACACTTACCTTGAGCTGATGCTAGTCTACGATCCTCGAGAACCACTTATAGAATGGCCGAGAGTGAGATTCGAATCTCTCTCTCTCTCTCTCTCTCTTCAGTTCTTTCACGAAGTTGGAGTGTTCGTCGTTAAAATCCACAAATCAAGACACCCTCTTAACGGCCTAAATTTAATTTTTCTAGGTTTGTATTATAATTTCTGTCCACTGAAGTATTTTAATACATGAATATCTTGTAGTAATACAACAACCTGGATCGTTCGAGGTGAACGGAATCGAGACTACATCGAGCTATAGAAAATCTCGGACATAACAGAATCGTAAATGGCAAATAAAACAAGTAATATAAAACTTGATGTTCATAATATAATAGTTTATTGTGTTATATGCAAACATAAACTGTATCTATGTAAAATATAACAATACAGTGTCGTACGTACTGTCGAAAACAAAATAATTCAAAAAGATGGTATATTGGCTTTCACGGCCGGTGAATTAAAACTCAGCAATTCTTCTAGGTTTGTGCCATGTCTTGTGTGGGGTTTCGCCTAGGACACCAAGCTGGCTCATCGGCGGGCTCTTGGTGTCCCCACCCAGACCCGCACAGGAATAACGAACTGCGCGCTACCTCCCTTTATATAGAGTGCAACTGCACTACTTGACTGCGAGAACTAAACACTCAAGCAGCCTCAACCTCCCTATGAAGGCTTACAAAAGTCCCGGGTGGGGACACCAAGAGCCCGCCGATGATCCAGCTTGGTGTCCGAGGCAAAAACCCCACACAAGACACGGCACAAACCTAGAAGAATTGCTGAGTTTTAAAATAATTCAGATGACCTTACATTCAAGATCAGCGCCTATCATACGGGTGGCATGCAACAAGCCTGTCTTCCGTGTGTTGTGTTCAGCGTTCACTACTGGTAAGGCTGAGTTTGTCAACCACACGGACGCTATGTGGTAGTGGGCCCTGTGACGGATTCTACTGGGTCGCTCAGTATTTAGACAAACCTTGCTTGATGCATCGCATCGCATAGAAGACGGCGAAGATTTATGAAAGTGAGAGCTGGATAAATTCAGGATATCTGATACATAAGCTAGAGGTAACTCGTATGAGGGTAGCATGAGGGTAGCTGGGACAAACAGATGGGAGCAATGGCAGGAAGGTACTCGTAATGAAGATATAGGTTGGTTGGTTGCTCACTTTGGGGGCTACGACAACGCATCATGTAGCTCCGTGTACTTTGGGTGTGTGTAGAATCTGTCTCATAACCGGTGTCAACTGTGAACTTGGCTACTTGATGCCACCGCAACTGGCAAATAAAGAGATAGAGGCTAAGTTAGAAATTAACACGCCAGATGAAGCTGTACGTATGAGTCGATTCAGATGGTGAGGTCATGTGATGAGAATGGGCGAGGAAAGACTAGTTAGTTATTGTTGTTTTAAGGGGAGGAACTACGAGGTCATCTGCCCCTCTTAACTCAGATTAAAATATACAAATTTGGAATGGAATTTAAAATTTAGAGGTGGACACCTACATTTGAAAAGACTGAAAATTAATAAAACAAAAAATTAAATAATACTAATAATTATAAAAAACAAACAAAAATTACGGATAAACGAAAATCATCATTCAAAAACGAACAAGTCGTTGAGTCAATGTTCACTGGAAAATTTAGATTGTTGGCCCTAACCCACTCTCACTTATAAAGCGGATAACGCGATCAGCAGCCACCGCGTCATCGGCTAATATAAGTTTGAGTGTCATCTGCAAACCAAGGTTTCTTCGTAAATCAGCAAGATCCACACACTCGGTTAAAATGTGGGCCACGGTGAAAACGGCTCCACAGGTACAAAGTGGGGGGTCTTCCCTTCTCATTAGGTACGAGTGGGTGGATCTTGTATGACCTCTCCTTAGCCTACACAAAATGACGGACTCCCTCCGTGACCGAAAAGAGCTCCGCCATACGCGAGCAGTTCCCTTGATCGCTCTCAGTTAACTGGGTATTGGGTCAACTAGCCACTGACGTTCCCAAAATGTCAGTACTTGTCGGCGTAACTGAGAGCGAATGTATCTAGCGGGTACCTCCATTGGTCGAGGTGGTAGTGATACCGCCTCCTTTGCAGCTTGATCCGCTAACTCATTTCCCGCAATTCCCATGTGGCTTGAGGAATGATTACCTAATAGGTTGATGAGTTCGGCTGTAGATGGTAAGAGAAGCAGATGTGGATCTAGGAAGTGATGGTCAGATTCAGTGATGAACGATCTCATAGTGAGAGTTGTAGAAGGCGAGGAGGCCGCTGTGCTAACTGCTAATAGGGCATCATGGAGGTGACTTGTTTGCAAACTGAGGCTTGCAGACTAGACTGGACGCTGAAAGGCTAAACAGTCACACATGAAAATGTTTGTATGAACTCCCTCAATCCACTCTTTATCCTTGGTGAAATGGCATAGGCCTGTATAAAACTTCCTAAAATTAAAGGTACCGAAGTATACTTGGCTCGGGCAGGGACTCCAAATAGTGTGCTATCGTTTATCAACCCATCTGCGTCTATTTCTTGGTGTAGAGGCTAGCGTCGCCTAGGAGGTCACGGTTCGATTCCCGGTTCTGCCAAGAAATTTAATTCTGCTCTGAGGGCTGGAACGGGGTACACTCGCTTTGTGAGGCAACACTGAGCCATCTTTTAAGTGATTTTCTGTGGGTTTCCCACTTCTACACCAGGCAAATGCCGGGATGGCTCATAACTTAAAACCACGGTCGCCTCCTTCCCAATCCTCACCTGAATTACAAATACATTCGCTACTACAGACACCACAATAACATGGGTTATCAGGCAAATTATATAAATTCACACACACACCCAAGTACAATGTCCAACCCCACAAATGAAATAACAAATGACAACTCATCCGTTCGAATCAGGCGCTCAAGGGCATTCTAAAAACACGCATGCTCACAGCACATGTTAGTACACCACTCCCCCAGCAGAGCGAGCGGCATGTCCTACACATGAGAGTAGCTGTCCGTGGTAACCGCTAGATGTCACGACGAGTAGTGTTAAACGTTCTTATCACCACAGTTGTTGTTGTTGATTCATTTAGGGGCTTTGCGACATCGTAGTCATGTAACCCTGCGTACTTGGCTGTGTGTGTTAAATCTGTCTGATAATCAGTGTCATTGGGATGGTTGTACATGTAGTACAGTAGTGTATGTTTTTATAACGGAATTAATAATAATATTATTGGTTCTCATTTCATCAATTCGTCCCCGATCATCTCATCTCATATAAGTTACCATTCTTTCTTTTCTTTCTATCTCTTCTACAGCACCGCTCTCTTTCTCATCTCTACAAACATCATCCAAAACATCCATTACCCCCATCTCAAACACCATCATCCACATCTTCCATTCGTTATAAAAAACAACAACAACAACAACAACAACAACAACAACAAAAACAAAACAAAAACAAAACAAAAACAACAACAACTACTCACTCTCATCTCTCACACCCCACCCCAATCACATCATCTCATCACATACCATCACCCTAACCGACTTTAAAGTATTATCAATTTCATACGATCATCTCATACTTTTCTCTTCTCCTCTTTCTCTCAGCACCGCTTCTCAGCTCCACAAGCAACATCAATTACTTCCATCTCATAATACATTTTCAACCATTTATCACATTACGAAATATATATAGAGAGAGAGCCTCCGTGGCTTAGGCGGCAGCACGCCGGCCTCTCACCGCTGGGTCCGTGGTTCAAATCCCGGTCACTCCATGTGAGATCTGTGCTGGACAAAACGGAGGCAGACAGGTTTTTCTCCGGGTACTCCGGTTTTCCCTGTCAAAATTTAATTCCAGCAACACTCTCCACTATCATTTCATTTCATCTGTCATTCATTTAATCATTGCCCCAGAGGAGTGCGTCAGGCCTCGGCAGCCGGCACAGTTCATATCCTCGCCGCTAGATGGGGGCTTCATTCATTCCATTCCTGACCCGGTCGGAGACTGGAAGCAGGCTGTGGATTTTTCATATATATATATATATATATATATATTAATCTCAACAATTTCAAAATTATCTAAATTGCCTAACTTCCACAATTAAAAAATCATAACATTTTCCAAATCTCTAACTTACAAAACTAATAAATTCAAAAATCTCAAAATTGCAAACCTTCCATCTCCACAATTGACAATAGAACAAAGCATAAAAAGAGCAAATTTTCTCAAACTAAAAAAAATCAAAACTTTAATCTTAGAGGTCACGTCATTTTTCCTTCTTCAACTTTTAAAATTTACCACCACCCTTCTCCTATAACTCTCAATCTCAAAACAATCCCCTCCTCTGGCCCAAGAGATGGTGCGGCCATCTATAGGAGCTCGCCCACCCTCCCTGGGTGGGAATGAAATGACTCAATATAATATAATAATTATTGGTTTTACTGAGGCTTTAAAACACGCCAGGAGTAAATCTACTAACACGGCTCCCTCGCATTTGTGCGCCTTCAAATGCCAACTGACTGCGATCCTGCAACCTTGGACACAGCAGGCGAGAACTTTATTGCTGCGCCTCGCAGCCAGTCGTATTTGTAACTGAGGCTAGGATTTGAAATGATGCAGGCATGGCCTAAAGTTAGGAACCATCCCGGCATTTGCCTGGATTAGAAGTGGGTGAGGGGAAAACCACGGAAAACCACTTTCAGGATGGTTGAGATGGGAATCGAAACCTCCTCTACTCAGTTCTGCCTCGCGAGTCTGAGTGTACCCGGTTCCAGTACTCAGACCCTCCGCAATGGAGCTAGATGAAACTCGCTGTTTCCCGTTTTCAACTCCAGCCAAATATGACAGCACATGTCCGTCAAACTCCGTGCTCAGTTCCATTTATTTCACCTCTCATTCATCCTCTGAGAGTGTTGGCATTAGAAAGGACACTCGGCCGTAAAAACAATTTGTCATACAAAAACTCATTTGACCTCGTCCCGATCCTTTATGAAATGAGACAGAATAGAAGTAATTTTCTTACTCAATTATTGACATCATGACCATATTCCCAGTCCTTCACACATCCAAGATTCCTGCCCATTAATTCTGAGAAATTTAATTAACGTTAGTTAATGTTGTTTTAAGGGGCGGAATTACGAGGTCATCTGCCCGTCTGAGAAATTTAAAGCACAATTTCACATATCACCAGTCATCAAAATTAATAGCATACGCCACTCGTATTTGCATACCTTGTATCTAAATAATCATAGACCACCTCGTGCTGTAGCGGCTAGCGTTCTTGGCTGTTCGGGTTCGATTCCCGATTCTTCCACTCTAGGCTAATGCTGGATTGGTACTAAAATTAAAGCCATGGCCGCCTCCTACCCAAACTTAGCCTTAACAGACCAGCGTAGGCATCACAGATCAGACATATTCAACAAACACCCAAATGTACGAGGCTATATGACGTTCCAAAACCCCTAAATGAACCAACAACGACTCTTTTTGTTTTGTTTTGATTAGTACAGTTTTTCGTAAGCGTTAGTCTCACGATCAAGAACCAGGGAACCTTCTTATTTTTACTTGGTATGTGAACCACTTGGAAAATCTCGCATACATTAACTGATAATAATCTAACCTGGTCCTCCTTTGTGAGAGACAAGTAGTCTGACCCCTGAGCTATCACGCCCTTGATTGTATACTATAAGTAATTTTTTTCACGTAACGAAGAAGATTTTCTTTGCTGAATTTCATGTGTTGTAGACTACTTGATAATTGTATTCATATGGTGTGTGTACAGCAATAATACTTACGGTGTAGTATAATTGGGCTCCCGTTAACGGTTAACGACTGCAATGTGACCTATGCATTGGATTGTTTTCTCAAAATGTTTACGTTGTAAGGCCAATGAAATAGAATAAAAGTGAGTTCCGTTCTCTTTATTCCATATTAATTAATTCCTGACCAGGGGCAGATGACCTCGATGTTCCACACCTTAAAACAACAATGACAATCCCTGGCCCAGGTATGCGGGAACATCTGGAATGATTCCTGTCATATTCACGCTCAGGCCATGCAATGAGGGAATACTACAACTGGACGCTGTAAGACTACAAAAATTACACATACAGAAAAAAGATATTATTCTCTTTCCGAAACAGCCTGGACCAGTGTTGCCAATATAGCCCAGGCATTATATGCAAAAAACACGGCCAACCTAAAAAAATAATGTAAAGCTGACATTTGGCATAGATGTTCCCTAGTACCCTAGAAACAAATCCTGAAAAGTCCCCATCTCTGCGGTGTCCGCGTCATAGTTTTTGGAGGGTTCAAAAGGGCTTAAATGGGGCCTAAGTGCCAAAAACAGCATTTTTGCTTCCTGCGTTCAAAATATTGATCCAAATTTAGTTCTCGCGAGCTTTAGCAATTAATAAAAATGAACCTGTAGGATAACGGACTTATCAGGCCTAATTATTGCTATTGATGAAGGAAAAAAAACGACTAATTTAACATTTTTAGCACAATTTTTACACGAAAATTTGGTTAATTTGTCATTAGCAGGTCATTATTTTTTAAACAACTGCTGATATTGACTAAAGACCCAGAATGAAAGTTATAAAGCATACTTTTAGCTTTACATACGTACATTACCCATGTCTATACGAGAAACGGTTACCGAGTTACGGTCCCAAAGCATAACCGCTGTTGAAAAGGCACCCGATCGCGTTTCTAGGTGACAGCGCTCGGCCTGTCGGAGCAGGCCAACAATTAATTCAGCTTCTAAGCAGTCTTGTATTTTCAGTAAATGTGGCGAAAGTCCACAGGTACGAAGTTTCAGCGCTTCGTGAAGAACGTCCAATCCCGATTGCTGGAGCGTTCACGCAGTTTTGCTTTGACAACGCTGACTATAACATAAGGACATTGGACGGGCGAAACACATTTCACTGCATGGGAGGCATCAAGTGCACAGGTCCAGCGCCTGACAGTGAAATATCTCCACTCCCACGTACACTAGAAGTTCCTAATGCTGGTGTGATTGCGGCGATGGGAAAGTTCAACATTTCGTGGTATCGGAAACCCTCTTCTCCTGGTTCAAAGGACGTCAAGATTAAGGAGTTAACTGTGGAAGCCCCAAACTCTATGGCTATTGCGTCGATGATGGACTCCTTGTGATGATCTGGACGGAGGTCAGGCATTAATTTACCCGCTTCGTGGAACGGCTTTACGAAGACGTCACTGTCTGCTCATGCTCAACCAGCTTCCCAGACAACGTTAGTTGATGCCCTGCCGTTCATTAACTTGGACCCGAGCTATCCATCAACTATATCTTCCGCGTTGAAGTTTGCCACAAGAGAGTGCGCGGAACTGAAAGAAAGCACTTGTTTCGTAACCTTTGACCAGCCCATATACGCGAAAGTTGCAGAGATAGTCGCCTCGGACACATCAGAGGAACTAAAAAACGTGGTTGTTCGTCTAGGCGGATTTTACCTTCTGATGTCGTTTCTTGGGGGCAATCGGCTACGTGATGAATGGAAGCGGTTTGGAGGAGCTCTGGGCGGAAATATACGCTAAATCGTCAGTGACTCACATGATGTCTGGACACGCATATTCTAGGTAGGCTTGCAATTAGCTCGCTGTTAATGATTACGTTATGCCTTCAATTTCAAATGTATCAATAACGCGAAACTGTGCATGTTCTAGGGCCCACAGAGCGCATTTTCTGACAAAACAGGCTGTCGGGACAATGTTACTCAACATGAACGAAGGGCTGAAGGATAACAAGGACGAAATACAGGCGCTTTTTACCGCATTCCAAGAAGGCACCGCCAATGACTTGCTATCATATCCTTGCCTTCAGCGTCTCACAGAGTCGCTTCATGACACATTTTCTTCAATGAGCCAGAAATCTCGCACAGGAAAGCTGTGGGTAGAGTACATCAAACAGCAAGCCTGGAAAATATTGAAGGATTCCGCATCTTTACGCGAGGAAATGAAGGTATTCGTCTCTACGCCTCCAGATGAAAAGGCCATAATATCGGCTGGAGAGAAGTTCGCCATTTGTCTACGATAGTGCCAAATTGGAGTACAAAAGCCTCGACGAACTTCGGGTAGTGAAATACAGCCAAAAAATTGCCAAACAACCGGTCACAGCGTCATTTCAGCTGGCTTCACTTCCGCCGACTTCGGCGGCATGCAAACAACATTCACTGCGGGTATATTTGCAAGTTCAGGAATGGTTAGGATTTTCTTTGGACCCGACCCAATGGGGATGGAAAATCCAACACTCAGCTTTAGTACCAGTGACAACTCATCTTCCAGCTGCTCCAGATCATCTCCTCAATTTGGTGTCTTGCAACTGCAAGATCTCTTGTGGCAGCCGGTGTGAGTGTGTACGTTCCGGTTTAGAATGCTCCTTAATACGTGGACACTGAAGTGGAAAAGCGTGTGGCAACGTCACATTTGATGGCTCAGACGATGAGGAGGACGACTGAGTCCCATGTAAGCTTTATTTTCCAAGTGTTCTTTGTCTAAAGAAAGCTTTTTAAGCTTTGTTTTGTTATTATTTGCATTATGCATATTATGAATGTACGTTTAACTGCTAACTGCATTAAACTCGTTTTGTTCTATGCAAACCGTTTCTGCTAGTTTACCGGATTCAAAGTAATACCATCCTAAAAGCTCTTGATCAAAGATACAAAATGGTGTCAGCAAAGGTGAATAGATGGAGCCCACCAGCGTAAATGGGCGCTCGTTCGGAATGCGACTGCCACACTTGTACTTTTATATTTGTAACTGTATCTCTGCTGCTGTTTGTCGGATGAACATGGGCAATGTATCGTTTTAAAGCTACAAGTGTGATTTACAACTTTACCTTCGGATCTTTAGTCGCTATCAGCAGCTGTTTACACGATAAGTCCCGGCTAATGACAAATTAGCTAAATTTTCGTGAGAAAAGTTGAGCTAAAAATGTTTGATTACTCATCTGTTCAAATGTATGGCAATAATTACGACCAATAAGAGCGTTATATTTAACGCAGTCCTTCTCTTATTACTATCAAAGCTCATTAGAACAGATTTTGGATCAATATTTTGAACGCAAGAAGCAAACATGCTGTTTTTGGCACTTAGGCCCCATTTAAGCCCTTTTGAACTCTCCAAAAACTATGACGCGGACAACGCAGAGATGGGGACTTTTCAGGATTTGTAATTAGGGTACTAGGGAACATCTATGCCAAATGTCAGCTTCACATTTTTTTTTTTAGGTTAAAACTTAATATGCCTGCGCTAATAGCGATTATGATAGATTCTCCAAAATACTATGCTACATTTCCAATTATGTTCGTTTTAGATCGAATCATCTCCTATTACTGTAATGTTACGGCTTCGGTGCCGTAGTCGGTAGCATGCATAGCTTCTATGCCCATGATCGTGGGTTCAAGCCCGGCCGAAGTCGTCGGATTTTTTAGGTGCGTTAAAAATCCTTCAGTATGCCTTCCTTCGGAGGGGAAGTAAAGCCGGCGGTCCCATGTCATAGATTTATGGCATGTAAAAGATCCTTTCACAGACTCAACTTGTGTAAAGCAAAATTTGTTAGGTTAGATTTCGTCAGAACGCTCTATCAAAGTTCCAACGTTCACCACTAGGTATCATTGATATCTGGTGGCGAACGTTGGAACTACTTGAATTTGAACGGAACTTGTAGCTCACCCTTTAGGGTATCCGCTGGAAGCAGCTACAGACTCAGGCGAGCCGAACATGTCCTCGGACACTCCCGGCACTAAAAGCCATACGATAAATAAATTGCTTGTAAAAGAACCTTCCGCTAATTAAACTTGTGTGAAGCTAAATTTGCAGGTTAGATTTCGTTGAAACACCCTATCAAAGTTCCAACTTTCAACACTAGGTGCCAGTGACATCTGGTAGCGAAGGTTGGAACTACTTGAAATTGAACGGAACTTGTAGCTCACCCCATGGGTGTCCGCATTGAAGCAGCTACAAACTCTGATGAGCCGAACATGTCCACGGACACTCTCGGCACTAAAAGCCATACGCTAAATAAATCATCATATTATTTCAGTAGTATAGATCCCTCCTGTGGCGCTCACAAGCAACCGATCGTGACAAATGAGGATTCAAATGAAAGAGAATAGACATTAGCAGTGACGAATTGCACTCTAATTTCATAAATATGTATGATTTCTTTAAAAAATGACTTTTAAAACAATGTACGAAGTGTGCGATTTACAGATACGGTTGCTGCAGGAAAATACGCTCCATAATTGCTGCCCACTTCACATTTTGGCCTGTTTCATGACATTTTAACATTCCGAGTTCTTTCCTTTATCATTTTGCATGGATTTCCGAAACAGAAAATCAAAGGAATGAGTACTCAAATCGTATAATTTCATAAATATCGAATAACCGGTGAGTGTTATGATGATCCAATTTTCAGTGACTGCCTTCTTAAGTTAGGGAACGTAGAACTGGGAATTCTAACTGAAATGTAAATATTGTTCTATAATCATTTGGTTGAAATAAAAACATAACAATCTTTATCCTTAAGTCTCTCATTATAAAACTATTGGGGAAAGTGTGGTTTATGAACATGCGAGATTTCTCGCACGGGTCCGCTAGTAAATAAATAATACTATAATGTTTGAAGATTTTAAAGAACTATTTTATCCCATCTCAATTTCCATTTAAGAATTTGATGATTTTAGGAAATGTTGTATGCAAGACATTTCAAACTGAATTGCTAAACTCAAAATAACTGGGCGATATCACTTTTGAAATAAGCAATATAGTTAGTTAGTTCGTTATTGTTGTTTAAGGGGGCGGAACTACGAGGTCATCTGCCCCAATAAGCAATATAGGCTACGGTATTTGATAACCTTTTGTTATGAGGCAAAAATATTAACCATATTTGGATAATGCTTGGTATACGTAGTCTATTAAATTTGTCATCTTGTTAACACTGTTTTGCATCAGCTAATACTCAATATGCTCTAAACCATTATTGGAACATGTTTTCGGTCCTATGTGCTTAGCCTATTATCTTCATATGTATTAGTTATTATTTATTTAGCGGATGGCTTTTAGTGCTGATAGTGTCCGAGAACGTGTTCGGCTCACCAGAGGCTGTAGCTGTTTCAGTGCGGACAACCATGGGGTGAGCCTCAAGTTCCCTTCAATTTCAAGTAGTTCCAACTTTCACTACCAGATGTCACTGACACCTAATGGTGAACGTTATAACTTTGTAGAGCCTTTCAACGAAATCTAACTCACAAATTTAGCTTCACACAATTGTAGTTATTGGAAGGATCTTTCACATGAAATAAATCTATGACATGGGCCCTCTGGCTTTACTTCCCTCCGAAGGAAGGCATACTGAAGGATTTTAACGCTCTTAAAAATCCGACGACTTCGGCCTGGTTTCAACCCGCGATCTTGGGTATAGAAGCTCAGCATGCTACCGACTACGCCACCGAAGTCGCTAACCTGACATTAATAACCGTATAAACACTATTACGAAATGGACGTCCTTAAGATATTCATTAATTTTGAAAGTAGTTATTCGTATTAGAAACAAAAGGCAAAAGTCTAAAGTTATAATTCAATGTATACAATACTTTTTGACTTGATTTCTAGAATTCTCAAGTGAAAAGGGTCTTGTGGAGGTCTTATTCAATTTGAAGTCGCCTATCCTACATAAAGTCGTCTCTATATTTTTGGATTACATGTAGTCTATGATGTTTTTGTAACTTGGTCCCGCTGCGAAACTCCTTGCCCTATTGGATGTCTTATGTTAACTTCATTACTAAATGGTTGATGTTGATGCTTTTATTAACTTGTCAACGTCGTTTGGTTCGAAATTTGCGTTCTTATTTCGTATATCTTAGTATATAATAACAACGCTATTTGTTTTACGTCCCTTTTAACTACTATGGCTTTTAGAGACGCCGGGATGCCTGAATTTGCACTTATAGTGCAATAAGTCACTGCTAATGTCTATTCTCTTTAATTTGAATGCTCATTTGTCACGATCGGTCGCTTGTAAGCGCCGCAGGAGGATCTATACTACTTCCCCGTATTTGCGCACCCTTAAATGCCAGATGACTGCACCAGGATTCGATCCTGCAACCGTGGACACAGCAAGCGAGAACGTTACCGCTGAGCCACGCAGGATTGTCATTCCATTGAAATGGCAACGTTACTTGCCGAGGACTAAAAACATGTTCCAATTAAGGTTTAGAGCATATTGAGTATTTAGCAGGTGTAAAACAGTTTTAATAACATAATTTGTTGTTCCTAAATTAAATAGCCTACATTTCATATTATGGTTGTTATAACAAAATGCTATTGAAATAACAAACTGCTGTATTGCTGCATTCTGTACTAACTAACTAGGGGGTCTATAGTTTGTCCTTGTTCATTGTTCAGCATGGTTCCAAGATTTATTTTTCTTTAAACTTAAAATATTGCACACAGGCGAATCCGGAAAGTATGATAGATTTCGGCATTATGCTAACACCGAGATGCTAGCTGCCGATTCAAAGCCAATTAGGATATACTAGATCTAACTCCAAGATACTCGATCTGGCAACGCTGTTCTAGATTAGAATCGTAAGACACAACAAGGTGGTAGCAACGCACCACACCACACTGGCCGGTGTTCTTCCCAGTGCGTAACATTGTATGAGAAAGAGTAATGGGACATAACATTTCTAACAATACTTTTTTTTAGCAATGCAAAGATAGTGTCTAAAAGCGAGCGCCTCTCATTTTCCTTCCAAATTTAATTTACAGCCTTGCTCTAATCAATTTGGACGTTAACGATCTATGTAACTTAATAAAACCATATTCAGCCATTCGTTCGCGATGTGCCAGCACAAATCAGAAACGCAGACAATCCTGTACATTCTTTTGACATGAAAGGGAAAAAAATCAAATTTAATTCAATGAAATACATTATGCTAACACCGAGATGCTAGCTACCGATTCAATGCCAATTAGGATATACTAGATCTAACTCCAAGATACTCGATCTGGCAACGCTGTTCTAGATTAGGCGAGAAGAATCAAAATGGAACTGGCCTTCCAGAAAACCAAATATACATACAATAAGAAAACCCTCTCCTGGAACAGTAAAATCAGGAATTATAACACCGTAATTAAGCCAGAGGCACCCTTTGCAGCAGAAACACTAGTCTTGAGGAGACAAGGGCAAATGGAAAAATTGGAAATCAAATAGAGAAAAATTTTGAGGAAGATCATAGGTTCTAAATTCCAAAATAACCAACAAGTTTTCTATAGGAACGACACACTGTATGTGAAGTCAGAGAGTCTTTCAGATAACATTAGGAAAAGAAGGATTGATTTCTATGGACACATCTACCGGATGAATCCTTCCCGTATAACCAAGAAAACCTTTGACTTATTTTCCAAAAAAGAAGATCAAACCTAATTGGTATACGGAAGTAGAAAAGGACCCTCGAGAGCTCCAGATTACTGAAATCATGTTGATGAATGGTACAGCCAAAACCGTGACCAAAGACAACACCAAGAAATTCCAAGCCAGAGCCGTCTCCAGAAAACCGATGCAGATATCACAAGAGGAAAGAAAGAGGAGATCAGAGAGAATGAAGAAGTATTGGGAGAAAAGGAGAGCACAAGCATCTAAGAAGTGATTGATTGGACGTACCCCAAAGTGGGTGATTCGAAAAGAAGAAGAAGAAATGCACGCTACAGACGAAACTTCAATTTTATTAATATAGAAAACTCTCTGTCCAAGAGGGGTGTTCCACCCCTTAAAACAACAATAACTAATGGCTGTGTCCCAAAACTCAAGTTGATAGCTATCAACTAGCTGCTAGCAACTACTCACTACGTGCTATGCACTACGGAGCTTTGGGACATGTGTGCTTGAAGCATGGCCTCCTTCATAGACTTGTGCTCTGAAATGTACACGGTTTATATTCCGGTGCCAAACATCTATAAATTCTTTGTACAAGTCGACAATCAAGCAAGCACTTTCGTTCACTAGCTACTAAAGACTTGATTGCTATGTGCTAAGCAGCTTTGGATCATGATGACTTGTGACGTCACATCCGGAATATTAGTCGACAATCGAGTTCACTAAGGCTGAAAATGTAGCTTTGGGACGCAGCCTAACTATAAGATCTACGGAATTATAAGACTATTTGAAAGAGTGTTATAAACACAGTTAAAAGACATCAATCGATTGTTTTACCTTTAACATGAAGTACAAGTGCTGGATTTTTTGGGTTTTCTAACAATTAACACATCATAATATCATGAAATGTTATTACTTCATGATAATAATTATAATTCCCCATATTGAAAATATTTCCAGGAGTAAAGTAGCAGTGAACTTGTTCACCAATGGTTATAAGAAACTGTACGGAGAATTTTTCAATGTTCTAAAAGATATTTCAACAACACTATCAACATATGAGTGAAAAATTTGCATCATATGATCAACTACAACAAAATCGTTTGATTAAGAATGTTGAAAGAATTTCTTAAATGTTGAAATTTAATATTTTTTTGTATAATACGTAGGCCTATGCCATTCGTTCTCCATTTTGATAATTTGATAAATGTTCATAGCTGCTAGAAAGAAGCGTAGTATAAAACAAAGTCCCGATTATTGGATGTAACGGGTATTCTCGATGGATCTAGATGGATTTTGATGCGGTTTTCACCATTCTGTAAAGGATTTCTCAATGAAGGTTTCTGTAGAAAAAACATTCATTTATGACCAAAGGAAGCTGAGCAGTAACGATTTCAGTGAATCGAGTCACAGAAAAATCTGCCATCCGTCCACCTTTTAAGCTTACGCTGGGTAAACCGTTAAAAAATATCCAGATACTATGATTGTAAGAATTGTTCAGCATGAAAAGTTCTAAAAAAATGTCCGTGACAGCATATCTCTATCTTTAATACATCCCCCACTGTAAGTCTTTTTACGTTTTCATTTCTTCCAACAATCTCCATTCAGTGGAAATTTAAATTATTAGCTTCGGAGCGAGTCTACGTGCTAGAGACCGAGCCTATCACCCTCGCTTCGGCGGGATCAAACTGTTGAGTTGTGTTAAGACTTCAGAGAAGAGTATACGTGTTTGGAGTTTTGCTGTTCACCTCGGCTTTTCTGAATAGCGTCTGGGACCTGCCATCCGTGCGCCTTTTATGCTTACACTGGGTAAACCGTTAAATACACCGGGCGAAGGCGGAGCGGGTTGCAAAGAAATAAATAAATATACAAATGAATAAAAATTAAATAGAATAGAACAAAATAGGTTTTTTTCGTATGGCCTTTAGTGAGGACATATTGGGCTTGTCAGAGTTTGTAGCTGCTCCTATGCGGACACCCATGGCGTGAGCTACAAGTACCGTCGCGTCTGGAGTGTTGTCAGGGGAGGAAAGTGTGAATGTAAGGGCGAGGAATTGGAAGATAGCAGCCGTGGCCTATAGTTAGGGACCAACACCGGCATTTGCCAGGAAGGAATTGGGAAACCACAGAAGACCATCTGCAAGTTTGCCAGCGGGGGGATTCGAACCTCCTCGCCTCCAGGGTGTGAGCGACTGCCTTCAGCCACGCCGAAACGACCACGGCTAACTCACCCAGTAGAATTGAATTAAATGAAATAAATAACTGGTATAGCGGCGAAAAGTACGTGAAGCAGGTGAGCTATAGATACTTCAAATGAGTACAGTAGTTTCTCTTCTTTTCACAAATTGATCTATCGGCTGAAAATGTGGTTTGCGCGCCTGCTTCTCATCCAGTGAAACTCTCAGGGGAGAGTAGCTCCTGTCACCAAATGGAGTGACATGATGATGACTGAACTCAGGTCACTAAGTTAACTGTCGAGAACCTCAATTCATTAGCTTCAGTTAGATATGCATCAAGAGCGCAGCGCGTCTCTCGGATGTGCCCTCTCCAGTTGGCTGCTTCCGGTTCCGTCACGCTGTGGGAACCACTGCGTTGCGTTGGTACATTATTTTCACAAGTTTACGCGTCCAGGCAAGGCTATCTCCGAACACGGAAGACTTACCGTCAGCCGTCCTTGGCTTTCCATTTTCAACCCCAAGCAAATGCTGGGACGGTAGGCTAATGGCGCTTCCTTCTGGCTCCTTGCCCAATTTCCTTCATCTCTCGTCTGTTAGGCCTATGTGTACAAGCGTGAAGGGCTCTCATAGCTGTAGTTTGTTGTTCGATGAACATATTAAAAATAAAACGTCTGTGATAAGATTGGTGTTAGGTTGAATATCCGGCCGCAAAACCATCGTTGACAGAGAAAATTCGTCTCGTATTGTCCCGAACCCCGTATTAATGGTTGTTTCTAGGGCTTTAACATGTAGTTTTTGGGGCCGCTGTGGGATCTACCAAGTATTGTTTCGCGCAATCAGGGTCCATCTACAACAACTGCAATATTTAGCCTGTTTTCACCTACTGTATGCCGAGTGCCAAATGGTCGAAACCAAAATAATATATTATATTGCGAAGCAGCAATTACAAAACTAACTTCAACTTGGTAGATTACTAGTGTTTGGTAACATAGCAAGTCAAAATCTCGTATCTTACAAAAATCTAGTGATGTCTGTCCATCTGTCTTTTTGTTTGTTACTCTTACATGCAAATAACTACTCAGCCAATTAAGCTGAAGAAACTGTAGTTTACATTACAGGGAAAAGCGTAGGACTATTGACCTTTCGCAATATACCCTACTGCATATTATTTTCCTGGTTTCAGCCCTTTGACATTCAGCATACGCGAAAATAGATTAAAATAAGTTAAATATTGAAATTGTTGTAGAAGAACTGGACACGGCTCGTTTTACGCCCCTCAGTGCACGAAAAAAAAATCGACGTTCCTGCTATTGGCGGATACAACTTAAACGTTGATGGTCATTGGAGGTCTATTGCTGCTAAACGGCAAGATGAATGTAAAAATGGATTAGGCCTACACAAACAGAACTGGATTTGGTGAGATCTACAAGTTTGGTCCTATAACATTTTGTCGTATCTTATTCGTTTGTATCTTAGTCAGAGCATGGACAGCTACAGCCTCCAAACTTGGCAAGGCAATCCATGTTGTTAAGCTCTGCAATTTTGGTCACGTGGCCTATTGTCGTTTCTCCATCGATTACATCTTGGATTACGCTTAAAAAACGTAGATTTTGAGTAATTTTTTGTTAACTTTTCACAAATTATTTTCATCTTCTCATACTTGTACGGCAGCATGAATCGTGAAATACGGCAGGCATTTTGGAGCATCCAGCTGCCACATGCATACCATATTTCATGATTCTAGCCATTCCGTAATGTACCCAATCGTCATCATATGGAACATGTGTTCGTATCCCAGCTAACTCACGGTCTTTCGAGGTATGGGGCGTTCAACCCACCATACGATCACATGTTCAGGATTTGAGTCTGTCAGGTGACTACTCTACTTGAAAGAAACAACATCTTCCTAAGTATAACATTTAATGATAGAAAATCATGGCAATACAACATAAAACACAAGAAAAGTACCTTACATTTACTTCCTACAACAAAAGTCAAAATTATCTGTGAGTCTCTTCTCCTCAAAATTAGTGCTTCACCGCACTCAAGTCTATTCAAAATATCCTATTATTGATACTCTTCGACCTTTGCGAGTGTCCATAGTGTTGTAACGTGTTTTTCGAGGGGTTTTATGCAACTGGCATAAGTCAGTAGGAAGCCATTCTATATTTATTTACGCGGCAAATTGTTCAGCCAAGAGAATTGTTCATGTTAATTTATTATTATTATTAAATTATTATAATTATTATTTAGATATTTTCGGAGCATTTTATAAAAAATTATAAGCATACAGATAGGTTTTCTATGTCTTAGAAAACGCTATCAAGCAAATTATTACGAACGACAATATCATAGAAAATTATGTGATTGCGGAATTTTACGGAGTTTTCGTCAGTTAGGATATTTTGAGAGACGTGACTCACTGGGAATTCAAATACAAGCTTAATCTTGTCGGGAAGTATTACGCAAGCGGGTCGCAGCGTCAAGAAAAGGCGAATTGTTGGAACGGAAAACGACTACTCCCTCCCGCCGTGTGTAATGAACCAGAGGAGGGGAAGTAGCGGAGTGCTCAGCCAATCAGTGGAGACAACGTAAGCTGGAAGACGGTACCATGGTGGGGGAGCCAACGTGTGGATATATCGTTCGACGCGCCGTGAAACGAGGACTATCTGTGTAGAACTTAACGAGTATGGTTCTCGCGGGAGTCGCTCCGATGTTCCGTGGAGTGGAGGACTAACTTTTGTAAAACTTAAGCAGTGTGGTTATACGAGTGTTTGGGTCCGATGTACGGACCATAGAATTATCTAATCTACCAGAATATCATCAAATAATGAAGAAGATGGCGACGTCCAGGAGACTGTGGGAAGCTCACAGCATCATCCAGTACGAGGGAAATGCTTTGGCAATTTCCAGTGGTAAGCGCAAATGACGCAGAAATACGCAATCTCTCATTTCTCTTTGTTTTACATTTCATATTTCAGTAACTTCATAGCTTGGAAATAAGAGTAAAATCAATTTATCAGACTCCGTTTTCACGTAATTTTCTATCGGTAATATTAAAATCGCAACGCTCCAATTTAAATTTTAAACTTATTATTATTATTATTATTAATTTTGCTATACTTGTTTTATATAATAAATTCATTTCTTTTACAATGCAATCTTTGCTTTCAGTAGGTAGCATTAGATATAGACCAATTCCTTCTCCTGATACAATTGTTTGTTGGGTTAATGATCAAATCATACCACGATCTGAGTGAATAGATTCTTGAAGGTGTTCTCCCAGAGCTAGACGTTGTTTAATACAAATTTAGATTTCAACATTGGGTTGAGGTCTTGGCGCCCATTAAAACAACATAGCTTAGGCAAAGGTAAACAGTTACATTTATCACCCAACAGTTAGGGGCAGCCAAACATTACACTTGTACGCTCAACGTGTGGGCTAGCAAGACTGCTACAATTGTCGCCGACAACTTGGGGATGAAAACCTAATAACATTTGTGGAAGGAGAAGGGTATATATTTCTGTGCCTGTATTTTGGGGGTTATTTGTCTGTATCAGTGTATATCATTATGGGGGATGAGAAAGAAAGACAGATGAGGTTACGTAGTGGCCATCAACGGGAGAGTGATGATACGAGCAGTATGTCGAGTGGTGGTAGTACCGGGGTAGCGGAGGTAAATCCCGATACTGAAACAGGGAGTGTAGGCGGCCAACCAGAATTAAAAACTTTACTTCTCGAGTTTATGTATCAGAACAAAGTTAGTAGTGATGCCTTAAATGCTAAATTAGAACAAAACAGTAGGGAAAATAAAGAAAGTACAGACGCTTTAAATGCTAAACTGGAACAAAACAACGCTAAATTAGAACAAAACAGTAGAGAAAATAGAGAGAGTAATGAAGCTTTAAATGCAAGATTAGAACAAAACAGTAGGGAAAATAAAGAAAGTACAGACGCTTTAAATGCTAAACTGGAACAAAACAACGCTAAATTAGAACAAAACAGTAGGGAAAATAGAGAGAGTAATGAAACTTTAAACGCCAGATTAGAACAAAACAGTAAGGAAAATAGAGAGAGTACTGAAACTTTAAATGCTAAATTAGAACAAAACAGTAGGGAAATGAGTGACAAATTCGAACTGATTAGAGGTGAGATCAGGGGGGTGATGGAAGAAAAGGCTAAAGAGATCATTACAGATGTAGACAAGAAATTAGGAAAAGTACAGGAGGAGTTAGAAATAAGAATCAGTACACAGGCTGAAAATTTAAAAGAACTAGTGCAACTGGAAACACAGCAGGTCAAAAAGCAATTGGGGGGAGAAATTGACAAAATTCAGGTAGCTACTAAAGAGGTTAAGGAACAGCTGGGGGGTAGAATTGAGAAAGTCCACTCGCAAATAGTTGCAGAAGTAAATGATTTAAGAGAGAGTAATAGAGAGAGCATTAGCAAGATTGAGGAGAAACAAGCAAAGCTATATGATAAAGTAGAAGAATCAGAAGGAAACATTAAATTAACAGTAAACAGTATTGAGAGGAAGGCTGAGGAGAAAATCGCAGAATTAGAATTAAAATTAAAAGCTAGGATCAGGCAAGAAAATAGTCAGAATAGGCCAGTTTTTGTGAATAGCACACACAGGGAGGTAGAACTGGGTAAGTTCAGCAATCGACAGGGGTGCCCAATGGAGTTCATGAACACTATAGAAAATAAATTTGGGGAGAGGTTGGAAAATGGTAGTATTGAGTGGTGCCAGGTCGTTGAAATTTTAGAACAAGTGTTTGTGGGGGAAACGAGGAATTGGTTTGCTGTCTACAGAGACAAGTTTACTGATATCAATGATTTTAAAATGAAATTCTGTGAAAAGTTCGGGAATGAGGTTATTCAGTCGCAGCATCGTGAGGGAGTAGTGTGTGGTAAATATAACCCTAAAGGAAGCACCACCATGACCGAATACTTTTTAGGGCAGGTATTAGTGTGTAAATATCTGGATGGCTTGAAGGAGGAAAGTGATGTGGTAAGGTTGCTACTTAGGCACTTTCCCTATAGGATCAAGGAGGCTGCTTGTATCCAGAATGTAAAGACTATATCACAAGTAGAAAATTTGTTAAGCACATTTGATGCACTAGGGAGAGGGGGTTATGAGGACAATTTCAATCGGAACCAGGGTAATAATAATAATAGACCTAATGAAGCCAGGCATCAAGAAGTTCAAGGGAACGGTGGCGAAGGAGCCAATGCTCAAAATAGAAATAATAATAATCAGCTAAATCAGAACAGAGGAAATGGCTATGGTAATCAGTATCAAGGGAGGAACAATGATTTCAGGGGAAATCAAGGGAGGAACAATGATTACAGGGGAAATCAAGGGAGAAACAATGATTTCAGGGGAAATCAAGGGAGAAATTATAATGACAATAATTACAACCAGAATAGGGGTCAAGGAAGAGGACAGCCTAGTGGTAGTAATATACAGCCAAACATTGACAACACAGCCCAGAACAACCAGACCAGTTCAGTAGTTAGTAGTACTACGTCCAGCTGTAGCGGTTCTTTAAACGCGAACCAGGCTGCGAAGTATGGTCAGAATCTCAGTCTGTAGCATGCCCTGTCCATACAATTATACAGGAACCCTATGACCTAAATGTAAGAAATGAATTATTACATGAACTAAATGATGAAGGTATTATTCAGGAAGTGGTTAGTAAGAGCCCCATAGTTAAATTTAACGTGTCCGAGGCGTACACAGATGTTTTAATTGATAGTGGTTGTATGAAGAGTTGCATAAGTAGTGCATTTTATGATAAACTGAAAGGAACTGGAGTAAATTTTGAGGAGATGCCAATTAAAAGCACTTTTGTTATCACAGCTGTTGGGAAGAGGTCTAAAGTAATTTCTAAGCAAGTTTTAGTAGACATTAAAATTAATAATCATGTAGAGAAGCAGATTTGCCTTGTAATTCCAAATTTAGTATTCAGTGTTATCTTGGGTTCAGAGTGGCTAAGTAGAGTGTCTGGTAACTTATGTTATGATGTAGGGAGTTTGAAATTTAAATGGGGAGATTCTGAAGTAGAAGTAGCGTTCAATGACCATATTCAGAGGAGTAGTATTGTAGGTGTGATTTGTACTTTAAATGAGATATCGTCAGCCGTAGAGCGGGGTTCTCCATGTTTTGTGGGCAGTGTGATTACGAACGGTAGTCTAGAGGACTCGTTACGTGATGCTGCATTTCAGGGAAATATAGAGGATGAACAGTGTGTTCGGCTCTATGATGTGTTATTGTGTAATAGGAGAGTTTTTGAGGATCGCATTGGTATGGCCAATTGCTATACACATTCATTGAACGTTATTGATAGGTCAGTATTCACAGGACATAGATATCCTGTACCTTTCGCTTATCAGAGTGCAGTTGAGGCACAAATTAATCAGATGCTTGAAGATGGGATTATTGAGCACTCTAACAGTCCATATGTTAATTCTTTGATCACGGTACCCAAAACCGACGGCACGGTTCGTATTTGTTTAGACGCTCGTTTGGTTAACAGTAGAATTAGTTCAGATCAGCTGAAATCTATGTCAATAGAGGAATTAATGCAAACATTTGAGGGGAAGAAGTATTTCACTTGTGTAGATTTGAGTTCCAGTTTTTGGCAAGTGCCACTTATGTACGAAGATAGACCATTTACAGCTTTTAGTCATAAATATAACCTTTATCAATTTTGTAGAACACCTTATGGGTTAAAGAGTAGTTCAGCAGCTTTAATTAGGGCTTTAAACATCGCATTAGGGGATGACACAGGAGAGTTTGTAACCATTTACATAGATGATATGGTAATTAGTTCACGCAGTTTTGAGGAGCATCTACGTCATTTAGATATAGTTTTTCAGAAGTTAGATCAGGCAGGGTTCACTTTGAAGCTGTCTAAGTCGTCATTCTGTCAGTCAGAAGTGACATTTTTAGGTCATAGAGTGTCGAGTAGAGGTGTAACACCAGAAGAAAGTAGGGTTAATAAGATACTTCACGCAGAGGTGCCACAGAATGTTAAACAGTTAAAAACTTACCTGGGAATTTGCAACTTTTCAGGAGGTTCGTTCTTAAATACTCAGGGTTGGTAGAACCATTCAGGCATGACGAATAGAAGGACCTAGTGTGAGGACTCCGCCATTATAGCATGGTAGTTTGTGGTCCCGCCGCTACAAGCACTGCAAGCGATAATGTCCAACAACGTGTCCTGTTGTTGGGTCGAGCCGGGTCTTAGAAAAGTGCGCGAGAAGTTACTGTGTGAGATATTTGTGTGAATTAAATTGAATTTTCTTTGCATTCAATTCTTAAATTCAGTTCATTGTGTCTTGTGTACATCAGCTTTTTATGTTGTGAACTTCAAACATATTTCTTATGCGGCTTTGTTAATTTAATAGTTCAAGATGCCGTACTGTTTTTTGCCTGGCTGTAAGTCAGGGTATGGTAGAGTAGTTGACGATATACGATTATTTTCACCACCGAAGAATAAAAATCTATTTGAAAAATGGGCCAGAGCTATTCCACGAAAGGGTACGGAGTTAACGCGAAGTATTAGAATTTGTCAAATTCATTTCTCTGATGATTTGATAGTAAAATCAGGCAATTTTATAGTGAATGGTGAAGAAGTGGAAATCTCTCGTGTGTGGCGGAAGTTACGTCCTGGAGCAGTGCCTCATTTTTTCCCTAATTTACCGAAGTAGTGAGAATAAGTCCCGTAAAGCTCCCAACAGGAAAAAGAATCTCGACACCACCAGAAAAAGAAGAAAGAAGATTGAAGATGGGTGTGGAGTAACGAATGAGGCATTAAAAGGTCAGTCCAATGTTGATAAGAATTTGGGTCATTCT
The DNA here is from genome assembly GCA_946902985.2 of Meconema thalassinum. Lineage (NCBI taxonomy): Eukaryota > Metazoa > Arthropoda > Insecta > Orthoptera > Tettigoniidae > Meconema > Meconema thalassinum. The sequence goes on from OX336388.2 coordinate 1,203,466,861, forward strand.
AGTGTACTTACTGATGCTGAAAATACTATAATATTGCTCAAAAGGCGCCTAAAGAATGCTAACCGTAATTTAATTCGCGTTAGATCCTGCCCCAACTCGGCAATATCGAGAATTAATTTACTGGAGAAGCAGGTTCGACATTCACAGGCATTTAATTACAAAGATAACGAACACCTTAGCAAGAAGGAAAAGATAATAGACACTATGCTCAAAAATGCCGGAAAAATCTCCCAATGGAATGAGGTACAGCAATGAATTCATTTTAGAGTGTTTATTATTGAGAATACAGAAGCCTCCGTGGCTTAGGCGGCAGCACGCCGGCCTCTCACCACTGGGTCCGTGGTTCACATCCCTGTCACTCCATGTGAGATCTGTGCTGGACAAAACGGAGGCAGACAGGTTTTTCTCCGGGTACTCCGGTTTTCCCTGTCAAAATTTCATTCCAGCAACACTCTCCACTATCATTTCATTTCATCTGTCATTCATTTAATCATTGCCCCAGAGGAGTGCGTCAGGCCTCGGCAGCCGGCACAGTTCATATCCTCGCCGCTAGATGGGGGCTTCATTCATTCCATTCCTGACCCGGTCGGAGACTGGAAGCAGGCTGTGGATTTTTTTTCATTATTGAGAATACAAGCCTCCGTGGCTTAGGCGGCAGTACGCCGGCCTCTCACCGCTGGGTCCGTGGTTCAAATCCCGGTCACTCCATGTGAGATCTGTTCTGGACAAAACGGAGGCAGACAGGTTTTTCTCCGGGTACTCCAGTTTTCCCTGTCAACATTTCATTCCAGCAACACTCTCCACTATCATTTCATTTCATCTGTCATTCATTTAATCATTGCCCCAGAGGAGTGCGTCAGGCCTCGGCAGCCGGGACAGTTCATATCCTCGCCGCTAGATGGGGGCTTCATTCATTCCATTCCTGACCCGGTCGGAGACTGGAAGCAGGCTGTGGATTTTCATTTTCATTATTGAGAATAAAATCACCGAAAGGATTCAGTCATTGTCGGCGACATTATCTCTTGCCTCTGCCTTCAGAAAGTCGCTTGAGGAAACTTTGTAAAGGACTTAAGTGCCCTTATGGAGTTAATACGCATAGTATAAATGCTATTTCAGACAATTTTAAGGAAGAAAAGAATGATAATTCACGTTACGGTGTTGTAATTTTCGAAGAAGAGAAGCTAAGTGAAGAAATCGAGTTAAATAGCTTTTCTGATAAAGTAGATGGATTAGTTGATTTAGGTGAACACACACCTGACCTCCAGAAGAACGTACTTGCAAATCACGCTCTAGTGTTCATGTTCGTACCTTTCATGCATATATTGGGTGCAGCCAGTTGCTGTTTATGCAAGCAGAAATGTTACTCCAGGGGACATTCTCGCAAAAATTCTAATATAGGTGATTTTGCAGTTAGATGAGGCTGGGGCGAGGGTGGCTGGTTTTACTTGTGATGGTAGTCAATCAAATAAAAAGGCCAGGAATTCGTTAGGAGTCAGTGGCAAGACAAGCTCTCTACAACCTCACATCCTTAATCCAGCAGATGTCACGAGAAAATCTGGGCTTTCTCCGACTGTATACTCCCGGAATCTGTGCGTTCCGTAACATTGTAACCGTTCAATTCTCACTATACCGGGGTTGTGGTTGATTATACTCACAATGAGGGAGAGCAATTAAAAAGAAACATCTTTTCCATTTATTCCTTTTCATTTTAACACTAAGCATCAATCACTAACACTTCACTTCTCGGGATCTTATCACGCAATCCGACCAAGTCAACAGATACTACCATGGCTTCCTACAATCTCCAAAGATAAAACGGATAGATATTCTAATACAAAATCTAGCAGTATGGACTTTAACAAGAATAGACATAGATATATATATATAAACAAAACAGCATCGTAAATGGAAATATAAAAAGAATTTACAAAACATCTAACTTCATAGGCAAGGCCACCTGCCATGCCACACCGAGATGCAAACTGCCCTCCCAGCAAGCGCCATTTTCCCAACCCAATCTCCTTGCAATCAGAATGGTTGCAACATGTAATGAAGACCGTAGTTCTTATTTCCGTGAATTATATTTTCCATTGTGCCCTGCCATGCTATTTTAATTGTAACCGCTAATTACTTTTTAAAAGAGTATTAGTTACAAAGTAATTTGTTTCCCTTAGCACAATCCCTAAGACCAGCTGACCCCGGCAGTGTGGAACTTGCCCACTCTAGCGCTGCCTGGCGGAGCGCGCTTGAACTTCAGGAGTCTTCTCACTTTCTCCTTCTATTCGTCATGATTCAGGGAATTGCTTAAAAGTGGGACTCGGTGGAGATGGGAGTCCAAGCATGATCAGGCTTTTAGAGCGCTGAAGGAAGGGTTTGAGAAAGCTGTAGTGCTGAAATATCCGTTAAAAGATAAGGAATATGTGGTTATGACAGATGCTTCACATATAGGCATTGCTGGAGTATTATGTCAGAAAGATGATGAGGGTAATCTGTGCATTGTATCTTTAGCCTCGCGAGGACTGACAGCAGCAGAGAAAAGATACACGATTACTGAGTTAGAGCTTTTAGGTATTGTTTTCAGTTTAGGGAAATTTAGAATGTATTTAGTAGGGGGGAAATTTGAGATCCACACAGATCACCATGCATTACTGTATATGAGGACTTGTAAACTCAGTTCTAACAGAGTTAGTAGGTGGATTCTTGCTCTGCAGGAATACGAATTCACAGTAAAATATATTAAAGGTAAAGATAACATTCTTGCAGACATGCTATCAAGGGACACTAATTTATGTAGGGATTATCCTGTGGTTAAAGCAGAGGACGGTATTTTAATATGTGCATGTGTGGACAGTAGCAACAGGGCATCGTTACAGACACTGAGAAATATGCTAGTGGAGCAACGTGATGACGTTAAGTTAAAGGAGCCACTGGCTAGGTTGGAAATAGGTGAAGAAGAGTATGTGAAAGTAGGACGGTTCACGTACAAGATGCAGGATGGGCTTCTTGCAAGGAAATGTAGGAATAATCGGTGGGCAATATGTGTTCCTGCTACTTTGCGGGAGGAGCTAATTTGGTTCATTCATAGGGAATTAGGACACTTTGGTGCTGCCAAGGTCTTCTATGAAATTGGTCGTGACTTCATTTGGAGTAAAATGGGAAGGGACGTTAGGAGGATTTTAGCTAAGTGTGACACCTGTCAAAGGAGTAAATATCCAGTTAAATATTTAGTGGGGGAGAGATCTGCAGTTCTCACCAGTAGTCCCGGCGAACTACTGTGTGTGGATTTATTTGGCCCGATCGTTAAAGGACAGTACGGCTACGAGTACATTTTTATAGTTATTGACGCTTTTAGTAAGTATGTCAAGCTATATCCGCTAAGGAAAGCCACGGGACTAGCGTGTAGCCGTCTGATCATTAATAAGTATGTACCTGAGTTTGGCATTCCTCTCAGGATACTATCTGACAGTGGACCACAGTTTACTGCAAAGAAATGGAGAACCAGTATGCAGGAAGCTGGTATAACACACGTTCATTCCTCTGTAAGGTACCCTCAGGGTAATTCTGCAGAGCGTCCATTAAGGGAAGTGGCTCGTCTTTTTCGGACTCTAGTGCATGACAAGCATGCGGCCTGGGTTGGACATCTTCCCAAGGTCGATACTTGGCTGAATTCTGTCCAGCATGAGAGCACGAAATTGACGCCATACGAAGTTCACTTCGGAAAAAGACCACAAAATGAACTAGCGAGGGTGTTGGGATTAAATGAGGGTAAGCAACCGGGGATGGATTACATTGTCCAGTTGGCGAAACAGAATTTATCTAAGTCAGCACAAAAGAGAATTCGCCAACAAAAAGAAACTAAATTTGACCTATTCGAGCCGGGAGACAGAGTCTTACTTAGAGTGCCGAAACAGTCAAATAAGCTAGAGAAAGTCATGTCCAAGTTCTTTTTATCTCTACGAGGGCCCATTTATAGTTTCCAAACGTATTGGGAAAACAGCATATGTGCTGGAGAATAGTGAGGGAAACAGATTATACGGGACGTATAATATACATAGTCTACGAAAATATGTGTCATAAAGTGAGTGTGTTTAGCTGGCGAGCCAACCTATCAAATGAGTAAGTGTGGTATTTGGTGCGGGGGAGGATCTGGTCTTCCAGGCAGGCGTATCAGAAGTCACACAGGGGGGTAGTATGTAAGTAAATGAGAGTTTTTAAGGTACAGGGAAATATGACGGGATTGTCGGATGCTCTTGAGCACTAAAATGTCTCGATACACCAAGGCCAGAATTTGGTAGCGCTGGTGAATTCCCATTTGCCTCCAAGAGATGGGTGAGCGCTTGAACAGGGTATTTTTGCTTAAGGCGTCCACGAGGCAAAAGATGGGCCATCAGAAGGCGAGACAGTCCTTCATGAAACTCATACATATCAGCACACGTGATTTCTGTTTACGGCCTCGCCATGTAAGATTTGTAAGTGTGTAATTTAAGATAATTTGTACAAAGGTATTATTTGTGTGAGAAGAACTGGTCTGTGTTGAGAACTAGTATTAAGTAGAATATGGTCTACGGGAACTTAACAAGACAGGGCGATTACGGCACAGAAATATTTGGTGTTATATGTAATGCGCACTTACTGTTTTTTTTTTTCAGAAGTCAATATTAATTTAATCTACTTTACTTATGGTCACGAGGCGCTGCCACAATAGTGTGATCGTGTGCTCAGTGATAAGTGGGATTAATTTCACAATAAGGAAGGAACCTCCAGTGAAATAAGGAAGTTCTATGTTGATATAAATATATCAGAACACCTTCAATGCGTGTGATATGACATCATAAATACATAGTGCTCACACATTAATTATGTCTATTTCACCAACATAGAGCAATTTGAGAGGCGGAAATATCCGTGGAACACTACTCTATATGTAAAACATTGGACTGGTTGCAAAGTGCAATCCATAGTGACAACAAACTTTGACGCAAAGTGCGTGAAGAAAAATTATGAGTGTATATATCTGTAATTTAGGGTGATTTCATTTATGTAATATGTATTTTGGATGGGGTTTATTAACGTGTCTGGGATAATCGGATAATGGATTGTCGTCACGGTAAATCATCCGATGATCCGAGGCGAATATGTAACGTGTTTTTCGGGGGGTTTTATGCAACTGGCATAAGTCAGTAGGAAGTCATTCTATATTTATTTAAGCGGCAAATTGTTCAGCCAAGAGAATTGTTCATGTTAATTTATTATTATTATTATTAAATTATTATAATTATTATTTAGATATTTTCGGAGCATTTTATAAAAATTATAAGCATACAGATAGGTTTTCTATGTCTTAGAAAACGCTATCAAGCAAATTATTACGAACGACAATATCATAGAAAATTATGTGATTGCGGAATTTTACGGAGTTTTCGTCAGTTAGGATATTTTGAGAGACGTGACTCACTGGGAATTCAAATACAAGCTTAATCTTGTCGGGAAGTATTACGCAAGCGGGTCGCAGCGTCAAGAAAAGGCGAATTGTTGGAATGGAAAACGACTTCTCCCTCCCGCCGTGTGTAATGAACCAGAGGAGGGAAAGTAGCGGAGTGCTCAGCCAATCAGTGGAGACAACGTAAGCTGGAAGACGGTACCATGGTGGGGGAGCCAACGTGTGGATATATCGTTCGACGCGCCGTGAAACGAGGACTATCTGTGTAGAACTTAACGAGTATGGTTCTCGCGGGAGTCGCTCCGATGTTTCGTGGAGTGGAGGACTAACTTTTGTAAAACTTAAGCAGTGTGGTTATACGAGTGTTTGGGTCCGATGTACGGACCATAGAATTATCTAATCTACCAGAATATCATCAAATAACGAAGAAGATGGCGACGTCCAGGAGACTGTGGGAAGCTCACAGCATCATCCAGCACGAGGGAAATGCTTTGGCAATTTCCAGTGGTAAGCGCAAATGACGCAGAAATACGCAATCTCTCATTTCTCTTTGTTTTACATTTCATATTTCAGTAACTTCATAGCTTGGAAATAAGAGTAAAATCAATTTATCAGACTCCGTTTTCACGTAATTTTCTATTGGTAATATTAAAATCGCAACGCTCCAATTTAAATTTTAAACTTATTATTATTATTATTATTAATTTTGCTATACTTGTTTTATATAATAAATTCATTTCTTTTACAATGCAATCTTTGCTTTCAGTAGGTAGCATTAGATATAGACCAATTCCTTCTCCTGATACAATTGTTTGTTGGGTTAATGATCAAATCATACCACGATCTGAGTGAATAGATTCTTGAAGGTGTTCTCCCAGAGCTAGACGTTGTTAAATACAAATTTAGATTTCAACATTGGGTTGAGGTCTTGGCGCCCATTAAAACAACATAGCTTAGGCAAAGGTGAACAGTTACATTTATCACCCAACAGATAGGGGCAGCCAAACATTACACTTGTACGCTCAACGTGTGGGCTAGCAAGACTGCTACAGTGTTCTTCACGTGGCACAATTTAACACAAACTGGAATATCACAACACAATAAACACAAATTATACTTAAATGACATTAAATCTGCAACTATTAAACATTTATCCGTTTTACACGGGGCATTTACTTTTAGTAACATTAATTCATTATCTTATGCCTTGATTAATAAGTGTTGTGTCGTGCGAATCGTATTCTTTTTCCCATCAATATGAAACGCAGAAGTGGTACACTTTCCCTTCCAAAATACACATGGATAGAGATGTTTTATAGCTTCACCATACAACGATTTTCTGGGTCTGGTCAAAACATTATCGTTACAAACGTGTCATGTCATTCAAATTACGCTACCCGTATGAAGAAATTAGTGAGAACTGGGCAAATGCACTTTACAGAGATGCCTTTTTTATTTGGTGCAGTTAAATCCTCCTCAGAGAATAACTTGGCCAAATGTTATGCGATTACAACATTCCAACATTGTATGTGTATGGAAATGTATTGTATGTCTACCCCTTATTATTCCAGTTTTCCAACGGGGTCGGGGATGAGATGCGATGGAAGTCTGTGTGGCGATGGTTTTTACGGCCGGATGCCCTTCCTGACGCCAACCTCATGAGAGGAGTTAATGAGAGATGAAATGAATGATGGTGAATGAAACTGGTCAAGGATATGGAAGGAAGCGGCCGTGGCCTGTCAGAAGGTACCGTCCCAGCATTTGCCTGGTGTTGAAAATGGGGAAACCACAAAAAACCATTTCAAGGACGGCCGACGGTGGGGCTCGAACCTACGCGTCTACCGAGTCAGCAGAGAGCTTGGCCCCATGACCTAATGCTGTCGGTTCTATGTGTATGGAAATAATGCATTTAATTCAATTGACATCATCACATCAAGCATATCTTAATTACTTTTCGAAATATCGAGATTCTTCAGTGTCCCACTACACTTTTAAAATAAAAGGATCAGGTCTATAGACTTCCTTTCCAAGAAGACAATGAATTAGCCACGGCTGCCTCAGCAAGATGGCCGCCGGTTTAGTGGCCTCCCTGCCACCCCATCTGGCTTCCCGCAAGGTCAAGTTCATTTACTGGTGCAGTTATGCTGGAGGTACCCTGAGTGGATCGTGTCCATAGTAATTGAGTCAATCTAATTATATAATACCTACATTTAGAGTATAATGGGCTCATCTCGGCTCCTAATTAATATTCATGGCAAGGGGTGGATCACGAAATAACTTTGCCGTTCTGTGGCCGACATTAGTGGCTTTTGTGCGCATCTCAAGTGAGTATCAAAGTTCTCTCACTGGTGCAGCAGCATATAACAAGAGGAAATCGACGTTTCCTATACGAAGAACCATTAGTCTTACCTCTAAGGGCAGATCAATTAATATATGGGCTCACACAGGGTCTCTAACAGTTATCCCTTGTGGCAAAAATTCTGCGAACAGTGGATACAGACAGACTCTGTCCCAGCTCTGTTGCGAATAACACAAGTATGCTCTAAGGCGATACTATCTCGTAGAAGATTAGCCGACTAGATTCGCCTAACGCGCAAGCTATTTTTGGATGATCCCCGCAACTTATTGACGTAAATCTCTTGATTCTACGTTACATGCTCGCTGAACGCGGCTCAAACAATATCTCTTACATATGACTCAATTCTTAAAGCACTCACGTCCTCTCTGCAATTACTCATAAGCCAAAGTTTTACGTAGCTCTAAACAAGCATAAATTTACTGGCTTACATTTAACTATCTTAGTGGCTCTCAAATACAACCCTGTAGAATATACCATAATAAACATTCATTCAACAATTCAATGACACTGAAAAACTCTCATTATCTCGATATTTTACGTTTCTTTCTTACTGTTTACAGTAACACAGTATTCTTACGCTAGACATGACACATTTTGTACGTACTATAGGCCTGACATGCCCATTTATTTATTAATGTTACCGACCCTAGACGATTATTATTATTATTATTATTATTATTATTTAACGTTACCGTTACTTTCGTCAATGTCTCACGCCTAAATAGCCGTAAACAAATCACCCTCCAAGCCATATTTTACCAAAACACGAGGGGTGTGAACTCGTACATAAATGACGGTTAATTCTTAATCTTAGAGTGATGCTTCGTTGTATGGTGAGCTATTTAATCATATCAATATATTAAATTTGTACTCACTTTCATATTTGCTGGATTGGTCTAGCACGCCAGCCACGCACCTGCCATGACGCTTGTCTTAAGCCATCATGACTTTATTCACACGAAACATTGTATCAACTTTACACATGGTGATTATATTTTTCATCACTGGCTTTTTCACTTTGACACAAGACATATTATTTTACCATATACACATAAACACTTTTAAAAATCACTGTAATATAACTTTATACACAATTCTCGCACTATATTCTCACACATGGGTCCTTGATTGGACTCCCCCTATCGCCTGACCTCAGAGGTGCGATGCAGCTAACACCTGACAACCGCTGGTTTCTATAAAAGTCTATCTTGCGTGTGTGTGTGTTCGACTCCTGTCTCCTACAGTTTATATCTCCTCTACTGCAAATCTGTTCAATCCTATGTCACGACTACTTGTGACGCCTTCCAGGCTCCCGTAACTGTAGTGATCATTACAATAATATGTCATTTTACCTATGACAACACCTCCTAGTTATGTTCATCTATATATTTAAAACACTAAGCTGTTTTTTGTACACACGAGATTGTGAAAACGACTTAACCGATTGGCTTCGTAAGACATTCTAACGAAAGCTCTTGGCATGCAGATTTGCAGAGTGTCTCTAAAATAAACAAATATATTACGGTATATTTTTAAATTAATATAGAAAATAGCAGAATTCTAGGCCCTCACGCATGCGCACAATCCGCCTGGGGTCATGACAAAATGGCGGTGAGAAGTCCATTGAAATGTAAGTTATTTAATAAGCTTCCATGTAATTGAAAACATACATTAACCAAGTTCTGACAATAAAATATAATAACAGTATGAACGTATACGAATGTACAACATTGATTTATTTGGATAATGAAATTGATTATTTCCTTCAAACAGCGGCTTTTGAATATAATGAATGGCTGCGTCAGCTGCTAAACATGTGTGCGTGAGTAGCCATGTGGTTAAGGCGACTGACTGTGGTTCCAAGAAGCGCCGGTTCGACCCTAGCCCTCGCCAGTATTTTTTTTTTTTTTTTACCACTGAAATATTGTTTAATCAAGGAGTAATAGTAAGGTATTATGTCTGTTAAAGATAATTATTTCTACATTCCCTCTAAATACGTTTTATTTTCGTTTTACCATTGCATTGCAGCATGACAACAGATGGCAGTAATTCGCCCATATAGTTCCATTAACTGACAGCAGATGGCAACACCATTGCATCGATATATTTAAAACACAAGACATGGCATGTTTTCACGTGACGGAAAATTATAAAGGAGGGGAATATTTAAGAAGGGAAATGTTGAGGAACATTAACCGACAGTTGAATGTGTAGGCTAGGTTGTTTATGTACCTTAATATTGCAATTTCTTCCCAATGCTTCGGTTGTCAAGTTATTAGCGTCCTAGACTAAAAGTTATAATTATGCATCGTCGATATTAAAGAAAAAAGTAGTTTTCCAGGCACTCGCGCGTCTCCACAATTGCTTTCGCCATGAGAGACACTTGGCAAATATAATTAGTTTGAAGGACTCCGACATCTTGGTCACTCAGCCCCGTGTACTTGGGTGTGTATGTGTGAAATTTTCTTCTGATAACCTGTGTTATTGTGATGGCTGCATTACTGTGTGTATTTGTAATTAAGGTGGTAAATGGCAAGGAGACGGCCAAGGCCTTAAGTTAGGAACCATCCCGGTATTTGCCTTAAGTGGAAGTGGGAAACCACGGAAAACCACATCCAAGATTGTCGAGGTGGGAATTAAACCTTCCTCTTCTTAGTTATACCTCAAGAGACTGAATGTACCCCGATTTTGCCCTGAGACCAGAATTAAATTTCTTGGCAGAGCAGGAAATGTAACCCGGGTCTCCGGGGCGATAAACAAGAATAGGTGGGCCTCCATGTGTTAATACGATTTTTGACATGCACGGGACATAGAATTCAAAAACTGCCTCCATTAGGGTGACTGCCGAAGTGAGTATTGAGTATAGACCTATGGTCGTTCCAGTAGTTGGTGAAGTGATTCTATGTTCCCCTGCAAAATGTACTGCCATAACCTATAACAGGTGATGGAAATTGCTTATTTAGAGCAGTTTCGTACTGTTTATAACAAAATGAAGAACGTCATTCTGAGCTGCGTTTTCAAGCTATCGCCAAAAATTTCCCTGGCAGGAACAATTATAAGGAATTTATTTTAAGCGATCAGTCTCATCGCATTCTTCTCACCAACCAACTTGAGTATGAAAGTCTCTGGACGGTCATGTTGAACTTCATTGTATAAGACAATTGTTTAATGATTATTTGTTTAGAGTACTGAGTCTAACTGCGTAGTTGATTTCGGCAATGGAAGTATTATTTGCCATTTAATATTTAGCGGCTCCGTTATTGCAGGACACTATAGTGTTATCGAATAATACGAAGCCACATTTAAAATCCAATATAAATAGGCCATTTCAGAAACAATTCCAGATATTATGCAGTACAGTGTACTGTAAGGTCCTTGACGATCAAATGTAAACATTTTTCAACATTGTATTTCTCTTGCGTAAAATCTATGCGTGGTTACTTTGGTCTTTACTGTTGTGAGGGTAAAATTGATCTGCTGGAATATAAAATATTTGCCAAGCTGCAACAATGTAATGATATTAATTTAAAAGTCATTGAACTTATATCCAGCAGTTCAAACACATACATCAGCGTTAACAGATTGGATACTGAAGATGAAAGCCAGCTACTTAAATTCCCTATTATTGAATTTTTCAATTCCTTGGAATTAAGAGATTCGCCTCCACATACTTCGAACGTTTAAGCCGTAGATATGCTTCTTAGAAATCTGAACGTTTCCCAAGGACTCATATATGGTAATATATTAATTGTAAGAAATCGCTTGGATTCGGATATAATAGGTGCAGTAATATTAGGCAGAGAGCTCAAATCCTACGACTTGATTTAACACCTTCCGATAAAACACTTACAGGTAGCCTACAGTACATTTTCTTTTAATAGGCAACAATGTCCTATTCGCTCGGCCTACTTTATCAAAATCAATCAAGCTCAAGGAGAAACTCTTGAACGTATTGGGCTATTTACCTCATCACGTTTTCAGTCATGACCAGCAGGATAGTGAAGGTGCAAAAAAGGTCCTGTTTGGGATGGTAAAGAATAAGAGGCGGAAGGATCCTACGGATTATGTTAGAATGGTGAACAAAAGGGGACAAGAGATAGAAAATAGGGAAGAACTGAAGAAAATGTGGAAATAATATTTTGAAGAACTCCTGAACCCAAATGGAAACCACGGCGAGGAGGAAGAAATCGGGGAAGAGGTACAGTAGATGAACTGCAAACAGAAAAGGACTTAACATGGAAAGAAGTGGAAGATGCAGTGAGGAAGATGAAAGGAGGGAAGGCACCGGGTGTGGATGAGTTGAGTGTGGAGATGGTGAGAGCAGCAGGAGAGGTGGGGATACAATGGTTGTACCGAGTAATGAAGACAGCATGGAAGGAAAGGAAGACCCCAGAGGACTGGAAAAAGGGAATAATTGTCCCGATCTTCAAGAAAGGTAGTAGAACAGAATGCAGAAACTATCGGGGAATAACACTGATGAGTCATTGTGCAAAGTTGTTTGAGAAAGTTTTGGAAAGGAGAATTAGGACAAGGATAGAAGGAGGGATGAGGGAAGAACAACATGGCTTCAGATCAGGAAGGTCCACAGTGGATTTGATTTTTGCTGTAAGGCAGTTACAAGAACAGCACTATGAGTATGGAACAGATCTACTGATGGCCTACCTGGACATTGAGAAAGCATATGACAGTGTATGCAGAAACAAAGTATGGAAGTCCCTGGAGGATAGAGGAATATAAAAATGGACTATAAGGAAGATAAAGGAGATGTACAAGGGAAGCGTGAGCTGTGTGAAAGTGGGAGGAGAGAGATCGGACTGGTTGGAACAGAGAAACGGCCTGAAACAAGGAAGTGCACTGTCACCGTTACTTTTCATTGTGGTGATGGATGACATAATGACCCGAGTGGCACAAGTAATTGGGGAAGGAAAGATGAAAGCAATGGTGCTTGCAGATGATTTGGGGAAACAAGGAGGAGGAGGTACAGGAACAGTTGGACGTGTGGGAAGGAATAATACAAGGTTATGGGATGAAATTTAGCATAAATAAGAGTGAGATGGTGATCACAACAAGGAAGAAGGAAAGAAACACAACGGGAATAACAATTGGTGGGGAACAGCCGAAGGAATTGGAGAGTTTCAAGTATCTGGGAAGCCTGATACAAGAGAATGGAAGAAACGATAGAGAAATAAATGAGCGGGGGAGACAGGCAGAAGCATTCCGGAGGAGTGTGAGAAGCATGTTATGGAGCAAGAATGTCCCTCAGAACAGCAAAAAGATCATATATCGGACGTACAATGTCCCTATCCTGACGTATGCCTCGGAGACCTGGGTTATGAAAGGAAGGGAGAAGAGCAAAATACAGGCCAGTGAGATGAGGTTCTTGAGAAGCAGTATTGGAGCTACAAAGATGGACAGAATAAGAAATGAGAGGACCGGAGAATTAATGAAGGATGAACCATTACAGACTGGTATAGAGAAATCTAGACTTAGATGGTATGGACATGTAAAACGAATGGAGGAGAAGAGGATACCCAGCAGGATACACGAGACGAAGTGGGAAGGAAAGAGACCAAGAGGGAGACCGAGAGACAGGTGGCTGAAGGGGGAGGAAGAAATCGTGAAGAAGAGAGGAGAAGACTGGACAAGGGTGGAGGCTGAGAGATGGTGGGAAGACAGAAGACGTTGGAGAGACTTGTGTTCCAAACAGACCCGGCCAGTGGCTGGAAACTGTGCAAGATGATGATGACCTAATCACGTTTTCAGTCATGACCAGCAATATATTGCAATGCTGAGAGTGCTATCTTTTGACGCCCTTAAAGTTGCAATAGTGCTAAAAAGTAATCGTACAAAGAATGTAACTTATATAAGAAGCTTCTTCAGTAATTTTGTTTTCCATTGTCCGTCATGTTTTGACGGGTTTCATCTAGTCTATATATTTAAAACACTAAGCTGTTTTTTGTACACACGAGATTGTGAAAACGACTTAACCGATTGGCTTCGTAAGACATTCTAACGAAAGCTCTTGGCATGCAGATTTGCAGAGTGTCTCTAAAATAAACAAATATATTACGGTATATTTTTAAATTAATATAGAAAATAGCAGAATTCTAGGCCCTCACGCATGCGCACAATCCGCCTGGGGTCATGACAAAATGGCGGTGAGAAGTCCATTGAAATGTAAGTTATTTAATAAGCTTCCATGTAATTGAAAACATACATTAACCAAGTTCTGACAATAAAATATAATAACAGTATGAACGTATACGAATGTACAACATTGATTTATTTGGATAATGAAATTGATTATTTCCTTCAAACAGCGGCTTTTGAATATAATGAATGGCTGCGTCAGCTGCTAAACATGTGTGCGTGAGTAGCCATGTGGTTAAGGCGACTGACTGTGGTTCCAAGAAGCGCCGGTTCGACCCTAGCCCTCGCCAGTATTTTTTTTTTTTTTTTTACCACTGAAATATTGTTTAATCAAGGAGTAATAGTAAGGTATTATGTCTGTTAAAGATAATTATTTCTACATTCCCTCTAAATACGTTTTATTTTCGTTTTACCATTGCATTGCAGCATGACAACAGATGGCAGTAATTCGCCCATATAGTTCCATTAACTGACAGCAGATGGCAACACCATTGCATCGATATATTTAAAACACAAGACATGGCATGTTTTCACGTGACGGAAAATTATAAAGGAGGGGAATATTTAAGAAGGGAAATGTTGAGGAACATTAACCGACAGTTGAATGTGTAGGCTAGGTTGTTTATGTACCTTAATATTGCAATTTCTTCCCAATGCTTCGGTTGTCAAGTTATTAGCGTCCTAGACTAAAAGTTATAATTATGCATCGTCGATATTAAAGAAAAAAGTAGTTTTCCAGGCACTCGCGCGTCTCCACAATTGCTTTCGCCATGAGAGACACTTGGCAAATATAATTAGTTTGAAGGACTCCGACATCTTGGTCACTCAGCCCCGTGTACTTGGGTGTGTATGTGTGAAATTTTCTTCTGATAACCTGTGTTATTGTGATGGCTGCATTACTGTGTGTATTTGTAATTAAGGTGGTAAATGGCAAGGAGACGGCCAAGGCCTTAAGTTAGGAACCATCCCGGTATTTGCCTTAAGTGGAAGTGGGAAACCACGGAAAACCACATCCAAGATTGTCGAGGTGGGAATTAAACCTTCCTCTTCTTAGTTATACCTCAAGAGACTGAATGTACCCCGATTTTGCCCTGAGACCAGAATTAAATTTCTTGGCAGAGCAGGAAATGTAACCCGGGTCTCCGGGGCGATAAACAAGAATAGGTGGGCCTCCATGTGTTAATACGATTTTTGACATGCACGGGACATAGAATTCAAAAACTGCCTCCATTAGGGTGACTGCCGAAGTGAGTATTGAGTATAGACCTATGGTCGTTCCAGTAGTTGGTGAAGTGATTCTATGTTCCCCTGCAAAATGTACTGCCATAACCTATAACAGGTGATGGAAATTGCTTATTTAGAGCAGTTTCGTACTGTTTATAACAAAATGAAGAACGTCATTCTGAGCTGCGTTTTCAAGCTATCGCCAAAAATTTCCCTGGCAGGAACAATTATAAGGAATTTATTTTAAGCGATCAGTCTCATCGCATTCTTCTCACCAACCAACTTGAGTATGAAAGTCTCTGGACGGTCATGTTGAACTTCATTGTATAAGACAATTGTTTAATGATTATTTGTTTAGAGTACTGAGTCTAACTGCGTAGTTGATTTCGGCAATGGAAGTATTATTTGCCATTTAATATTTAGCGGCTCCGTTATTGCAGGACACTATAGTGTTATCGAATAATACGAAGCCACATTTAAAATCCAATATAAATAGGCCATTTCAGAAACAATTCCAGATATTATGCAGTACAGTGTACTGTAAGGTCCTTGACGATCAAATGTAAACATTTTTCAACATTGTATTTCTCTTGCGTAAAATCTATGCGTGGTTACTTTGGTCTTTACTGTTGTGAGGGTAAAATTGATCTGCTGGAATATAAAATATTTGCCAAGCTGCAACAATGTAATGATATTAATTTAAAAGTCATTGAACTTATATCCAGCAGTTCAAACACATACATCAGCGTTAACAGATTGGATACTGAAGATGAAAGCCAGCTACTTAAATTCCCTATTATTGAATTTTTCAATTCCTTGGAATTAAGAGATTCGCCTCCACATACTTCGAACGTTTAAGCCGTAGATATGCTTCTTAGAAATCTGAACGTTTCCCAAGGACTCATATATGGTAATATATTAATTGTAAGAAATCGCTTGGATTCGGATATAATAGGTGCAGTAATATTAGGCAGAGAGCTCAAATCCTACGACTTGATTTAACACCTTCCGATAAAACACTTACAGGTAGCCTACAGTACATTTTCTTTTAATAGGCAACAATGTCCTATTCGCTCGGCCTACTTTATCAAAATCAATCAAGCTCAAGGAGAAACTCTTGAACGTATTGGGCTATTTACCTCATCACGTTTTCAGTCATGACCAGCAGGATAGTGAAGGTGCAAAAAAGGTCCTGTTTGGGATGGTAAAGAATAAGAGGCGGAAGGATCCTACGGATTATGTTAGAATGGTGAACAAAAGGGGACAAGAGATAGAAAATAGGGAAGAACTGAAGAAAATGTGGAAATAATATTTTGAAGAACTCCTGAACCCAAATGGAAACCACGGCGAGGAGGAAGAAATCGGGGAAGAGGTACAGTAGATGAACTGCAAACAGAAAAGGACTTAACATGGAAAGAAGTGGAAGATGCAGTGAGGAAGATGAAAGGAGGGAAGGCACCGGGTGTGGATGAGTTGAGTGTGGAGATGGTGAGAGCAGCAGGAGAGGTGGGGATACAATGGTTGTACCGAGTAATGAAGACAGCATGGAAGGAAAGGAAGACCCCAGAGGACTGGAAAAAGGGAATAATTGTCCCGATCTTCAAGAAAGGTAGTAGAACAGAATGCAGAAACTATCGGGGAATAACACTGATGAGTCATTGTGCAAAGTTGTTTGAGAAAGTTTTGGAAAGGAGAATTAGGACAAGGATAGAAGGAGGGATGAGGGAAGAACAACATGGCTTCAGATCAGGAAGGTCCACAGTGGATTTGATTTTTGCTGTAAGGCAGTTACAAGAACAGCACTATGAGTATGGAACAGATCTACTGATGGCCTACCTGGACATTGAGAAAGCATATGACAGTGTATGCAGAAACAAAGTATGGAAGTCCCTGGAGGATAGAGGAATATAAAAATGGACTATAAGGAAGATAAAGGAGATGTACAAGGGAAGCGTGAGCTGTGTGAAAGTGGGAGGAGAGAGATCGGACTGGTTGGAACAGAGAAACGGCCTGAAACAAGGAAGTGCACTGTCACCGTTACTTTTCATTGTGGTGATGGATGACATAATGACCCGAGTGGCACAAGTAATTGGGGAAGGAAAGATGAAAGCAATGGTGCTTGCAGATGATTTGGGGAAACAAGGAGGAGGAGGTACAGGAACAGTTGGACGTGTGGGAAGGAATAATACAAGGTTATGGGATGAAATTTAGCATAAATAAGAGTGAGATGGTGATCACAACAAGGAAGAAGGAAAGAAACACAACGGGAATAACAATTGGTGGGGAACAGCCGAAGGAATTGGAGAGTTTCAAGTATCTGGGAAGCCTGATACAAGAGAATGGAAGAAACGATAGAGAAATAAATGAGCGGGGGAGACAGGCAGAAGCATTCCGGAGGAGTGTGAGAAGCATGTTATGGAGCAAGAATGTCCCTCAGAACAGCAAAAAGATCATATATCGGACGTACAATGTCCCTATCCTGACGTATGCCTCGGAGACCTGGGTTATGAAAGGAAGGGAGAAGAGCAAAATACAGGCCAGTGAGATGAGGTTCTTGAGAAGCAGTATTGGAGCTACAAAGATGGACAGAATAAGAAATGAGAGGACCGGAGAATTAATGAAGGATGAACCATTACAGACTGGTATAGAGAAATCTAGACTTAGATGGTATGGACATGTAAAACGAATGGAGGAGAAGAGGATACCCAGCAGGATACACGAGACGAAGTGGGAAGGAAAGAGACCAAGAGGGAGACCGAGAGACAGGTGGCTGAAGGGGGAGGAAGAAATCGTGAAGAAGAGAGGAGAAGACTGGACAAGGGTGGAGGCTGAGAGATGGTGGGAAGACAGAAGACGTTGGAGAGACTTGTGTTCCAAACAGACCCGGCCAGTGGCTGGAAACTGTGCAAGATGATGATGACCTAATCACGTTTTCAGTCATGACCAGCAATATATTGCAATGCTGAGAGTGCTATCTTTTGACGCCCTTAAAGTTGCAATAGTGCTAAAAAGTAATCGTACAAAGAATGTAACTTATATAAGAAGCTTCTTCAGTAATTTTGTTTTCCATTGTCCGTCATGTTTTGACGGGTTTCATCTAGTTGTCTATAAACATCCTAAATTATCTCTACGCTGTACTGAATCTATACTCGCGTATGTTATTGCTTAAACGTCTGCTGTAGACTAAATCTTATACGATGCATAATTACAGTTATGACGCTGCAAGATGCACTTTCCATTGTTCACCGCTAATACATTTGAGCGTTAATACTTTATAAATTTGCGCACTTTCTTGCGTAACCCGGCAGCGTGCCAGTTAACGGGTTGAGTCAAGACGAACTGAACTTCCTGCGAAGCTTCCCCTATATAAAGCTCCCTTGTGAAACATAGTCCACTGTATGACCAGGACCGACTCCCTTCTTGATATAATACATTTCCAGACAAAGTGAAGTATTATCCTCGTTCGTCTAAGTGTGGAGGTCCCAAAATCACTCGCGTGCAAGCGATCGCTTCGGCCAATTAATTATAATTAATTGCCTTCTTCCATGGCGTCATGACGTTACTCTGGTAATTCCCCTCGGCTCCTGCACAAATCCTTCCTCCGCAGCGGATGATCTCTGTGCAGAGGTTCCATTATGGACGCAGGCTTTAATTTAGGCATGAGAACACTCCTAAATTATCTTTCCTAGAATACATGCATCTGGGTGTAAGTTTCATTTAAATTCATTGCTCCAATTGGCTGTAATCAATTAATTTCTGTGGGCGACTGCCCCCACTCCACTTCTATGCATTGTGAGACTGTGGATCCCAGAGCCATTAATCTTTTGCTGCTCCTCCAGTGCAGACGAAAATTAGTCCCTTGGCGTCACCTACGAACGCCCCTTCGCTGACTAAGATTTGTCCACTGTCAAGCTGGTTCGCTTTCTTGCATTGTGGCTTCTAAAACGTACATAGGCTGGTATATTTCCGCAATAATCCACCTTAAAAGCTATGATATTCCCGTTCTAGCCGTGAAAATCCTGCTCTTATACTTATATGCAGATATAACTCGTTGTTCCTCGGGTTCATTGTAGCCGTTCCCCCTCAGAGATCAATGATTCGATTCTGGGCAGAATCATGGGCCTGGTCTTCTTTGATAAGACCCGAGTTCGATGCCAGTCAGCCGTGTCTCATTGGGTACATCTTTCCCTCGCTAAGCTCGGAAAATTCATTTTACAAGTGCATTTTCTCGAGCCTCTAGACGGCATCGACTCTGTAGACAGTGTTTACTTTAAGCGGTCAGTGTTCCCGGGCAGTGGATTGTCTCGTTCCCCCACTCCACTATGTCTACCGTCTCGTATTTCCTTGTTCTGCGCTCTTAGCTGTTCATTCATCGCTTGGAGCTCTACCGCTGCTTCCCGAAACTGGTTGTAAAATTCTTTCAACTGACAGCTGCATTCAACCCTCGTGTCCCTTTGATCTACGAGCTTGCTGTCTCGTCTCCTTTCTCCCTGGTGTGGGCTTTTCTGAGGACTCTCAGCGTGCATATATAATGACTCCCTGTCCATTTAGGTGTGAATGGCTTGCTCTTCTATGATTTCATATTCCTCCGGCGGACTATATAATTTTAATTTAGCAGCGTTTACTACCACTTCTCTGCCTGTTTCTTCATATTTAATTCTGTACGCGTTATTTTGCAAGTCCCTTATAATCAGGTATGGTTTATGAACCTTACATTGACTTTCGGGTATCTCCTTCTCCCCGAGTCATAATTGGCTGGTTTTTCTTATGGCTCCATTTCTGGTGGAGTTCTGCTGTCTGTCTTCGCGCTGCTGAAGTTCCAGACTCTTGGCTCCGTCATCATCCTTATAGATGTCGGGTGACCTTCTATTTTTAATCGCTTCATCCCAATGCACTTGTGATTTCCTGTTATCGTCTCCACGCTCCTCCATATATCTTAGTGATGCGTGATAACGTTCTTCTGCTTCTTCGTCGAACCCGCGACTCTGTTCTTGGGATCTCCGTTCTCGGTTATTCCCATTTCGGCCGTAATTTCTCCTGTCATCAGGCTTTTGGTTTCTTGTATCGCGCTGACTCCAGGTTTTTCTTCCTCGGTGTCCGCGGTTCGATCTCCCTCTCTATGCTGGCCTCGAATTCTGGTTTTCCCTTTCTTCTCGTTGCCAGTCTGACATATCTGTTTCTGTGCTAGTAGACTTACTTTTAGTCTGCACCCTAGTCGGTTCAGTTGTTGCACTAGTCATGTGGACTTGTTCCGTGTTCTGACTCTGCCTCGTATGCCACGTTGTGGTGAGATCGAGCTGGACTATTGGTGCTGCAGAAAAGAGGAGAATTGAGGCATTTCAAATGCGGTGTTACAGGAGAATGATGAAGATCAGATGGGTAGATAGGGTTACAAACAAAGAGGTATTAAGACGAGTGGGAGAGGAGATATGTTTCTGGCGACTGCTAATGAAGAGAAGAGATAGGTTGGTAGGACACATACTAAGACACCCAGGAATAGCAAGCTTAGTTATGGAAGGAAGGGTCGAGGACAAGAACTGTAGGGGTAGACCAAGGTTAGAATATGTTAAACAGATTGCCTCGGATGTAGGGTGTGGTAGCTATGTAGAGATGAAACGATTAGCTCAGGACAGGGAGACATGGAGAGCTGCATCAAACCAGTCAAAAGACTGAAGACTCAAAAAAAGAGCACTTCCTCCATTTCAATCGCTGTCTTGGCGTTTGCCGAGATTAATAGTCGTTGTACTTCGTATGGTAATTGCTTGGCTATCGCTATACACAGATCTAGCTCTCTAGGGGCCTCGTCAAGTTCTTTAAAACGGCATAATTGTGCTATGAAAAATTCAGCATATTTCGTTGGATTATTTGTACTATAGCGTCTGGAGTACAAGTCCAATCTGAGATTCTGTTGTATATTTGCATCCCAGTACCTGCTTAAAAACGCCTGGCGGAATTCTTCAACGGTGTCGAACGTGTAACGAAAACTTCTGAACCATAAGGCGCATTCACCCTCAGTCAGTTTTTCGATAGCTCTTAATCTTCGCTCTGGCAGTACCTTTGCGTCATTCAAGTACTCGGAAACCTCTTTGAGCCAGTATTTGGGTGTCATATTTGAGTTACTCCCAGAATACTTTCTCGGTTTCTCGTCACTAGCCCTTACGACAGTGACTATTGGATTTTGTACAGCATTTTCATGCGGTGTGGACATAGCAATAGGTATACCAGGCGTGGTATATGGGCTGTCACTTGGCATGGCTGTATTCTTCGGAGTGGGCTGTACCTCTATATCTGCCCATCTATTTCTCCTATTTTCCTCTATGCTTCCTTCATTAGATCTAGGATTTCGCAATATGGATTCCTCATGTGCGATCATTCTAGTTTCCATTTGGCTGTGCCTGTTTTCCGCTCTTTCTAAACGAGCTAATACTTCTCGTTCAATTTTTTCCAGGCGATCCCGGGCTTTCTCTGCCATAGAAAAGACTTTCTCCTTGTCATCTTTAAGGCTCTCTTTTATGTGGGAAATTTTCCCCGCTAGACCTTGCCTTACCTCGGCAAGCGTTTAATCGCTGGCTTCATTTTTCAAGCCCTCTCGAAGTTCCAATTCTTCACGTAAACCTGTAACCTCTTTCAGGATGTGACCGTGCATATTGGAGATTTCGGTCCTTATTTTGGTAATTTCTCCCTGGTCCTCATCTTGCCTTTTATGAATGACTGCTAGATCGTTTTGAGTTTGTTCTAACTCTTTTTGAACCTTTCCAACTTGCGTCTTCGTATTTGAGATTATTCCCATATTTTCTTTAGCGGAAGTTTTTATCTCACTGATCTCCTTGCATTGGTCAAGGATATTCTGATCCTGCTTCCTTAATGCTTCGTCTACAACTTTTGCGTAGCCCGCCATTCGATTGCTCCATTTTTCGTCGCTGTCTTCAAGCCTTTGATCCACGGTCTGAGTGAACGTATTAAATTGCTCTTGCTGTCGCTTAGTATTCGCTTCGTTCTGATTTTGAATATCTTTAGGCTCTACGGACATATTGTTTAATCTATCATTGATTTCACGTTGCGATTCTCTGCACGCTTGCAGATTATTCTCGAGCTTTACCTCTATTGACTCAAAGCGTTTGTCGATATTTGCTTGCATCTCTGAAACCACGCTAACAATATTTTTAGTTACCTCTTGTTTAATAGATTCTTTAACATCATCAATTTTTTTATTGACCTGTAATAAATTTGAATCTAATCTCTGACTGACCTCTAACTGGTTATTTTCTAATTGAGTGTTTACCGTAGCCAACATCTGGCTTACCTCGGTTTGATTAGTCTCTAATCTAGTGTTCATTTCAGTTTGATTAGTCTCTAACTGATTGTTTACTGTAGCCAACATCTGGCTAATTTCATTTTGATTAGCATCCAATCTACCCGTTATTTCATCTTGAAATGCTTTAGCATCCTCCCTACTCTTGGCATGGGTAGCTTCGAAATGTTCCTTTAACTCCGCGATACACTTAAGTACCCCCTCAGTGCCAGCCATCCTATATTTCTTATCTTGAGATATAGGCAGGTCGTAGCTGTGCATGCTGGTGCGTTATATTGGGAAAATAATTCCGATGTCGCGAAAACAACAACATTCATTTCAGCACAGTGCTGTAACCACCTATGGAATGGGTTTAGACCCTCGTACCCGTCTGTATATTCACTCGTCTGACAACAATGTCTAATGTCTGAGTATCACCTAGAAAGACTCAAAATCGCTCAACCACAGTTTGAGGAAAAATATACTATTATGGTTTTCCCCCATGGAAACATACTATTATTATGGGGTTTTCTGAATCCCATAAGCCATCATGTTCTCTGGGCGCCATGATAAATAAGGAGAGCACATGCTATATAAATAAGTAGAGCATGCTATGATAAAAATAAGCACATTCGCCTATGGTGACCTGTGTTTTTAATTGTCCCCACATATCAGCGACATGATAAATAAAGACAGGTATTCAATGCTATGATAAATACGTACTAGAGGTGTTCAATCGTTACATTTAAGCATGTCTTATGGATGATTATCAACATTTATTTTAACGTGAAGGCTTATTAACTATGGGACGCGGCCTTTTCCTAATATATCCTAGCTTTTCTGCTATTCTTGCCTCTACCATTAATATCTTGGCCGAATTTCAGTAGTACCTGTGACTCAATCCTAGTACAAGAACATGTCCTCCACGTACCCAATCGTCATCATATGGAACATGTGTTCGTATCCCAGCTAACTCACGGTCTTTCGAGGTATGGGGCGTTCAACCCACCATACGATCACATGTTCAGGAGTTGAGTCTGTCAGGTGACTACTCTACTTGAAAGAAACAACATCATCCTAAGTATAACATTTAATGATAGAAAATCATGGCAATACATCATAAAACACAAGAAAAGTACCTCACATTTACTTCCTACAACAAAAGTCAAAATTATCTGTGAGTCTCTTCTCCTCAAAATTAGTGCGTCACCGCACTCAAGTCTATTCAAAATATCCTATTATTGATACTCTTCGACATTTGCGAGTGTCCATAGTGTTCTTCACGTGGCACAATTTAACACAAACTGGAATATCACAACACAATAAACACAAATTATACTTAAATTACATTAAATCTGCAACTATTAAACATTTATCCGTTTTACACGGGGCATTTACTTTCAGTAACATTAATTCATTATCTTATGCCTTGATTAATAAGTGTTGTGTCGTGCGAATCGTATTCTTTTTCCCATCAATATGAAACGCTGAAGTGGTACACTTCCCTTCCAAAATACACATGGATAGAGATGTTTTATAGCTTCACCATACAACGATTTTCTGGATCTGGTCAAAATATTATCGTTACAAACGTGTCATTCAAATTACGCTACCCGTATGAATAAATTAGTGTGAACTGGGCAAATACACTTTACAAAGATGCATTTTTTTATTTGGTGCAGTTAAATCCTCCTCAGAGAATAACTGGGCCAAATGTTATGCGATTACAACATTCCAACATTGTATGTGTATGGAAATAATGCATTTAATTCAATTGACATCATCACATCAAGCATATCTTAATTAATTTTCGAAATATCGAGATTCTTCAGTGTCCCACTACACTTTTAAAATAAAAGGATCAGGTCTATAGACTTCCTTTCCAAGCGGACAATGAATTAGCCACGGCTGCCTCAGAAAGATGGCCGCCGGTTTAGTGGCCTCCCTGCCACCCCATCTGGCTTCCCGCAAGGTCAAGTTCATTTACTGGTGCAGTTATGCTGGAGGTACCCTGAGTGGATCGTGTCCTTAGTAATTGAGTCAATCTAATTATATAATACCTACATTTAGAGTATAATGGGCTCATCTCGGCTCCTAATTAATATTCATGGCAAGGGATGGATCACGAAATAGCTTTGCCGTTCTGTGGCCGACATTAGTGGCTTTTGTGCGCATCTCAAGTGAGTATCAAAGTTCTCTCACTGGTGCAGCAGCATATAACAAGAGGAAATCGACGTTTCCTATACGAAGAACCATTAGTCTTACCTCTAAGGGCAGATCAATTAATATATGGGCTCACACAGGGTCTCTAACAGTTATCCCTTGTGGCAAAAATTCTGCGAACAGTGGATACAGACAGACTCTGTCCCAGCTCTGTTGCGAATAACACAAGTATGCTCTAAGGCGATACTATCTCGTAGAAGATTAGCCGACTAGATTCGCCTAACGCGCAAGCTATTTTTGGATGATCCCCGCAACTTATTGACGTAAATCTCTTGATTCTACGTTACATGATCGCTGAACGTGGCTCAAACAATATCTCTTACATATGACTCAATTCTTAAAGCACTCACGTCCTCTCTGCAATTACTCATAAGCCAAAGTTTTACGTAGCTCTAAACAAGTATAAATTTACTGGCTTACATTTAACTATCTTAGTGGCTCTCAAATACAACCCTGTAGAATATACCATAATAAACATTCATTCAACAATTCAATGACACTGAAAAACTCTCATTATCTCGATATTTTACGTTTCTTTCTTACTGTTTACAGTAACACAGTATTCTTACGCTAGACATGACACATTTTGTACGTACTATAGGCCTGACATGCCCATTTATTTATTAATGTTACCGACCCTAGACGATTATTATTATTATTATTATTATTATTATTATTTAACGTTACCGTTACTTTCGTCAATGTCTCACGCCTAAATAGCCGTAAACAAATCACCCTCCAAGCCATATTTTACCAAAACACGAGGGGTGTGAACTCGTACATAAATGACGGTTAATTCTTAATCTTAGAGTGATGCTTCGTTGTATGGTGAGTTATTTAATCATATCAATATATTAAATTTGTACTCACTTTCATTTTTGCTGGATTGGTCTAGCACGCCAGCCACGCACCTGCCATGACGCTTGTCTTAAGCCATCATGACTTTATTCACACGAAACATTGTATCAACTTTACACATGGTGATTATATTTTTCATCACTGGCTTTTTCACTTTGACACAAGACATATTATTTTACCATATACACATAAACACTTTTAAAAATCACTGTAATATAACTTTATACACAATTCTCGCACTATATTCTCACACATGGGTCCTTGATTGGACTCCCCCTATCGCCTGACCTCAGAGGTGCGATGCAGCTAACACCTGACAACCGCTGGTTTCTATAAAAGTCTATCTTGCGTGTGTGTGTGTTCGACTCCTGTCTCCTACAGTTTATATCTCCTCTACTGCAAATCTGTTCAATCCTATGTCACGACTACTTGTGACGCCTTCCAGGCTCCCGTAACTGTAGTGATCATTACAATAATATGTCATTTTACCTATGACAACACCTCCTAGTTATGTTCATTGTCTATAAACATCCTAAATTATCTCTACGCTGTACTGAATCTATACTCGCGTATATTATTGCTTAAACGTCTGCTGTAGACTAAATCTTATACGATGCATAATTACAGTTATGACGCTGCAAGATGCGCTTTCCATTGTTCACCGCTAATACATTTGAGCGTTAATACTTTATAAATTTTGCGCACTTTCTTGCGTGACCCAGCAGCGTGCCAGTTCACAGGTTGAGTCAAGACGAACTGAACTTCCTGCGAAGTTTCCCCTATATAAAGCTCCCTTGTGAAACATAGTCTACTGGATGACCAGGACCGACTCCCTTCTTGATATAATACATTTCCAGACAAAGTGAAGTATGATCCTCGTTCGTCTAAGTGTGGAGGTCCCAAAATCACTCGCGTGCAAGCGATCGCTTCGGCCAATTAATTATAATTAATTGCCTTCTTCCATGGCGTCATTACGTTACTCTGGTAATTCCCCTCGGCTCCTGCACAAATCCTTCCTCCGCAGCGGATGATCTCTGTGCAGAGGTTCCTTTATGGATGCAGGCTTTAATTTAGGCGTGAGAACACTCCTAAATTACCTTTCCTAGAATACATGCATCTGGGTGTAAGTTTCATTTCAATTCATTGCTCCAATTGGCTGTAATCAATTAATTTCTGTGGGCGACTGCCCCACTCCACTTCTATGTCTTGTGAGACTGTGGATCCCAGAGCCATTAATCTTTTGCTGCTCCTCCAGTGCAGACGAAAATTAGTCCCTTGGCGTCACCTACGAACGCCCCTTCGCTAACTAAGATTTGTCAACTGTCAAGCTGGTTCGCTTTCTTACATTCTGGCTTCTAAAACGTACGTAGGTTGGTATATTTCCGCAATAATCCACCTTAAAAGCTATGATATTCCCGTTCTAGCCGTGAAATCCTGCTCTTATACTTATATGCAGATATAACTCATTGTTACTCGGGTTCATTGTAGCCGTTCCCCCTCAGAGATCAATGATTCGAATCTGGGCAGAATCATGGGCCTGGTCTTCTTTGATAAGACCCGAGTTCGATGCCAGTCAGCCGTGTCTCATTGGGCACAGTAAGTGTGTCGAAATGGTAAATATTGTGTCTAGAATGTAGTTAAAAACAACCAAGACAGAGCCAAATTTTTAGATTTTGGCTTTTTTTCCACAGGTTTTACAGTGATTTTTCACATTTTAGGGACAGTTACAGCGTCCAAACTTGTAAAACTCATCTATACAAACCTAACCTACCTTCAGATGAGCTGCAAACTTGAAATTTGGCAAACTTACAGCTTTTAGCTTGTAACCGACGGGAAAATTCCCAAAAGTTTAAATTTTTATCCTCAACAAAATTCAAAATGGCGAATGAACTTGGCCGTTGGAAGTGTATTGCTACTAAACGGTAAGACGAATGTATAAACGGAATGCACCAACAGGGCCAGATATGGAGAGATCTACAAGTTTGATCCCATGACTATCTGTTGTATCTCGGTCGGTTGTACCTTGGCTTTTTTTTACGAGGGACTGTGGAAAATCTTCAAAAGACACATGTGAAGGGTCCGCACTCCACAGTAGTGTGGGATTCTTACCCACTAAAAACCACCTCCCTTTTCTCACGATGTGTTCATCACCCCGGAACCGCTCTCGCATTACTTCAGGGTGATGTCGTGCTTACTTAGTCATTCAGATTTCTTCTTTCTTCATTTTTTCTTAAGGATGTTCGAACGCATCCATTTCCCTCTTCTTCTGGCGCAGGGCACATTCTATGTAAATAGCTATCTGATTCCATGTTTGATCATTTCGGAGCATCATCTGAAGGATGTTGTCCGGCGTGATTGCCCCTATAGAAGCTTGCAGATCTCTTCTATGTGTTGACCAGCGTTCACACACAAAGAATGTGTGGAGCGCATCATCCTCTTCATTACAATAATGACACAAAGGACTATTAGCCACGCAGGAATCCCCGAAAATATCCATGGCCTGTTAGGAACTGTGTCAAATAATAATTGACCTCTCCGTGGTTTCGATCAACCCAGTCAGCCAGACGCGGAATAAGTTTCTTTGTCCATCGACCTCGTGTCTCATCATCCCACTTCTGTTGCCATCGTTCCATACAATGGTTGTGTGCAGACGTCTTTGCCTGGTGTATGTCCAGTTCTTCTTTGGTGCGCCAAACTTCCTGACGCTCTAAGGCAAGTAAATCAATTGGTGCTACTCCCGCTACCACTAGAACAGCAGGCTCTGAAACAGTGCGATATGCACATGAGATCCTCAGTGCTCTTCTTCGTTGTACTGCTGCTATCCTTTTACGATATTTCTCGAACCGTAAGGACTCAGCCCAGATCTCAGCTCCATAGAGTAATATGGACTGGACTGTTGTCATCAGGAGACGTCGTTTTCTAGGCTTCGGACCTTTAATATTACCCATTAATCGGCTCAAAGCGGTCAAGATATTTGCTGCTTTATCCGTCACTCTTTGAATATGGGCCCAGAATGTGAGCTTCGTATCTAGCGTCACACCCAAGTACTTCGTACTCCTTGATGAATTAATCATCGTCCCTCCCACTTGCATTGGTACAAGAGTGTTGATTCTCCTTCTCGTCAGCACAACAATCTCCGTTTTATGGTCTGCTAATGACAGCTTATGTTCCGTCATCCAATCTGTGACACGTCGCATTACCTGATTGAGTTTCAGTTGCGCCACATTATAAGGTGCAATTGATGGAGATACGAGTTGGGTTGAAAAAATTGCAGGAGGCTTTAGATGCAGGGAGTACTAGTCGGAGATCCTGGAAGAAAGCCAGAGAGTTGCTGTTGCTTCAAAAAAAGGACCTTTCTTCAAGAGCGGAGGAATTGTCTCCGATATCTTCGGGAACAATTCCAGAGAACACTGAAAAGGAGGAATGGACAAGAGTTCAACCCAAGAAGATGAGGAAACAACAGAGTCCTTCTATTCGTCATGGTTTAGCTGCTGGTGAATAGAGCATTCTCACTGTACACACATGTGGATCATTTCATTCTTCGTGCAGTTTCCAAAATTTTTTTTTTCATTTCAACAACAAATTCTTTAATTGAATACCTCCCAGAATATCGATGAGCTTCTTTACAGGAGACAGAACAAATAATATCATTCAGTATATGATGCCCCAAATATGCAACAAAAATGTTCGATTACTAGTTTTATGGTAAATTAGCAAGTCAACAGTTCACATTATAACTTACTATTACTACATATATGACAGTTACAATTTATTGGAACTATTCATATCCAAATCAAGTGAAGGAAAGTATCAGTAGGCCAATACCTAAGTCATATACTGTACACATAATATTAGCTTATTATTCTGTATCTAAACATATAGAATAGAATAAAGTCTTTGATCCTGTCTTTGTGTTTGTTCGGGCTGGTCTCGAGAACCACTGGGCGGATAGAGGTGCGGTTTTAACCATCCTAAAAAGCACATTTTGAGAGATGTGTATATGTAAAACTGTTCATCTATGGCAGGGGTCCTCAAAGTGGGGGGGGGGGGGGGGGGCAGAGAGTGATAAAGGGGAGCGCCGGCTTTGATTGAAATATTTATATTTCATATTCTGTAACAAATATTACTATCCTCATATGCATGAACCTATCATAGGCAGGTAGCTCCCAAGACCATTCAAGAATAATAAACTCGTACCTTTGCTGCCTTTTTTCACAAGAACTGACCAGTAGATCCTGCCATCTGGAATTCTGAGTAAAGGTGGCGAGTATCATTTCCCACACAGCTCCCAGTGGCATCTCCTTACCAAACACTTAATGACAATACGCCATTTGACAATGTGACCGCCACTTCCTTTCAAGAATGGATTCCAAGAATGGATTCTTCTATTTCTGCCATTGCCGATTCGAATTCAGCTAGGCCTTTCCAGTCAGTTCAAAAACAGTGAGTGAACAGGTGAACTTATACGAGTGACGCCATTACCCATGGATAAGTGGCTTATTAGAAGTGGTAAAAAGAGACCCCATGAAAGTGATAGTGCCTGCCCTCCTTCGGAAAAAGAACAAGGTTCGAATTTAAACAAAGTACATTGTTCTTCCGCGTCTACTTCTGCTCCCATCAGGATTATTAATTCTACACACAAAGTGAAAGTGCGTAAATATCAAGACGATTATCTGACATTAGGCTTTACCAGCATTCTTTCGAATAATAATTAGGAACAACCTTAATGCGTTCTTTGTTTGGAGATTTTAGCAAACGAGAGTTAGAAGCCTGTGAAACTTAAGAGACACTTGCAGACTAAACATCCAGACTGTGTAAGTAAACCTTTAGCATTTTTAAGCGCCACGAGCAACAACTGAAAGGAAATGTTGGATTCCTATAAAAGCACGCAACAGTTCCTAAGGAAGTGCTAAGAGCATCCTTGGAGGTATCCTATTTAATTTCAAAATCCAAATCACCACATATTATTGGTGAGAAATTACTTCTTCCTGCAGCCACGAAAATGTGCACGATCATGCATGGAGATAAGTTCGGCGAGTGTTTGAAGTCGATACCGCTCTCAAATGATACAGTAACTCGTCGTATGGATGTAATAGCCTCTGACATAAAAAATCAATTGCTACCACGTCTTCATGATAGCCCAAAATTTGCCATGCAACTTGAAGACAGTACTGATATCGTAAATAGTGCCCAGCTTCTTGTTTTTGTACGCTACTGTCATGAAAATTAAATGCACGAGGATTTTCTATTTTGTAAAGCTCTGGAAGGGCGGACTATAGGCGAATATATTTTTAGCCTACTTTTCACATTTTGCAAAAATGAGGAAAAAGTAGACTTATGTGATCGGGCAAATGTGTGTCTGTCTGTCTGTCTGTCTGTCTGTCCTTCTGTCTGTCTGTCTGGCTGTGTGTGTCCCCCCCACCCCCCGATCAACTCCTAAACGGCTGGAGCAATCGAAACAAAATTTGGTAGGAGTAAAGATCTATACCAGAATATATCACGGCCATATTTGAAAATGATGTCAGTGCTACCAACTGCTAAAAAATCGCAATTGAAATTTGAGCTCCATGTTGGATATCTTGGAAGGTATGAATGGGAGCTATTTTAAAATTGGCACACGTATAGACAATAATATTGCAGTTTAATTTCCAGGAGGCCATACATGGCAGTGTTGCCAAAATGAGTATAAGCCTGCTGATAGGTCCAATTTTTAAATGCATATAACTTCTACACTATCAATTGGAATTCAACCAAATTTCGTATGTTGTATGTGTATATAATCAGATATGACTGAGCGTATTCTTAAGAGCCACCAGGGCTGCCAACTGTTAATAAATGCTTTTAATGTCTTTTATCCAAATGCCAATATATCAGAAAGTATGCTAGCCAACAGCTTTAAACTATGCACACGTATAGTACCTGACATTCTATATTAATTTGGAGTAACTTACATACGTCAGTGCTACCTACATGATTCTAAGCCTGCTGAGAGGTCCAACTTTAAATACATGTAACTTCCATACTATCATTTGGATTTCAACCAAATTTCGTATGTGCTATGTGTACCATAACAGATATGACTATGCGTATTCTTAAGAGCAACCAGGGCTGCCAACTGTTAATATGTGCTGTCTCTATTTTTGTTACCCTAATATCAATATATCAGAAAGTATGCAAGCCAATAGCTCTAAACTTTGCACACGTTTAGTACCTGGAATTCTAGATGAATTTGGACTAACTAATATACGTCAGTGCTGCCAACATGATTCTAAGCCTGCAGATAGGTCCAATTTTAAAATGCATGTAACTTCTATACTAATGGATTTCATTCAAAATTGGCACAACAATAGATAATATTATTTCAGATTATTTCTGACCAATACATGCATGACATTGTTGCCAACATGATTTTACGCGCGCTGTTAGATCCAATGTTTAACTGCGTGTATCGTCCATGCTATTCATTGGACTTCAACCAAATTTTATATTTTGTACCTTATGAAGGAACTAAGAATATATTCAGTAATCAGGGCTGCCAACTGTAGTGCTCTATTAGGCTACATTATGCCAGGTATACAGTATTTCGAACTAATTAGAAATTTCGATATTAGCAACTTAATTTCGTCATTATTCTAGATAGATCCATATAAATTAATCATTGGCATGAATCTTAAATTTTAAGAAAAGTAGGCTCTTTAGTTCGTCACGGAACTTCTTGTTTCTCTTGTGAATTCCCTTTTTATTGACAACAATCTCTCATGGACAAATTGTGTTGGTACAGTATATGTACTGATGGGGCGTCGGCATTTACTGGAACTAAAAAGGGTTTCAGAGCAAGAGTGAGTGCAGTTACTAATTCTGTAAAATTCACACATTGCATGATACACAGGGAGGCATTGGCTTCAAAAGTACTACAACCGGAAGTCAGTAAAATGCTGAACGATGTATTTAGTGTTGTAAATTTTGTGAAAGCAAGAGCTTTAAACAGTCGGCTATTTTCCATTCTTTGCTAAAATGATTCGCTTCTATTGCACACGGAGGTACATTGGTTGTCTCGCGGTCGAGTCCTTTCGCGTTGTGGAGTTGAAGAATGAACTTCGTATTTTCCTATTGGACAGCAGTCCTACACTCGCAACCCTGTTTATGGATGAGAAATGGCTTCTAATACTGTGCTACTTGGCTGACGTATTTGAAAAACTGAATGAACGTAACGTGTCACTTCAAAGACGAAATAATAATATTTTCATTCTAAGTGACAAAGTGCTTGCTTTTAAGAGAAAACTAGAACTTTGGAAAGCCCAGATGGAACTGTGAGATATTTCATTGTCTGAATGAATTCCTGGAAGAAAATGAGTTAGATATTTGTCAAATTAGTGGAATTGTCGTATAACACATCCAAAACCTTCGTGAAAAATTCGAGGGTAGATTTCCACAATCTTCAACTGAGAATGACTGGATTCACAGTCCGTTTGAAACGAACGTAACAGCCCACCTGTCAGCGGCAGAATAGAAGGAACTAATAGAACTCTCAAGTGGCAGAATACTTCTAAATGAATTCATGTCGAAGTCTCTTTGAAAATGTTTGGGTGCAGATTCGGAATGAATATCCCTTTTTATCAAGAAAAGCAGTGGACCTGTTATTA
Source organism: Meconema thalassinum (assembly GCA_946902985.2). Classification (NCBI taxonomy): domain Eukaryota; kingdom Metazoa; phylum Arthropoda; class Insecta; order Orthoptera; family Tettigoniidae; genus Meconema; species Meconema thalassinum. Next base: position 1,203,500,049 of record OX336388.2, read on the forward strand.
CCCTTCGCTTCAACTTACTTGTGTGAGTCAACATTTTCCGCAATGGCATCCGTCAAAACGAAGCATCGGTCTCGGCTGCAACGGGAAGGGGATCTGCGGGTTGCTGTTTCAAACATACAACCGAGACTGGATTTACTTTCATCTCGAATTCAAGCTCACACATCACACTAACTCCGTAAGTGTCTGAGAATTACCGAATTCTGATCCACGTACACTTTTATTCTCCTGTTTTACTTTTTCATGGGTGAAGAGTTTTAACATAATATTTTTCAAATTCACAGTGAAATGTTGACAATTGTATATATTATTTCTATTGTCATTTATAAGTCACGAGCTTTCAAATATGAAAAGCATTACTGAACACAGGTGTCACAGCTAAAGAGCTAATTAGTGAAACAAAGTTTGCTCAATTCCAATAACTGCACGTGCAGCAGTTGTTTTTATTTTTATAAGCAAAAGTAATACAGATGCATGACATTTTTTATACAAAATGTTGTTGTCGTTTGATGTGCTCTAAGAATAATGAATTGTGTGTTAGTAGTATTATTAATGTAACTGGTAGTTGAAATCCTAATTAGGCAGTAGCATACACAGTAGATCTTGTGTGATTTTTTTTTTTGCGGGAAGTACAGTAGCCTATGAGAAGTGCTAAGAAAGGAAATGAGAATAGGGGGGTGCTAGATATTTCATGTTTCAGAAGGGGGTCACGACGGAAAATGTTTGAGAACCCCTGATCTATGGTGAAAGGAAGCCTAACAGTAACAATTTAAGTGAACCAAGTTAGAAAGAAAACGGCCTTCCATGCACCATTTTACCTTACGTTGGCTAAACAGTTTAGGATATATCAACATTAACACGGTAAGAATTGTTCACTATATAAAGTCACACAAAATCGTCCATTACAGCATAAGCTATATCTATTTTAATACATAGCCCATTATAAATCCTTATGTTAACAGTAAGCTGTAAGAAACTAATTGTTATTGACTAATTCCAATCTCTTCTGAATACCATATTGTATTTTTAATTGACTCCGCTTGAACCTCTCCATGATAATATCAAAAAACCTATTCTGTTCCACCTGAATAAGCCATTATTGTATATGTGCGATATGTGAAAATTTACAGTTTCTTTCTTGACTGTTTTTCCAATTCCAATCTTTGCTCGTCTCACTTGAAATTATCATCAATAGTGTTACGTGCCACCCCCCTAGTGGCACTTTTGTCAACTGGATTACGGTGGGTTGAAGCACAACACAAGTTTGTTCCTTTAAATGAAATAATTAACTTTATTGCGGCAAGAACATACACCACTCATCAGCAAATACAAGCAATTATTACCTTACTCCAGTTTCCTCAAGTCTCTTCCTTATGGGGAGCTCTTGACCTCTTTCACTTGTCAACAGAAGGTGCAGTCTTCGGGGCACGGTCATCGTGACAGGGCGTGGGCATTAGAATGCAGTTGGCCTTTCCTTCTCGCTAATGAGTCTGTTGGCCTTGACAGAACTACCTGCACCTCTTCCTCATGTACACCAACCACAGTTACTTACGATATTCCGCTACACGCTATTTCGCTGTCCACAAGCTAGGGGAAACAATGCCACTGGATTTCGTAACTCGCACGGTACTTCGTCACCACACTTCTGTCGCTCAGGAAAGACGCTCGCACTAGCTCGTAAAACACACACCCACAGAAAAACTCGGTCCCCTCACTGTTGAAGCCGCTTATATAGCAGGCTGGTGACTCACTAGATTCTAGAATCGTCCAGGACACACGGCTTCTAGAGATTTCCTTCACTGGCTGGGTCACGAATATTCTGGACCATCCCTTTCACTTCGCAGCCCGTTGCGTAACGCGCACGTAATACACTGAGGCAGAGCACACACAGCCTGGGGGCAGCTGTGACTCAACGCGGCGAGGCGACAAAACAAACTCACAGCCGTAGCCCCACCCCCTTCCTAAAAGGCTAATCGTCCCGATCAATCATTGGTCCGTCTGTGTCCCTCCGTAGGCTGCCAGGCGATCTCGATGCACGATCTTCATCTTCGCCCTCGGGCTCCGCTGGATCCTGTAGACGATATCGTTGATCCGTTTCACGACTCGGTACGGGCCCTGCCAGGACTTCTGCAGTTTGGGTGACAGGCCTTTCTTCCGTAATGGGTTGAAGAGCCAGACAAGGTCGTCCTCGTGGAACCCGCCAGCATCCGTCTGTTGGTCGTATCGGGTCTTCATTCGGTCGGTCTCGATCCGCAGCTTCCTCCTCGCGAACGTGTGCACGTCCTCCAGTTGGTCGACCAGTTCTTGACAATACTGGCTTACCGGGACCGGATCATTTCCAGGTCGGCCGAAGGCAAGATCGACAGGTAGACGGAGCTCCCTCCCAAACATGGCCCGGGCTGGTGTGCACCCGGTGGCTTCATGCACGGTGGCGCGGTAGGCCAGGAGAAATAGTGGAAGATGTTTGTCCCAATCCCTCTGGTGCTCGCTGACGACTATTCGGAGATGGTTCTCGATGGTGCGATTGAATCGCTCTACCATCCTGTCGGACTGAGGGTGTAGCGGCGTTGTCCTTGTCTTCCGGATTCCCAGCAGCTGGCATAGATTCTGGAACACCTGCGACTCGAAGTTCCTCCCTTGGTCGGAGTGCAGCTCCAGGGGTACTCCGTACCGGCTGACGAATTCCTTCACCAGGGTCTCTGCGATCGTCGCGGCTTCCTGGTTAGGGAGCGCATACGCCTCCGGCCATTTGGTGAAGTAGTCGCTGACGACCAATATGTAGCGGTTCCCTACCTCGCTTAACGGGAATGGCCCAGCGACATCGATGGCCACTCTCTCCATGGGGCCGCCCACGTTGTAGGTCTTCAGTGGATCCCGTCGTCTTCGTCCTGGGCCCTTGCTGGCTGCGCAATCGTGGCACCTCGCGCAGTGGTTCTCCACGTCAGTTCGGCATCCGATCCAGTAGAACCGCTCTCTCAGCTTCTCCAGGGTTTTCTTTATCCCTAGGTGTCCACCAGATGATCCTCCATGAACTTCCTTCAGGACTTCCTCCGTCATAGCCTTTGGAACGACGACTTGTTCCCGAGATGTCTTCCCGTCGGTGCTCTCCCAGGTACGGCAGATGAGGCCATCCCTCACAACCAGTGAGTCCCACTGCGCCCAGTAGGACTTAAACTTTGGGCTGCAGTCACTCACAATGTTCCACCCGTGTCTGGGGACACAGGCCTCTTCCATTCGGCTATCAGTGCCAGGTCATCATCTTCTGCTTGTGCCCGCGTGAAAGATTCGCGGCTCCAGTTCCCTTGAAGTTCCACAGTAGTCCGTCGGCACTGTATCCCGGTGTTCTCCTCCCTCCTTGTACAGAAGGTGCAGTCTTCGGGGCACGGTCATCGTGACAGGGCGTCGGCATTAGAATGCAGTTGGCATTTCCTGTCCTGGATCTCGAAGTTGTACTGTTGAAGCCTCTCTAACCACCGCGCTAGTTGACCCTCGGGCTGCTAGAAGTTCAGGAGCCACCGCAGGGATGCATGGTCGGTCCTGATGAGAAATTCTTGTCCGTACAGGTACTTGTGGAAGTGTTCAATGGTCTTCACGATGGCAAGCAGCTCCTTCCTGGTGACGCAGTAGTTCCTCTCTGGCTTTGACAAGACTTTGCTGAAGTAGGCCACTACTCTCTCCTCGCCGTCCATTATTTGCGACAGGATTCCCCCTATGCCAAAGTCGCTGGCATCGGTATCGACGATGAACCTTGTTCCAGGTCTGGGGTAGGCCAGAATAGGCGCGGTGCACAGAGCCTGCTTGAGTTGTTCGAAGGCACTATGGCATTCTGCTGTCCACGTGAAGAGTTGGTCCTTCTCAGTCAGTCGATGCAAAGGTTTGGCGATGTCGGCGAATCCTCTCACGAAGCGACGGTAATAAGTGCAGAGTCCCAGGAAGCTTCGTAGTTGGGACTTGTCCTTCGGAACTGGCCACTCCCTCACAGCTGCGGTCTTTTCTGGATCGGTGCGCACCCCTTCCACGGAGACAATATGCCCAAGGTACTGGACCCGCTTCTGGAAGAGCTGACACTTCTTGGGGCTCAACTTCAGCTGGGCAGCCCGTAGCTTCATCAAGATCTCCTTCAGGTTGCTGTAGTGCTCCTCGAAGCTTCTTCCCAGAACGATGACGTCGTCTAGGTAGACCAGGCAGGTCTTCCAGTGTAGTCCCCTCAGAATGGACTCCATTAGCCTTTCGAAGGTCGCAGGGGCGTTGCACAGACCGAATGGCATGACGGTGAACTGCCAGAGCCCGCTGCCCACAGAGAACGCCGTTTTCTCGCGGTCCTTAGGGTGGACCTCCACCTGCCAGTAGCCACTCTTCAAATCCAAGGTGGAGGACCATCTTGATCCTGATATGGTGTCCAGCGTGTCGTCGATCGGGGGTAGAGGGTAGCTGTCCTTCTTCGTGACGTCGTTCACTCGCCTGTAATCCACGCAGAACCTGGTGGAACCGTCCTTCTTCTTCACTAGCACGACCGGAGAACTCCACGGACTATGTGATGGCTCGATCACCCCTTGCTCCTTCATCTCTTCTACCATCCGGTCGACTTCGGCTTGCTTGGCGAGCGGGACTCGTCGGAATGGGGCCCTAATCGGTGCGCTGTCCCCAACGTCGATTCTGTGCTGGACCAAGCTTGTCCTGCCGAAGTCTTTGCTCCCCACGGAGAAGAAGACGTCCTGGAATTCGCGTAGCAGGTCCTGAATTTGGCGTGATTGTTCCTCGTCTAAATGGTCCTGGGATCCTTGGTACAGCTTCTGTAGTTCTTCTGGCAGTGTGCGTCTTCTTCGGTTGTCCGTCTGCAGGTGTCCGTCCGTCGTATCTGTGATGCGGGCAATCCAGGTAATGGGCTCGCAGACTCCTAGGTTGGTGTCCCGGTGAACCGTAATGTCGTAGTCGTTCAGGTTGGACAGGCGGACGTACGGCCGAGACGTCGTGTTGATGAGAGTCTTGGCAACTAGCAATCCTTTTGTCTGGATGTCCTCATATTTTGGCTCGACGACAGCCGCCACTCCCTCAGCAGTTCCGTCGACAATTACGGCAGCGCTGACCTCCGTCTTGGCGGGAACGATGACGTCTTCTCTCAGCCTTACTCGTCGTGCGGTGATGGACTCGTGCGCAGGTTGCAAAGCAAGTTCCTCACCTCCGAAGTGCAGAGTGTTGGTACTCAGATCCAAGATGATGTTTTTCTGGTCCAGGAAGTCCAGTCCGATGATCACTTCATTTGATACGTCAGCCAGTGGCGGTTCTTGCTATAGCGCAATGGCGCAATGAACCCCCATTGAATTTGACAATATATTTAGCATTTTGTCCCTACACGTAACAGAAATATTTGTCAGAAAACAGCGCGGAGTTCAACTGCAGTTAACGAGCGCGAGGAAGTGAAGCCGGCGCAAGATCTTGTTTGAACCCCCAGTCTTGGCCAATCTTTCCTGCAGAGAATAGGCGAGTGAGGTAGAGCGGTGGCATGGGGCATGTAGCGGTGGTTAGAAGGGAAGGGAACAGTGGATACAAGCCAAACTTGTATCCATCCTAGACGCATGCGCAATAAGATTGCTGATTTCGTTCACTAGTCCAGCGGCACAAGCCCTTCAAGGTTGCGAAAAGGTATACACTCCGCCATCTCTTGACGTGTTTGTAAAATAAATGCGGCCAATCACCTGGGCCATGGGGTCAATATGAACATACAGCGAAAGTGCTCACGAGGGGCGCTTTTGAAAGGGTGCTTCATGGCTGCCACATTAGACTGTTTATATGCATCCGTAATTTATCCATGAATTTATCTATATAAATTAAACTACCTAGCTATTTATTGTATTTGAATGCTAATTAAATAAACGATTCAGTTAGATTGAAATAATACCAATAAAATAGCGGAAGAAGGTGTCTTGTTAGTTGTTACGCTCCGGAGCTATCCAACTCACTACTGTAGTTCCACTATTTTCTCAGGTTTAAGTTAGTCACACTGTCAAGTGCTGGAACGTAAATCACTTTCAGTATTTCCTTGTGCCTATTAACTGCGCGAAATTAGTGACTGTGAAATTCGATTATTTTTTCCGCGTCCCCCAGGGGATCACATCTAGTGGGACGTGGGTTGGCGACCACGGGATCCCAGCTGAGTCCGGCATTGCTTCCACTTACTTGTGCCGGGCTCCTCACTGTCTTCTTTCCTGTGGACCTCTCTTGGTCAACTCTTGTTGTCTTCCAACCCCGACGGTATTAGGGTATCCGAGGCCTAGGGAGTCTCATCCTTTCCCGCCTTCATTGGCCCTTCTCTTATCTTTCCCTTGCAGGTTCGTATCCTGGCGCAGTCAGCTGGCATTTGAGGGTGCGCAAATGTGAGGGAGCCGTGTCAGTAGATTTACTGGCACGTTAAAGATCCCCTTCGGGACAAAATTCCGGCACCCCGGCGTCTCTAAAAGCCAGAGTAGTTAAAAGGGACGTAAAAATCAATAACATTATCTTATCTTTCCTGATCCCTCATTCTTCGTGGGATCAGCCTTCTTTTCATTATAGTTCCTTTTCTCTAACATTCCCGCCCTGTTTTTATGAATTGGCTCCCGGTATCTCTAAATTACATTTTGTGAGTTTTTTAACTCAAAAACATTTTGTAAGTTTTTTTCAATCTACTTTGTAAGTATTTTCGACCTAAACTCCATTTTGTAAGTATATTCTATCTCAATTGCATTTTGTAAGTACATTATTTTGAATCGCGGGCTTCCACATATTGTATTTTGAATCTACCATACATTTTGTAAGCATTTTCAAATTCAATTGCATTTTGTAAGTATTTTGAATTTCAATTGCACTTTGTGAGTAATTTGAATCTGAACCGGACTTTTTAAATCTCACTTGCATTGTGTAATTTCAATTCCAATTGCATTTTGTAAGTATTTTGAACCTCACTTGCATTTTGTACGTATTTTCAATTTCAATTGCATTTTGTAAAAATTTTGAATTTTAATTGTATTTTGTTGAGTATTTCGAATCTACATTGCATTTTGTAAGTAATTTGAACCTAAACTACATTTTGTGCGTATTTTTCAATCTAAATTCCTTTTATGAGCATTTTCCTTCTAAACTACCTTTACATTTTATAAGTATATCCATTCCTCATTTTGTGAGCCATTTCAACCTGATACTCGATTGCTGTAAGATTTGAAGTGTTGCATGTTCTTAACCAGGCTCATTACCAGATGGAGCCTGTAATACAGGTGCGTGTTTGTGCGTGTGTTTGAGAGAGGCATCGAGTCAGAAAACTTTGATCTTCACTAATAATGCTGATCCAGGGTTCAAGTTCTGGTTGAGGCGAATGATTTGAACTCACAGTGTTTGAAATCGCTCATTGTAATGTTCATAACTATCTGTTCGAAATTTGAGGTACCACATGTATACTGTTTACCTTAGTAATAGATTAAGGGTCCGCCATTTGAAGGGAGTGCTCTTTTCTATTGAACCCCCAGTTTAGAAAGTCACGAGCCGCCACTGACGTCAGCCACAAGCACTGGATGCTTTATCGCCCGTCGACCAATGACGAACTCCAGTGATGCTTCGCCATGTACCGGTGCGGTCTCTCCGGTCGCGGTTATTAGCTGGAGGTTCCTTTGTGTGGGTTGCACTCTCCATTTCGGGATCACGGTGGGACTGACGATGGTCCTCGATGCTCCCGTGTCGATTAGCATGGGCCAGCTCTCTCCGTTGATGACTCCGTCGACCATCAGGCTGCTATTGTCCCTCCGTAACTTCGTCACACTAACCTGGACTGCCGGGGATTGACGACTGTCACAAGCCAACCTTTGCCCCACAAGGCTGGCTAATACTCGTTTCCCTGTGTCGCGCGGTTTTCAGACGAATGATTTCCCGTCGGATACCCTCGGCGGCTGCGATCACCGCAGTCCTTGCTCAGGTGGCCTTTCTTACCGCAGGTCCAGCTGGTCGGTAGTCCTCTTCCGGGCCACCTCTCCGGTTGCCTTCCGGCTGTGTCGTTACTGGTGGTGCCGCGACTATCGAAGAAACGGCTTAGCGCCTCCATTAATTCGTCGGCCAGGGGCTTGGTCTCGTTGGTTTTTACTGGTTCGTCGACGTCCACTTGACGCACCCGCGCGTGCATTCTGGATGCCTGTTTTGCCGTCTCGAGCTCAAGTGCGTGGCTCAGCGCATCTGCCAGGGTCTTATTGCGCGCGAGTCGCAGCGCCTGTTGAGTGTCCGAGTCCCGTAGCCCGTCGGTGAAGGTCTGCGTCGCAATCTGTGCCAGAAAGTTGGCCGGCGCTGTTGGATAGGTGAGCCTTACGAGGCGTGCGATGTCCATCTCGAACTCCTGCAGGGTTTCCGCGTTCTTCTGTACCCGGGTCCGGAGCTGCATCTGGTAGGCCTGCTGAAGGTGGCTATCTCCATATCGGGACTCCATATGGGCGATTAGTGAAGCGTAGTCCTGGGATCCAGTCGGGATGGCCAGAAGGACGTTAAGGGCATCACCTCTCAGCGCTACAATGAGAGCTGTAGCCTTTTCTGTGTTGTTCCAGTTGTTTATGGAACAGGCTGCCTCGAACTGACGTAAGTAGGTGCTCCACGGGACCTTTCCGTCGAAGGTTGGGGGCGTCACTCTGCTATGTCCCGTTCCTGATATTCCCGGTGTAACGGTGGGCGGGCGTTGGCGCAGCTCGGCAACTTCCTCTCGTAGAGCGTTGAATTTCTCTTCCACCCCCGTCAGTGGGCGTTGGCGCAGCTCGGCAACTTCCTTTTGTAAGGCGTTGAATTTCTCCTCCACCCCCATCAGCGGGCGTTGGCGCAGCTCGGTAACTTCCACTTGTAAGGCGTCGAACTTCTTTTCCACTGCTGCGACTTCCTCACGTAGGCCCTGTTCCAATTTCCTTTGGCTCTCCTCTAATTTCGTCAGCAGACACTCTTTCAGATTTTCTGGCCATCCAGAAATTTGGCGGTTAGGTCCTCTGCTAACTTATTCTGGCCGTCCTTCAGGTCCTCTGCTAGCTTATTCTGACCGTCTTCTAATTTGGAAGTTAGGTCCTCGGCTAAACTTTTCTGGCTGTCTTCTAGCTTCTTCTGGCCGTCTTCTAATTTGGCAGTTAGGTCCTTGGTTAAATTCTTCTGGCCGTCCTCCATCTTCTTCTGGCTGGCCTCCATTTTGGTTTCCATGCCATTTAACTTTTCTAGCAATGCTGCCAATTGCGCCTCCATTTTAGTTGTTTGTCTTGTAAAGGGCATGCACTCACAGGAACATTAGAGAAAATGACCTGCTCGGGTTTTGAAACCAGGACCGCCTGGTGTTGTGCTTGTGCTTGAGTTCGTAATCCGGCTTCTGACACCAGTTGTTACGTGCCACCCCCCCTAGTGGCACTTTTGTCAACTGGATTACGGTGGGTTGAAGCACAACACAAGATTGTTCCTTTAAATGAAATAATTAACTTTATTGCGGCAAGAACATACACCACTCATCAGCAAATACAAGCAATTATTACCTTACTCCAGTTTCCTCAAGTCTCTTCCTTATGGGGAGCTCTTGACTTCTTTCACTTATCAACAGTTAATCTTCTCGCTAATGAGTCTGTTGGCCTTGACAGAACTACCTGCACCTCTTCCTCATGTACACCAACCACAGTTACTTACGATATTCCGCTACACGCTATTTCGCTGTCAACAAGCTGGGGGAAACAATGCCACTGGATTTCGTAACTCGCACGGCACTTCGTCACCACACTTCTGTCGCTCAGGAAAGACGCTCGCACTAGCTCGTAAAACACACACCCACAGAAAAACTCGGTCCCCTCACTGTTGAAGCCGCTTATATAGCAGGCTGGTGACTCACTGGATTCTAGAATCGTCCAGGACACACGGCTTCTAGAGATTTCCTTCACTGGCTGGGTCACGAACATTCTGGACCATCCCTTTCACTTCGCAGCCAGTTGCGTAACGCGCACGTAATACACTGAGGCAGAGCACACACAGCCTGGGGGCAGCTGTGACTCAACGCGGCGAGGCGACAAAACAAACTCACAGCCGTAACAATAGTAATGCCAATCTATTCATAACTACTGATACCCTCACGAAGATTATCTGTTGTCAGCGGCCATATCGAGTGTGATTTTATTCATTTTGCTTTACTCGACGCAGGCAAATATTGGGATGGTAGACTACCTTTTTTCCAGTCCCAGTCACCACAAACAATTGCACGAGGCTGGTTTGCTATGATGCGCCAAGTCTCTTATTGAAACTACTACTCATGAGATTTCAGCCCTATTACTTTAGGGTTATGAGATATGCGGAGTTAATCAATAGACATTTTAATTTATTATTAAATATCATTAATACAATTATTATTATTATTATTATTGAAAGAATTTAGGTAATAACAGAAAAATAGTTCTGCCTTCTGGGCGTTAGCGCGCTTTGGTGAAACTGTTTGCCTCCCTCCAAGGATGACCTCGTTCTTCCGCCCCTTAAAACGACAATAACTATCTCCTACCAAGGTGGGCCGAGTTCGATTCCTAGTTAATCTATGAGGGATTTTCGAGGTGAAATGACATAACCAGTAAAACGAAGGCCTCGTGGCTTATGATCGCGAGATTAACTATGACGTAAAACTACAAGTTCCTTCCTTTCTTCCTATTGCCGAGTCTGTATTACTAGTCACCCTCTCAATCCACGTCAATCCACTGCACCGGTACTTGTCAAGTCTATGACACTTCTTCAGGAAGTATGGTATACTATTAGGCGGAAATGGACGTTTCCGTTTTGTGTCTGTGTGGACTCTTAACGCACGTGCAGTATCCTGCTGTAAGTTGGGTATTACACACCTCATTCCTAGCTTGCCACGGTGGGTGAGTGGTCAACGTGTCGGTCTACTAACCCCAAGCTTGAAGAACCTGTCGTGGCCGTGGTAAGTGATTTTTGAAAGGCGGCATAAATTATGACACCAAGGCATACGATGTTGGCACGTCAAAGAACCCATTTGAATTCAGTAGGCCGTGTTCATAATGAAAAAAAATCATCTCGGGAGTTTCCGCCAACACAAAGTTCCTCATTTCTATACTAGAAAGCGCCATAGTGTTCAAGGAGCTTAGATATCTAACCCCCTTGACTTTCATAGTGCTTCAAGGAACAACGAAATTCGACATGCAAGCTACCCTTTGGGTCTAAAAACAAAGCTTGCACCCGGCATCCGAGGTCATACGATAGTATTCCTATATTGTTACCTCATTCCTAACGATTAGGTTCCTTGGTACATGGTCGGTATTCAATGTAGCCTACCTGAGTTCTTCCACCATTCGAAATTTCGAGGACAATTCGCACCTTTGTTAAGCCTTTCCTTCCCGAACACATAGATAGCCATATTGACCCATCGAACCGTCCAGGAGAGCCACGAGCCGTGTTATAAAATAAATTTAAAAAAAATGCCCTGACCTTCCGTCTGCCGGAATGTTGCTGCAAGAACACACTCTGCAGCTTGAAGTGAATGATTGTTAAGTTTCTCTTCGCTCTGTTTATGGCATACAATGGGAAGCTCCTAAAAAGAAAGTGAAAATATGTTCATTTCGAAACGGAAAAGCATACATTCATTGAGCAAGACATTATGACTTCTCACATACGAAACATACAGCTGGGTATTTCATGGCCAGTGATATGTTTGAAGGTTTATTGTCATGTATGTGGAACCCACGAACTTGAATATTTTATAATTTTACCAATGTTGCGCCACATGGACTGTCTATTTAAGTAGAATTCATAAGAAAGTTATCTATTGTAATGGGTAGGCCTACCATGTTTCGACTTCCAGAAAATTTCGACAAATCCTCGCGTTTCACATCCTCCAGACCCCAGAACCACCGCCAATTGAAATGTTGACACGATAACTACCGTCATTTTTGCACCAATCATTTTCAAATGTATACAAAAAATATAACAAATCAAAGTCTCGGTCGAGTTCATTAATGGACAAAATCGCAACAAGGGGTTGGAAATAGGGGGGGGGGGGGGGGGGTGAAAAAGTGAAATTCCGCTATAACTTTCTTAATATGAGAAAAATCGAATCCAATCAAAGTTCATACTATATTTTTGGATAACGACCAAACACCTATCTCAGTCAAGTTTTTTGATAGCACCAACCATTGACCAAAGGGTGTGGCAGTTCTTGCTTAGGCTGGGATGACAAGTGAAACGGTATTTACTTTGCTCCACGTTGAGCGTACAAATGTAATGGATTCTTAATGCCCCATGTTGGTAGCGATAAATGTAACAGTTTCGCTAGCCCACACTGTGTTGTTTTAATGGGCGCCAAGACTTCAACGCAATGCTGAAATCTAAATTTGTATTTAACAACGTCTAGCTCTGGTAGAACACCGTCAAGAATCTATTCACTCAGATCGTGGTATGATTTGATCATTAACCCAACAAACAATTGTATCAGGAGAAGGAATTGGTCTATATCTAATGCTACCTACTGAAAGCAAAGATTGCATTGTAAAAGAAATGAATTTATTATATAAAACAAGTATAGCAAAATTAATAATAATAATAAGTACAAAATTTAAATTGGAGCGTTGTGATTTGAATATTACCGATAGAAAATTACGTGAAAACGGAGTCTGATAAATTGATTTTACTCTTATTTCCAAGCTATGAAGTTACTGAATTATGAAATATAAAACAAAGAAAAATGAGAGATTGCGTATTTCTGCGTCATTAGCGCTTACCACTGGAAATGCCCGAAGCATTTCCCTCGTACTTGATGATGCTGTGAGCTTCCCACAGTCTCCTGGACGTCGCCATCTTCGTCGATGTATGATGAGATTCTGGTAGATTAGATAATTCTATGGTCCGTACCTCGGACCCAAACACTCGTACAACCGCACTGGTTAAGTTTTGCAAAAGTTAGTCTTCAACTCCACTGAACATCGGAGCGACACGCACTTGCAACCGTTCTCAGCAAGTTCTACACAGATAGTTCCTAACTCCACTGAACATCGGAGCGACTCGCACGCGCACCCATACTCCTCAAGTATTTCACAGATTGTCCTCGTCTCACGGCGCGTCGAACGATATATCCACACGTTGGCTCCCCAACCATGGTACCATCTTCCAGCTTACGTTGTCTCCCCTGATTGGCTGAGCACGCCGCTAGTTCCCCTCCTCTGCCTCATTACACTCGGCGGGAGGGTTCCGTTTCAACAATTCGCCTTTTCTAGACCTTGCGACCCAGCCTTGCGTAATACTTCTCGACAGGAATCAGCTTGTACTTGAAATCCCAGTGAGTCACGTCTCTCAATATACCCTAACTGACGAAAACTCCGTAAAATTCCGTAATCACATAATTTTCTATGATATTGTCGTTCGTAATAATTTGCTTGATAGCGTTTTCTAAGACATAGAAAACCTATCTGTATGCTTATAATTTTTATAAAATGCTCCGAAAATATCTAAATAATAATTATAATAAATTAATAATAATAATAAATTAACATGAAAAATTATCTTGGCTGAACAATTTGCCGCGTAAATAAATATAGAATGGCTTCCTACTGACTTATGCCAGTTGCATAAAACCCCTCGAAAAACACGTTACATATTCGCCTCGGATCATCGGATGATTTACCGTGACGACGGTCCATTATCCGATTATCCCAGACACGTTAATAAACCCCATCCAAAATACATATTACATAAATGAAATCACCCTAAATTACAGATATATACACTCATATTTTTTCTTCACGCACTTTGCGTCAAAGTTTGTTGTCACTATGGATTGCACTTTGCAACCAGTCCAATGTTTTACATATGGAATAGTGTTCCACGGATATTTCCGCCTCTCAAATTTCTCTATGTTGGAGAAATAGACATAATTAATGTGTGAGCACTATGTATTTATGATGTCATATCACACGCATTGAAGGTGTTCTGATATATTTATATCACCATAGAACTTCCTAATTTCACTGGAGGTCCCTTCCTTATGGTGACATTTAATTCCACTTATCACCGAGCACACGATCACACTATTGTGGCAGCGCCTCGTGACCATAATACTTAATCTCTCTTTAAAGTAGATTAAATTAATATTGACTTCTGAAAAAAAAAACAGTAAATGCGCATTACATATAACACCAAATATTTCTGTGCCGTAATCGCCCTGTCTTGTTAAGTTCCCGTTAACCATATTCTACTTAATACTAGTTCTCAACACAGACCATTTCTCCTCACACAAATAATGCCATTGTACAAATTATCTTAAATTACACACTTACAAATCTTACATGGCGAGACCGTAAACAGAAATCACGTGTGCTGTTATGTATGAGTTTCATGAAGGACTGTCTCGCATTCTGATGGCCCATCTTTTATCTCGTGGACGCCTTAAGCTAACAAGCCCTATACAAGCGCTCCCCCATCTCTTGGAGATAAATGGGAACCCATCAGCGCTGCCAAAATGGCCTTGGTGCATCGAGACAATTTAGTGATCAACAGCATCCGACAATCCCGTCATATTTCCCTGTACCTTAAAAACTCTCATTTACTTACATACTACCCCCCTGTGTGACTTCTGATACGCCTGCCTGGAAGACCATCTCCTCCCACGCACCAAATACCACACTTACTCATTTGATAGGCTGGCTCGCCAGCTAAACATCCTCACTTTATGACACATACTTTCGGAGACTATGTATATTATACGTCCCGTATAATCTGTTTCCCTCACTATTCTCCAGCACATATGCTGTTTTCCCAATACGTTTGGAAACTATAAATGGGCCCTCGTAGAGATAAAAGAACTTGGACATGACTTTCTCTAGCTTATTTGACTGTTTCGGCACTCTAAGTAAGACTCTGTCTCCCGGCTCGAATAGGTCAAATTTAGTTTCTTTTTGTTGGCGAATTCTCTTTTGTGCTGACTTAGATAAATTCTGTTTCGCCAACTGGACAATGTAATCCATCCCCGGTTGCTTACCCTCATTTAATCCCAACACCCTCGCTAGTTCATTTTGTGGTCTTTTTCCGAAGTGAACTTCGTATGGCGTCAATTTCGTGCTCTCATGCTGGACAGAATTCAGCCAAGTATCGACCTTGGGAAGATGTCCAACCCAGGCCGCATGCTTGTCATGCACTAGAGTCCGAAAAAGACGAGCCACTTCCCTTAATGGACGCTCTGCAGAATTACCCTGAGGGTACCTTACAGAGGAATGAACGTGTGTTATACCAGCTTCCTGCATACTGGTTCTCCATTTCTTTGCAGTAAACTGTGGTCCACTGTCAGATAGTATCCTGAGAGGAATGCCAAACTCAGGTACATACTTATTAATGATCAGTCGGCTACACGCTAGTCCCGTGGCTTTCCTCAGCGGATATAGCTTGACATACTTACTAAAAGCGTCAATAACTATAAAAATGTACTCGTAGCCGTACTGTCCTTTAACGATCGGGCCAAATAAATCCACACACAGTAGTTCGCCGGGACTACTGGTGAGAACTGCAGATCTCTCCCCCACTAAATATTTAACTGGATATTTACTCCTTTGACAGGTGTCACACTTAGCTAAAATCCTCCTAACGTCCCTTCCCATTTTACTCCAAATGAAGTCACGACCAATTTCATAGAAGACCTTGGCAGCACCAAAGTGTCCTAATTCCCTATGAATGAACCAAATTAGCTCCTCCCGCAAAGTGGCAGGAACACATATTGCCCACCGATTATTCCTACATTTCCTTGCAAGAAGCCCATCCTGCATCTTGTACGTGAACCGTCCTACTTTCACATACTCTTCTTCACCTATTTCCAACCTAGCCAGTGGCTCCTTTAACTTAACGTCATCACGTTGCTCCACTAGCATATTTCTCAGTGTCTGTAACGATGCCCTGTTGCTACTGTCCACACATGCACTTATTAAAATACCGTCCTCTGCTTTAACCACAGGATAATCCCTACATAAATTAGTGTCCCTCGATAGCATGTCTGCTAGAATGTTATCTTTACCTTTAATATATTTTACTGTGAATTCGTATTCCTGCAGAGCAAGAATCCACCTACTAACTCTGTTAGAACTGAGTTTACAAGTCCTCATATACAGTAATGCATGGTGATCTGTGTGGATCTCAAATTTCCCCCCTACTAAATACATTCTAAATTTCCCTAAACTGAAAACAATACCTAAAAGCTCTAACTCAGTAATCGTGTATCTTTTCTCCGCTGCTGTCAGTCCTCGTGAGGCTGAAGATACAATGCACAGATTACCCTCATCATCTCTCTGACATAATACTCCAGCAATGCCTATATGTGAAGCATCTGTCTTAACCACATATTCCTTATCTTTTAACGGATATTTCAGCACTACAGCTTTCTCAAAACCTTCCTTCAGCGCTCTAAAAGCCTGATCATGCTTAGACTCCCATCTCCACCGAGTCCCACTTTTAAGCAATTCCCTGAATGGTTCTACCAACCCTGAGTATTTAAGAACGAACCTCCTGAAAAAGTTGCAAATTCCCAGGTAAGTTTTTAACTGTTTAACATTCTGTGGCACCTCTGCGTTAAGTATCTTATTAACCCTACTTTCTTCTGGTGTTACACCTCTACTCGACACTCTATGACCTAAAAATGTCACTTCTGACTGACAGAATGACGACTTAGACAGCTTCAAAGTGAACCCTGCCTGATCTAACTTCTGAAAAACTATATCTAAATGACGTAGATGCTCCTCAAAACTGCGTGAACTAATTACCATATCATCTATGTAAATGGTTACAAACTCTCCTGTGTCATCCCCTAATGCGATGTTTAAAGCCCTAATTAAAGCTGCTGAACTACTCTTTAACCCATAAAGTGTTCTACAAAATTGATAAAGGTTATATTTATGACTAAAAGCTGTAAATGGTCTATCTTCGTACATAAGTGGCACTTGCCAAAAATTGGAACTCAAATCTACACAAGTGAAATACTTCTTCCCCTCAAATGTTTGCATTAATTCCTCTATTGACATAGATTTCAGCTGATCTGAACTAATTCTACTGTTAACCAAACGAGCGTCTAAACAAATACGAACCGTGCCGTCGGTTTTGGGTACCGTGATCAAAGAATTAACATATGGACTGTTAGAGTGCTCAATAATCCCATCTTCAAGCATCTGATTAATTTGTGCCTCAACTGCACTCTGATAAGCGAAAGGTACAGGATATCTATGTCCTGTGAATACTGACCTATCAATAACGTTCAATGAATGTGTATAGCAATTGGCCATACCAATGCGATCCTCAAACACTCTCCTATTACACCATAACACATCATAGAGCCGAACACACTGTTCATCCTCTATATTTCCCTGAAATGCAGCCTCACGTAACGAGTCCTCTAGACTTCCGTTCGTAATCACACTGCCCACAAAACATGGAGAACCCCGCTCTACGGCTGGCGATATCTCATTTAAAGTACACATCACACCTACAATACTACTCCTCTGAATATGGTCATTGAACGCTACTTCTACTTCAGAATCTCCCCATTTAAATTTCAAACTCCCTACATCATAACATAAGTTACCAGACACTCTACTTAGCCACTCTGAACCCAAGATAACACTGAATACTAAATTTGGAATTACAAGGCAAATCTGCTTCTCTACATGATTATTAATTTTAATGTCTACTAAAACTTGCTTAGAAATTACTTTAGACCTCTTCCCAACAGCTGTGATAACAAAAGTGCTTTTAATTGGCATCTCCTCAAAATTTACTCCAGTTCCTTTCATTTTATCATAAAATGCACTACTTATGCAACTCTTCATACAACCACTATCAATTAAAACATCTGTGTACGCCTCGGACACGTTAAATTTAACTATGGGGCTCTTACTAACCACTTCCTGAATAATACCTTCATCATTTAGTTCATGTAATAATTCATTTCTTACATTTAGGTCATAGGGTTCCTGTATAATTGTATGGACAGGGCATGCTACAGACTGAGATTCTGACCTTACTTCGCAGCCTGGTTCGCGTTTAAAGAACCGCTACAGCTGGCCGTAGTACTACTAACTACTGAACTGGTCTGGTTGTTCTGGGCTGTGTTGTCAATGTTTGGCTGTATATTACTACCACTAGGCTGTCCTCTTCCTTGACCCCTATTCTGGTTGTAATTATTGTCATTATAATTTCTCCCTTGATTTCCCCTGAAATCATTGTTTCTCCCTTGATTTCCCCTGTAATCATTGTTCCTCCCTTGATTTCCCCTGAAATCATTATTCCTCCCTTGATACTGATTACCATAGCCATTTCCTCTGTTCTGATTTAGCTGATTACTATTATTTCTATTTTGAGCGTTGGCCCCTTCGCCACCGTTCCCTTGAACTTCCTGATGCCTGGCTTCGTTAGGTCTATTATTATTATTACCCTGGTTCCTATTGAAATTGTCCTCATAACCCCCTCTCCCTAGTGCATCAAATGTGCTTAACAAATTTTCTACTTGTGATATAGTCTTTACATTCTGGATACAAGCAGCCTCCTTGATCCTATAGGGAAAGTGCCTAAGTAGCAACCTCACCACATCACTTTCCTCCTTCAAGCCATCAAGATATTTACACACTAATACCTGCCCTAAAAAGTATTCGGTCATGGTGGAGCTTCCTTTAGGGTTATATTTACCACACACTACTCCCTCACGATGCTGCGACTGAATAACCTCATTCCAGAACTTTTCACAGAATTTCATTTTAAAATCATTAATATCAGTAAACTTGTCTCTGTAGACAGCAAACCAATTCCTCGTTTCCCCCACAAACACTTGTTCTAAAATTTCAACTACCTGGCACCACTCAATACTACCATTTTCCAACCTCTCCCCGAATGTATTTTCTATAGTGTTCATGAACTCCATTGGGCACCCCTGTCGATTGCTGAACTTACCCAGTTCTACCTCCCTGTGTGTGCTATTCACAAAAACTGGCCTATTCTGACTATTTTCTTGCCTGATCCTAGCTTTTAATTTTAATTCTGCGATTTTCTCCTCAGCCTTCCTCTCAATACTGTTTACTGTTAATTTAATGTTTCCTTCTGATTCTTCTACTTTATCATATAGCTTTGCTTGTTTCTCCTCAATCTTGCTAATGCTCTCTCTATTACTCTCTCTTAAATCATTTACTTCTGCAACTATTTGTGAGTGGACTTTCTCAATTCTACCCCCCAGCTGTTCCTTAACCTCTTTAGTAGCTACCTGAATTTTGTCAATTTCTCCCCCCAATTGCTTTTTGACCTGCTGTGTTTCCAGTTGCACTAGTTCTTTTAAATTTTCAGCCTGTGTACTGATTCTAATTTCCAACTCCTCCTGTACTTTTCCTAATTTTCTGTCTACATCTGCAATAATCTCTTTAGCCTTTTCTTCCATCACCCCCCTGATCTCACCTCTAATCAGTTCGAATTTGTCACTCATTTCCCTGCTGTTTTGTTCTAATTTAGCATTTAAAGTTTCAGTACTCTCTCTATATTCCTTACTGTTTTGTTCTAATCTGGCGTTGTTTTGTTCCAGTTTAGCATTTAAAGTTTCAGTACTCTCTCTATTTTCCTTACTGTTTTGTTCTAATCTGGCGTTTAAAGTTTCATTACTCTCTCTATTTTCCCTACTGTTTTGTTCTAATTTAGCATTTAAGGCATCTGTACTTTCTTTATTTTCCCTACTGTTTTGTTCTAATTTAGCGTTGTTTTGTTCCAGTTTAGCATTTAAAGCATCACTACTAACTTTGTTCTGATACATGAACTCGAGAAGTAAAGTTTTTAATTCTGGTTGGCCGCCTACACTCCCTGTTTCAGTATCGGGATTTACCTCCGCTACCCCGGTACTACCATCACTCGACATGCTGCTCGTATCATCACTCTCCAGTTGATGACCACTACGTAACCTCATCTGTCTTTCTTTCTCATCCCCCATAATGATATACACTGATAAAGACAAATAACCCCCAAAATACAGGCACAGAAATATATACCCTTCTCCTTCCACAAATGTTATTAGGTTTTCATCCCCACGTTGGGCGCCAAATGTGGCAGTTCTTGCTTAGGCTGGGATGACAAGTGAAACGGTATTTACTTTGCTCCACGTTGAGCGTACAAATGTAATGGATTCTTAATGCCCCATGTTGGTAGCGATAAATGTAACAGTTTCGCTAGCCCACACTGTGTTGTTTTAATGGGCGCCAAGACTTCAACGCAATGCTGAAATCTAAATTTGTATTTAACAATGTCTAGCTCTGGTAGAACACCGTCAAGAATCTATTCACTCAGATCGTGGTATGATTTGATCATTAACCCAACAAACAATTGTATCAGGAGAAGGAATTGGTCTATATCTAATGCTACCTACTGAAAGCAAAGATTGCATTGTAAAAGAAATGAATTTATTATATAAAACAAGTATAGCAAAATTAATAATAATAATAAGTACAAAATTTAAATTGGAGCGTTGTGATTTGAATATTACCGATAGAAAATTACGTGAAAACGGAGTCTGATAAATTGATTTTACTCTTATTTCCAAGCTATGAAGTTACTGAATTATGAAATATAAAACAAAGAAAAATGAGAGATTGCGTATTTCTGCGTCATTAGCGCTTACCACTGGAAATGCCCGAAGCATTTCCCTCGTACTTGATGATGCTGTGAGCTTCCCACAGTCTCCTGGACGTCGCCATCTTCGTCGATGTATGATGAGATTCTGGTAGATTAGATAATTCTATGGTCCGTACCTCGGACCCAAACACTCGTACAACCGCACTGGTTAAGTTTTGCAAAAGTTAGTCTTCAACTCCACTGAACATCGGAGCGACACGCACTTGCAACCGTTCTCGGCAAGTTCTACACAGATAGTTCCTAACTCCACTGAACATCGGAGCGACTCGCACGCGCACCCATACTCCTCAAGTATTTCACAGATTGTCCTCGTCTCACGGCGCGTCGAACGATATATCCACACGTTGGCTCCCCCACCATGGTACCGTCTTCCAGCTTACGTTGTCTCCCCTGATTGGCTGAGCACGCCGCTAGTTCCCCTCCTCTGCCTCATTACACTCGGCGGGAGGGTTCCGTTTCAACAATTCGCCTTTTCTAGACCTTGCGACCCAGCCTTGCGTAATACTTCTCGACAGGAATCAGCTTGTACTTGAAATCCCAGTGAGTCACGTCTCTCGATATACCCTAACTGACGAAAACTCCGTAAAATTCCGTAATCACATAATTTTCTATGATATTGTCGTTCGTAATAATTTGCTTGATAGCGTTTTCTAAGACATAGAAAACCTATCTGTATGCTTATAATTTTTATAAAATGCTCCGAAAATATCTAAATAATAATTATAATAAATTAATAATAATAATAAATTAACATGAAAAATTATCTTGGCCGAACAATTTGCCGCGTAAATAAATATAGAATGGCTTCCTACTGACTTATGCCAGTTGCATAAAACCCCTCGAAAAACATGTTACAAGGGGTGGTAAAAAATGGAGTTTTGAGAGAAAAACGATTATATCTCCCTTAATAGGCACAATATCAAAATAGTTTAAAGTGGTCAATGCTCCTCAAAAATTTACCTAAAACTTTTGTCTGAAAGAATTTTTGAAATGACCCACCCTTACTCCAAAGGATGAGCAAAATATTTTCGAAATTATAAGAAGATGGGGCTTCTCGTATGCTAAACATGTAGAATGTTAGAGCTCAGCAGCTCCAACTGAAACCCCGGACAAAATGCGAACTACAGTACCAGCTCGCTGTCCTCTCTGTCACACTGGCTGACGGAACAAGCGCTCACAAAGGGTCGCACTTCAAGTTGCTGAGCTGAGTTCTAGTACGTGTAAAATCATTGACCAATTTATTGAATTCGAAATATTTTTCTTTGCCTGGTGAAATCTACCTTCGCCTTCCGGCGTCCCGAGAGGGATTTATTCTTTACAATTGTCACTTTTCCCGCGTATAGCTTTGCGAAATAAGCACGCAATTGTTCTAAATGCATTTATCCTCCAGATGGATAGTGATACCGGTTGGAAATTTGGTATGAATCATACTACACTACAGGGCTGTCGATTAGTGTGCAACATGCTACAGGCTACAGTACTGTTAATGTCCACAAATGACCCCAACAAATTATGTTGAAAATCCTTCTCTTCCCAATGACCATACGCGGTCTTTCTTTTATACGAAGCTTTTGCTGGAAGTCTAACTTACTTCTCTGGCAGTACAATCAAGTTCATTTCGGAGTGGATGAATGTAATGATGGCTTGACTTTTGGTGATGGATGTTGATGGGGAGAATTAAGGTGTTGGCCGGATAAAGTGGAGGTAATGAAGTTGGATAGGGGTGACGGAGACTAGTGGGGTGAGACTGGTACACGTGTTAACATTTCTCTGGAGGCTTTATTCTCCTCAAGGACAGGATACGTTTCAACAAAACTTACTTTATCAATGTAACGGAATTAGACTACGGTTACAGTTACGAACTAAATAGTAACTGAGTTACAGTTACATTGCGAGAATAACAACTCAGATACATTCAAATTGATTGTCAAATAATGCATACTTATATTAAATTGTTTTATGGTGCTCAGCGAATCGCAATGATTTATCGGTTTTAAAGAGAATAATTTACTGGATACCGTAACCCATCGGCGTTCTTGTTTCACTTGAGGAACTTGGGCATCGTGGTCATGTAGCCCCGTGTACTTGGGTGTGTGTGGATTTTAACTGGCTGCGGTAACGTTCTCGCCCGCTGTTCCCAAGGTTGCAGGATCGAATCCTGGCGAAGTCAACTGGCATTTGAGGGTGCGCAAATGCGAGGGAGCCGTGTCTGTAGATTTACTGGCACGTTAAAGATTCCCTTCGGGGCAAAATTCCAGCGTCTCTAAAAGCCACAGTAGTTAAAAGGGACGAAAAACCAATAACATTATATAATAATAATGATAATAATATTATTATAAAATGTTATGCAATAATAATAATAATAATAATAATAATAATTATTATTATTATTATTATTATTATTATTATTATTACAAGAGTATGAAGAATATTTTAACTGGTAACCTGTGTTATTGTGGTGTCGGTTGTAGAGTTTATATTTGTAGCCCAAATGAGGATTTGGAAGGATACGGCACCATACCGACATTTGCCTGGAGTAGAAGTGGGAAATCATGGAAAACCTTTCTGAGATGGTTGAGGTAAGAATCGAACCCTCCTCTTCTCAATTTTGCTTCACGAAGCTGAGTGTACCCCGTTCCAGCCCTCGGACAAGAATTAAATTTCTTTGCAGAGCCGCGAATCCAACCCGGACCATCGGGGCGACAGCCAAGAATGCTAGCCGCTACACTACGAGGTTGTCGGATAACTTAGCAACTAGGACAAAAGATAATGATAAATTACTGATGTGTAAATCATAGTTGTTGCTTTTGGACTGTCACGGCATGGTATTGTTTTGGTCTTTGGGTGACAACCATTTTTTAAAACGATGGAACGTTTCGCACATATCTTTATACGTAATCATCTCTCTATCTTTTGTTGTTGTTGTTGTTGTTGTTGTTGTTGTTGTTGTTGTTGTTGTTGTTGTTGTTGTTGTTGTCAAACACTTTTAGTGTACCAGGGAATTTATCCCTGTAAATAATAATGAAGCGCTTTGCGTTATGTAATGTTTTGAAGCCATTCTTTCATTCTTCCTATTTGTAACTCTTCAGTCGGTCAACACGAATTTGCTAATACTTGTATTAGCTGTTATAATGATGAACTAATATTTGTCATTTTTTTCAGGAGTGTTATTTACATATTATATGCATTGTACCCGCCCAGTCATTGGGCAAATTGTGTTCACCGACTGAAGAGTTATAAATAACCTTTGCGTTATCTCAACGAGTTAAGCATTAGCTTTTCAATCGGTAGGGCCAAGGCTCCATCCTCAGTAATTGTGGTTATTTAACACAGTTTCGAACCTTTCAGGCAGCTTCTAATCGACTCTTCCAGCTGGAAATATAAATATCGGAAGATTTTCCCTCTTTCAGCAGAATTCTAGGTGGGTAAAAACCAGTCATGTAGCCACCATATTCCTAATATTCGGCTTCAAAACACATCCAAGTGAAGAGTTTCTCTTTTATTTATCTCTTCTACGTGAAACGTCCGTGTCAGAGTTAAGAACGAATAAACGGATGGAATTTGAAAAGTAAAGCGCTAGAAACTGCAGCAGCTCTAGATGACCTTGATGTTCTTCCCCAATAATCACCACACACAATACCAGTTAAGGTGGTTGGCTGATCATGTTGGCCTTTAGTTTCCGTAATCTAGTTGTAGAAGTGGTCTCATCTCCAACTATTATTGTTTAAAGTATGACTTCTTGGAGAGGAGAGAGGCTCTAAATACAGTATTATTCACTGATTGTATTTTACACCATTGAGAGCATCGGAACGGAAGAGGCAAGGTATGCGGACGTTAGTGAGAATCCTAGATCAGTCCACTTATTTCAAGGATGAATTGTAAGTGCAGAGAATAATAACTAAATTAATAATATTTTTCTTAATAATAATAATAATAATAATAATAATAAATAATAATAATAATAATAATAATAATAAATGAGGACTTGTACAACAAAATAGATTCTGTCACAGCATCAATTAAGAAGAGACGGCTACTATTTTACGGTCACCTCTTGAGGATGACTGATGATCGATTAACGAAAAGAATATGGAGTTTCAGTAAGTCTAAGGCAACAAGGCCGAGATGGTTCGAGGAATGCGAAATTCCAGACAGGAACATATTTAGAAGATTGGTTAACAACTACTAAGGTTTTAAAATGGTATCAACTTCCGGAAGACGGAGAGGACCTTTGTCCGAAGAACATAAACAGGTACTCGTCGCTGGGGTCAGAAGATACTGGCAGGAAGTCAAAGTTGGAACAAGAACATGATCTAGACACTAAAGTGAAGTTGGTTGTTACCACGCAGTCCATAAAGGTTCAACTCGATGTATAAATAATAATAATATTACCGTCCATCAGAAAGAAAAGATTGCGGTTCTACGGCCACATCTTTCGTATGACTGATGCCGACTGACTAAGAAAATCTGGAATTTCACAAAGCGAAAAGCAACGAAATGGAAATGGTTCCAAGAATGGGAGAAATACCTGATGCAAATTAGTATTCCAGAAACGAAAATCCACGACAGATATGAATTTCGACAAACAGTTAAATACTATCAACATTTTAAAGTGGAATTTGAGCCCTGGAGATGGAGAGGGCCTCTATCAGAAGCACGAAAGAAGGCACCGATCGATGGACTCAAGAAATCCGGTAGAAGAACAAGATCCAGACACAAATGAAATTAATTGTTAATATGCAGTCCACACAGGCTCAATTCAAATGTAATAATAATAATAATAATAATAATAATACAAAAACGGTTTCCTCCCAGATGCTCTAAATGCATCTGAAACCATGCCTTTGGGAAGCCATTACAAAATTGTAGAAATTGTACAAAAAGAACTCCAAAATTCCTAGAAAAATATATGCCTTACACTAGAAAATGGAATTTGGATTAAGGAGCGAACTGCAGACCTCTATAGTCTCACGGACAGTTTCACAAACACTGTACGCAGGACAAGTTCGAATGTTTTGGGCTCATATTCAGGATGGACAACAATACACTAACAAATAGTTTGTTCAAAATAATTAATACACAAAATATTAGGATTAATTGGATGGAGGAAACAGGGGGGGGGGGGGGGACCTGAATGAGTTGAACATCGGGGAGAACATAATGAAAAACCAGGAAATCTTCATATCATCTGCAAATAAGTACACATTTAGGGTGAAACCTAGCAGCAGGACTGTTACAAGATGGACAGAAGAACACAAGTAGCAACACAGTGAGTTCATGAAGAGATTTTGGGAGAAGAAGGCCAAAGTCATCAAGCCAACTAACAAGTTCAAACGCGCTTTAAGAAAGAAAGAAAGAAAGAAAGAAAGAAATAATAATAATAATAATAATAATAATAATAATAATAATAATAATAATAATAATAATAATAATAATAATAGTCGTATAATCTCAGCAACCTAGTGTAGATCTTTTGATGTTGTTTCAGTTGAGGGGCTTCGACATCTTGGTCATTTATCCCAGTGTACTTGGGTGTGTGAGTATGTATATACAGTATATACGTAGATAGAATTTGTCTGATAACCTGTGTTATTGCAGAGTCTGTAGTTGTGTGTGTGTATTTGTAAGGCAGATGAGAATTGGGAAGAAGAAGGTCGTGGCCTTAAGTTAGTAGCCATCCTGGCATTTCTCCAGAGTAGAGGTGGAAAACCACGGGAAACCACTGCCAGGATGGCTGAGGTGGTATTCGAACCCACCTGTTCTCAGTTTTCCCTCACTAGGTTGAATGTGCGCCGTTCTAGCCTTCAGACCAGAATCAAATTTCTTGGCAGAGCCTGAAATCGAACATGGTTCTCCGGGGTGACAGTCAAGAAAGCTAGTCACTACACCACGAGGTGGTCTAAGGAAAAATAGAGGAAGACAAGACAATAGAAGATAGGATCTCATTAATGAAAATTTACACGATAAATTCTCAGGAAGAGGTGGAACAAAAAGAGGACAAAATGGGAACTTGTAGGCCTAATCAAAAAGTTTTAAAAAATTTGCAGAAGAGGAAGTAGACCAATTCACTTAACACAAACCCAGACACAAACATAATGTTGAAGCTGACGCTGAGCGAAGTGTTTTAGCTTCTCAAGAGCTGAGGGGTTAGATAAATAGCATGTGATGACAGACCTGGTTGACACGGGAAGGGTTCACAAACACAGCAGGTTGTAAACCATGAGAATTCCGCACACGCCCAAACACGAAACAATATTTACTGAGGCTGTCCTTCCACAAAGAGTGAAGTATGGGGACCTACTAAACATTAAACATTCGCCCATCTTCTTGCGAGAAACAGCGCTGGCGTACAGGTTATAGCAGCCCTGCACAACTCACTAGGAACCCTGAATTGTTGTCTTGGAAGCCTGTTGCCTTATTAGACTAAATTTAAATTATTTTCAGTCGGCCAACACAACTGTACCCAATTGTAATGTGTGCTATTGCTTAAACCTGAAAAAAAAAATGCAGGAGATTCATAAATTCACGTGGATGACTAGTTTCGATCGTCAAGTGATCATCATCAGATCCCTTCACTCAGGCTTTTAAATCTATTACTACGAGACTACGATTATGTGGGTGAAAATATTTACAATACTCGTATATACTGTACAATAACTTAGTTACAGCTGTAACAGATTATCGGTCACGTAAAACTACACGTGAACTAAGTTTTTGTATATTATGTAAATATCTTCAAGGACATATTCGTAGACATATTTAAAAGCCTCACTGAATGGGATCTGATGATGATTGCTTGACGATTGAAACTCGTAATCCAAGTGAATTTATTAATCTCGTGTATTTTTTCAAGTTTAGGGAATAAAACCCATTGCAATTGGGTGTGATCATCATCATGTTGACCGACTGAAAAGCATTTACATTTTCTTTTACTAAGGAAACATTAAAATCAAATGTTCTTGAAAGAGAATCAAAATGAATATTGTCCGTTGAGCCATTATAATTAACACATAAAGTGATAAAAATGTCCTCCATAACTCAACAAATTACTAGCGTTTCGCCCCAGTTTCCCAATTGGGCTCTTCAGTTGGTAAAGGCACACCTACCAAGACGCGTAGCAGGCACACACTGAGAAGGCCATGCAAGACGCCTTGCTACATATGCAGCCACGTCACGAGCATGCCAGTGTACCACGGGAGTCAAAACTCCACTCCAAAACCATAAACCTTGCTTTGGCATTGACTAAAATCAAATGTTCTTGAAAGAGTCTTGCATGGCCTTCTCAGTGTGTGCCTGCTACGCGTCTTGGTAGGGTGTGCCTTTACCAAATGAAGAGCCCAATTGGCACACTGGGGCGAAACGCTAGCAATTAGTTGAGTTATGCAGGACATTTTTATCACTTTATGTGTTAATTATAATGGCTCAACAGACAATATTCATTTTGATTCCCTTTCAAGAACATTTGATTTTAGTCAATGCCAAAGCAAGGTTTATTGTTTTGGAGTGGAGTTTTGACTCCCGTGGTACACTGGCATGCTCGTGACGTGGCTGCATATGTAGCAAAGCGTCTTGCATGGCCTTCTCAGTGTGTGCCTGCTACGCGTCTTGGTAAGTGTGCCTTTACCAAGTGAAGAGCTCAATTGGCACACTGGGGCGAAACGCTAGCAATTTGTTGAGTAATGGAGGACATTTTATCACTTTATGTGTTAAGTTTAAGGAAACACTGGAAAATGGCTTCCAACACGATAATTTTCATGTCTTACTAAACAAACATTTTGGGATTTATTGTCCGTCAAACCACTGAATAAGTAAGTGAGCAAGTAAGGGGTGTCTGTACCCTGTCTATCTCACGCTTATATTATCCCTAACCGGAGTTCTTCATGAAAGACCCAGACTGTGGTTACTTGTACAAATCGAGTATTTGGGGCCTCTTATTTTATTTCTGTTCTTCGCTGATAATGAGTATCGTTTGTTTTAACTCACAGTGTTCTTATGTGTCTCTAGGTGATGTGGCAGGACAAATATGGCGGCTCCGGAGAGCACTATTGGGAGTACAACCACGTGGATAAAGGCAAGGGCGGCCATGGCAAAGGATCAGAGGGCCATGATCACATTCTAGCCACGGATTACGGCAAAGGAGCTGTAGGTGGCCATGACATAATATTGGGTGATACTGGAGGCCATGGTGTAGGCCTACTTGGAGACAGTGGATATACAGGGCACGAACACCTGACAAGCGGTGGAGGGGCAAACTTCGGAGTGGTTGGAGGAGGCCATGAACTTCTGGGAGATAGTGGAGGGTATGGAAGAGGCCAGGAACTTCTAGCAACTACTGGCGGATATGGAGGAGGTCATGAACTTCTTGGAGGTAGTGGTGGATATGGAGGGGCCCATGAACTTCTCGGAGTTGGCGGTGGATATGGAGGAGGCCATGAGCTTCTAGCAGCATCTGGTGGATATGGAGGGCACGTTTCCTACCCTGGCGTGCATGCTGGTTCTCCGAAACCGTATGGAGGCGGAGGTTTGCACCGTGTGGCTAAGGATCTGAGGTCCGAAAGCTTTGTGAAGACGGAGCCACCAGAAGAAGATGGCGAGCAGAGTGGAAGTAGCGGAGAGAACACGGTGGAGCCTGACGCTAACATCGTGTGGGGACTGATCGACAGCTACACCAAAGGTGACCCGGCGATGGCAGGGGGACAGGCCCCGGATATGAAGCTGGTGCACGGCGAACCCCAGCACAGCGTGTCTGCTACAGTTCCCGTCAAACTTTAATTTATGACTCGTTAACAACAAGAGCGCAGTCATCCCATACAGCACTTGTTAAATCTATGCACTCGACCCCATCATCATCTTCTCAATCATCATAATTAATCATCACCTCCATCACCATCATTATCATCATCTTCTCCATCACCATCGTCATGCAATCATCATCAGATCCTGCTCCCTTAGGCTTAGGTTTAGATAATGCACAATGTTTACGTATTACACTTATGTACAAATATATAGGCTATACAATCTTTCGATTATAAGATTTTGAAAAACTTGTGTGACGTGTCAATTATATTTACAGATATTATTGCTCCGTTGGTCTGAAATACTTCTATAGTTGTTGCGTTATCATGAATGTTGTTTAAGTATGTTAACCTGTGATCTATTGACTTATTCTAGCGACGAATTTCAAGTATGATGTTATCTACACTATTTTGGTTTGTATGTTTCTATTTCAAATGCTCCTATTTAAACTGGAGGCTTATTATAATGTGATTAATTTGTCAATATAGGGAATGCACAAATAATACAATACACTTAGTCAGTAACACAGATTAAAGCTTGTCTAGTCCTCCTAAACTACGGCTCAGGAAGTGTCTAGAGGCTGTAACCATACTAAGGATTGGTAACCTGTTACGCAAAGGCTGTTAGGGTTCAACATATTAGGGAATAAGATTGGAAAGTATTGGAAAACGGTCAATTCCCCAGGAGAAGTATATAATGTATCTTAATATTTTTATATATAAAATAAATAGCAAATAGATTAAAATAAAATAATTTTTGATCAGATCCATCGAAATATAAAATGGATACATTAACGTAGTTGAGAGCTTTTATATTTACTTCATCAAGTATTTTATCAGGACGTTCCAAAATGTATTTTATTCCAAAAAATTACTAAAATTATGATCAAGAGGTGTTGTTATGATTCTGTGTAATTGCGTCTGAGTAACGTACAGTTCGATAGTGCTTAAGCACAAGTGTATGGTGCAACATAAGAAGGCATCTTCATTTCAGTCATTTCTAATATGGATGGTCTTTCATTAACAAAGACTGTGTCTAAAGAGGGTTGTTGTAAATGCCCTCTCCTCAGCTTCTGGGTGTCAGAAACTTGAGGATGAGAACATTATTATTATTATTATTATTATTATTATTATTATTATTATTATTATTATTATTTACAATATTTTCAAAGTATTCACAAGTGAAAATGTTTTTTTGATTTACATCAGTACCGTATTGAAAATAATAAACTATTTCTTAACAGTACATAATTATCTTGTTCTGTATATTAGATGGCCATCAATAAGGAACCTTTTTAAAAATGCATGTTGATCATATCATTGCTATTTGGCCAACCGGTTTCGAGCATTTCAGTATCATGTCTTTGCTAAAGAATATTACCCGTTGAACAAACAGTTCTGCAAAGAACTAATATAGACTATTTTCACGTATTATTTTAATGAATTCTGTCTCAAAACTCTCCCTTCATTTAAATAGATGTTCCATGTAGTGAGCTAAATAGATTTTAGTTTGGTTGGTTGGTTCCTCAGTTTAGGGACTGCGACAACGCGGCCATGTAGCCCCGTGTACTTTGGGTGTGTGTAGAATCTGTCTGATAAGCGATGTTAATTGTGATGACTGTATTAGTGTGTGTTATCTGTTTTCAATTCAAGTGAGGACTGCAGACATTGAATTTTTCAAGTAGTTCCTACTTTTTCCGCCAAACGCCACCGTCAACGACTACTAGTTCAGAACTTGATTACCAGATGTCCCCGCAGTCGGCTCCTGGTGACGAACGTCGGAACCCAAGAGCGTTTGTCGAATGTTTAACCTATATATAATTTAGCTTCACACAGGTATTATTATTGGAAGGTTCTTTAACATGCCATAAATCTATGACATGGGACCACCAGCTTTACTTCCCCTCCGAAGGAAGGCATACTGAGGGTTTTTTAACGCTCTTAAAAATCCGACGACTTCGGCTGGGTTTGAACCCACGATCTTGGGCATAGAAGCTCAGCATGCTACCAACTACGCCACCGAAGCCACTAGATTTTATTTTATGGCCTACATTGTAATAAAATACAGTACAGGTGCACAATTTCAAACGCGTAGCTAAGCTTTCTAATAGTTTAGCTATTTTAGACAATAGACTTAAAAGGATTTTGAGAGAGCATAAAGGCTTTGTGCCGTCTTAAACCAACGTTGCCACCTTTGCACAAAACACCTCCCATCAACATGCCTCCAGTACTGGTAAATGTGTGTCCGAAGTTACAAGATGAGATGTTATCTAAATATATGAATGCAGGGTATTTAGTTCATTGTTCTTGCTAAGTTTATCAACTTTCACAGTGACCAATCAATAATACATTAAATATAAATAATACATTTTGGAAATACGATGAAGTCGTGACCCATGCAACGCTAAATTCTTACACAAGTATTTTTAGCCTACTTTCGATTTTTGCAAAAAATGAAAGTAGACTTATGAGATCAACACAGGGCGAAAAAAGTGTGTCTGTCTGTGTGTGTGTATGTGTGTGTGTGAGTCTCTGTGTGTGTGTGTGTGTGTGTGTGTGTGTGTGTATGTGTGTGTGTGAGTCTGTGTGTGTGTGTGTCTGTGTGTGTGTGTGTGAGTGTGTGTACTCTGAATGTCTGTTCCCCCCTATCAATTCGAACACGGTGAATGCGAATTGAACGAAATTTGGTACAAAGGTAGCACTAGCAAAGGACACCTCAGTGTCATGTTTTATATTGCCGCCATCTTGACGGAAACGTAATGGCGGCCACACAAATGTTCAAAGCTTAAATCAAATTACGACTAACCTAATCATCCGATCTCTACCTAATTTTGCAACAACTTACCTTTATGGGGGAAGCATCCTTTGACCAAACCAATAGGTCATCAGCATAATAGTTTGCGGATGGCGGCCATCTTTGTGTGAAAATAGATTCGCCCTATTAATTCGAACATGGTGCAACCGAATGGAACGAAATTTGGTACAGAGGTAGTACTAACAAAAGGCACCTCAGTGTCATGTCTTATATCGCCGCCATCTTGACGGAAACGTAATGGCGACCACACAAATGTTCAAAGCTTAAATCAAATTACGATTAACCTAATCATCCGATCTCTACCAAATTTTGCAACAACATACCCTTATAGAGGAAGCATCCTTTGACCAAATGAATAGGTCATTAGCCTAATAGCTTGCGGATGGCGGCCATCTTTGTGTGAAAATCAATTCCCCCTATTAATTCAAACACGGTGAAACCGAATGGAACGAAATTTGGTACAGAGGTAGCACTAGCAAAGGGCATCTCAGTGTCATGTTTTATATCGCCGCCATATTGACAGAAACGTAATGGCGGCCACACAAATGTTCAAAGCTTAAGTTAAATTACGACTAACATAACCATCCGATCTCTACCAAACTTTGCAACAACATACCTTTATGGAGGGAGCATCCTTTGACCAATCTAATAGGTTATTAGCCTAATAGTTTGCGGATGGCGGCCATCTTTGCGTGAAAATCGATTCCCCCTATTAATTCGAACACGGTGCAACCGAATGGAACGAAATTTGGTACAGAGGTAGTACTAACAAAAGGCACCTCAGTGTCATGTTTTATATCGCCGCCATCTTGACGGAAACGTAATGGCGGCCACACAAATGTTCAAAGCTTAAATCAAATTACGACTAACGTAATCATCCGATCTCTACCAAATTTTGCAACAACATACCTTTATGGGGGGAGCATCCTTTGACCAAACTAATAGGTCATCAGCGTAATAGTTTGCGGATGGCGGCCATCTTTGTGTGAAAATCGATTCCCCCTATTAATTCGAACACGGTGCAACCGAATGGAACGAAATTTGGTACAGAGGTAGTACTAACAAAAGGCACCTCAGTGTCATGTTTTATATCGCCGCCATCTTGACGGAAACGTAATGGCGGCCACACAAATGTTCAAAGCTTAAGTTAAATTACGACTAACATAACCATCCGATCTCTACCAAACTTTGCAACAACATACCTTTATGGAGGGAGAATCCTTTGACCAATCTAATAGGTTATTAGCCTAATAGTTTACGGATGGCGGCCATCTTTATGTCAAAATTGATTCCCCCTATTAATTCGAACACGGTGGAACGGAATGAACGAAATTTGGTACAGAGGTAGCACTAGCAAAGGGCACCTCAGTGTCATGTTTTATATCGCCGCCATCTTGACTGAAACGTAATGGCGGCCACACAAATGTTCAAAGCTTAAGTTAAATTACGACTAACATAATAATCTAGTCTCTACCAAATTTTGCAACACCATATCTTTATGTGGGAAGCATATTCTGACCAAACTGCAAGAACATCAGCCCAATAGTTTGCAGATGGTGGCCAAGTATGTGTGCAAATCGATTCCCCCTATCAATTCAAACACGGTGAAACCGAATTGAACGAAATTTTTTACAGAGGTAGCACTAGCAAAGGGCACCTCATATTCATGTTCAATATCCCTATAGCACGTTGTATTTCAACAAGCTACTACAACCAACATTCAATCATACTCCTTGAAAAGGACAACGAGTTATAACAATACCCATGCATTTAGGAGAAAGTAGGCTATATGTTCTTTACTGAACATCTGGTTTTAAAATCGATTTTACCCTCCAGGTTGGTGTTTTCCACGGACTCAGCGAGGAAACACACCACTACCGCCTCTATGGATAGTGTCCTGGAGCTGGGAACATCTGGTCGGAGTGGATACAACTGAGGAGGTGTGATCAGCGCCTCGCCAAGGCGGCCTCACCTGCAAAGCGAACAGGGGCCTCATGAGGGATGGGAAGGGAGGGGAAAATTGGGAGGGATTGACAAAGAAGTGGGAAGGAGGCGGCCGTGGCCTTACAGTATGTACCATCCCGGCTATTTGCCCGAAGTCGAAGTGGGAAACCACGGAAAACAACTTCGAGGATGGCTGAGGTGGGAATCGAACCCCGTCTACTCATGTGGACCACCCGAGGCTGAGTAGACCCCGTTCCAGTCCTCGTACCACTTTTCAAATTTCGTAGCAGAGCCGGGAATCGAACCCAGGTCCTCCGGGGTGGCAGCTAACCGTGCTGACCGCTACGCTACGGAGGTGACCTCTTACACAAGTATAGCCTACTAGTTCTAATTTATTTTCGATGCAATATCGTTAAAATATACATTAAGTATCAAGCGTTCATCTTTAGAAGTTAGCAGCATTTATGTTTGAGGACAACTAGTGGTGGTCCTGGACTGCGCAAGAAACGGCGCCATCCTAATCCATTCGCCCATTGCCTTGCACGGCCATGTTCACTGTAACCATGCTGCTCCTGTGAGAGAATTGGCATGGTAGACGTGGGATCTCCTGGAGCAACCACCCTATTCTGCGGACGTCAATCCTGTGGCTTCGATCATTCTCCAAAACTAAAGGAACTAGGGGCCCATGAACTTCTCGGAGTTGGCGGTGGATATGGAGGAGGCCATGAGCTTCTAGCAGCATCTGGTGGATATGGAGGGCACGTTTCCTACCCTGGCGTGCATGCTGGTTCTCCAAAACCATATGCAGGCTACTGAAGGAAGCGTATCTCAAGCGGTAGGGACATCAGTACTGCTACTGGTATCCTGCACCTTGCACACATCTGATAACTGGTGCAACATGTTGCAAAGGACTTAAGATGTATGGTCGTTCTACTATTAATATTGTTTAGTATACATCGCTCATTTTCTGCAACAGTGACACTACTCAAAATATGGTATTTGTGGGAAACTGCATTCAAAAATGTAAAGGAATGTACCAAACTTTGGTTTGTTTAAATAATGTAACAGTTTGGATGCCGTATCAAAATGGGAATTAATTTCTGTTGGGTGTTACGAATAAGTTTCAGAGTTCTTACTGTCATTGCAATACAGTACAATGGCACCACGAATCATGTAGACTCAGGAGGTCAAGAAATTCTACGCCAATTTAAGTCATCGATAAACTATATTTTTCAGCACTTCATTAAGGTAAAAACATTTCTTTTTAATTGTGCCATGGTTGCAGCAAATGAGCGATACTTTTCCGTCACTACTTTCTAATCAGCCCTCGTATATGTGGTAAACCACGTAACATCACTTTTAGGATGATTTATGTTTGAATCGAACCCACTACTTCCTGTTTATCTTCATCAGGTTGAGTTAGCCACATCCCAGCCATTGCTTTAATCGCACTGCAGTATTACCCTGAGATTTTTAGAAAGCCTATTTGCGTCTCTAAAAGTTGAAAGCAGTTGAAAGGGACGTTGAGACCTTTTAGAAAGCTGGTCCTTGAGTAAAGTTGCAAACATTCCTGAGGTAGCTCTGACTGAAGTAGGCCGGATTTAGATACAGAGGAATTTCTGCAACGTTTCATCAGAAGTTACTGCAGCAGAGAATTAAGCTATTAAGGTCACTTTCATCGACGCGGCCCATAACGCGAAGTCTTGGCTAGAACAAATTCGCGTCCTGTGTTAATAGCCAACTATGCAGTACATAGGCCCACACGGTAGACAACGGAACAGCGCACTCTATTTTGGATGTTACCTGATGTTGTTTGGTCTCTCAACGAGCGAGCACTCTTGGTAACTACACAGCGTTATAATTATATGAAAGTTATTGTTCTTTGAAGTGGAGGAACAGCGTGGTCATCTGCCCCAACTACACAGTGTTATTTCCTTTTTGTTTAGTTCTCGAGCCCAGAATAAAAAACTTGAAGGAATAAGTAGAGTAACCTCATAATGTAGGCTACGGTATGACTACCCTTTATCATTCCCGCTTCGACAGGATCGGAAATGCCAAATGTATGAGGTGGGTGGTTTGCATGGCCGGATGCCTTTCCTAATGTAACCTCCTGTGAGGACCTAATGATAGATGAGATTACTGAAGATGAATGTAGTTGGACCGGCCGCGCTACCTCGTATATTTTAAGGTAGGCTCCGTACCCGGTGCTGAAACCGGGCAGATGCTATACATCCAGATATGAAGAAACAATGGATTGCAGGACAAAAGAATATCTGTGTTCAGGTGATAGTGAGTAGTGCCCGGTGCTGAAAGTTGGAAAGTACGGGAAACCCATTCAAAGTCAGTTGACGGTTTGTCCTACCACTAGCCCACTGAAGCAGCTACAATCTGATTGTGAGGGCAGTGGATTTATTAGCGTTGTCCAGCTACAAAACCTATCAAGTCCTCTTACTCTTTGTCTGTCTCGGTCCGGAAGATGGTCGGATCCTCAAAAAGCACTATTGAGGTAACAATAAAATATAAGGTCTTTGGTTGTTGCTTACTACCTCAACGCAATTCTAGCAATCACAAAACGAGAAACAACAAACTAATTTGCAGTGAATTAAGTATAGTAAGCTTGAAGACATTTCACCTTCAAAAATCTCACATGCATTAACCAGGAATCAAGCCTGGTCCTCCTTAGTGACAGGCAAGCAGCTTGCCCACTGCGCCATAACGCCTCCTTATATGCGCAAAGCTTATGTCAGTAAATTGAGTGCAAATTTAAGATTCCGTTCAGGGCAAAATTCTGGCACCGCAATGTCTTTAAAACCTCAGTAATCAAAATCATTATTATTATTATTATTATTATTATTATTATTATTATTATTATTATCATCATCATCATCATTATTATTTGTGTACATCCCCCTTCAAGGAGAGCGTTAAAACACAAAAATCTAGTTTTTGGTGGTGGCTCTTTTCTTCTTTATATCTTCCCAAAAACCTTTCATCCGTCCACTGTGTGCCTTCTTCTCTTTATCTGTCCATGTACGTCTATTTCTTTTGGGTTGTGATCTACATTCAAATTTCTGGTTTCTGATTTTTTCTCTACAAATGCTGCTGTCGTGAATGTCTTCTATGGTGATATGTAATTGTTGTAAGTCTTCCGTAATTTCTTTGTGCCAAGAAGTACCCAATTTCGACGGAGACATTATGTTGAATAAGTTGTTCTTTTAGTCAGACTGGTGTCGTTCATTCTGGAGATATGTGTAAAGAACTTCACTCTGAGTTTTCTGATGAGTGTCGTGATAGGTTCAGTATTTCTGTATAATTCTTCTGTTGGTCTTTTTGCCAGAAATTAGTTCTGAAAACGGTGCCGTAAATGTTTCTCAGAATTTTCCTTCCTTGTTTTTCATTGTCTTCAATTTTGGCCATTCCCTTGGTCCTTGTGGTTTCTGATGCGTATAAGGCTTCTGGAAAGACTACCGTTTTATAATGTCATAATTTCTCAGCCGTGGAGTTGCATTTTTAGCCTATTTTCAATTTTGTAAAAATAGGCTTATGAGATCACATTTTGTGTGCGTGTGTGTGTCTAATAAATTCTAAACAGCTGGAGCGATTTCAATAAAACTCGGTAAGTTCATAGCACTATTCTTGTTGTTGTTGTTTGAGTCTTCAGTCTTTTGACTGGTTTGATGCAGCACTCCATGCCTTCCTGTCCTGTGCTAATCGTTTCATCTCTACATACCTACCACATCCTACATCCGAGAAAATCTGTTTAACATATTCTAACCTTGGTCTACCCCTACAATTCTTGTCCTCAACCCTTCCTTCCATCACGAAGCTTGCTATTCCTGGGTGTCTTAGTATGTGTCCTACTAACCTATCTCTTCTCTTCATTAGTAGTCGCCAGAAATATCTCTCCTTTCCCACTCGTCTTAATACCTCTTCGTTTGTAACCCTATCTACCCATCTGATCTTCATTATTCTCCTGTAACACCACATTTCAAATGCTTCAATTCTCCTCTTTTCTGATGCACCAATAGTCCAAGTTTCATTTCCATAGAGCGCCACGCTCCAGACAAAGGCTTTCAAAAATGACTTCCTAATACCTAAATCTATGTTCGATGTCAACAGATTCCTTTTCTGTAGAAATGCTTTCCTTGCCTGAGCCAACCTACTTTTTATATCCTCATTGCTTCGTCCATCACTGGTTATTTTACTTCTTAAGTGACAGAAGTCTCCTACTTCCTTCAGCTTTTCACCTGCCAATTTGATCTCCATAGAGGTTTCAGATTTATTTCGGCTGCATTCCAGTATTTTTGTTTTACATTTATTAATTTTCATCATGTATTCTTTTAAAACGGAGTCCATACCATTCAAAAACTCATTCAAATCCACAGGCGTGTCGGCCAAGATAACGATGTCATCAGCAAATCTCAGAGTTGAAATTATTTCTCCTTGAATCTTCACTCCCACTTTAAATGTTTCTACAATTTCCTTCATTGCTTGTTCAATGTAAAGATTGAAAAGTATGGGTGATAAGTTGCAGCCTTGCCTTACACCTTTCTGAATACCAGCTTCTCGCTCCTGTCCTTCAGCTCGAATGACTGCTGTCTGGTTTATATATAGATTGTATATCACCCTCCTATCCCTGTACTTTATTCCAATCGTTTTCAAAATGTCAAACAATTTAGTCCAATCAACGTTATCAAAAGCCTTTTATAAGTCTACAAATACCATAAACGTTCTCTTATCTTTCCTTATTCTACCTTCCAAAATCAGCCTAAGACTTAGTACAGCTTCCCTTGTTCTTACACTTCTCCTGAAACCAAGCTGATCTTCACCCAACTCCGTTTCTATCTGGCTTTCCATTCTCTTGTAAATTATTCTAGACAGGATCTTTGAAGCATGAGTAATCAAGCTGATTGTACGGTAATCTTCACATCTGTCAGCTCCCAATTTCTTTGGCATAGGGATAATAACATTCTTCTTGAAATCAGGTGGTACCTCTCCTGTCTCATAAATCCTACACACCAAGTGAAATAACCTGATCACCTATGCAGCGTAGCAACTCAATCGGTACCGGTATATCATCTATGCCTGGTGCTTTGTTCCTGCTTAAGTCCTCCAATGCTCTGTAAAATTCTGATCTCAATATTAAATCTCCTTTTGCATTCTCATCAATTTCCTCCTCCCTTTCCATTACATAATTCTCAATCTCCCTTATACAAACACTCTATGTAAGCTTTCCATCTCTCAACCTTTTCTTCCCTATCTGTTAGGGGCTTTCCATTTGTGTCCTTAATATTACAGCACTTAGTCTTCTTTTCCCCAAAAGTATTCTTAATCCTTCGATAAGCTGTGTCTACTTTTCCTAATTTCAGACAATTTTCTATACCTGCACATTTCTCTTTAAACCATTCTTCTTTCGCTTCCTTGCACTTCTTGTTAACCTCACTTCTCAGACGTCTGTATTCTGCTTTCCCCTTTTCATCTCTTACATTCTTGTGTTTCCTTCTTTCATCCATCAATTCTAGTATATCTTGAGTGACCCACGGTTTTTTACCTATTCTTTCTTTCCTACCAATATTTTCTTCTGCGGATTTTATTATTTCATTCTTCAAAAGTGCCCATTCGTCTGCAATTGAAGTTTGTTTAGGGTTTTTCATTAGTCCTTCCTTTATACTCTTCTTGAATCTTACGTTTACATCCTTCACTTTCAGTCTGTCTGTCGCCCACCTTTTTGGCTTTTGACTTTTCTTCAGTTTCTTCAACTTTAATCTGCATTTCATAACAACCAGATTGTGGTCAGAGTTTATGTCAGCACCAGGATATGTTTTACAATCCAAAATCTGGTTTCGAAACCTCTAACTAACCTAACCCCGTGGCACTACAGCTCTTGAAGGGCCTAGGCCTACCAAGCGACCGCTGCCCAGCCAATTGGCCTGCAGATTTCGGGGTGACGCGTGGTCAGCGCGTCGGGTCCCCTCGGCCGTTAATCTTGGTTTTCGTGACCGGGGCACTGTCTCACTGTCAAACAGCTACTCAATTGTCCTCACGAGGCTGAGTGCACCCCGTTCCAATCCTCACGTCAGTTTTAAAATCCCTGACGCAGCCGGACATTGAACCCGGGGCCTCCGGGTGAGAGGCAGGCGCGCTATCCCAAAACCACGGGGCCGGCGTTTCGAAACCTCTGCTTGACCATAATGAAGTCGATTTGGTAACGCCCTGTATCTCCCGGTCTCATCCATGTGTATATTCTTCTATTGTGGTTATTGAATAAGGTGTTAGCTATGACCAATTCATGCTCGGTGCAGAATTCCATCAGCCTACTTCCTCGATCAGTCCTTTCACCTAATCCGAAATCTCCTACTATCTTCCCTTCTCTCCCTTTTCCTACCACAGCATTCCAATCTCCCATTACCATAACATTTTCATCACCCTTGATATACCTCAGAATTTCATCTCTTTCTTCGTAGACCGTTTCAACATCTTCATCATCAGCTTGACTGGTAGGCATATAGACTTGTACCACTGTGGTGCACGTAGGTTTAGTATTGATTTTTGCTACAATAACCCGTTCACTATATTGCTCATAATATTCCACCCGATGTCCAAGTTTCCTACTCAATATGAGACCAACCCCTGCTTGGCCATTGTTTGATTTAGTGCTAATGACCCTATAGTCACCTGACCAAAAGTCCTGTTCTTCCTGCCAGAGCATTTCACTAATCCCAACCAAATCCAACCTCAACCTATCCATTTCCCTTTCTAAGATTTCTAACCTTCCACTTCCTAGCAGACTTCTAACATTCCTCGCTCCGATCCGTAGAATGTCAGATTTCCTCTTTGTCGCTTCTGTGATGTTAACCCCCTCTTGGAGATCCGAACGGGGGACTAGTTTACCACCGGATTGAAATTTTACAAGGGAGGAGGCCATCATCACATATAATTATGCATAGAGAGGTGCATACCCTCGGGAATAGCATTACGGCTGTAGTTTCCCGTTGCTTTCAGCCGTGCAGCAGAACGCAGTGTAGCCATTAGTTGGCTCAGCTAATACTTACATGTTGTATTAGGATAATATGTTATTGACACAGCTGCAAGCTTAAGGTCATTACCACCGTCTGAGAGCGTAAACCAAGCTTAATTCGTGGTAAAAGTAAACTGTCTAACATATAATAATTTATTGTGACTTCATTTATTGACTATTGGCGGAATAAAGGAGAATTGAAGCGTTTTAAATGTGGTCTTACAGGAGAATGATGAAGATTAGATGGGTAGATAGGGTTACAAATGAAGAGGTATTAAGACGATTGGGAGAGGAGAGGTGTTTGTGGTGACTGCTAATGAAGAGAAGAGATTGGTTAATAGGACACATACTAAGACACCCAGGAATAGCAAACTTAGTTGTGGAAGGGTCGAGGACAAGAACTCTGGGG
This sequence comes from Meconema thalassinum, assembly GCA_946902985.2. Taxonomy (NCBI): domain Eukaryota; kingdom Metazoa; phylum Arthropoda; class Insecta; order Orthoptera; family Tettigoniidae; genus Meconema; species Meconema thalassinum. Next base: position 1,203,541,679 of record OX336388.2, read on the forward strand.
GTAGACCAAGGTTAGAATATGTTAAACAGATTGCCTCAAATGTAGGGTGTGGTATTTATGTACAGATGAAACGATTAGTTCAGGACAAGGAGACACGGACTGCTGCATCAAACCAGTCAAAAAAAAAGACTGAAGACTCAAACAACAACGGTGGATTAATAAATGTATTCATACCATTAGGTATTTGATTATATTATTTAGTCCACCCTGCCCCCCTCCCCCCTCCCTCCCTCCCCTTCACCAGCATGTGGAGAACACACAGTAATTTACTGCCACTCTGAAGTGGGAAGTTGCAGCTTACGAGCAATGAGTGGGGAATATTACCTCCTGGTTCGCCAACCTATCAAAATATCGCTACTACACCCGTTAGTTAGTTATTGTTGTTTCAAGGGGCGGAAAAACACACGTGTTGAACTGCAAGGCTATCTCTGGAACAGGAAGACGTGTGGGTTCAAACCCCGTCCTTGAAATGGTTCGAGACAACTGAAAAGAGGCGGATGCGATACCTATCTCGGCCATTCTAGAAGTGGTTTTCCTTGGTTTCCCCATTTCCTCTCCAGGCAAATGATGGGATGGTTATTAGCTCAAGGTCACGGCCACCTCCTTCCCTATCCTATCCTCAATTACATCTACACACATTACTATGAATGCCACAATAACAGAGGTTAGCAGATAGATTTCTAAAATATATGTTTACACAGAAACACATGGGGCTTATGACCATGAAGTCCACAAGAACAAAGACTTATGGTTTCTATTCAGAGTCACAACAACGTTTAGTAACCATCCTTAGTGTGAGGATTTAAGGGCAAATCTGGACTGATTCTTCTGGGATTTTTTCTAGTTTTGAGACCATAATAATGTTATGTCCCTGTGTTCAGGGCCGGATTTACCGTAAGGCAAAATAGGCACGTGCCTAGGGGCGCCGCAGTCCAAGGGGCGCCGCAAGGCGACCCTTCGGTTAGGCAACCGGCAATGGTCTGTACTGGAGGCGCCCTCTTTGCTACGGCTTTAAATGTGCTAAGTTAGGATTATAGCAGTATATATGCTAAAATAAATTTTGAGAAATGAGCAGAGACATTTAGAAATAATATCGAGTCTTTGTCGCATGCCCTTCCACTTCGCTCTTCGTTATGCCGCTCGACGCCCTTTCGTCCCGAGAAGTGTGAGAGGGACGGGGAGGCGGGCGAGCGGAGTTGTTTTGCGCGCGCTGTTGTTGCGGTAGCTGGGTTTGCTTCCATTGTAGTAGCATCGAAGTACCCCGCGCCCCACCCCCCTTGTGCGAGTTCGAGCTTGCGTTGTGTTGTTTAGTTGTGTTGTGATCTGCAAGTAAATGTTTTAAACTATGGGCAGCAAAAAGTTGTCTGGTTACCAAAGCCGTGTCCGCAAAGCCGAGGTTACACTATCAAAATGTCGGAAAATAAATGAGTTGTTTAGTGCGCGTGTGAATCCTACAGCTCCAACGACAAATTCGGATAACAATAACAATTCTTGCTCTGCGGTTCACGACATTGACTGCAATGGAGTTCAGCGACTTGAGGTAAGCTACCGTACACGAATTACTTTACGCAAAGTAGGACTTTCCCAATAGGCGATTGCTTGATACACTGTTGCACAAAGTGACGTACGTAAAAACTCAGACTGGCCTCGAAACCGTACCGTGCCTGCAGAGTATATTTAAAGTTGTTATTTTAAAAATGTACTATGTTTGAAGTGCTCTAATTAATACGGGATTTTCCTTTTCAGCTCCAACAAGCCAAAATTGATGAAAAAGAGAATGACAATTCTAGGCCTACATGTAATTCGAATGACACCTTAGGGGGAGAAAGCAACAAAAAATTAAATATGCCTCAGCGGACAAACAAAACGTTACGGCCAATGGTGAACCATAGAAAGGTTTCTAGGTTTTATGGCGAGCATCGGGCACAAGTCAGAACAGCTTTTTGATGCAGCAAAGGCTAAGTTGGAAGATCTGGATTTGAAAGTGGAGGATATTCGAGGCCAATCTTACGGTAACGCAAGTAATATGTCCGGCGAATATTCCGGGTTGCAAGCTCGAATAGCGGCCTTGAATCCCTTAGCTCTCTATGCACCATGCTCAGCCCATTCACTAAATTTGGTTGGAACTCATGCCGCTGAATCTTGTTCAGAATCTGTAAGGTATTTTTTAACAGCTCAAGAACTGCACAATTTTTTTACTGCTTCGACCTACCGATGGAAATTTTAAAGAACTTTATTGCGCGCGTACTAAAAAGCCCGTCAGTGACTCGGTGGCCGGCACGATCTGACGCCTGTCAAGCTCTGAGGGATGGCTGGTGTGGCGTCGTGGCAGCTCTTGAGAGTATTCACGAAGACAGAAATCAAAAGGCAAACACTCGAAGTGAAGCCAAAGGCATCTTAAGCAATATCCTACAATTATAAACTGCTTTCCTAGTTGTTTTTTGGAGTACCATTCTAAAAAGCTTTAATACTGTCCAGCCAGAAGCTCCAAAAAGTTAGCACTAATTTGAGCACTGTGGTAGAATGTTACGCTTCGTTAGTGGAATTTGTGCAAAGTTTAAGAGATAATTTCGATGTCTATGAGAAAGGAGCCGAAGAATTAAGCGGTATTGCTCAATATTCCTACGACTTAAAGAGAAGACCGGAAGGAAAGACTACGAATGATGAGACAAAGCAAGGAGAATATGTACCGTCAGAGGGCTCAGAAAATTTTCGCGTCAATGTATTTTATGTAATTCTGGATGTACTAAGTGCTGAGCTTAAGAGGCGAAGTGACGCTTACAAAGTCCTCCATAAGAGAGTTTATTTTCTAGAAAACCTGTTAGACCTAGATGGACCAATGGTTTAAAAAAATCGCTGACGATCTCTCAGAAAAGTATGTGGATGACTTAGAAAGTGCACTGGCTGACGAGTGCTTGCATTTAAAGGAACATTTAAAAATTGTAGATTTTAAAGGTGAGTCAGCCTCTGAGCTCAGCACTTTCCTTCATGAAAAATATTTACACGATATGCACCCAAACGTAAACATTGCTTTACGGATACTTCTCACCATTCCAGTGACCAATTGTTCTGGAGAAAGATCATTTTCGGTACTGAATCGCGTCAAGAACTATTTGCGGTCAGTCACTAAAGTAGAAAGATTAAACTCTATTGCACTCCTAGCGATTGAAAAAGATATGACGATAAACTTGAACTGCAGTGCCATAATTAATGAATTTGCCGAAAAGAAGGCAAGAAGGAAACTTTTGAAGTAGTTCTCGTTGTGCTCGTGGCAGGCCCCGTTATGTCTTCATTCATGTTTTTAATCTGCACTTTAATTTCTCCAAAAGATATTGCAGGAAGAAAAGCAGTTGGCCTTATTTGTATTTTAGAGGCGCTTTGTTCAATTTAAAATGTCGTTTGTACCACTGCTCTTCATGCGTTTTAAAAATACCGGTAGTGAGTGTTCTACTATTTTTTTAAATATATTTCGTGCTACCGCAGTTCATTCAGTTACAGCAGTAAATTATGTTTTTATTTTTGAAGCTACTCTTCATTTTTGTTGTATGAATTAAGGCTAGACATTATTTTTGGAAAGGGTATTCATAAAGTGTTTTGATTGCATAAAAGTTGAACTGTTTCATGTAGTTTTACTCCAAGCTGTTTTTTTAAAATTGAATTGACTATGTTTTCCCTACGTAAAAATTCAAGCATAAAAACATGAAGTATAACATAAATTTCTCGCCAAATCAATACTTTTTACTTACTTAAAAAGTCTATAGGTACATGTTTCGAAAACACACAATGTTTTCTTCCTCAGCCCACTTATTGGTGTTAAACATCATAAAACATCGATAACCTCACTAAATAACAAAAAACATAGTTCACATTTCTTCTCTTGTTCTTCCTTTGTTAGGCCTGTGTCATTCGACACATTAATGTCACTCACGGAATAAACACTTTTAGTTGAAGTAATGAATATTGACACATTGACACATTTACTCATTGCTAGTTTCAACGTGGGTTGCTGAAATGCACACAAGTGTCGTATAACCTTGCCAAAATCGGAGAAAAAACAACTAACCAGCACCCAGGAAGGTAATTGGGTATGGCGTCATGAAAATAAATCGAGTCAGGAATGTATGTTGGAATTAAACTATTGCTGTGGGGGTTGAGGAGGTGGTTTGCGTTTTTTATTATTATTTAAATAATCTGCTAATAAATCTAACAATTCATTCGTTTCAAAATTAACCTCGTTTAGATTATTGCATTCCTTTGACCTCTGACCCACCGCAATAGTTTAATTCCAACATACATTCCTGACTCGATTTATTTTCATGACGCCATACCCAATTACCTTCCTGGGTGCTGGTTAGTTGTTTTTTCTCCGATTTTGGCAAGGTTATACGACACTTGTGTGCTTTTCAGCAACCCACGTTGAAACTAGCAATGAGTAAATGTGTCAATGTGTCAATATTCATTACTTCAACTAAAAGTGTTTATTCCGTGAGTGACATTAATGTGTCGAATGACACAGGCCTAACAAAGGAAGAACAAGAGAAGAAATGTGAACTGTGTTTTTTGTTATTTAGTGAGGTTATCGATGTTTTATGGTGTTTAACACCAATAAGTGGGCTGAGGAAGAAAACATTGTGTGTTTTCGAAACATGTACCTATAGAATTTTTAAGTAAGTAAAAAGTATTGATTTGGCGAGAAATTTATGTTATACTTCATGTTAACATGGTCAATACGGAACCTGGAATGAGCGCAATTCAAGCATTAACTTATGCTGTCAGCCATAATCTGTTTATTCCTTTTTTCCGAACCTTACTTCATGCGAGTGGCTTCGGTGGCGTAGTCGGTAGCATGCTGAACTGCTATGCCCAAGATAGCGGGTTCAAACCCGGCCGAAGTCGTCGGATTTTTTTAAGAGCGTTAAAAATCCTTCAGTATGACTTCCTTAGGAGGGGAAGTAAAGCCGGCGGTCCCATGTCATAGATTTATGGCATGTTAAAGATCCTTTCACAGACTAAACTTGTGTAAAGCAAAATTTGTTAGGTTAGATTTCGTCAGAACGCTCTATCAAAGTTCCAACGTTCACCACTAGGTATCATTGATATCTGGTGGCGAAAGTTGGAACTACTTGAAATTGAACGGAACTTGTAGCTCGCCCTTTAGGGTGTCCGCTGGAAGCAGCTACAGACTCAGGCGAGCCGAACATGTCCTCGGACACTCCCGGCACTAAAAGCCATACGATAAATAATAAATAATAAATCATAAAAATGGGGGGGGGGGGACTCAAGTGAGGAAGGGCGCTCAATGAGAGAGGTGCCTATAGCGTAACTTTGGGTAAATCCGGCCCTGCCTGTGTTTATAGAGACGGTTAATAGTACTATCCCCACATTTGCCTCAAGTAATTGTCGTCCCTTAACCTCACAGCACCGCTTCGCCCAGGGACTCCGGGAGGGATCATTTCTCTACCATCGATGGACGATGACTGGGAGCTGAACACACTTTGTCAGCAGATACAACTGAGGATGGTGACAGGCTGATCGCCCAGGCAACCGCTAACTTGTGTCTGATTAATAAGGAAGGGTCAGGGAAGGGATTTGGGAAGGAAGTCGGCCGTGGACCTGCTTAAAAGACCTGTCCCGGCATTTGCCTGGTGGTGAAGATGGGAAACCACGAAAACCATTTTCGGGACGTCCGAGGTGAGATTTGAACCCACGCTCTCCTGATGCCAGCGAAGCACGAGCTAGTGCGTTAGCGCTCTCGGACACCGTGGCCGATTTACCTCAGGTTAAGAGGGAAAACCACTTTTCTCACAGGAGGATTATTACCTACAGTAGTCACCGCCAGACCATGACAGTGGTTTTTATTTAGCGTATGGGTTTCAGTGCCTGGAGTGTCCGAGAACATATTCGGCTCGCCAGAGTTTGTAGCTGCTTCTATACGGACACCCATGGGGTGAGCTACAAGTACCATCGCGTGTGGATGAGATGGAATGAAATGAATGTAGATGAATGAGCAAGATCAATTTCTAGTAGTTCCAACTTTGGCTACCGAATGCCACTGACGAACGTCGGAACTTGATCGAGCGTTTCTAATGAAATCTGTCTGTTAGGTAGTCAGCCCGAAGGCTGGTTGGATCCTCAAAAAGCACCGCCGTTACGTTATGTGAGTAGATACCCACAAAAACCCAAGGCAGTGCTATATTGAGGCGTTCTAGGCAAGAAGAGGAGTGAGGTAGTTTGCCATTGCTTTCCTCACTGAGTCAGAACAGTGGTCCTAACCCTATGAGTAGAACCTTTCACAGCATCCACAGGCACTGACTGTGCCCTGAATGTCATTACTAAGCACCACCCATACCTCAGTAGCTTCCATATAATCACAGCCATGAGTGAGACTGAGACATCGGTGAAAAGCCACATTTTACTCTAGCCTGTGCCAACTGACAAATGCAAATGTACTGTATTCATCAAGAGATGGCAAACAGGCCAAACAAATTTGGCTTCACACTACCAATTGTAGTGGTAGGTTGTATTTCATGCCATAAATCTACGACATGGGCCCACCGACTTTACTTCCCCTCCGAAGGAAGGCATCTGAAGAATTTTAACGCTCTTAAAAATCCAACGATTTCGGCCGGGTTTGAACCCGCGATCTTGGGCATAGCAGTTCAGCATGCTACCGACTACGCCACTGAAGCCGTTTGACAGTAATAAATTACTAAGTAAAACAATAGTACATTATGCAACCAGCCTATAATGGCAATAATTAAGACACGAGTATGTTTATAAATCGAGTTTTATAATTTCCATACGAGTGTCTTAATTACCATTATAGGCGAGTTGCATACGACTGTTTATGTTCGACGATAATTATAACTTTATTACATGTTGTAACATAAATATTCATAAATATCTGTTCAGTAACTAGAATGTTGTGATCGGGTGGTACGCTAGGTAGCATATCTCCATGTTCCAAGCTCTCTGGCCGACCGACGCATGCGCTCTGTGTGCTTGCAATGCCATATGCAGGCCATATGTTTACATCTGCCGCCCCTCAGTAATATTGTCACCGGAGTCGTTTCAAGAAAATGCGCTGTGTGGAAATTAGTGTTGGTGATTCTAAGGCACAGTGCTATTTCTTGTCTCATATTCGCCAGTTTATTTACGCGAACATATGGACTGTGCTTATTCCATGTCGGTAATTTATTATAGTTCGATGTTGTGCTTATGTCCGACATGTTGGATTTTGAGCGCATGCGTGAAGGTATCGTTACCTAATTGGTCAATGAACGAGCTCTGATTGGCTGGAGAAACTGTATCATAATGGAAAACAGTGTTATAATGACCATCATTATGATACAGTTTTCTGACACATAATAGTGAGGGTCGAACATAAACTTAATTAAGGTATAGGCCTACCCTTTAGTAAAAAAAAAAACATTTTTACAGCTGTTCAGTTCCACCTGTGCAGATTTCTTTAATTCAAGGCACCAAACTGCGTGTTTTGTTGTTGTTGTTTCATTTGAGGGGCTTGGGCATCGTGGTCATTTAGCTCCGTGTACTTGGATCTGTGTAGAATTCACCTGATAGCCTGTGTCATTGTGGTGACTGAAGTAGAAGTAGTAGTACTAGTAGTGTATTTGTAATTAACGAAAGGTCTGGCAAAAATCACTTCCAGGATGGCTGAGGTAGAAATCGAACCCACCTCTTTTCAGTCCTGCCTCACGAGAATGAGGCTGTGTCCCAAAACTCAAGTTGATAACTATTAACTAACTGCTAGCAACTACTGACTATTACCCCAGGCATTATATGCAAAAAGCACGGCCAACCTAAATAAAATGTAAAGCTGAAATTTGTCATAGATATTCCCTAGTACCCTAGAAACAAATCCTGAAAAGTCCCCATCACTGCGGTGTCCGCGTCATAGTTTTTGGAGGGTTCAAAAGGGCTTAAATAAGCCTAAGTGCCAAAAACAGCATTTTTGCTTCCTGCGTTTAAAATATTGATTCAAATTTAGTTCTCGCGAACTTAAGCAATTAATAAAAATGAACCAGTAGGATAACGGACTTATCAGGCCTAATTATTGCTAGTGATGAAGGAAAAAAACTAATTTAAAATTTTTACCACAATTTTTACTCGAAAATTTGGATAATTTGTAATTAGTAGGTCATTATTTTTTAAACAACTACTGATATTGATTAAAGACCCAGAATGAAAGTTATAAAGCATACTTTTAGCTTTACATTGGCACATTACCCATGTCTATGCAAGGAACGGTTACCGAGTTACAGTCCCAAAGCATAACCGCTGTTGAAAAGGCACCCGATCGCGTTTCCAGGTGACAGCGCTCGGCCTGTCAGAGCAGACCAACAATACTCCAAACAATTAATTCAGGTTCTAAACAGTCTTGGATTTTCAGTAAACTTGGCGGAAGTCCACAGGTACGAAGTTTCAGCGCTTCGTGAAGAACGTCCAATCCCGATTGCTGGAGCGTTCACGTAGTTTTGCTTTGACAACGCTGACTTTAACATAAGGACATTGGACGGGCGAAACACATTTCACTGCATGGGAGGCATCAAGTTCACAGGTCCAGCGCTTGACAGTGAAATATCTCCACTCCCACGTACACAAGAAGTTCCTAATGATGGAGTGATTGCGGCGATGGGAAAGTTCAACCTTTCGTGGTATCGGAAGCCCTCTTCTCCTGGTTCAAAGGACGTCAAGAATAAGGTGTTAACTGTGGAAGCCCCAAACTCTGTGGCTATTGCGTCGATGATGGACTTCTTGTGGTTATCTGGACGTTGGTCAGGTATTAATTTACCCGCCTCGTGGAACGGCTTTATGAAGACGTCACTGTCTGCTCATGCTCAATCAGCTCCCCTGACGACGTCAGTTGATACCCTTCCGTTCATTAACTTGGAACCTAGCAATCCATCAAATATATATTCCGCGTTGAAGTTTGCCGCAAGAGAGTGCGTGGAACTGAAACAAAGCACTTGTTTCGAAACCTTTGACCAGCCCCTATACACGAAAGCTGCGGAGATAGTCGCATCGGACACTTCAGAGGAACTCAAAAACGTGGTTGTTCTAGGCGGATTTCACATTCTAATGTCGTTTCTTGGGGCAATCGGCTACGTGATGAATGGAAGCGGTTTGGAGGAGCTCTGGGCGGAAATATACGCTAAATCGTCAGTGACTCACATGATGTCTGGACACGCATATTCTAGTTAGGCTTGCAATTAGCTCGCTCTTAAAAACGATTACGTTATGCCTTCAATTTTAAATGTATAAATAACTCGAAACTGTGCATGTTCTAGGGCCCTCAGAGCGCATTTTCTGACAAAACAGGCTGTCGGGACAATGTTACTCAACATAAACGACGGGCTGAAGGATGACAAGGACGAAATACAGGCGCTTTTTACCGCATTCCAAGAAGGCACCGCCAACGACTTGCTATCATATCCTTGCCTTCAACGTCTCACAGAGTCGCTTCGTGAGACATTTTCTTCAATGAGCCAGACATGTCGCACAGAAAAGCTGTGGATAGAGTACATCAAACAGCAAGCGTGGAAAATATTGAAGGATTCCGCATCTTCACGCGTGGAAATGAAGGTATTCGTCTCTACAGCTCCAGATGAAAAGGCCATAATATCAGCTGGAGAGAAGTTCGCCAATTGTCTCTACGATAGTGCCAAATTGGAGTGCAAAAGCCTCGACGAACTTCGGGCAGTGAAATACAGCCAAAAAATTGCCAAAACACCGGTCACAGCGTCATTTCAGCTGGCTTCACTTCCGCCGACTTCGGCGGCATGCAAACAACATTCACTGCGGGTATATTTGCAAGTTCAGGAATGGTTAGGATTTTCTTTGGACCCGACTCAATGGGGATGGAAAATCCAACACTTAGATTTAGTACCAGTGACAACTCATCTTCCAGCTGCTCCAGATCATCTCCTCAATTTGGTGTCCTGCAACTGCAAGAGCTCTTTTGGCAGCCAGTGTGAGTTCTGCTGATAGCGACTAAAGACCCGAAGTAAAAGTTGTAAAGTACACTTGTAGCTTTAAAACGATACATTGCCCATACTCCTTAATGTGTGGGCACTGCAGTGGAAAAGCAAGTGGCAACGTCACATTAGATGGCTCAGACGATGAGGAGGACGATTGAGTCCGATGTAAGCTTTGTTTTGCAAGTGTTCTTTGTCTATGCATATTATGAATGTACGTTTAACTGCGAACTGCATTAAACTAGTTTTGTTCTATGCAAACTGTTTCTGCTAGTTTACCTGGATTCAAAGGAATACCATCCTAAAAGTTCTTCAGCAAAGGTACAAAATGGTGTCAGCAAAAGTGAATAGATGGAGCCCACCAGCGTAAATGGGCGTTCGTTTGGAAAGCGACTGCCACACTTCCACTTTTATATTTGTATCTGTATCTCTGCTGCTGTTTGTCGGATGAACATGGGCAATGTATCGTTTTAAAGCTACAAGTGTGCGTTACAACTTTTACTTCACGTCTTTAGTCGCTATCAGCATCTGTTCACACGATAAGTCCCGGCTAATGACAAATTTTCGTGAGAAAAGTTGAGCTAAAAATGTTTGATTACTCATCTGTTTAAATGTATGGCAATAATTACGACCAATAAGATCGTTATATATAACGCAGTCCTTCTCTTATTACTATCAAAGCTCATTAAAACTGATTTTGGATCAATATTTTGAGCGCAGGAAGCAAAAATGCTGTTTTTGGCACTTAGGCCCCATTTAAGCCCTTTTGAACTCTCCAAAAACTATGACGCGGACGCCGCAGAGATGGGAACTTTTCAGGATTTGTTACTAGGGTACTAGGGAACATCTATGCCATATTTCAGCTTAACATTATCTTTTTGGGACATGTGTGCTTGAAGCATGGCCTCCTTCATCGACTTGTGTTCTGAAATGCACAAGGTTTACATTCCGGTGCCAAACATCTATAAAATCTTTGTACAAGTCGACAATCAAGCAAGCACTTGATTGCTATGTGCTGAGCAGCTTTGGATCATGACTTGTGACGTCACAACGGGAATATTAGTCGACTATGTAGTTCACTACGGCTGGAAATGTAGCTTTGTGACACAGGCTGAGTGTACCCACTCCAGTCCTCAGACCAGATTTTTAGCCTACTTTTCACATTTTGCAAAAATGAGGAAAAAGTAGACTTATGAGATCGGGCAAATGTGTGTCTGTCTGTCCTTCTGTCTGTCTGTCTGGCTGGCTGTGTGTTTGTCCCCCCCCCCTATCAACTCCTAAACGTCTGCAGCAATCGAAACAAAATTTGGTAGGATTAAAGATCTATACCTGAATATCTCATGGCCATATTTGAAAATGATATCAGTGCTACCAACTGCTGAAAAATCGCAATTGAAATTTGAGCTCCATGTTGGATATCTTGGAAGGTATGAATGGGAGCTATTTCGAAATTGGCACACGTATAGATAATAATATTGCAGTTTAATTTCCAAGAAGCCATACATGGCAGTGTTGACAAAATGATTATAAGCCAGCTGATAGGTCCAAATTTTAAATGCATATAACTTCTACACTATCAATTGGATTTCAACCAAATTTCGTATGTGCTATGTGTACATAAACAGATATGACTGAGCGTATTCTTAATTCTGTTAATAAATGCTCTAATTTTTTAAAATCCAAATACCCATATATCCGAAACTATGCAAGCCGACAGCTTTAAATTATGTACACGTATAGTACCTGACATTCTATATTAATTTGGAGTAACTTATAAACGTCAGTGCTACCAACATGATTCTAAGCCTGCTGAGAGGTCCAAATTTACATACATGTAACTTCTATATTATCGATTGGATTTCAACCAAACTTCGTGTGTGCTATGTGTACCATAACAGATATGACTATGCCGATTCTTAAGAGTAACCAGGGCTGCCAACTGTTAATAAATACTGTCTCTATTTTTGTTACCCTAATATCAATATATCAGAAAGTATGCAAGCCAATAGTTCTAAACTTTGCATACGTATAGTACCTGGCATTCTAGATGAATTTGAAGTAACTAATATACGTCAGTGCTGCCAACATGATTCTAAGCCTGCTGATAAGTCCAATTTTAAAATGCATGTAACTTCTATACTGTGCCCTTTCAGCAAGAAATATGCAAATCACAGTATGTCAGCATTGCTCAATTCGGGATTTTCGGGGCTGCGGTAAGTTCTCCCACTCTGTGACTTATACATTTTGGATTAAATAGAGGATACACTTGCAAAAATAACAACAAAATCAACTCCTATTTTAACACATTTAATTAATCAAAATTATGGCGCTACAAACAATAAAACAAATAAACTACTGACCAATATCTTTCTACTTGTTCAAAGTGAACAAGGAATAACTTAAAAATAAAACAAATATTAGATTAAAATACATGGTTTTCTTTAAAACCAACAATTCATGATTATTTTCACTTCCATAAAGTACCTATCTTAAAGTTCCATATAACTACGAGCTCCTTTGGCTCGATACTTTCCCATAATAATGGTGTCATTCTTTTGTACACCTCAAGAACTATTTTTATCTTTTCTTATCATCAAAACAAATATATATTTACATTTAAAATTACATGTTAATTATCTACTTCAATATTTGGGCACTTCACATGTTCTCAGCATTTACCACCTCTCTCAAGTTTTGCAAATTCACTACGGTGATCGGGAAACTACTTGTGTACTCCAGAGTTATAAAGATTACTTGACAAAGTCAAAAACTATGATTACTCCCAGAATCTAGTTACCTTCATAAAACTCGTGGATTCCTATTTCCATACAACATTACAATAGGGATTTTTATTTATTTCATTTGTCTTATAAGACTATTATCACATAAGAAAACTACGATCTGAACTGGCAAGCGATAATATCAATCTACAAGGACCTCGGTTCAACGCCCGGGTCATTAACAACTTTTAAACACTCACGGTGTATTCATTACTTCTTCCAAGATGGCCTTCACCAAACATCCTACTATGAGGGTCAGGCCATTATACTCGAGTGAAATTTATGACTGGGAGGGTGGCTCCCTGTCTAGCCTACGGTTGGAGCTCTCTTCAATGCTTTTAAAACAAACCTTCCTTTTATTTTCAGTTCTTTGGGGAGACATGGCATTCTACTCCTCGTTTTACTTTCAACAATATTATTGGGCTCATAAATCACTTTCGTAACCTTGGTATTTATTAATTATGAAGGGTCCTCGTTGATTGGGAAGAGTAATACACATTCTACGACGAATAATTAGGGGCTTCAACAACAAGAGGATTCTAGGTTCGAATCTCTTAACATGCCTCGGGAACCATTCCCATATTGGAGGACTTATACAAAATGCGATTTAAAGTCGGCCGTGGCCTACATTACATACGCTCAATAATACCATACATTTGCTCCCTTTTATATAATAACACACACATGGCCTCGTGATCTACGTCACAATTAGAGGACTTACAACATATCTCAATTCAATACAATCAACTACCCCTCATAAGTAATTTACCAAGTACATTTAAATTCTACGCATTCCTAGCGTGACTTTTTATTTAATTGCGTTCCATTGCGCTATACATTACTTGACGGCCTAATGTCTTCCAAATAACTGATAAATTTCATAGTAACAATTGATAAATATCTCAATTTTTATATTTATCTTTTCCGTTGACAATAAATCGCTCCATTTTATAAGAACATGCATTCACATCATGTCTTATACATTTGTTAAGGCTTCCACGCTCTATATTTTTATATCATTCAGTTTAATCTTTATTTAGATTTCTTTACCTTGTTATTATTATTATTATTATTATTCATATCATGTCTTCATTCCTTACAAAAGCTCAAAAGCTATTTCTTTCATATAATTCAAATTTACCTTTATTTAAATATCTTCTATTATACTTATTATTATTACGCTTGCTTTTATAACATTCGTCAAATATACTGACATTTTATTCCATGCATTTCCTCTACAGGATTTATTCTTTCACATAATTATTTATTATTTCTCAAAACTTTATTTTTGTTCAGACCGCGTTCTTATTTAGGTATTATTTATTTAAAAACATCCCTTTTACTCAAAACTCCGGTGGATTTGTACACAAAAATTTCCCCGACACCAAAACATAATGAAAATCTTTACTCACATGTCTAAGGTCGTTTTCTGACCTTCATTCTCGTACGATGCGTCATTTTTGCCCACCTTCTTGACTTACTCCATATTGTACAAATTCATCTCATGTACAGACATTTCTTGACACATATTCAATACATTTAACACTGACAACATTTTTAATACACTGGTGTATCCGTTTAGAACACACAATAAAACACTAAAAATATATTACGTTTAACACAAAATCTTGATATATTTACACTTCACAACTTTTGATCACTAGGCCGTCTTTTTTTAGCCTATCACACGTGACCTCTTAATCTCCCGTCTCCAAGGGTGAAATTTATTCAATGTCGGCTTCCTATCCTGCAGAATACGAAAGTCTCGAATCATCTACTTCTTCCCTGGAATAGCAATTCTTCGAATCCCGTTCCTGATGATCGGCTATTTCTCTAGCTTGAACTGCTCCCCTTTTAGATCTGATTTATCGATCCTAGCGAAAGTCTGTTCTGATCGAGGTCCCCTCGATAACCTATCGGTGACCTATGGATTTTTAGCAACTAATACTTCTCGAGTCTTAGTGCTTTAGAATAGTTCGACTGCTTTCTTGAAACAAATGTCTATAGTTTCCTTTCTTCTTTGCTTATTCGGTTCTCGCACCTCTAATTTTCTAGAATACGTTGCGAACCTTACTCTGTTTTTCCCTGTTCGGGTTCTTCAAAATTGATAAACTGTTTATCTCGCTGTTCCGGTACTTCCGTACGTTATGATACTTTTGGTCGCTTACTTAAAGACCTATCTCCTGAACCCTAAGTTCGCAGCCTTATTTAACTGTATTTTATGAACTTTTACGGTAAACTTTGTACTGTCGGACCTAAATCCTGTAACTAGGATTTTCCTAATTTTTAACACGGCGATACTTTAATATTTCTTCTTTGCAACTCCTTATGGAGGCACGCAAGTTAGTGGTACTGCGACGCCCGTGGCTGTCGGATATTAATTCTGCGGTGTAATACAGCGTTTCTCCCCTCAAAAAGTACTGGTAAACTGCCTTCGATGTCTGATACAGCGTAACGCCCCTCTCGGACGGTCGGAATAACTGCACTGCCTTGATACAGCGTAACGCCTCCCTGGGCTATCGAAAACTGCATATACGATGTGATGCAGCACCTCCGCTCACGGTGTGCTTGTAGACTGCATGATTGGCTTGGTGAGGCCAGGAGTTTTATACCTTTTAGTCAAAAAAAGATAAAATCCTAGTCCTTTTCGTGACCAACTTTTGAACTAATTGTCGTACAATTATAAAAACTATATCTCCAGAAAGCTCGTCTTCCAAACGTAAAATGATCTTCCTGTGCATGGAAATCGATCGTGCATTTCCGAGATATTAATTAATTTTTAGTCTTCAACATGTGTGGGTGGTGCTGTTCATTTTTAATTCTCCCACTCCTTGGGTCCCGGTGAATTCCCAATGACGTATGCTGAATTTGCACTTTTCTCCTGGACTATTATTAAAAGCTTTTTCTTTACACAAAAATCTCTAATCCGAAATGATTCACCGTACTGTATTAGTTTACTTATTTTTATTCTCGCAAATGGGTTATATTTAATTATTCTTGTTCTGGCACAGCGGCGATGTTGCCGTTTTCCTGCAACGTAAGAGCAATTTCCGAGTCGAGCTTCTTCGTCTTACAGTCCAAACTTTCCACTCGTTCTATTAATACTCATGACTGGCTCCTTATAAATGTCAAGAGGCATGATCTCATCTCATGAACACCTGGTCCTGCAGCTTGCGCAATGTTAGGCTAGAACCCTTGCTTGAAATCTCTCTCCGTTTCCTTAGAGACTGTATGTTTCTTTCATTCCTTTCACAAAATACATGGATTCGACCCCCTTTGAGCCTATGGTACATGGGTTCAATACTAACTAATGGATTTCATTCAAAATTGACACAACAATAGATCATATTATTTCAGATTATTTCTGACCAATACATGTATGTCATTGTTGCCAACATGATTTTACGCGCGCTGTTAGATCCAATGTTTAACTGCATGTAAGGTCCATGCTATCCATTGGACGTCAACCAATTTTTTTTCTTCTGTACCTTAAGAGATGGAACTAAGAATATATTCAGTTATCAGGGCTGCCAACTGTAGTTAGTTCTCTATTAGGCTACATTGTGCCAGGTATACAGTATTTCGAACTAATTAGAAATTTCGATATTACCAACTTAATTTCGCCATTATTCTAGATAGGTCCGTATAGATTAATCATTGGCATGAATCTTAAATTTTAAGAAAAGTAGGCTCTTTAGTTCGTCACGGAACTTCTTGTTTTGAGCCACAAATCGAACCCGGTCCTCCTGAGCGACAGCCAAGAATACTAGCCACTATACTACGAGGCGCCAAACTGAGACTGACTCTGTATTTCTTGGGTTACAATATCACATCAATGTGTTTCTCAAACTGAATGTGTAGATCCATTTGGAAATGCTGATAAAAGCAATCATAGTCTTCAATATTGTGATATTTAAAGGAGTCGGCACATTCTTTTAATAATCTCACTTGATACAAGAACCATTATGATGTTTGAAGCCATTTTTCAGCGTTGCCCCAGTAATCGACATTTGATGGTTTCCAGTCGGCCGAAATGGTGATTGACTGTTCAGTGCACACAATGACGAGGTCAACTGGTCTCATCCGGACCACGTGTGACTCCACCAGCTAATACAGAGAGTTTAGTTTGTATGTAACGGAGACCCTCGCTTGCCCACTCGCCCGTGGCGCGAGCCTGTCTCCCGCCAGGCACTTTGCCGTTATGCAGCGCCAACGCGGCACTGAGTCATTGAGTATAGGAATTTATACTTACCTAGTTCACAGCTGGTGCTGAAAATGTTCGCCATTCACTGCTACACATCGCTGGCACCTTTTTTTTTTTACGAAACTGGCATTTACTCTCTGAAGTTCCTCAGCACCGATTGACTGTATTTCAGCTGTAATATAGTCTTTAAGCTCATTTATAGTGTGACGGTTTCTCGCATACACTCTATTTTTAAGCGTCTACCACAAATAAAAGTCACATTGTGATAAGTCTGGGCTTCGCGGGGGCCACACGTTCCGACGTATAATCCTCGTACCGAAAATGTGACGCAATTCTGTCATGGATGCTTCGGCAGTGTGAGCAGTGGTAGAATCTGGTTGAAAGTAATTTGACAATCGCTCTCCGTAAGTCAGTTCGTCAAGAAATTGGTCAAGGATCACATTGAAGTACAAATTTAAGTACAAATTCCTATACTCAATGACTCAGTGGCGCGCAAGCGCCGCATAACGGCAAAGTGCCTGGTGGGAGACAGGCGCGCAACGTGGGCGAGCGGGCAAGCGAGGGTCTCCGTTACATACAAACTAAACTCTCTGTACAATCTGAACTGATCATTTTACAACGATCACATATACACACTAAGCAAGCAAATTTTGAAGTCAATCACCTCTTTCAGTATCTTGAGGATGCGCAAATGTGAGGGAGCCGTGTCAGTTGATTTACTGGCACGTTAAATATCCACTTCGGGGCAAAATTCCGGCACCCCGCCGTCTCTAAAAGTCGCAGCAGTAAAAAGGGACGTAAAACAAATACCATTATTATCAATAAATATTGACTGGTTGCATTATTTCAACTAATACTGCAACTAAATAAGTGTACATATTGTAAATACAATCACCCTTACTTTTAGACATAGATTTAATAGTAATGGGTCTGATATAATAATAATATCGTATGGCCTCGGTGCCGGGTGCAAGCTTTGTTATTTGACACCCAAAGGGTAGCTTGCATGTCGAATTTCGTTGTTCCTTGAAGCACTATGAAAGTCAAGGAGGTTAGATATCCAAGCTCCTTGAACACTATAGCGCTTGCTAGTAGAAAATTGAGGAACTTTGTGTTGGTGGTAAATCCCGAGATTAATTTTGCCATTATGAACACGGCCTACTGAATTCAAATGGGTTCTTTGACATGCCAACATCGTATGACATGGTGTCGTATTTTTGCCGCCCTTCAAAAATCACTTACCACGGCCAGGAGCGAACCTGCAAGCTTGGGGTTAGTAGACCGACACGTTGACCACTCACCCACCGTGGCAAGCTATGGGTCTGATGATGATCGCTTGATGATCGAAACTAGTCATCCAAGTGTATTCATTAATCTAATGTACATTTCTTTCAGGATTAGGGAATAACCCATCACAATTGGGTACAATCGTGTTGACCGACTAAAAAACAACAAATGTCGATACATAGACCATTTACTCAAGCACACTAATTGGCAGGATATGTTTGTTAGATCACTTCGGCTCATGCTCTAATGAAACCAGAAAGCTTCCACCATTTTGGACTAAATTAACAAACTAAAAAAGAAAACAAACAAAAAATACAACAGAAACTATTTTTGAGATATCTGTATTCATGTCATACTGCATATGTTCTTAATTTGCAACTGTCCATCAATATAGTCGTCCTCGGAGTTTTCAAACTTTCTTCAGAAATTAAATGCTGATATATCTTTTATCGTATTATACAAAAGCTCATATGTCAAGATACATTCCTGTATTAAATAATGCATCCCACGGCGTAGCTATCGCTCACCACGACTTCAATGGACATATGCAGCAAGTCCGAAGATCAGAGGTTTGAATCCCGGCGCTGACAGCGGCTATCCTCATTGTTGTTTCTTATCATGCCCCTTCCAGGCAAATGCCGGGATAGTGGCACGTATCTCATCCCCATCCTTAATAATTGCAAGCACACACACTACTACAATTATCACAGAAACACAGGTTATCAGACAAATCGAACACACACAAGTACACGGGGCTGAAGACCGAGATGTCCCGTGCCCCTAAAACGAAACAAAATAATTAACAAGTTGTTCAGTAAAGAACATATAGCCTACTTTCTCCTAAATGTATGGGTATAGTTATAACTCTTTGTCTTTATCAAGGAGTATAATAGAATCATTTCTTGGTTGAAGACCTTAGAAACTACAGTATTTACCTCTACCAAACACCAGAGCCTCGGAAAACTACTAACATCATTGAAGCTAAAATAGAAGACATACCTCAAGAATTTTATGGAACCGGAGCCATGATCGACCGGACGTAGGCAACCGCCAATTTTGAGTTGAGACATGTGTTTACACGTCTGACTGTCCATGGTTTTCACCACCTTTATTGTAACAACAAATCTTTCCATGACCTTACAGTGACGTGTGTATACCAACTATGTGGATAAGTATGTGAACGCTAACACTTAGAGATTTGTAGTAAAAGAAAACAATCAATCAAAGACTATGCAATTCAAATCGCCAGAGCGCAATTTTAGTGTACATGTTCATTCTTTATTTTCGATTGCTATTTCGATTTGCTAGTTTCACGTAAGTTGGGCGAGGGCATTCTAGCGGGCATAAGTGGAAACTTTTCATACAGCTGTTCCAACGTCCAGGCCGGTGCGCAGCTCACATCCAGTTGGCCGTGTTTGTCACCCTCATAGTTCATCTGGTTGCTGTTAGATGTCTCTCGTGCAGATCCGGTGGCGAATGTTGTTTTAATTAAATATATATTTTCCATTGTACTGTAATATGCACAGTATAAAGCTTAATTTTATAACGTCTAAGTAATTCCAAAACAATAAATATAAAAAATGCAAGCAAAAAAGACCAACTCTGATAGGTTTTGAACCCCAACCAAGCGGGTAAAAGACTAACGCTTTGCCACAGAGCCAAACATGTCCACCGAACT
Organism: Meconema thalassinum; assembly: GCA_946902985.2. Taxonomy (NCBI): domain Eukaryota; kingdom Metazoa; phylum Arthropoda; class Insecta; order Orthoptera; family Tettigoniidae; genus Meconema; species Meconema thalassinum. The sequence continues at coordinate 1,203,561,623 of OX336388.2, forward strand.
TCACCGATATCAAGTGATTTACATACAGCGTCTTAGCAAATAATGATTTGGACTATGATTTATTCAGTGGTGTGTATATTTATTATAAAGCATTTCATACAAAGTTTATATTATTTCTATCAGTAGGCTATATTGCATGCAATACTCAAACTAGGCACATGATATCAGCTGCCATCTTGTCTTGCAACCGAGACGGCTTGGCTTTTTAAAGTCACTTCTACCGTGTAATATTATAATATGAACATAAAATACCGACCGGGACAGTTTGAACATTTCTCGGTTCGTTAATCGGAACTGGTGGGTTCTAGGTTATGAATTATAATGCTTGCACAATTCACACGGCCGATATCCTGAAATGGTCCGGCTGATCACCATGTAGTTTGGGCGCAAGACGCGTCTCATATGATGGTATGTTGTCACCAAATTTGGTAGAGATCGGATGATTAGTTTAGTCGTAATTTGATTTTACGTTTTGAACGTTTGGGTGGCCGCCATTCAGTTTTGGTAACGTTGGCGGCAATATAAAACATGTCACTGAGGTGCCCTTTGCTTGTGCTACCTCTGTACCAAATTTCGTTCAATTCGGTTGATAGGGGGGACTGATATACACACTCACACGCACAGACAGACTGACAACGTTTGGTCCGTGTAGATCTCATAAGTCTACTTTCATATTTTGCAAACATCGGAAGTAGGCTAATTCTGCCAGATATGAGCGCAGGCAACAAAACACTTGCATGTATGTCCATCCCTTATTTTCCCGTTTTCAACGGGGTCGGGGATGATATGTGATGAAAGTCTATGAAGCGGTTGGTTTTTACGGTTGGATGCCCTTCCTGACGCCAACCTCATGAGACGAATTAATGAGGCTGGCTGCATGGCTCAGCGGCAACGTTCTCGCTTGCTGGGCCCAAGGTTGCTGGATCTAAACCTTGCGCAGCCAGTTGGCATTTGAGGGTGCGCAAATGCGAAGGAGCCGTGTTGGTAGATTTACTGGCACGTTAAAGATCCCCTTCGGGGCAAAATTCCGGCACCCCGGCGTCTCAAAAAGCCGCAGTTGTTAAAAGGAATGTAAAACCAATAAATTTTTTTTAGTCGTTTACCCTCCAGGTTGGTGGAACCCACGGACTCAGCGAGGGAACTCACCACTACCGCCTCTACGGGCAGTGTCCTAGAGCTGGGAACATCTAATCGGAAGGGATACAACTGGTGAGGTGCGATTGGCACCTCGCCCAGGCGGCCTCGCCTGCAAAGCGAACAGGGGCCTCATGAGGGAAGGTAAGGGATGGTTAGGATGGAGAGGCAAGGAAGAGGGAAGGAGGCGGCCGTGACCTTGAAGAAGGTACCATCCCGGCATTTGCCCGAAGACGAAGTGGGAAACCACGGAAAACCACTTCGAGGATGGCTGAGGGGGAATCGAACCCCCTCTACTCATTTGGGCCACCCGAGGCTGAGTAGACCCCGTTCCAATCCTCGTACCACTGTTCTAATTTCGTGGCAGAGCCGGGAATCGAACCCAGGATCTCCGGGGCGGCAGCTAACCATGCTGACCGCTACGCTATGGAGGCGACTAAAATTATTATTATTATTATTATTAGGAATGAATGAGAGATGAAATGGATGAAGGTGAATGAAACTGGGCAAGGATGTGGAAGGAAGCGGCCGTGGCCTGTCAGAACGTACCGTCCTAGCATTTGCCTGGAGTTGAAAATGGGAAAACCATTTCTTGGACGGCTGACGGTGGGGCCCGAACCCTCGTCTACTGAGTTCGCAGAGAGCTTGGCTCCATGGCCTAACGCTGCGGTACTGGTACTTACCTTGCATTACAACATTGTATCAAGCGAACATCGGGGATTTTAACAAGAGTTTCTGGCGAACCTGAACTAACCGCCAGAATGACACCACTGTCTTTCTTGAGTCCTCGTCTGCGAAGATTTACGTCTCTCTGACAGCTCGTGGTGTAGTGTGCAGCTCCTGTTCTGTAAATACAACCAGCACTTCTCTCTGAGAGCTAGGGGCCGCGTCTCAAGTTGAAGGACTGGCAATAGATACCGTATCCACTGTCACAGTGTGTCATGGTTAACATCCAGCCAACAGTGTTTTATCTCTCTTTATGTGCATTACAATGTCATGTGATGTTGTGGCTAGCATTCTTGGCTGTCGGCCCGGAGGTCTAGGTTCAATTCCCGACTCTGCCAAGAAATGTAATTCTGGTCTGAGGGCTCTTGAGGCAAAACAGAGAAGAGGTGGTTTCGATCCCCACTTTGGCCATCCTAGAAGTTTTCCATGGTTTCCCATTTCTATTCCTGCACAGGTCGGAATGGTTCCTAACTTAAGGCCACGGCCGCCTCCATCTCAATAATCGCTTCAAATACAAATACTATACACACGAATACAGACACAATAATAACACAGGTTATTACACAAATCCTATCTCTATATATATATAAGTTAAATACACACACAACTAAACGGGGTTGAAATGACCACGAAGTCCAAGCATGAAACAACAACAACAAATGATAGAGTGGCAGTTTGATATTCGGAAACAAGGGTTTTGTGAATAGATGAAAACAGACAGAGTTAAAATCTCCCCTGGCTGTGACGATGTTCAAACTTATCGAAGGCTAAACAATTTCTAGAGAAACATTGCACCATCAAATCATGAAGTAATTACCCCTCAGGTCAAACAGTGCTTTATAGCTCCGAGCAATAGAGTGATATAAATGTGTGACAGGGAGTAAAATTTAAATTAAAAGAAATTAAAAGAAATTAAAAGAATTAAAAGAAACAATTCTCCAATCCATTAATAGCCTTCACCACTCTATCAAATTCACTAAGGAATCCGAAATAGACCGGAAAATAAATTATCTCGATATAACTATTGAACGTAAAGACAACGACCTTTCATATTCCATATTCCGGAAAGCAACACAAACCTCGCATGCAATCGACAATCAGTCTAATCACCCCAGTACGCACAAACTAGCGGGTTTCAATTCAATGGTGCACAGGGCTTTAAACATACCCTTGTCAAAAGACAACTATAATAAGGAAATAAGAACTATTATGCAAATAGCAAAGGAAAACAACTTCTCGCCAAGCAAAATAAATCAAATTATAGCCAAACATAAAAATAAAGATAAAACGATTCCCAAACCGGACAGTAATGAGAAAAAATTTGCGCGTTTCAACTATGTGAATGCGAATACATATAAAATCACTAACCTATTCAAAAAGCAAGGCATAAATATAGCTTTCACGACGAAAAACACAACCGCTAGGCACCTACTAAATAGTAATCTAAATAAACGTGACCTGTATTCAAGGTCAGGGGTATATTCTATAACGTGCCAAGACACCGATTGTCAAGCTAATTACATCGGGCAGAGTGGAAGGCGAGTAGACACACGTTATAATGAACATAGGAATGCGATAAGATACGGAACACATTCAGTCGTGTGCGAACATATGTGTGACGCAGGGCACAGCTTTACCAACATAGAGTCGGACCTTAAAATAATCCATCACGAATCGAAAGGCAGAGCTCTTGACATAAAGGAAGCAATCGAGATACACCTAGCCAAACGAAACAATCCCAACAATCTAAATGAACACACGTTCATGGAGAGCTCACCCCTCTTCACGCTACTAAAAAAACACACCCTGTCGGAAACAAAACACAATTTAGCGACACAGCCAAGCTAGATAAAAAAGGGGGGAAATTAGGGGTTTTTTAATAGGTAAATGTTATCTGGATCAGGTGTACGATGTACGTTTCTTCTGCAATAAACCAAGGCCCATATTCGCGGCAGTATTAAAGGTGCCGGGACGTCCTCATAAGACCGTCAACGCTTAGTTCGAATGGGTTATGCTCCACGCGTGGCGAGGGCTAATCCACGGTCTTTAATAGTTGTAGACCCACCTCATTCAATAACATACATCTTATCTAGGTTGGCAACACCTCACATAAACACATCGCTATCACTCCCCACAGCACGTAGGGGCAGGGGAGAGAAATCAGGGAAAAACCAGTCGTTAAGATAACCACCGCAGTCGACCGCACAGTGAGTTCCAGTGAGCACGAAAACTGCGAGTAGCTGTAGTACGGAAGACAATCAGATAAGTAGTTAGCCTAAAATTTTATAGTTTAACCATAGTTTACAACCATATAATCTCTCTAAAATACAATCTACGGATAGCTATCACCATTTAGCATTTCACCTAACATATATACTGCATTTAGCATACACTGACAGTTGCAGTACCAATACTGCAACTAAATAATTGTACATATTGTACATATTTTCACCTGTATTTCAAACATAGATTTTGCAGCCTAAGTGTAATGGATCTGATGATGATCGCTTGACGATCGAAACTGGTCATCCTAGTGTTTTATTAATCTCATGTAATTTATTTCAGGATTAGGGCATAACCCATCTCTTTTTGGTACATTCGTGTTGACCGACTGAAAAGCACTAAACTCTTGTTTAAATGCTCCCTTTGTAGGGTTCAAAAATAAACACGGGATATCAGACTGATTCCAACAAAATCGGCTTTAAATAGCGCTGCCGTCGAACTCGTGGCTGACGTAACAGTCGGGATGAAACGTACTTCCCTGCCACATTGACATCACTTCCGGTGCCGTAACAAAGAGACAATGGCATGGCCTCCTGACATGAGGCCCGCCTGCAGAACAAACCAAAGAAACTGCTTGACTAGGTAATGGATACCTCGAGATAGATGGACCACACACGGGCCTGTCCACTCCAGCATTTAGCCTGCAGTACTTGTTATCTCGTTCAAACGATGAATTGCTTGCTTACCTGAGTGTGCCTCCTCCTATCCAGTAACGTAGCCAAGTGGGTGACCCTCTTCCCGTAATTTTTGTACTAACGATTATTGAAGGTCATAAATATCGTAATAATAAGTATATTAAAAACTCATGCTGATAACAGAAGCGAACTGTACGGTGCATGGAAGAATAAGAATTCTAGCTGATGTTATACAATACAATACGCTGCCGAAGTGACGCGCCTAGCAACCGTATGGGCGCAGCCACATTGGACCCAAACAACTGGTTGCTAGGTTTTTTATACATAGGAAGCTGCATTAACGCTGCGCAGTGTCTTGAATTTTGTTGATAAAAAAAGTGTAATAAGCGTGAAATAAGGCAAACGCCTCCCGTGAAGATTATCCACAATGTTGGAGCTACAAAATAGAAGTGAAATTTTATGAATAAAGTACAAGAATTTTGCGAGATAATATGAATAAAGTCGACCTCACTCCTGAGGCAAGAATTGCATGGCGGGTTCTACAAATTGTAAATATTTATTTATAACATCATTTAGTGGATACAGTATATGTAATATAGAGAGATATTTAGGACATATATGTCACATAAACGGTTTTTTGGTTCATGTGGGCAGTGTAGTTGTAATTAAATATGGTTTGTACTATAAGTATTATAAACGACAACCTACATAACCTTACATGTGATTCACTAACAGCAATAAATTTTCTCCTACAACTTTTCTCAGTAGTGATTTTTCACTTAATTTATTTAAGCAGTGAATTGTTTCCAAATAACAATTAGGCCTATCCTAGACTGGAAATTTCTGCCTAAATACTGTATTTTATTTTTTGCAAACTGAGCATAATATGTGGTCTGTGGAAAGGATTGAAGTTGCTAGTAGAAAGTCCTATTCAATTTGGTAACTGGAAACTGTGTGAGCCATCAAGTACCATAGCACATGGATCATCGTTATTGTACCGGGACTAGCATTTCCCTACATCAACTCTTTGGCCCACTTCATACCAAGTAGGCTACTTGTACCACTTTGACTGTCCAGCACATATTGTGTGAATGTTTGATAGGATTGCTCGTGAAGATGCAGGGTGGCTTTTATTGTTGTTGTTCTAAATATCTATATACCAGCTAATTCTATTTAGCTCTTTTGTGGCACACCAACTAATGTGTAACATTAATCAGTGTGATAATGTGTTCATCAGCTTGGTGTAGGCCTACTTATTGGGTGAGAGCCTCGGATATTTTCATGTCAGTTTTAGTGGCCTAATATTTAGAGCTAGGATAGGAAAAGTGCCCCATTATTTAGAACGAGGTAGGACGATATACCTTAATTGTAGACTTCTCTAACCTGTTATTGAGCACACAGGTTAGGCTTTGTCAATTTGATTCGTTTTCAATCAAACGCGGCGTTGTGGTAAACACACAAATTGTATTGAAATGCAGTCTTTGTTTCTTCTATAGCCGTTGATGAGATTTGGCCTAAACTCTCATCCAAATATTTTAAACTGTTCCCTTATGCATTGATAGACCTTAAGTTCATTTTGTTCGTCACTTACTGGTAGGACCTACGGTACTTTATTTTCCGTAGTATTGATCATTCATACGGGACGTGATTCACAATATCCAGAAATGTTATTATTTCATGTTTTCACTTAATTTAAGGTAAATATCGTAGGCCACATCTCTACGACTTATGATCTAAGACTTAATGTGCATCTCGTACGCAATATTTTACAACTTTATTAAATTACTGTGGAAGATATACTTTTCTATGCTTTCTTGCCTCTGGACATCCATGCATGTACAGTTTTATACGGTACAAATAGGAAATAATGACGGCTCGAAGACTGAAGCAAGCTACAAGGCAGCCATGATGTATTGCTCCAGTTGCTTAGCAACGGAGCGGAAGTGACGTCGACTTCGGCAGCGTATAGAATACCTTCTGTTCCGAATCTCGGATAGCTTCGGATAGGAGCGTGAGTATTGTTTATTACACCTGATAGCCTACATGTGATTATTAGTTACCATGATTCTCTAATAGTCTAATACAAGATCGTGGGTTCAAACCCGGCCGAAGTCGTCGGATTTTTAAGAGCGTTAAAATCCTTCAGTATGCTTTCCTTCGGAAGGGAAGTAAAGCCGGTGGTCCCGTGTCATAGATTTATGGCATGTTAAAGAACCTTCCACTAATTGCACCTATGTGAAGCTAAATTAGGTTAGGTTAAACATTTGACAAACGCTCTTAGGTTCCGACGTTCGTCGCCAGGAGCCGACTGCGGTGGTATCTTGTAACCAAGTTCTGAACTAGTAGTCGTTGACGGTGGCGTTTGGCGGCAAAAGTAGGAAATAATTGAAAAAATCAATGTCTGCAGTCCTTACTTGAATTGAAAACAGATAATACACACTAATACAGTCATCACAATTAACACCGGTTATCAGACAGATTCTACACACACCCAAAGTACACAGGGCTACATAACCGCGTTGTCGCAGCCCCTAAACTGAGGAACCAACCAACCAGTCTAATACAAAAAAAACCTGCTCAGTAAGATTAATAAATCGCAACATGAATTTTAAAAAAAGGTCACAGGCATACAAATAATTTGCATGGTATTAAATGTTATAAACTATTATCAAAACATCTCGATTAGATGTCTCGCCCCGTAAATGGATCCTGGCAACGTCACTGTGCCTACCAACTCTTTCATTAAAGTAAATACCAAATGGTATTAAATATATTTAATCCATCTTAATCAATAAGAAGACTCCATGGAAAAAACGGGGCAAGTCACATTCTGTAAATTTTTCAGGAGAGCAATTTTAGACTTTCAACACTAAAAAGCAATATTTAAAACACCCCAATTGAGGGTACGCAATATAGTTTTCTTTTGCCAAATGTATTTCTTATAAACGAAGTACATGTAAAACAATTAACAACTTAAGTTAAATTATGAAAAAGTTAGAGGATGTGGGACGTTCTTTCCGTTTCCAATAAAAATAAAATCCTCTGTATCTCGGTAACATTCCGGTTTATATGAAATTAATTTCAACTGATCTGTAGTGACGATGGCTGGCCACCAGAATGCGCCATAAACCCATTTCCGAAAAGAAATGGACTTACCCCGTTTTTTCTGTGGGGTGTTGATTTGAAAATATGAAAATTAATTAATTCATTAGTACCAGTTTTACCCACATTGTGGACTTCTTCATTTGTGTGGATCTTAACACCTTAAATCAAATGCGAGCAATGTAATACAATTTGATCGAAATGTTTTAGAACAAATTGGAAACTAATTACCTAGAAAAAATATATTAACAATAAAAAGCAATAAAATTAGATCTGTTACAATTGATGGAGTTAATATTAGCTTCGTATTTGAAATTACGGAAAAAACAATGTTTCAAATGACTATTAGTAAATTTCAAAAATGTAAAAGTAATATAAAAAATATATGTGTACAGTATATAAAATGTCTTGAAAGCGTGGAGATTTCTAGATGAATGAAAGTATGTCCATAAGCATACTTTGGCGGTAGGTTGAAACAATTTGGTCTTTATCAAGGCATGAAGTACTAATGAAATAATTAATTTTAATATTATAATATTATTGATTAAGGTGGATTAAATATATTTAATATCATTTGGTACTTACTTTAATTTCATACCCATAAGGACACTAAAAAGTTGATATAATTAAGCTCTTATCTCTACGTAACTCTTTCATTATCAACATTATTTTACTTACATCTAAGTGTGGATTAAGAAATAAGCTATGGGGCTGCAGAACCAATATATAGATTCATGGATATGTTTTTATCGTTATAAGTATCGCCTTTGACTTGTGTATGGTGATCGTGCCACACGCCTCAACGTGAAGGAACTAAGTGCACTTGTTGCCATGGTAACTAGGTTCGACATTTTGTCGACGCAAAACTGCCCAGGCTAATCCCAGCCCAAAAGCACATCCAAATTATACCATATCAATAATAACAAGAAGTTCCGTTAAGAACTATACAGCCTACTTTTCATGCCAATGATTATTCTACAGAATATGAACCTATCTAGAATAATGACGAAATTAAGTTGCTAATATCGAAATTTCCAATTAGTTCGAAATACTGTATACCTGGCATAATGTATCCTAATAGAGCACTACAGTTGGCAGCCCTGATGACTGAATATATTCTTAGTTCCATCTCTTAAGGTACAAAATACAAAATTTGGTTGATGTCCAATGAATCGCATGGACGTTACATGCAGTTAAACATTGGATCTAACAGCGTGCGTAAAATCATGTTGGCAACAATGTCATGCATGTATTGGTCAGAAATAATCTGAAATAATATGATCTATTGTTGTGCCAATTTTGAATGAAATCCATTAGTTAGTATAGAAGTTACATGCATTTTAAAATTGGACCTATCAGCAGGCTTAGAATCATGTTGGCAGCACTGACGTATATTAGTTACTCCAAATTCGTCTAGAATGCCAGGTACTATACGTGTGCAAATTTTAGAACTATTGGCTTGCATACTTTCTGATATATTGATATTAGGGTAACAAAAATAGGGACAGCACATATTAACAGTTGGCAGCCCTGGTTGCTCCTTAGAATACGCATAGTCATATCTGTTATGGTACACATAAAACATACGAAATTTGGTTGAAATCCAAATGATAGTATGGAAGTTGCATGAATTTAAAGTTGGACCTGTCAGCAGGCTTAGAATCATGTTGGTAGCACTGACGTATATAAGTTACTCCAACTTAATATAGAATGTCAGGTACTATACGTGTGCATAGTTTAAAGCTGTCGGCTTGCATACTTTCTGATATATTGGTATTTGGATAAAATAAATTAGGAGCATTTATTAACAGTTGGCAGCCCTGGTAGGTCTTAAGAATACGCTCAGTCATGTCTTGTTATGTACACATACAACATACGAAATTTGGTTGAATTCCAATTGATAGTGTAGAAGTTATATGCATTTAAAAATTGGACCTATCAGGAGGCTTATAATCATTTTGGCAACACTGCCATGTTTGGCCTCCTGGAAATTAAACTGAAATATTATGATCGGTACGTGTGCCAATTTTGAAATAGCTCCCATTCACACTTTCCAAGATATCCAACATGGAGCTCAAATTCAATTGCGATTTTTTAGCAGTTGGTAGCACTGACATCATTTTCAAATATGGCCGTGAGATATTCAGGTGTAGATCTTTACTCCTACCAAATTTTGTTTCGATTGCTGCAGCCGTTTAGGAGTTGATAGGGGGGGGGGGACACACACACACACACAGCCAGACAGACAGACAGAAGGACAGACAGACAGACAGACAGACACACATTTGCCCGATCTCATAAGTCTACTTTTTCCCTTTTTTTGCAAAATGTGAAAAGTAGGCTAATAACGAGGTGTAGATATTTTGAGTTGGAACCCTCTCCAATTTCGGCGATTTATTTTGTTCTGTAATACGGTAGTAAAAGCCAGAACTCTGGTTGGTTGGTTCCTCGGTTTAGGGGCTGCGACAACGCGGTCATGTAGCCCTGTGTACTTTGGGTGTGTGTAGAATCTGTCTGATAACCGGTGTTAATTGTGATGGCTGTATTAGTGTGTGTTATCTGTTTCTAATTCAAGTAAGGACTCCATACATTGAATTTTCAAGTAGTTCCTACTTTTGCCGCCAAACGCCATCGTCAACGACTACTAGTCCAGAACTTGGTTACTAAACGCCACCGCAGTTGGCTCCTGGCGACGAACGTTGAAACCTAAGAGCGTTGTTCAAATAAATTAACCTATAATTTAACTACACACAGGTGTAATTAGTGGAAGGTCCTTTAACATGCCGGCTTTACTTTACCTCCGAAGGAAGGCATACTGACGGATTTTAACGCTCTTAAAACATCCGACGACATCAGTCGGGTTTGAACCCGCGATCTTGGGCATAGAAGCTCAGCATGCTACCAACTACGCCACCGAAGCCGCTAAAGCCAAAACTCTACTGGGTGACCTGTGGCCAAAATTCAATTAGGCCTAGTTTTGTCTTGTAAACACCAACTGTGATACGAGAGAACTTTTACGAAACCACATCGTACGACTAGGAGTGCCGTGGATCTTTTCTGCCCTTCAAAACATTAGCCTTCCTTCGCCGGGAATCGAATCCGCGATCCTTGGATCATGAGGTGGACGCTATGGCACTGACACACCGATGAAACTGCAGTAGCCTATAATACGTGATAATATTAAAGGAAAATATTGAGGAAAATCCTTGGTCTCTCCTGCTCTCAAGGAATCAGGATGAAACTGAACTCTCACGAGCTTTATCAGCATGCTGAAAAGGTTACTGAGACCTTCAGGAAAAGCCGATTGAAGTTCTACGGCCACATTCCCGGAATGAACAATGACTGCTCACCAAAAGGATTTTCAACCATACTCTCTCAATGAAAGTTAACAATAACTCAAGTCAACCCCTGGCACTATACAGCCCATGACGGGCTAAGGCCGACCAAGCGACCGCTGCCCAGCCATTTGGCCTGCAGATATTGGGGTGACGCGTGATCAGCGCGTCGGGTCCCCTCGGCCGTTAATCTTGGTATTCATGATCGGGGCGCTGTCTCACTGTCAGGCAGCTACTCAATTGTCCTCACGAGGCTGAGTGCACCCCGTTCCAACCCTCACGTCAGTTTTAAAATCCCTGACGGAGCCGGGGATCGAACCCGGGGCCTCCGGGTGAGAGGCAGGCGTGCTACCCCAACACCACGGAGCCGGCAGTTAACAATAACTGGCTTAGTGAAATAAAAAAAGACCTTCAAGAAATTGGCATTACAGTGAAAATTGTACAAGATCGACTCCAGTTCAGACCATTAATCAACAACCATCATTTCTCTGAGAAAATTACTACCAGGACTAATATATCATGGAACGAAGTACGGAGGGAGATTTTCGGTGGCCAGATGAAGAGATTTTGGGAGAAAAGTACATCATTAGCTAAGTAAGTTCCATGGCGCTCCACAGATGGGCGTAACGATACAAATAATAATAACAATAATAATATAATAATATCGTATGGCCTCGGTTGCCGGGTGCAAGCTTTGTTATTTGATGCCCAGAGGGCAGCTTGCATGTCAAATTTCGTTGTTCCTTGAAGCACTATGAAAGTATAGGAGATTGGATATCTAGGCTCCTTGACAGTACAGCGCTTTCTAGTAGAGCAAGGAGGAACTTTTTGTGTTGGCGGAAAATCCTGAGATTAATTTCTCCATTATGAACACGGCTTACTGAATTCAAATAGGTTCTTTAACATGCCAACAACTTTGATTTCTGTCGCCTTTCAAACATCACTTACCAAGGCCAGGAGCAAACCTGCAAGCTTGGGGTTGGTAGACTGACACGATAACCACTCACACACCGTGGCAAGCTACAATAATAACAATGATGATAATAACCCTGCTCAAGTCATAAATGTATTTTATGATGTTCGCGCCTTAATATTTTTTTCCTTTCCCTGAAATCTCTGGAGTGGGGGGTAGGGACAAGTGAACAGGAAGAAGCACTGCCATTAAACCTCGCATCCGTTTGAACGTTGCGAATTTTGGGGAACATGACCTCGTAGTTTCACCCCTTAAACAATAACTAAGTAACTAAAAACGTTGTGAATTGTACACAACATAACTGCTCTTCATAACAACGTGGCTTAGTTACGTTGTGTTGATTTCAATAGATCAGTATCTATGTTTAACAGGATTACAGATTTGATGATGTTACATTTATAAACACCCTGCCAGTGTAAAGCTGAACGTGAAGCTCGGTCATCTCAGATAGCCTCTTAGTCTCTAAGCTCCGGACAGACGATACACAAACCATTCGCAAGGCGCTGCACTTTGGCGGGCTTAGAGCTGCGGTCTGGAGTGTGGTAACCTCAGCTAATAGGAAGCGACACCTCTACAACGCTCAGGAATGCAGCCAGGGTCTGGATATGATAACCAGCGTGGGAGAGACCCTCTCAGAGAGATCAGGTGATCTGGTAACTTCAGTTAGAAATAGCACATCGGTTTGCATGCTTGGACCAAACTCGTCATTATGTTCCCAGCTAATAAAATACAGTTAACTTCGATATCTCGAGTCGCCAGGGGATGTCGAGTAGCATAGTAAAGAGCTATATACAGTACAGTATATTAAACTCCTTACATACAGCACCATTGTAATGGAATAAGCCGGTTTTGTCTGCGAATACGGAGCCCCCTCTACAATAAACAAATTGCAGGTTATTCAAAATAAAGCACTATATGAGGAGATGAGTGGTACGTACATAACGCTCCGCTTGATTAACACACGACTCAAACGTCAGGCAACCAAATTGTACCACAAAACACCAAGATTTACCAACCCACTCATAAACATGTTGGGCGATTACCAGACAACGGAAGTCGCCAAAAGCGGCCCAGATTCTAATTGAATAAATCTTTCACCATTGTAACACCAATGCTACTACAGTAACTAGCATTTCACCTCCTGAAATACAGGCGCCTTAGGCTAAGCGTTAGGTCTTATTCTTGCCAAAACATGGTAATCACCCAACACCCCAAATCAAATTCTGTCCGGTCAATCGCATTAGATATAGGTCTAAAGGTCTTCGGGTTGATAGGCTATAATCAGCGCACAGCGAATGTGCGGGTCGAGTCCAGAAGTCATTTTTCATTGTGCCTTCGTAATTTAGTGAAGGAATTGGGGGGAGGAAACAACACTTATCTACCCACATCAACTAATCTGGAAGTTTATCACAATTAATTATATACGTTCATACACTTTTCGAAACAGAGTGGGTTTAATTGGATGCAGGTTCTCCAGGTGTTATTCCCCGTCCAATTAGTTAGGCACATTGTGTAGACCGACTTTTACATCCAAGAACTGTCTCAGTGAGCCCCGTTTGTACGAGTCACTGCTGGTTTAGGGGTACCTAACCCAATCCCAGTTACACACACAGTGGCCATATACGGGGGTGATGGCCGAGATGTCCTAAGCCCTGAAAAAAATAGTAAAAACAAAAGTCTACGTAAAACAAAACTTTGATGCTTTTCAGTCGGTCAACATGATTGTACGTAAATAAGATGGATTATTTTCTAATCATGAAAAAAATATGCATGTGATTAATTAATACACTTGGATGACCAGTTTCAATCGTCAAGCGATCATCATTAGATCCATTACACTTACTGTCGACCAAAGTATTATGTGCACTCGAGTTTGAAGGTTGTTTGTGAAGTAACCAATAGACCTAAATAAAATCCAATAACACCAACATTTTCGTCGTTCTATTTTACGTTAGTTCATGTAGGTTTGGATTTTTAAATTTATATTTTAATATTTTTTATCGCAGTTGGAACACAAAAAGTGCACGTTTTTAAGCGTGTTTCAACCATGCGTCATATTTAAGAATTAATAACTCAATAACCCGTCATCAGATCGAATCCAAATTTTAACACAATATACATTGGAATGTTGTATAACTGGTTTATGAATTTCAAAATTGTGTGTGTCCAAGAAACAAAGTTGTTATCATTTTTGTAAGGTAACTTTTTCTCGGCTCGGGGTGGTTGGAAAATGTAGTTCTTGGTTGGGTTGTAATCGTTTTACATCAAAAAGTTATGCTGTATGACTGTGAAATACGTAAATTAATTCACTTATTTTATATCGGTTTGTAATTGTACGAGGAAATAACACATGGTTCACCAGCTAGCCGCGCCGGGAACAGCTGTACAGCGTTGCCGAAAAGGTGCCCACACGCACCATGGCGCGCCTCGCTCGGTGGTGATGGGCTCCATCCCAGCAACGCTGTACAGCTTTTGCTGGAGCGGCTACAGGCCGGACGTTTGTTTTAGAAGATTGCCCTTGACCTTGAAGCCTGTGGGTGAGCCTACACACGCTCACTCTCTCACCCTATCGTTTCACACTTGTCACCACCGATCTGATGTAATGGAATTCCAGACTTGAGCAGACAGTACAGTCCACATCGAAGTATTGTGTGACGCGGAATTACACGTTACGTAGTTACGAACAGAACGTCATTATATTTGCCAATGACTGTACTCCTAGCTGTAGTGTGAAAAAGCTTTGTCAATCATCGGATCGCTTGGGGCAGCTGATAACAACACAGGTACTGTAGAAACTCGTCTCCAGGCTTCCATTAAGATTTTTCACTCGTCTAAAACAAACGTCCGGCCTGTAGCTGTTGAGCCATGTGTTATTTCCTCGTACAAATACAAACCGATATAAAATAAGTGAATTAGTTTACGTATTTCACAGTCATACAGCATAACTTTTTGATGTATAACGATTACAACGCAACCAAGAACTACATTTTCCAACCACCCCGAGCCGAGAAAAAGTTACCTTACAACAATGATAACAACTTTGTTTCTTGGACACACAAAATTGTGAAATTAATAAACCAGTTGTACAACATTCCAATGTATATTGTGTTAAAATTTGGATTCGATCTGATGACGGGTTTTTGAGATAATAATTCTTAAATATGACGCATGGTTGAAACACGCTTAAAAACGTGCACTTTTTGTGTTCCAACTGCGATAAAAAATATTAAAATATAAATTAAAAATTCCAAACCTACATGAACTAACGTAAAATAGAACGACGAAAATGTTGGTGTTATTGGATTTTATTTAGGTCTATTGGTTACTTCACAAACAACCTTCAAACTCGAGTGCACATAATACTTTGGTCGACAGTAAGTGTAATGGATCTAATGATGATCGCTTGACGATCGAAACTGGTCATCCAATTGTATTTATTAATCTCATGTCATTTTTTTAGGATTAGGGAATAACCCATCTCATTTGGGTACAATCATAATTATTGTCTGAATATCGTTAGACCACTATCGGTAAATCAGAACAGTTACTGGTGTCCGGTGTGCTGATGCAATGTTTGCTATTCAACACAGGAGAAGGAAATAATGCTTTGTTTTCTGTGGCAATCAAAGTATGAACCGCATCATATGACGCAAAAGAAAATAGAAAGGACTAAATAATTTCTGGAAATGTTAGCTAGTTGCAGGGAATCAGCTTTCTCCTTGAGCCCTGACTGGGAGTGTTATGAATTATCCAGATTACGATACTGACAGTTCTCTCAACTATTCCCTGAAAAGAATGTCCAAAATTTCTGGATTTATCTATTCTAACCACTAACACGTAACTTTCTATTCCTTATTGAACGAGAAAATATTTAATATACGTACAGTAGACAATATGTAAATTGCGATATTAGCATGATTTAATACGCACGTGGAACACAATTTCAAAGACATGTGGTTCCTTATAGACTAACTTTAATAAAAATATATGACGCTAAGTATAAATTCATTCATTCATTCATTCGTGTCAGAAACACTTACAGTGTGAAATTGAATATACAATAAATACATAATATTATATACACAATTTTAAATTTCAATTTGTTCAAACTATAGCCGCCCAGAAGTTGGTGACCTCTATGGCATTAGGTGTTGCATGTTGCAGGTATTCTAGTGTAGACTACATGTTGTTGGGCAGTGACTGCACTGAAGCAGATGCGAGGACGTCTGCGTTGTTTTACATTCATAAAACGGTGGCTCCACATGGAAACCCCATTTCATTAAGTTGCTTTTGAATCTTGAGAATTCATTTATTATAGTAAACTGATTAATAAAATGTATTAACTAAGGTGGATGTACCATACCTTATCATTAAAGGTATAGGGAATTTAAAGCCAATCTGGAACAAGAAGACATTAATATCAATGTATAAGAAATGTGGTAAAATTGTTGCCCGTTTCACAGATGTATTCTACGTGTACCAGCTCCATCTACTTCGCGGCGTAGCCGTGCACGTTAAATTGCTCACCATGTCCGCGACGGGGAGCTGCAGCATGTCTGGAGATCGGAGATTCGAATCCTGGCGCTGACAGCGGCTATCCTGAGAGTGGGTTTACCCAAATTTGTCCACACTTCCTACAGGCAGATTCCAAGATACTATAGTACATTATTTAAATCCGGGACGCCTATCCCATTTCTACCCTAATAGTCACAGTAACATACACTACTGCGGTCACCGCAAATACACAGGCTATCTGATAAGTTCTTCACACACTCAATCACACGGGTCTTAAGACTAAACAGGTCCCAAGCACCTAAAATGAATTCATGATAACTCATACATAAGGTAACTGATATGGGGGTACCAAGGCTTATTGCTGAGATTGGAGCAACGGCAGGAGGGTACTCGTAATGAAGTTAAGTTTCAAATGAACACGTTTCCGATGGTGGGGTCATGTGATGAGAATGGGGGATATTACCGAAGAGGTTAATGAGTTCTGTAGTAGAGGGTAAGAGACGCAGAGGTTGACCTAGGAGATGATGGTTAGATTCAGTGTTTAACGACTTCTAAGTGAGAGATGTAGAAGAGGTGGAAACTTCAGTGCTAACTGCTAATAGGGGATCATGTTCGCAAGCAGAGGCTTGCGGTAATATTTTTTGACAAATGCCACTAATGTCTGGTTTAGTACTGCCCACCTCCCACCTGCCCTCGCCCCCCCCCCCCTTCCCCCCCCCCTTCCCCCCCAAAAAAGAAAGAAACCGGCTGCTCTGGTTGAATTTCCTCATTCACTCTCTCTGGAGATCACCTTCTGGTGTAGCAGCTAGGTTTCCTGACTGTCGCCCCGGAGGTCCGGGTTCGATTCATGACTTTGCCGAGAAATTTAAATTCTGGTCTGAGGGCTGGAACAGGGTATACTCAGCCTCGTAAGGCAAATCTGAGAAGAGGAGGATTCGATTCCAAACTTAGCCATCTTGAAAGAGATTTTCGGTGGCTTCCCATTTCTACTCCAGGCAAATACCGGGATGGTTCCTAACGTAATGCCACGGCCACCCCCTTCCCAATCCTCATTTGAATCACAAATATACCCACTAATACAGCCATAAAAATAACACAGCTTATCACACACATTCCGCATACACCCAAGTATACGGGGCTACATGACCACACTGTCGTTAAGCCCAAATCAACAGCAACAACTACCACCTTATCCATCCTCACCGTGCTGTAGTTGATCTTGAGACTAAGAGCAGGAAACGGAGCTCTCTCTGTTGTAGAGAAGCTGCGCCGAGCAAGTCAAGTGAGCCAATTGAGAGCAGCCCCCGCACAGGTTTTAGCGGCCTCCTGCCTTCAACTTTAATCGCATTGTTTACCTCCGGTGTGAGTGTTGGCGTCCAGTGTGCAGTGTTTTGCTGGCACTTAGCACAGCTCTGTGTGTGAGAGAGACAAAGAGTTGATACAACTTTCAGGAAATTAACACATTTTGGTCATCCCCCCTCGAGTACACATGCCTGATGCACGAGATGTCCCAAGTAGCGGCGGCTGGGTTTAAAGCGTTACTCCACAGACAAGATACAGCACAGTATATTGGTCTTGCATTACCAAAGCTATGCACTATGTAACCTCAGTCAGAATGTTTAACTTTAACGTCATTTATTTTGACACGCAGGCGTATAACGCTTAAGAGAATATAGACGAACGGCAATGGTTCTAAGGTCATAGGATGAATACTAATTATATTATTATTATTAATTATTATTATATTATTATTATTATTATTAATAATAATAATAATAATAATAATAATAGTGATATGGGAATGAAATAGACGGCGTTTCTTAAGACTGGACAGAAATAAAGTTCCTCCGCTACACTGAAAAGAATCCAATTATGGATAATTATGTTTTTAGGCATAGATGATGACGACTTGTTGTTTTGATAACCATATAGAAGGCCTAGATGACGACTTGTTGTTTTGATAACCATGCAGGAGGCCTAGATGACGACTTGTTGTTTTGTTAACCATATAGGAGGCCTAGATGACGGCTTGTTGTTTTGATAAGCATATAGAAGGCCTAGAAGACGACTTGTTATTTTGATAACCATATAGGAGGCCTAGATGACGACTTGTTGTTTTGATAACCATATAGGAGGCCTAGATGACGACTTGTTGTTTTGATAACCATATAGGAGGCCTAGATGACGACTTGTAGTTTTGATAACCATATAGGAGGCCTAGATGATGACTTGTTGTTTTGATAACCATATAGGAGGCCTAGATGACGACTTGTTGTTTGATAACCATATAGGAGGCCTAGATGACGACTTGTTGTTTTGATAACCATATAGGAGGCCTAGATGATGACTTGTTGTTTTGATAACCATATAGGAGGCCTAGATGACGACTTGTTGTATTGATAACCATATAGAAGGCCTAGATGACGACTTGTAGTTTTGATAACCATATAGGAGGCCCAGATGACGACTTGTTGTTTTGATAACCATATAGGAGGCCTAGATGAAGAATTGTTGTTTTGATAACCATATACGAGGCCTAGATGACGACTTGTTGTTTTGATAACCATATACGAGGCCTAGATGACGACTTGTTGTTTTGATAACCATATAGGAAGCCTAGATGACGACTTGTTGTTTTGATAACCATATAGGAATCCTAGATGACGACTTGTTGTTTTGATAACCATATAGGAGGCCTAGCTGATGACTTGTTGTTTTGATAACCATATAGAAGGCCAAGATGACGACTTGTTGTTTTGATAACCATATAGAATGCCTAGATGATGACTTGTTGTTTTGATAACCATATAGAAGACCAAAATGACGACTTGTTGTTTTGATAACCATATAGGAGGCCTAGATGACGACTCGTTGTTTTGATAACCATATAGGAGGCCTAGATGACGACTTGTTGTTTTGAAAACCTTATAGAAGGCCTAGATGACGACTTGTTGTTTTGATAACCATATAGGAGGCCTAGATGACGACTTGTTGTTTTGATAACCATATACGAGGCCTAGATGAAGACTTGTTGTTTTGATAACCATATACGAGGCCTAGATGACGACTTGTTGTTTTGATAAACAAATAGGAGGCCTAGATGACGACTTGTTGTTTTGATAACCATATAGGAGGCCTAGATGACGACTTGTTGTTTTGATAACCATATAGGAGGCCTAGATGACGACTTGTTGTTTTGATAACCATATAGGAGGCCTAGATGACGACTTGTTGTTTTGAAAACCATATAGGAGGCCTAGATGACGACTTGTTGTTTTGATAACCATATAGGAGGCCTAGATGAAGACTTGTTGTTTTGATAACCATATACGAGGCCTAGATGACGACTTGTTGTTTTGATAACCATATACGAGGCCTAGATGACGACTTGTTGTTTTGATAACCATATAGGAAGCCTAGATGACGACTTGTTGTTTTGATAACCATATAGGAATCCGAGATGACGACTTGTTGTTTTGATAACCATATAGGAGGCCTAGCTGATGACTTGTTGTTTTGATAACCATATAGAAGGCCTAGCTGACGACTTGTTGTTTTGATAACCATATAGAATGCCTAGATGATGACTTGTTGTTTTGATAACCATATAGGAGGCCTAGATGACGACTCGTTGTTTTGATAACCATATAGGAGGCCTAGATGACGACTTGTTGTTTTGATAACCATATAGAAGGCCTAGATGACGACTTGGTGTTATGATAACCATATAGGAGGCCTAGATGACGACTTGTAGTTTTGATAACCATACACGAGGCCTAGATGACGACTTGTTGTTTTGATAATCATGTAGAAGGCCTAGATGACGACTTGTTGTTTTGATAACCATATAGAAGGCCTAGATGACGACTTGTTGTTTTGATAACCATATAGGAGGCCTAGATGACGACTTGTTGTTTTGGTAACCATATAGGAGGCCTAGATGACGACTTGTTGTTTTGATAACCATATAGGAGGCCTAGACGACGACTTGTTGTTTTGATAACCATATAGGAGGCCTAGATGACGACTTGTTGTTTTGATAGCCATATACGAGGCCTAGATGACGACTCGTTGTTTTGATAACCATATAGGTAGCCTAGATAACGACTTGTAGTTTTGATAACCATATAGGAGGCCTAGATGACGACTTGTTGTTTTGATAACCATATAGGAGGCATAGATGACGACTTGTTGTTTTGATAAACAAATAGGAGGCCTAGATGACGACTTGTTTTTCGATAACCATATAGGAGGCCTAGATGACGACTTGTTGTTTTGATAACCATATAGGAGGCCTAGATGACGACTTGTTGTTTTGATAACCATATAGGAGGCCTAGATGATGACTTGTTGTTTTGATAACCATATAGGAGGCCTAGATGACGACTTGTTGTTTTGATAACCACATAGGAGGCCTAGATGACGAATTGTTGTTTTGATAACCATATAGGAGGCCTAGATGATGACTTGTTGTTTTGATAACCATATAGGAGGCCTAGATGACCACTTGTTGTATTGATAACCATATAGAAGGCCTAGATGACGACTTGTTGTTTTGATAACCATATAGGAGGCCTAGATGACGACTTGTTGTTTTGATAACCATATAGGAGGCCTAGATGACGACTTGTTGTTTTGGTAACCATATAGGAGGCCTAGATGACGACTTGTTGTTTTGATAACCATATAGGAGGCCTAGACGACGACTTGTTGTTTTGATAACCATATAGGAGGCCTAGATGACGACTTGTTGTTTTGATAGCCATATACGAGGCCTAGATGACGACTTGTTGTTTTGATAACCATATAGGAGGCCTAGATGACGACTTGTTTTGATAACCATATAGGAGGCCTAGATGACGACTTGTTGTTTTGATAACCATATAGGAGGCCTAGATGACGACTTGTTGTTTTGATAACCATATAGGAGGCCTAGATGACGACTTGTTGTTTTGATAACAGTGCAGGAGGCCTAGATGACGACTTGTTGTTTTGATAACCATGCTGGAGGCCTAGATGACGACTTGTTGTTTTGATAACCATATAGAAGCCCTAGATGACGATTTGTTGTTTTGATAACCATATAGAAGCCCTAGATGACGACTTGTTGTTTTGATAACCATATAGAAGACCTAGATGGCGACTTGTTGTTTTGATAACCATATAGGAGGCCTAGATGATGACTTGTTGTTTTGATAACCATATAGGAGGCCTAGATGACGACTTGTTGTATTGATAACCATATAGGAGGCCTAGATGACGACTTGTTGTTTTGATAACCATATACGAGGCCTAGATGATGGGTTGTTGTTTTGATAACCATATAGGAGGCCTAGATGATGGCTTGTTGTTTTGATAACCATATAGAAGGCCTAGATGACGACTTGTTGTTTTGATAACCATATAGAAGGCCTAGATGACGATTTGTTGTTTTGATAACCATATAGGAGGCCTAGATGATGACTTGTTGTTTTGATAACCATATAGGAGTCCTAGATGACGACTTGTTGTTTTGATAACCATATAGGAGGCCTAGATGACGACTTGTTGTTTTGATAACCATATAGGAGGCCTAGATGATGACTTGTTGTTTTGATAACCATATAGGAGGCCTAGATGACGACTTGTTGTATTGATAACCATATAGAAGGCCTAGATGACGACTTGTAGTTTTGATAACCATATAGGAGGCCCAGATGACGACTTGTTGTTTTGATAACCATATAGGAGGCCTAGATGAAGAATTGTTGTTTTGATAACAATGTACGAGGCCTAGATGACGACTTGTTGTTTTGATAACCATATAGGAATCCTAGATGACGACTTGTTGTTTTGATAACCATATAGGAGGCCTAGCTGATGACTTATTGATTTGATAACCATATAGAAGGCCAAGATGACGACTTGTTGTTTTGATAACCATATAGAATGCCTAGATGATGACTTGTTGTTTTGATAACCATGTAGAAGACCAAAATGACGACTTGTTGTTTTGATAACCATATAGGAGGCCTAGATGACGACTCGTTGTTTTGATAACCATATAGGAGGCCTAGATGACGACTTGTTGTTTTGAAAACCATATAGAAGGCCTAGATGACGACTTGTTGTTTTGATAACCATATAGGAGGCCTAGATGACGACTTGTTGTTTTGATAACCATATACGAGGCCTAGATGACGACTTGTTGTTTTGATAACCATATACGAGGCCTAGATGACGACTTGTTGTTTTGATAGACAAATAGGAGGCCTATATGACGACTTGTTGTTTTGATAACCATATAGGAGGCCTAGATGACGACTTGTTGTTTTGATAACCATATAGGAGGCCTAGATGACGACTTGTTGTTTTGATAACCATATAGGAGGCCTAGATGACGACTTGTTGTTTTGAAAACCATATAGGAGGCCTAGATGACGACTTGTTGTTTTGATAACCATATAGGAGGCCTAGATGAAGACTTGTTGTTTTGATAACCATATACGAGGCCTAGATGACGACTTGTTGTTTTGATAACCATATACGAGGCCTAGATGACGACTTGTTGTTTTGATAACCATATAGGAAGCCTAGATGACGACTTGTTGTTTTGATAACCATATAGGAATCCTAGATGACGACTTGTTGTTTTGATAACCATATAGGAGGCCTAGCTGATGACTTGTTGTTTTGATAACCATATAGAAGGCCTAGCTGACGACTTGTTGTTTTGATAACCATATAGAATGCCTAGATGATGACTTGTTGTTTTGATTACCATAAAGAAGGCCAGGATGACGACTTGTTGTTTTGATAACCATATAGAAGGCCTAGATGACGACTCGTTGTTTTGATAACCATATAGGAGGCCTAGATGACGACTTGTTGTTTTGATAACCATATAGAAGGCCTAGATGACGACTTGTTGTTATGATAACCATATAGGAGGCCTAGATGACGACTTGTTGTTTTGATAACCATATACGAGGCCTAGATGACGACTTGTTGTTTTGATAATCATGTAGAAGGCCTAGATGACGACTTGTTGTTTTGATAACCATATAGAAGGCCTAGATGACGACTTGTTGTTTTGATAACCATATAGGAGGCCTAGATGATGACTTGTTGTTTTGATAAGCATATAGAAGTCCTAGATGACGACTTGTTGTTTTGATAACCATATAGGAGGCCTAGATGACGACTCGTTGTTTTGATAACCATATAGGAGGCCTAGATGACGACTTGTTGTTTTGATAACCATATAGGAGGCCTAGATGACGACTTGTTGTTTTGATAACCATATAGGAGGCCTAGATGACGACTTGTTTTGATAAACAAATAGGAGGCCTAGATGACGACTTGTTGTTTTGATAACCATATAGGAGGCCTAGATGACGACTTGTTGTTTTGATAACCATATAGGAGGCCTAGATGACGACTTGTTGTTTTGATAACCATATAGGAGGCCTAGATGACGACTTGTTGTTTTGATAACCATATAGGAGGCCTAGATGATGACTTGTTGTTTTGATAACCATATAGGAGGCCTAGATGACGACTTGTTGTTTTGACAACCATATACGAGGCCTAGATGACGACTTGTTGTTTTGATAACCATATACGAGGCCTAGATGACGACTTGTTGTTTTGATAACCATATAGGAAGCCTAGATGACGACTTGTTGTTTTGATAACCATATAGGAATCCTAGATGACGACTTGTTGTTTTGATAACCATATAGGAGGCCTAGCTGATGACTTGTTGTTTTGATAACCATATAGAAGGCCAAGATGACGACTTGTTGTTTTGATAACCATATAGAATGCCTAGATGCTGACTTGTTGTTTTGATAACCATATAGAAGACCAAAATGACGACTTGTTGTTTTGATAACCATATAGGAGGCCTAGATGACGACTCGTTGTTTTGATAACCATATAGGAGGCCTAGATGACGACTTGTTGTTTTGAAAACCATATAGAAGGCCTAGATGACGACTTGTTGCTTTGATAACCATATAGGAGGCCTAGATGACGACTTGTTGTTTTGATAACCATATACGAGGCCTAGATGAAGACTTGTTGTTTTGATAATCATATACGAGGCCTAGATGACGACTTGTTGTTTTGATAAACAAATAGGAGGCCTAGATGACGACTTGTTGTTTTGATAACCATATAGGAGGCCTAGATGACGACTTGTTGTTTTGATAACCATATAGGAGGCCTAGATGACGACTTGTTGTTTTGATAACCATATAGGAGGCCTAGATGAAGACTTGTTGTTTTGAAAACCATATAGGAGGCCTAGATGACGACTTGTTGTTTTGATAACCATATAGGAGGCCTAGATGAAGACTTGTTGTTTTGATAACCATATACGAGGCCTAGATGACGACTTGTTGTTTTGATAACCATATACGAGGCCTAGATGACGATTGTTGTTTTGATAACCATATAGGAAGCCTAGATGACGACTTGTTGTTTTGATAACCATATAGGAATCCGAGATGACGACTTGTTGTTTTGATAACCATATAGGAGGCCTAGCTGATGACTTGTTGTTTTGATAACCATATAGAAGGCCTAGCTGACGACTTGTTGTTTTGATAACCATATAGAATGCCTAGATGATGACTTGTTGTTTTGATTACCATATAGAAGGCCAAGATGACGACTTGTTGTTTTGATAACCATATAGGAGGCCTAGATGACGACTCGTTGTTTTGATAACCATATAGGAGGCCTAGATGACGACTTGTTGTTTTGATAACCATATAGAAGGCCTAGATGACGACTTTTTGTTATGATAACCATATAGGAGGCCTAGATGACGACTTGTTGTTTTGATAACCATATACGAGGCCTAGATGACGACTTGTTGTTTTGATAATCATGTAGAAGGCCTAGATGACGACTTGTTGTTTTGATAACCATATAGAAGGCCTAGATGACGACTTTTTGTTTTGATAACCATATAGGAGGCCTAGATGATGACTTGTTGTTTTGATAAGCATATAGAAGTCCTAGATGACGACTTGTTGTTTTGATAACCATATAGGAGGCCTAGATGACGACTCGTTGTTTTGATAACCATATAGGTAGCCTAGATGACGACTTGTTGTTTTGATAACCATATAGGAGGCCTAGATGACGACTTGTTGTTTTGATAACCATATAGGAGGCCTAGATGACGACTTGTTGTTTTGATAAACAAATAGGAGGCCTAGATGACGACTTGTTGTTTCGATAACCATATAGGAGGCCTAGATGAAGACTTGTTGTTTTGATAACCATATAGGAGGCCTAGATGACGACTTGTTGTTTTGATAACCATATAGGAGGCCTAGATGACGACTTGTTGTTTTGATAACCATATAGGAGGCCTAGATGATGACTTGTTGTTTTGATAACCATATAGGAGGCCTAGATGACGACTTGTTGTTTTGATAACCACATAGGAGGCCTAGATGACGAATTGTTGTTTTGATAACCATATAGGAGGCCTAGATGATGACTTGTTGTTTTGATAACCATATAGGAGGCCTAGATGACCACTTGTTGTATTGATAACCATATAGAAGGCCTAGATGACGACTTGTTGTTTTGATAACCATATAGGAGGCCTAGATGACGACTTGTTGTTTTGATAACCACATAGGAGGCCTAGATGACGACTTGTTGTTTTGGTAACCATATAGGAGGCCTAGATGACGACTTGTTGTTTTGATAACCATATAGGAGGCCTAGATGACGACTTGTTGTTTTGATAACCATATAGGAGGCCTAGATGACGACTTGTTGTTTTGATAGCCATATACGAGGCCTAGATGACGACTTGTTGTTTTGATAACCATATAGGAGGCCTAGATGACGACTTGTTTTGATAACCATATAGGAGGCCTAGATGACGACTTGTTGTTTTGATAACCATATAGGAGGCCTAGATGACGACTTGTTGTTTTGATAACCATATAGGAGGCCTAGATGACGACTTGTTGTTTTGATAACAGTGCAGGAGGCCTAGATGACGACTTGTTGTTTTGATAACCATGCTGGAGGCCTAGATGACGACTTGTTGTTTTGATAACCATATAGAAGCCCTAGATGACGATTTGTTGTTTTGATAACCATATAGAAGCCCTAGATGACGACTTGTTGTTTTGATAACCATATAGAAGGCCTAGATGGCGACTTGTTGTTTTGATAACCATATACGAGGCCTAGATGATGGGTTGTTGTTTTGATAACCATATAGGAGGCCTAGATGATGGCTTGTTGTTTTGATAACCATATAGGAGGCCTAGATGACGACTTGTTGTTTTGATAACCATATAGAAGGCCTAGATGACGACTTGTTGTTTTGATAACCATATAGGAGGCCTAGATGATGACTTGTTGTTTTGATAACCATATAGGAGTCCTAGATGACGACTTGTTGTTTTGATAACCATATAGGAGGCCTAGATGACGACTTGTTTTGATAACCATATAGGAGGCCTAGATGATGACTTGTTGTTTTGATAACCATATAGGAGGCCTAGATGACGACTTGTTGTATTGATAACCATATAGGAGGCCCAGATGACGACTTGTTGTTTTGATAACCATATAGGAGGCCTAGATGAAGAATTGTTGTTTTGATAACCATGTACGAGGCCTAGATGACGACTTGTTGTTTTGATAACCATATAGGAATCCTAGATGACGGCTTGTTGTTTTGGTAACCATATAGGAGGCCTAGCTGATGACTTGTTGTTTTGATAACCATATAGAAGGCCAAGATGACGACTTGTTGTTTTGATAACCATATAGAATGCCTAGATGATGACTTGTTGTTTTGATAACCATGTAGAAGACCAAAATGACGACTTGTTGTTTTGATAACCATATAGGAGGCCTAGATGACGACTCGTTGTTTTGATAACCATATAGGAGGCCTAGATGACGACTTGTTGTTTTGAAAAACATATAGAAGGCCTAGATGACGACTTGTTGTTTTGATAACCATATAGGAGGCCTAGATGACGACTTGTTGTTTTGATAACCATATACGAGGCCTAGATGACGACTTGTTGTTTTGATAACCCTATACGAGGCCTAGATGACGACTTGTTGTTTTGATAAACAAATAGGAGGCCTAGATGACGACTTGTTGTTTTGATAACCATATAGGAGGCCTAGATGACGACTTGTTGTTTTGATAACCATATAGGAGGCCTTGATGACGACTTGTTGTTTTGATAACCATATAGGAGGCCTAGATGACAACTTGTTGTTTTGAAAACCATATAGGAGGCCTAGATGACGACTTGTTGTTTTGATAACCATATAGGAGGCCTAGATGAAGACTTGTTGTTTTGATAACCATATACGAGGCCTAGATGACGACTTGTTGTTTTGATAACCATATACGAGGCCTAGATGACGACTTGTTGTTTTGATAACCATATAGGAAGCCTAGATGACGACTTGTTGTTTTGATAACCATATAGGAATCCTAGATGACGACTTGTTGTTTTGATAACCATATAGGAGGCCTAGCTGATGACTTGTTGTTTTGATAACCATATAGAAGGCCTAGCTGACGACTTGTTGTTTTGATAACCATATAGAATGCCTAGATGATGACTTGTTGTTTTGATTACCATATAGAAGGCCAAGATGACGACTTGTTGTTTTGATAACCATATAGGAGGCCTAGATGACGACTCGTTGTTTTGATAACCATATAGGAGGCCTAGATGACGACGTGTTGTTTTGATAACCATATAGAAGGCCTAGATGACGACTTGTTGTTTTGATAACCATATACGAGGCCTAGATGAAGACTTGTTGTTTTGATAACCATATACGAGGCCTAGATGACGACTTGTTGTTTTGATAATCATGTAGAAGGCCTAGATGACGACTTGTTGTTTTGATAACCATATAGAAGGCCTAGATGACGACTTGTTGTTTTGAAAACCATATAGGAGGCCTGGATGATGACTTGTTGTTTTGATAAGCATATAGAAGTCCTAGATGACGACTTGTTGTTTTGATAACCATATAGGAGGCCTAGATGACGACTCGTTGTTTTGATAACCATATAGGAGGCCTAGATGACGACTTGTTGTTTTGATAACCATATAGGAGGCCTAGATGACGACTTGTTGTTTTGATAACCATATAGGAGGCCTAGATGACGACTTGTTTTGATAAACAAATAGGAGGCCTAGATGACGACTTGTTGTTTTGATAACCATATAGGAGGCCTAGATGACGACTTGTTGTTTTGATAACCATATAGGAGGCCTAGATGACGACTTGTTGTTTTGATAACCATATAGGAGGCCTAGATGACGACTTGTTGTTTTGATAACCATATAGGAGGCCTAGATGATGACTTGTTGTTTTGATAACCATATAGGAGGCCTAGATGACGACTTGTTTTGATAACCATATACGAGGCCTAGATGACGACTTGTTGTTTTGATAACCATATACGAGGCCTAGATGACGACTTGTTGTTTTGATAACCATATAGGAAGCCTAGATGACGACTTGTTGTTTTGATAACCATATAGGAATCCTAGATGACGACTTGTTGTTTTGATAACCATATAGGAGGCCTAGCTGATGACTTGTTGTTTTGATAACCATATAGAAGGCCAAGATGACGACTTGTTGTTTTGATAACCACATAGAATGCCTAGATGATGACTTGTTGTTTTGATAACCATATAGAAGACCAAAATGACGACTTGTTGTTTTGATAACCATATAGGAGGCCTAGATGACGACTCGTTGTTTTGATAACCAAATAGGAGGCCTAGATGACGACTTGTTGTTTTGAAAACCATATAGAAGGCCTAGATGACGACTTGTTGTTTTGATAACCATATAGGAGGCCTAGATGACGACTTGTTGTTTTGATAACCATATACGAGGCCTAGATGAAGACTTGTTGTTTTGATAACCATATACGAGGCCTAGATGACGACTTGTTGTTTTGATAACCATATAGGAAGCCTAGATGACGACTTGTTGTTTTGATAACCATATAGGAATCCGAGATGATGACTTGTTGTTTTGATAACCATATAGGAGGCCTAGCTGATGACTTGTTGTTTTGATAACCATATAGAAGGCCTAGCTGACGACTTGTTGTTTTGATAACCATATAGAATGCCTAGATGATGACTTGTTGTTTTGATTACCATATAGAAGGCCAAGATGACGACTTGTTGTTTTGATAACCATATAGGAGGCCTAGATGACGACTCGTTGTTTTGATAACCATATAGGAGGCCTAGATGACGACTTGTTGTTTTGATAACCATATAGAAGGCCTAGATGACGACTTGTTATGATAACCATATAGGAGGCCTAGATGACGACTTGTTGTTTTGATAACCATATACGAGGCCTAGATGACGACTTGTTGTTTTGATAATCATGTCGAAGGCCTAGATGACGACTTGTTGTTTTGATAACCATATAGAAGGCCTAGATGACGACTTGTTGTTTTGATAACCATATAGGAGGCCTAGATGATGACTTGTTGTTTTGATAAGCATATAGAAGTCCTAGATGACGACTTGTTGTTTTGATAACCATATAGGAGGCCTAGATGACGACTCGTTGTTTTGATAACCATATAGGTAGCCTAGATGACGACTTGTTGTTTTGATAACCATATAGGAGGCCTAGATGACGACTTGTTGTTTTGATAACCATATAGGAGGCCTAGATGACGACTTGTTGTTTTGATAAACAAATAGGAGGCCTAGATGACGACTTGTTGTTTCGATAACCATATAGGAGGCCTAGATGACGACTTGTTGTTTTGATAACCATATAGAATGCTTAGATGATGACTTGTTGTTTTGATTACCATATAGAAGGCCAAGATGACGACTTGTTGTTTTGATAACCATATAGGAGGTCTAGATGACGACTCGTTGTTTTGATAACCATATAGGAGGCCTAGATGACGACTTGTTGTTTTGATAACCATATAGAAGGCCTAGATGACGACTTCTTGTTATGATAACCATATAGGAGGCCTAGATGACGACTTGTAGTTTTGATAACCATATACGAGGCCTAGATGACGACTTGTTGTTTTGATAATCATGTAGAAGGCCTAGATGACGACTTGTTGTTTTGATAACCATATAGAAGGCCTAGATGACGACTTGTTGTTTTGATAACCATATAGGAGGCCTAGATGATGACTTGTTGTTTTGATAAGCATATAGAAGTCCTAGATGACGACTTGTTGTTTTGATAACCATATAGGAGGCATAGATGACGACTCGTTGTTTTGATAACCATATAGGTAGCCTAGATGACGACTTGTTGTTTTGATAACCATATAGGAGGCCTAGATGACGACTTGTTGTTTTGATAACCATATAGGAGGCCTAGATGACGACTTGTTGTTTTGATAAACAAATAGGAGGCCTAGATGACGACTTGTTGTTTCGATAACCATATAGGAGGCCTAGATGACGACTTGTTGTTTTGATAACCATATAGGAGGCCTAGATGACGACTTGTTGTTTTGATAACCATATAGGAGGCCTAGATGACGACTTGTTGTTTTGATAACCATATAGGAGGCCTAGATGATGACTTGTTGTTTTGATAACCATATAGGAGGCCTAGATGACGACTTGTTGTTTTGATAACCACATAGGAGGCCTAGATGACGAATTGTTGTTTTGATAACCATATAGGAGGCCTAGATGATGACTTGTTGTTTTGATAACCATATAGGAGGCCTAGATGACCACTTGTTGTATTGATAACCATATAGAAGGCCTAGATGACGACTTGTTGTTTTGATAACCATATAGGAGGCCTAGATGACGACTTGTTGTTTTGATAACCATATAGGAGGCCTAGATGACGACTTGTTGTTTTGGTAACCATATAGGAGGCCTAGATGACGACTTGTTGTTTTGATAACCATATAGGAGGCCTAGACGACGACTTGTTGTTTTGATAACCATATAGGAGGCCTAGATGACGACTTGTTGTTTTGATATCCATATACGAGGCCTAGATGACGACTTGTTGTTATGATAACCATATAGGAGGCCTAGATGACGACTTGTTTTGATAACCATATAGGAGGCCTAGATGACGACTTGTTGTTTTGATAACCATATAGGAGGCCTAGATGACGACTTGTTGTTTTGATAACCATATAGGAGGCCTAGATGACGACTTGTTGTTTTGATAACAGTGCAGGAGGCCTAGATGACGACTTGTTGTTTTGATAACCATGCTGGAGGCCTAGATGACGACTTGTTGTTTTGATAACCATATAGAAGCCCTAGATGACGATTTGTTGTTTTGATAACCATATAGAAGCCCTAGATGACGACTTGTTGTTTTGATAACCATATAGAAGGCCTAGATGGCGACTTGTTGTTTTGATAACCATATACGAGGCCTAGATGATGGGTTGTTGTTTTGATAACCATATAGGAGGCCTAGATGATGGCTTGTTGTTTTGATAACCATATAGGAGGCCTAGATGACGACTTGTTGTTTTGATAACCATATAGAAGGCCTAGATGACGACTTGTTGTTTTGATAACCATATAGGAGGCCTAGATGACGACTTGTTGTTTTGATAACCATATAGGAGGCCTAGATGACGACTTGTTGTTTTGATAACAGTGCAGGAGGCCTAGATGACGACTTGTTGTTTTGATAACCATGCTGGAGGCCTAGATGACGACTTGTTGTTTTGATAACCATATAGAAGCCCTAGATGACGATTTGTTGTTTTGATAACCATATAGAAGCCCTAGATGACGACTTGTTGTTTTGATAACCATATAGAAGGCCTAGATGGCGACTTGTTGTTTTGATAACCATATACGAGGCCTAGATGATGGGTTGTTGTTTTGATAACCATATAGGAGGCCTAGATGATGGCTTGTTGTTTTGATAACCATATAGGAGGCCTAGATGACGACTTGTTGTTTTGATAACCATATAGAAGGCCTAGATGACGACTTGTTGTTTTGATAACCATATAGGAGGCCTAGATGATGACTTGTTGTTTTGATAACCATATAGGAGTCCTAGATGACGACTTGTTGTTTTGATAACCATATAGGAGGCCTAGATGACGACTTGTTTTGATAACCATATAGGAGGCCTAGATGATGACTTGTTGTTTTGATAACCATATAGGAGGCCTAGATGACGACTTGTTGTATTGATAACCATATAGGAGGCCCAGATGACGACTTGTTGTTTTGATAACCATATAGGAGGCCTAGATGAAGAATTGTTGTTTTGATAACCATGTACGAGGCCTAGATGACGACTTGTTGTTTTGATAACCATATAGGAATCCTAGATGACGGCTTGTTGTTTTGGTAACCATATAGGAGGCCTAGCTGATGACTTGTTGTTTTGATAACCATATAGAAGGCCAAGATGACGACTTGTTGTTTTGATAACCATATAGAATGCCTAGATGATGACTTGTTGTTTTGATAACCATGTAGAAGACCAAAATGACGACTTGTTGTTTTGATAACCATATAGGAGGCCTAGATGACGACTCGTTGTTTTGATAACCATATAGGAGGCCTAGATGACGACTTGTTGTTTTGAAAAACATATAGAAGGCCTAGATGACGACTTGTTGTTTTGATAACCATATAGGAGGCCTAGATGACGACTTGTTGTTTTGATAACCATATACGAGGCCTAGATGACGACTTGTTGTTTTGATAACCATATACGAGGCCTAGATGACGACTTGTTGTTTTGATAAACAAATAGGAGGCCTAGATGACGACTTGTTGTTTTGATAACCATATAGGAGGCCTAGATGACGACTTGTTGTTTTGATAACCATATAGGAGGCCTTGATGACGACTTGTTGTTTTGATAACCATATAGGAGGCCTAGATGACAACTTGTTGTTTTGAAAACCATATAGGAGGCCTAGATGACGACTTGTTGTTTTGATAACCATATAGGAGGCCTAGATGAAGACTTGTTGTTTTGATAACCATATACGAGGCCTAGATGACGACTTGTTGTTTTGATAACCATATACGAGGCCTAGATGACGACTTGTTGTTTTGATAACCATATAGGAAGCCTAGATGACGACTTGTTGTTTTGATAACCATATAGGAATCCTAGATGACGACTTGTTGTTTTGATAACCATATAGGAGGCCTAGCTGATGACTTGTTGTTTTGATAACCATATAGAAGGCCTAGCTGACGACTTGTTGTTTTGATAACCATATAGAATGCCTAGATGATGACTTGTTGTTTTGATTACCATATAGAAGGCCAAGATGACGACTTGTTGTTTTGATAACCATATAGGAGGCCTAGATGACGACTCGTTGTTTTGATAACCATATAGGAGGCCTAGATGACGACGTGTTGTTTTGATAACCATATAGAAGGCCTAGATGACGACTTGTTGTTTTGATAACCATATACGAGGCCTAGATGAAGACTTGTTGTTTTGATAACCATATACGAGGCCTAGATGACGACTTGTTGTTTTGATAATCATGTAGAAGGCCTAGATGACGACTTGTTGTTTTGATAACCATATAGAAGGCCTAGATGACGACTTGTTGTTTTGAAAACCATATAGGAGGCCTGGATGATGACTTGTTGTTTTGATAAGCATATAGAAGTCCTAGATGACGACTTGTTGTTTTGATAACCATATAGGAGGCCTAGATGACGACTCGTTGTTTTGATAACCATATAGGAGGCCTAGATGACGACTTGTTGTTTTGATAACCATATAGGAGGCCTAGATGACGACTTGTTGTTTTGATAACCATATAGGAGGCCTAGATGACGACTTGTTTTGATAAACAAATAGGAGGCCTAGATGACGACTTGTTGTTTTGATAACCATATAGGAGGCCTAGATGACGACTTGTTGTTTTGATAACCATACAGGAGGCCTAGATGACGACTTGTTGTTTTGATAACCATATAGGAGGCCTAGATGACGACTTGTTGTTTTGATAACCATATAGGAGGCCTAGATGATGACTTGTTGTTTTGATAACCATATAGGAGGCCTAGATGACGACTTGTTTTGATAACCATATACGAGGCCTAGATGACGACTTGTTGTTTTGATAACCATATACGAGGCCTAGATGACGACTTGTTGTTTTGATAACCATATAGGAAGCCTAGATGACGACTTGTTGTTTTGATAACCATATAGGAATCCTAGATGACGACTTGTTGTTTTGATAACCATATAGGAGGCCTAGCTGATGACTTGTTGTTTTGATAACCATATAGAAGGCCAAGATGACGACTTGTTGTTTTGATAACCACATAGAATGCCTAGATGATGACTTGTTGTTTTGATAACCATATAGAAGACCAAAATGACGACTTGTTGTTTTGATAACCATATAGGAGGCCTAGATGACGACTCGTTGTTTTGATAACCAAATAGGAGGCCTAGATGACGACTTGTTGTTTTGAAAACCATATAGAAGGCCTAGATGACGACTTGTTGTTTTGATAACCATATAGGAGGCCTAGATGACGACTTGTTGTTTTGATAACCATATACGAGGCCTAGATGAAGACTTGTTGTTTTGATAACCATATACGAGGCCTAGATGACGACTTGTTGTTTTGATAAACAAATAGGAGGCCTAGATGACGACTTGTTGTTTTGATAACCATATAGGAGGCCTAGATGACGACTTGTTGTTTTGATAACCATATAGGAGGCCTAGATGACGACTTGTTGTTTTGATAACCATATAGGAGGCCTAGATGACGACTTGTTGTTTTGAAAACCATATAGGAGGCCTAGATGATGACTTGTTGTTTTGATAACCATATACGAGGCCTAGATGACGACTTGTTGTTTTGATAACCATATACGAGGCCTAGATGACGACTTGTTGTTTTGATAACCATATAGGAAGCCTAGATGACGACTTGTTGTTTTGATAACCATATAGGAATCCGAGATGATGACTTGTTGTTTTGATAACCATATAGGAGGCCTAGCTGATGACTTGTTGTTTTGATAACCATATAGAAGGCCTAGCTGACGACTTGTTGTTTTGATAACCATATAGAATGCCTAGATGATGACTTGTTGTTTTGATTACCATATAGAAGGCCAAGATGACGACTTGTTATTTTGATAACCATATAGGAGGCCTAGATGACGACTCGTTGTTTTGATAACCATATAGGAGGCCTAGATGACGACTTGTTGTTTTGATAACCATATAGAAGGCCTAGATGACGACTTGTTATGATAACCATATAGGAGGCCTAGATGACGACTTGTTGTTTTGATAACCATATACGAGGCCTAGATGACGACTTGTTGTTTTGATAATCATGTCGAAGGCCTAGATGACGACTTGTTGTTTTGATAACCATATAGAAGGCCTAGATGACGACTTGTTGTTTTGATAACCATATAGGAGGCCTAGATGAT
The DNA here is from genome assembly GCA_946902985.2 of Meconema thalassinum. Taxonomy (NCBI): domain Eukaryota; kingdom Metazoa; phylum Arthropoda; class Insecta; order Orthoptera; family Tettigoniidae; genus Meconema; species Meconema thalassinum. The sequence goes on from OX336388.2 coordinate 1,203,597,793, forward strand.
GACTTGTTGTTTTGATAAGCATATAGAAGTCCTAGATGACGACTTGTTGTTTTGATAACCATATAGGAGGCCTAGATGACGACTCGTTGTTTTGATAACCATATAGGTAGCCTAGATGACGACTTGTTGTTTTGATAACCATATAGGAGGCCTAGATGACGACTTGTTGTTTTGATAACCATATAGGAGGCCTAGATGACGACTTGTTGTTTTGATAAACAAATAGGAGGCCTAGATGACGACTTGTTGTTTCGATAACCATATAGGAGGCCTAGATGACGACTTGTTGTTTTGATAACCATATAGAATGCTTAGATGATGACTTGTTGTTTTGATTACCATATAGAAGGCCAAGATGACGACTTGTTGTTTTGATAACCATATAGGAGGCCTAGATGACGACTCGTTGTTTTGATAACCATATAGGAGGCCTAGATGACGACTTGTTGTTTTGATAACCATATAGAAGGCCTAGATGACGACTTCTTGTTATGATAACCATATAGGAGGCCTAGATGACGACTTGTAGTTTTGATAACCATATACGAGGCCTAGATGACGACTTGTTGTTTTGATAATCATGTAGAAGGCCTAGATGACGACTTGTTGTTTTGATAACCATATAGAAGGCCTAGATGACGACTTGTTGTTTTGATAACCATATAGGAGGCCTAGATGATGACTTGTTGTTTTGATAAGCATATAGAAGTCCTAGATGACGACTTGTTGTTTTGATAACCATATAGGAGGCATAGATGACGACTCGTTGTTTTGATAACCATATAGGTAGCCTAGATGACGACTTGTTGTTTTGATAACCATATAGGAGGCCTAGATGACGACTTGTTGTTTTGATAACCATATAGGAGGCCTAGATGACGACTTGTTGTTTTGATAAACAAATAGGAGGCCTAGATGACGACTTGTTGTTTCGATAACCATATAGGAGGCCTAGATGACGACTTGTTGTTTTGATAACCATATAGGAGGCCTAGATGACGACTTGTTGTTTTGATAACCATATAGGAGGCCTAGATGACGACTTGTTGTTTTGATAACCATATAGGAGGCCTAGATGATGACTTGTTGTTTTGATAACCATATAGGAGGCCTAGATGACGACTTGTTGTTTTGATAACCACATAGGAGGCCTAGATGACGAATTGTTGTTTTGATAACCATATAGGAGGCCTAGATGATGACTTGTTGTTTTGATAACCATATAGGAGGCCTAGATGACCACTTGTTGTATTGATAACCATATAGAAGGCCTAGATGACGACTTGTTGTTTTGATAACCATATAGGAGGCCTAGATGACGACTTGTTGTTTTGATAACCATATAGGAGGCCTAGATGACGACTTGTTGTTTTGGTAACCATATAGGAGGCCTAGATGACGACTTGTTGTTTTGATAACCATATAGGAGGCCTAGACGACGACTTGTTGTTTTGATAACCATATAGGAGGCCTAGATGACGACTTGTTGTTTTGATATCCATATACGAGGCCTAGATGACGACTTGTTGTTATGATAACCATATAGGAGGCCTAGATGACGACTTGTTTTGATAACCATATAGGAGGCCTAGATGACGACTTGTTGTTTTGATAACCATATAGGAGGCCTAGATGACGACTTGTTGTTTTGATAACCATATAGGAGGCCTAGATGACGACTTGTTGTTTTGATAACAGTGCAGGAGGCCTAGATGACGACTTGTTGTTTTGATAACCATGCTGGAGGCCTAGATGACGACTTGTTGTTTTGATAACCATATAGAAGCCCTAGATGACGATTTGTTGTTTTGATAACCATATAGAAGCCCTAGATGACGACTTGTTGTTTTGATAACCATATAGAATGCCTAGATGGCGACTTGTTGTTTTGATAACCATATACGAGGCCTAGATGATGGGTTGTTGTTTTGATAACCATATAGGAGGCCTAGATGATGGCTTGTTGTTTTGATAACCATATAGGAGGCCTAGATGACGACTTGTTGTTTTGATAACCATATAGAAGGCCTAGATGACGACTTGTTGTTTTGATAACCATATAGGAGGCCTAGATGACGACTTGTTGTTTTGATAACCATATACGAGGCCTAGATGACGACTTGTTGTTTTGATAACCATATACGAGGCCTAGATGACGACTTGTTGTTTTGATAAACAAATAGGAGGCCTAGATGACGACTTGTTGTTTTGATAACCATATAGGAGGCCTAGATGACGACTTGTTGTTTTGATAACCATATAGGAGGCCTTGATGACGACTTGTTGTTTTGATAACCATATAGGAGGCCTAGATGACGACTTGTTGTTTTGAAAACCATATAGGAGGCCTAGATGACGACTTGTTGTTTTGATAACCATATAGGAGGCCTAGATGAAGACTTGTTGTTTTGATAACCATATACGAGGCCTAGATGACGACTTGTTGTTTTGATAACCATATACGAGGCCTAGATGACGACTTGTTGTTTTGATAACCATATAGGAAGCCTAGATGACGACTTGTTGTTTTGATAACCATATAGGAATCCTAGATGACGACTTGTTGTTTTGATAACCATATAGGAGGCCTAGCTGATGACTTGTTGTTTTGATAACCATATAGAAGGCCTAGCTGACGACTTGTTGTTTTGATAACCATATAGAATGCCTAGATGATGACTTGTTGTTTTGATTACCATATAGAAGGCCAAGATGACGACTTGTTGTTTTGATAACCATATAGGAGGCCTAGATGACGACTCGTTGTTTTGATAACCATATAGGAGGCCTAGATGACGACGTGTTGTTTTGATAACCATATAGAAGGCCTAGATGACGACTTGTTGTTTTGATAACCATATACGAGGCCTAGATGAAGACTTGTTGTTTTGATAACCATATACGAGGCCTAGATGACGACTTGTTGTTTTGATAATCATGTAGAAGGCCTAGATGACGACTTGTTGTTTTGATAACCATATAGAAGGCCTAGATGATGACTTGTTGTTTTGATAAGCATATAGAAGTCCTAGATGACGACTTGTTGTTTTGATAACCATATAGGAGGCCTAGATGACGACTCGTTGTTTTGATAACCACATAGGAGGCCTAGATGACGACTTGTTGTTTTGATAACCATATAGGAGGCCTAGATGACGACTTGTTGTTTTGATAACCATATAGGAGGCCTAGATGACGACTTGTTTTGATAAACAAATAGGAGGCCTAGATGACGACTTGTTGATTTGATAACCATATAGGAGGCCTAGATGACGACTTGTTGTTTTGATAACCATATAGGAGGCCTAGATGACGACTTGTTGTTTTGATAACCATATAGGAGGCCTAGATGACGACTTGTTGTTTTGATAACCATATAGGAGGCCTAGATGATGACTTGTTGTTTTGATAACCATATAGGAGGCCTAGATGACGACTTGTTTTGATAACCATATACGAGGCCTAGATGACGACTTGTTGTTTTGATAACCATATACGAGGCCTAGATGACGACTTGTTGTTTTGATAACCATATAGGAAGCCTAGATGACGACTTGTTGTTTTGATAACCATATAGGAATCCTAGATGACGACTTGTTGTTTTGATAACCATATAGGAGGCCTAGCTGATGACTTGTTGTTTTGATAACCATATAGAAGGCCAAGATGACGACTTGTTGTTTTGATAACCACATAGAATGCCTAGATGATGACTTGTTGTTTTGATAACCATATAGAAGACCAAAATGACGACTTGTTGTTTTGATAACCATATAGGAGGCCTAGATGACGACTCGTTGTTTTGATAACCAAATAGGAGGCCTAGATGACGACTTGTTGTTTTGAAAACCATATAGAAGGCCTAGATGACGACTTGTTGTTTTGATAACCATATAGGAGGCCTAGATGACGACTTGTTGTTTTGATAACCATATACGAGGCCTAGATGAAGACTTGTTGTTTTGATAACCATATACGAGGCCTAGATGACGACTTGTTGTTTTGATAAACAAATAGGAGGCCTAGATGACGACTTGTTGTTTTGATAACCATATAGGAGGCCTAGATGACGACTTGTTGTTTTGATAACCATATAGGAGGCCTAGATGACGACTTGTTGTTTTGATAACCATATAGGAGGCCTAGATGACGACTTGTTGTTTTGAAAACCATATAGGAGGCCTAGATGACGACTTGTTGTTTTGATAACCATATAGGAGGCCTAGATGATGACTTGTTGTTTTGATAACCATATACGAGGCCTAGATGACGACTTGTTGTTTTGATAACCATATACGAGGCCTAGATGACGACTTGTTGTTTTGATAACCATATAGGAAGCCTAGATGACGACTTGTTGTTTTGATAACCATATAGGAATCCGAGATGATGACTTGTTGTTTTGATAACCATATAGGAGGCCTAGCTGATGACTTGTTGTTTTGATAACCATATAGAAGGCCTAGCTGACGACTTGTTGTTTTGATAACCATATAGAATGCCTAGATGATGACTTGTTGTTTTGATTACCATATAGAAGGCCAAGATGACGACTTGTTGTTTTGATAACCATATAGGAGGCCTAGATGACGACTCGTTGTTTTGATAACCATATAGGAGGCCTAGATGACGACTTGTTGTTTTGATAACCATATAGAAGGCCTAGATGACGACTTGTTATGATAACCATATAGGAGGCCTAGATGACGACTTGTTGTTTTGATAACCATATACGAGGCCTAGATGACGACTTGTTGTTTTGATAATCATGTCGAAGGCCTAGATGACGACTTGTTGTTTTGATAACCATATAGAAGGCCTAGATGACGACTTGTTGTTTTGATAACCATATAGGAGGCCTAGATGATGACTTGTTGTTTTGATAAGCATATAGAAGTCCTAGATGACGACTTGTTGTTTTGATAACCATATAGGAGGCCTAGATGACGACTCGTTGTTTTGATAACCATATAGGTAGCCTAGATGACGACTTGTTGTTTTGATAACCATATAGGAGGCCTAGATGACGACTTGTTGTTTTGATAACCATATAGGAGGCCTAGATGACGACTTGTTGTTTTGATAAACAAATAGGAGGCCTAGATGACGACTTGTTGTTTCGATAACCATATAGGAGGCCTAGATGACGACTTGTTGTTTTGATAACCATATAGAATGCTTAGATGATGACTTGTTGTTTTGATTACCATATAGAAGGCCAAGATGACGACTTGTTGTTTTGATAACCATATAGGAGGCCTAGATGACGACTCGTTGTTTTGATAACCATATAGGAGGCCTAGATGACGACTTGTTGTTTTGATAACCATATAGAAGGCCTAGATGACGACTTCTTGTTATGATAACCATATAGGAGGCCTAGATGACGACTTGTAGTTTTGATAACCATATACGAGGCCTAGATGACGACTTGTTGTTTTGATAATCATGTAGAAGGCCTAGATGACGACTTGTTGTTTTGATAACCATATAGAAGGCCTAGATGACGACTTGTTGTTTTGATAACCATATAGGAGGCCTAGATGATGACTTGTTGTTTTGATAAGCATATAGAAGTCCTAGATGACGACTTGTTGTTTTGATAACAATATAGGAGGCATAGATGACGACTCGTTGTTTTGATAACCATATAGGTAGCCTAGATGACGACTTGTTGTTTTGATAACCATATAGGAGGCCTAGATGACGACTTGTTGTTTTGATAACCATATAGGAGGCCTAGATGACGACTTGTTGTTTTGATAAACAAATAGGAGGCCTAGATGACGACTTGTTGTTTCGATAACCATATAGGAGGCCTAGATGACGACTTGTTGTTTTGATAACCATATAGGAGGCCTAGATGACGACTTGTTGTTTTGATAACCATATAGGAGGCCTAGATGACGACTTGTTGTTTTGATAACCATATAGGAGGCCTAGATGATGACTTGTTGTTTTGATAACCATATAGGAGGCCTAGATGACGACTTGTTGTTTTGATAACCACATAGGAGGCCTAGATGACGAATTGTTGTTTTGAAAACCATATAGGAGGCCTAGATGATGACTTGTTGTTTTGATAACCATATAGGAGGCCTAGATGACCACTTGTTGTATTGATAACCATATAGAAGGCCTAGATGACGACTTGTTGTTTTGATAACCATATAGGAGGCCTAGATGACGACTTGTTGTTTTGATAACCATATAGGAGGCCTAGATGATGACTTGTTGTTTTGGTAACCATATAGGAGGCCTAGATGACGACTTGTTGTTTTGATAACCATATAGGAGGCCTAGACGACGACTTGTTGTTTTGATAACCATATAGGAGGCCTAGATGACGACTTGTTGTTTTGATATCCATATACGAGGCCTAGATGACGACTTGTTGTTATGATAACCATATAGGAGGCCTAGATGACGACTTGTTTTGATAACCATATAGGAGGCCTAGATGACGACTTGTTGTTTTGATAACCATATAGGAGGCCTAGATGACGACTTGTTGTTTTGATAACCATATAGGAGGCCTAGATGACGACTTGTTGTTTTGATAACAGTGCAGGAGGCCTAGATGACGACTTGTTGTTTTGATAACCATGCTGGAGGCCTAGATGACGACTTGTTGTTTTGATAACCATATAGAAGCCCTAGATGACGATTTGTTGTTTTGATAACCATATAGAAGCCCTAGATGACGACTTGTTGTTTTGATAACCATATAGAAGGCCTAGATGGCGACTTGTTGTTTTGATAACCATATACGAGGCCTAGATGATGGGTTGTTGTTTTGATAACCATATAGGAGGCCTAGATGATGGCTTGTTGTTTTGATAACCATATAGGAGGCCTAGATGACGACTTGTTGTTTTGATAACCATATAGAAGGCCTAGATGACGACTTGTTGTTTTGATAACCATATAGGAGGCCTAGATGACGACTTGTTGTTTTGATAACCATATACGAGGCCTAGATGACGACTTGTTGTTTTGATAACCATATACGAGGCCTAGATGACGACTTGTTGTTTTGATAAACAAATAGGAGGCCTAGATGACGACTTGTTGTTTTGATAACCATATAGGAGGCCTAGATGACGACTTGTTGTTTTGATAACCATATAGGAGGCCTTGATGACGACTTGTTGTTTTGATAACCATATAGGAGGCCTAGATGACGACTTGTTGTTTTGAAAACCATATAGGAGGCCTAGATGACGACTTGTTGTTTTGATAACCATATAGGAGGCCTAGATGAAGACTTGTTGTTTTGATAACCATATACGAGGCCTAGATGACGACTTGTTGTTTTGATAACCATATACGAGGCCTAGATGACGACTTGTTGTTTTGATAACCATATAGGAAGCCTAGATGACGACTTGTTGTTTTGATAACCATATAGGAATCCTAGATGACGACTTGTTGTTTTGATAACCATATAGGAGGCCTAGCTGATGACTTGTTGTTTTGATAACCATATAGAAGGCCTAGCTGACGACTTGTTGTTTTGATAACCATATAGAATGCCTAGATGATGACTTGTTGTTTTGATTACCATATAGAAGGCCAAGATGACGACTTGTTGTTTTGATAACCATATAGGAGGCCTAGATGACGACTCGTTGTTTTGATAACCATATAGGAAGCCTAGATGACGACGTGTTGTTTTGATAACCATATAGAAGGCCTAGATGACGACTTGTTGTTTTGATAACCATATACGAGGCCTAGATGAAGACTTGTTGTTTTGATAACCATATACGAGGCCTAGATGACGACTTGTTGTTTTGATAATCATGTAGAAGGCCTAGATGACGACTTGTTGTTTTGATAACCATATAGAAGGCCTAGATGATGACTTGTTGTTTTGATAAGCATATAGAAGTCCTAGATGACGACTTGTTGTTTTGATAACCATATAGGAGGCCTAGATGACGACTCGTTGTTTTGATAACCATATAGGAGGCCTAGATGACGACTTGTTGTTTTGATAACCATATAGGAGGCCTAGATGACGACTTGTTGTTTTGATAACCATATAGGAGGCCTAGATGACGACTTGTTTTGATAAACAAATAGGAGGCCTAGATGACGACTTGTTGTTTTGATAACCATATAGGAGGCCTAGATGACGACTTGTTGTTTTGATAACCATATAGGAGGCCTAGATGACGACTTGTTGTTTTGATAACCATATAGGAGGCCTAGATGACGACTTGTTGTTTTGATAACCATATAGGAGGCCTAGATGATGACTTGTTGTTTTGATAACCATATAGGAGGCCTAGATGACGACTTGTTTTGATAACCATATACGAGGCCTAGATGACGACTTGTTGTTTTGATAACCATATACGAGGCCTAGATGACGACTTGTTGTTTTGATAACCATATAGGAAGCCTAGATGACGACTTGTTGTTTTGATAACCATATAGGAATCCTAGATGACGACTTGTTGTTTTGATAACCATATAGGAGGCCTAGCTGATGACTTGTTGTTTTGATAACCATATAGAAGGCCAAGATGACGACTTGTTGTTTTGATAACCACATAGAATGCCTAGATGATGACTTGTTGTTTTGATAACCATATAGAAGACCAAAATGACGACTTGTTGTTTTGATAACCATATAGGAGGCCTAGATGACGACTCGTTGTTTTGATAACCAAATAGGAGGCCTAGATGACGACTTGTTGTTTTGAAAACCATATAGAAGGCCTAGATGACGACTTGTTGTTTTGATAACCATATAGGAGGCCTAGATGACGACTTGTTGTTTTGATAACCATATACGAGGCCTAGATGAAGACTTGTTGTTTTGATAACCATATACGAGGCCTAGATGACGACTTGTTGTTTTGATAAACAAATAGGAGGCCTAGATGACGACTTGTTGTTTTGATAACCATATAGGAGGCCTAGATGACGACTTGTTGTTTTGATAACCATATAGGAGGCCTAGATGACGACTTGTTGTTTTGATAACCATATAGGAGGCCTAGATGACGACTTGTTGTTTTGAAAACCATATAGGAGGCCTAGATGACGACTTGTTGTTTTGATAACCATATAGGAGGCCTAGATGATGACTTGTTGTTTTGATAACCATATACGAGGCCTAGATGACGACTTGTTGTTTTGATAACCATATACGAGGCCTAGATGACGACTTGTTGTTTTGATAACCATATAGGAAGCCTAGATGACGACTTGTTGTTTTGATAACCATATAGGAATCCGAGATGATGACTTGTTGTTTTGATAACCATATAGGAGGCCTAGCTGATGACTTGTTGTTTTGATAACCATATAGAAGGCCTAGCTGACGACTTGTTGTTTTGATAACCATATAGAATGCCTAGATGATGACTTGTTGTTTTGATTACCATATAGAAGGCCAAGATGACGACTTGTTGTTTTGATAACCATATAGGAGGCCTAGATGACGACTCGTTGTTTTGATAACCATATAGGAGGCCTAGATGACGACTTGTTGTTTTGATAACCATATAGAAGGCCTAGATGACGACTTGTTATGATAACCATATAGGAGGCCTAGATGACGACTTGTTGTTTTGATAACCATATAGGAGGCCTAGATGACGACTTGTTGTTTTGATAACCATATAGGAGGCCTAGATGATGACTTGTTGTTTTGATAACCATATAGAAGGCCTAGATGACGACTTGTTGTTTTGATAACCATATAGGAGGCCTAGATGATGACTTGTTGTTTTGATAAGCATATAGAAGTCCTAGATGACGACTTGTTGTTTTGATAACCATATAGGAGGCCTAGATGACGACTCGTTGTTTTGATAACCATATAGGTAGCCTAGATGACGACTTGTTGTTTTGATAACCATATAGGAGGCCTAGATGACGACTTGTTGTTTTGATAACCATATAGGAGGCCTAGATGACGACTTGTTGTTTTGATAAACAAATAGGAGGCCTAGATGACGACTTGTTGTTTCGATAACCATATAGGAGGCCTAGATGACGACTTGTTGTTTTGATAACCATATAGAATGCTTAGATGATGACTTGTTGTTTTGATTACCATATAGAAGGCCAAGATGACGACTTGTTGTTTTGATAACCATATAGGAGGCCTAGATGACGACTCGTTGTTTTGATAACCATATAGGAGGCCTAGATGACGACTTGTTGTTTTGATAACCATATAGAAGGCCTAGATGACGACTTCTTGTTATGATAACCATATAGGAGGCCTAGATGACGACTTGTAGTTTTGATAACCATATACGAGGCCTAGATGACGACTTGTTGTTTTGATAATCATGTAGAAGGCCTAGATGACGACTTGTTGTTTTGATAACCATATAGAAGGCCTAGATGACGACTTGTTGTTTTGATAACCATATAGGAGGCCTAGATGATGACTTGTTGTTTTGATAAGCATATAGAAGTCCTAGATGACGACTTGTTGTTTTGATAACCATATAGGAGGCATAGATGACGACTCGTTGTTTTGATAACCATATAGGTAGCCTAGATGACGACTTGTTGTTTTGATAACCATATAGGAGGCCTAGATGACGACTTGTTGTTTTGATAACCATATAGGAGGCCTAGATGACGACTTGTTGTTTTGATAAACAAATAGGAGGCCTAGATGACGACTTGTTGTTTCGATAACCATATAGGAGGCCTAGATGACGACTTGTTGTTTTGATAACCATATAGGAGGCCTAGATGACGACTTGTTGTTTTGATAACCATATAGGAGGCCTAGATGACGACTTGTTGTTTTGATAACCATATAGGAGGCCTAGATGATGACTTGTTGTTTTGATAACCATATAGGAGGCCTAGATGACGACTTGTTGTTTTGATAACCACATAGGAGGCCTAGATGACGAATTGTTGTTTTGATAACCATATAGGAGGCCTAGATGATGACTTGTTGTTTTGATAACCATATAGGAGGCCTAGATGACCACTTGTTGTATTGATAACCATATAGAAGGCCTAGATGACGACTTGTTGTTTTGATAACCATATAGGAGGCCTAGATGACGACTTGTTGTTTTGATAACCATATAGGAGGCCTAGATGACGACTTGTTGTTTTGGTAACCATATAGGAGGCCTAGATGACGACTTGTTGTTTTGATAACCATATAGGAGGCATAGACGACGACTTGTTGTTTTGATAACCATATAGGAGGCCTAGATGACGACTTGTTGTTTTGATATCCATATACGAGGCCTAGATGACGACTTGTTGTTATGATAACCATATAGGAGGCCTAGATGACGACTTGTTTTGATAACCATATAGGAGGCCTAGATGACGACTTGTTGTTTTGATAACCATATAGGAGGCCTAGATGACGACTTGTTGTTTTGATAACCATATAGGAGGCCTAGATGACGACTTGTTGTTTTGATAACAGTGCAGGAGGCCTAGATGACGACTTGTTGTTTTGATAACCATGCTGGAGGCCTAGATGACGACTTGTTGTTTTGATAACCATATAGAAGCCCTAGATGACGATTTGTTGTTTTGATAACCATATAGAAGCCCTAGATGACGACTTGTTGTTTTGATAACCATATAGAAGGCCTAGATGGCGACTTGTTGTTTTGATAACCATATACGAGGCCTAGATGATGGGTTGTTGTTTTGATAACCATATAGGAGGCCTAGATGATGGCTTGTTGTTTTGATAACCATATAGGAGGCCTAGATGACGACTTGTTGTTTTGATAACCATATAGAAGGCCTAGATGACGACTTGTTGTTTTGATAACCATATAGGAGGCCTAGATGATGACTTGTTGTTTTGATAACCATATAGGAGTCCTAGATGACGACTTGTTGTTTTGATAACCATATAGGAGGCCTAGATGACGACTTGTTGTTTTGATAACCATATAGGAGGCCTAGATGATGACTTGTTGTTTTGATAACCATATAGGAGGCCTAGATGACGACTTGTTGTATTGATAACCATATAGAAGGCCTAGATGACGACTTGTAGTTTTGATAACCATATAGGAGGCCCAGATGACGACTTGTTGTTTTGATAACCGTATAGGAGGCCTAGATGAAGAATTGTTGTTTTGATAACCATGTACGCGGCCTAGATGACGACTTGTTGTTTTGATAACCATATAGGAATCCTAGATGACGACTTGTTGTTTTGATAACCATATAGGAGGCCTAGCTGATGACTTATTGTTTTGATAACCATATAGAAGGCCAAGATGACGACTTGTTGTTTTGATAACCATATAGAATGCCTAGATGATGACTTGTTGTTTTGATAACCATGTAGAAGACCAAAATGACGACTTGTTGTTTTGATAACCATATAGGAGGCCTAGATGACGACTCGTTGTTTTGATAACCATATAGGAGGCCTAGATGACGACTTGTTGTTTTGAAAACCATATAGAAGGCCTAGATGACGACTTGTTGTTTTGATAACCATATAGGAGGCCTAGATGACGACTTGTTGTTTTGATAACCATATACGAGGCCTAGATGACGACTTGTTGTTTTGATAACCATATACGAGGCCTAGATGACGACTTGTTGTTTTGATAAACAAATAGGAGGCCTAGATGACGACTTGTTGTTTTGATAACCATATAGGGGGCCTAGATGACGACTTGTTGTTTTGATAACCATATAGGAGGCCTAGATGACGACTTGTTGTTTTGATAACCATATAGGAGGCCTAGATGACGACTTGTTGTTTTGAAAACCATATAGGAGGCCTAGATGACGACTTGTTGTTTTGAAAACCATATAGGAGGCCTACATGAAGACTTGTTGTTTTGATAACCATATACGAGGCCTAGATGACGACTTGTTGTTTTGATAACCATATACGAGGCCTAGATGACGACTTGTTGTTTTGATAACCATATAGGAAGCCTAGATGACGACTTGTTGTTTTGATAACCATATAGGAATCCTAGATGACGACTTGTTGTTTTGATAACCATATAGGAGGCCTAGCTGATGACTTGTTGTTTTGATAACCATATAGAAGGCCTAGCTGACGACTTGTTGTTTTGATAACCATATAGAATGCCTAGATGATGACTTGTTGTTTTGATTACCATAAAGAAGGCCAGGATGACGACTTGTTGTTTTGATAACCATATAGGAGGCCTAGATGACGACTCGTTGTTTTGATAACCATATAGGAGGCCTAGATGACGACTTGTTGTTTTGATAACCATAAAAGGCCTAGATGACGACTTGTTGTTATGATAACCATATAGGAGGCCTAGATGACGACTTGTTGTTTTGATAACCATATACGAGGCCTAGATGACGACTTGTTGTTTTGATAATCATGTAGAAGGCCTAGATGACGACTTGTTGTTTTGATAACCATATAGAAGGCCTAGATGACGACTTGTTGTTTTGATAACCATGTAGGAGGCCTAGATGATGACTTGTTGTTTTGATAAGCATATAGAAGTCCTAGATGACGACTTGTTGTTTTGATAACCATATAGGAGGCCTAGATGACGACTCGTTGTTTTGATAACCATATAGGAGGCCTAGATGACGACTTGTTGTTTTGATAACCATATAGGAGGCCTAGATGACGACTTGTTGTTTTGATAACCATATAGGAGGCCTAGATGACGACTTGTTTTGATAAACAAATAGGAGGCCTAGATGACGACTTGTTGTTTTGATAACCATATAGGAGGCCTAGATGACGACTTGTTGTTTTGATAACCATATAGGAGGCCTAGATGACGACTTGTTGTTTTGATAACCATATAGGAGGCCTAGATGACGACTTGTTGTTTTGATAACCATATAGGAGGCCTAGATGATGACTTGTTGTTTTGATAACCATATAGGAGGCCTAGATGACGACTTGTTGTTTTGATAACCATATACGAGGCCTAGATGACGACTTCTTGTTTTGATAACCATATACGAGGCCTAGATGACGACTTGTTGTTTTGATAACCATATAGGAAGCCTAGATGACGACTTGTTGTTTTGATAACCATATAGGAATCCTAGATGACGACTTGTTGTTTTGATAACCATATAGGAGGCCTAGCTGATGACTTGTTGTTTTGATAACCATATAGAAGGCCAAGATGACGACTTGTTGTTTTGATAACCATATAGAATGCCTAGATGCTGACTTGTTGTTTTGATAACCATATAGAAGACCAAAATGACGACTTGTTGTTTTGATAACCATATAGGAGGCCTAGATGACGACTCGTTGTTTTGATAACCATATAGGAGGCCTAGATGACGACTTGTTGTTTTGAAAACCATATAGAAGGCCTAGATGACGACTTGTTGTTTTGATAACCATATAGGAGGCCTAGATGACGACTTGTTGTTTTGATAACCATATACGAGGCCTAGATGAAGACTTGTTGTTTTGATAACCATATACGAGGCCTAGATGACGACTTGTTGTTTTGATAAACAAATAGGAGGCCTAGATGACGACTTGTTGTTTTGATAACCGTATAGGAGGCCTAGATGACGACTTGTTGTTTTGATAACCATATAGGAGGCCTAGATGACGACTTGTTGTTTTGATAACCATATAGGAGGCCTAGATGAAGACTTGTTGTTTTGAAAACCATATAGGAGGCCTAGATGACGACTTGTTGTTTTGATAACCATATAGGAGGCCTAGATGAAGACTTGTTGTTTTGATAACCATATACGAGGCCTAGATGACGACTTGTTGTTTTGATAACCATATACGAGGCCTAGATGACGATTGTTGTTTTGATAACCATATAGGAAGCCTAGATGACGACTTGTTGTTTTGATAACCATATAGGAATCCGAGATGACGACTTGTTGTTTTGATAACCATATAGGAGGCCTAGCTGATGACTTGTTGTTTTGATAACCATATAGAAGGCCTAGCTGACGACTTGTTGTTTTGATAACCATATAGAATGCCTAGATGATGACTTGTTGTTTTGATTACCATATAGAAGGCCAAGATGACGACTTGTTGTTTTGATAACCATATAGGAGGCCTAGATGACGACTCGTTGTTTTGATAACCATATAGGAGGCCTAGATGACGACTTGTTGTTTTGATAACCATATAGAAGGCCTAGATGACGACTTTTTGTTATGATAACCATATAGGAGGCCTAGATGACGACTTGTTGTTTTGATAACCATATACGAGGCCTAGATGACGACTTGTTGTTTTGATAATCATGTAGAAGGCCTAGATGACGACTTGTTGTTTTGATAACCATATAGAAGGCCTAGATGACGACTTGTTGTTTTGATAACCACATAGGAGGCCTAGATGATGACTTGTTGTTTTGATAAGCATATAGAAGTCCTAGATGACGACTTGTTGTTTTGATAACCATATAGGAGGCCTAGATGACGACTCGTTGTTTTGATAACCATATAGGTAGCCTAGATGACGACTTGTTGTTTTGATAACCATATAGGAGGCCTAGATGACGACTTGTTGTTTTGATAACCATATAGGAGGCCTAGATGACGACTTGTTGTTTTGATAAACAAATAGGAGGCCTAGATGACGACTTGTTGTTTCGATAACCATATAGGAGGCCTAGATGAAGACTTGTTGTTTTGATAACCATATAGGAGGCCTAGATGACGACTTGTTGTTTTGATAACCATATAGGAGGCCTAGATGACGACTTGTTGTTTTGATAACCATATAGGAGGCCTAGATGATGACTTGTTGTTTTGATAACCATATAGGGGGCCTAGATGACGACTTGTTGTTTTGATAACCACATAGGAGGCCTAGATGACGAATTGTTGTTTTGATAACCATATAGGAGGCCTAGATGATGACTTGTTGTTTTGATAACCATATAGGAGGCCTAGATGACCACTTGTTGTATTGATAACCATATAGAAGGCCTAGATGACGACTTGTTGTTTTGATAACCATATAGGAGGCCTAGATGACGACTTGTTGTTTTGATAACCATATAAGAGGCCTAGATGACGACTTGTTGTTTTGGTAACCATATAGGAGGCCTAGATGACGACTTGTTGTTTTGATAACCGTATAGGAGGCCTAGATGACGACATGTTGTTTTGATAACCATATAGGAGGCCTAGATGACGACTTGTTGTTTTGATAACCATATAGGAGGCCTAGATGACGACTTGTTGTTTTGATAACAGTGCAGGAGGCCTAGATGACGACTTGTTGTTTTGATAACCATGCTGGAGGCCTAGATGACGACTTGTTGTTTTGATAACCATATAGAAGCCCTAGATGACGATTTGTTGTTTTGATAACCATATAGAAGCCCTAGATGACGACTTGTTGTTTTGATAACCATATAGAAAGCCTAGATGGCGACTTGTTGTTTTGATAACCATATACGAGGCCTAGATGATGGGTTGTTGTTTTGATAACCATATAGGAGGCCTAGATGATGGCTTGTTGTTTTGATAACCATATAGGAGGCCTAGATGACGACTTGTTGTTTTGATAACCATATAGAAGGCCTAGATGACGACTTGTTGTTTTGATAACCATATAGGAGGCCTAGATGATGACTTGTTGTTTTGATAACCATATAGGAGTCCTAGATGACGACTTGTTGTTTTGATAACCATATAGGAGGCCTAGATGACGACTTGTTGTTTTGATAACCATATAGGAGGCCTAGATGATGACTTGTTGTTTTGATAACCATATAGGAGTCCTAGATGACGACTTGTTGTTTTGATAACCATATAGGAGGCCTAGATGACGACTTGTTGTTTTGATAACCATATAGGAGGCCTAGATGATGACTTGTTGTTTTGATAACCATATAGGAGGCCTAGATGACGACTTGTTGTATTGATAACCATATAGGAGGCCCAGATGACGACTTGTTGTTTTGATAACCATATAGGAGGCCTAGATGACGACTTGTTGTTTTGATAACCATATAGGAGGCCTAGCTGATGACTTGTTGTTTTGATAACCATGTAGAAGACCAAAATGACGACTTGTTGTTTTGATAACCATATAGGAGGCCCAGATGACGACTCGTTGTTTTGATAACCATATAGGAGGCCTAGATGACGACTTGTTGTTTTGAAAACCATATAGAAGGCCTAGATGACGACTTGTTGTTTTGATAACCATATAGGAGGCCTAGATGACGACTTGTTGTTTTGATAACCATATAGGAGGCCTAGATGACGACTTGTTGTTTTGATAACCATATAGGAGGCCTTGATGACGACTTGTTGTTTTGATAACCATATAGGAGGCCTAGATGACGACTTGTTGTTTTGAAAACCACATAGGAGGCCTAGATGACGACTTGTTGTTTTGATAACCATATAGGAGGCCTAGATGAAGACTTGTTGTTTTGATAACCATATACGAGGCCTAGATGACGACTTGTTGTTTTGATAACCATATACGAGGCCTAGATGACGACTTGTTGTTTTGATAACCATATAGGAAGCCTAGATGACGACTTGTTGTTTTGATAACCATATAGGAATCCTAGATGACGACTTGTTGTTTTGATAACCATATAGGAGGCCTAGCTGATGACTTGTTGTTTTGATAACCATATAGAAGGCCTAGCTGACGACTTGTTGTTTTGATAACCATATAGAATGCCTAGATGATGACTTGTTGTTTTGATTACCATATAGAAGGCCAAGATGACGACTTGTTGTTTTGATAACCATATAGGAGGCCTAGATGACGACTCGTTGTTTTGATAACCATATAGGAGGCCTAGATGACGACTTGTTGTTTTGATAACCATATAGAAGGCCTAGATGACGACTTGTTGTTTTGATAACCATATACGAGGCCTAGATGACGACTTGTTGTTTTGATAATCATGTAGAAGGCCTAGATGACGACTTGTTGTTTTGATAACCATATAGAAGGCCTAGATGACGACTTGTTGTTTTGATAACCATATAGGAGGCCTAGATGATGACTTGTTGTTTTGATAAGCATATAGAAGTCCTAGATGACGACTTGTTGTTTTGATAACCATATAGGAGGCCTAGATGACGACTCGTTGATTTGATAACCATATAGGAGGCCTAGATGACGACTTGTTGTTTTGATAACCATATAGGAGGCCTAGATGACGACTTGTTGTTTTGATAACCATATAGGAGGCCTAGATGACGACTTGTTTTGATAAACAAATAGGAGGCCTAGATGACGACTTGTTGTTTTGATAACCATATAGGAGGCCTAGATGACGACTTGTTGTTTTGATAACCATATAGGAGGCCTAGATGACGACTTGTTGTTTTGATAACCATATAGGAGGCCTAGATGACGACTTGTTGTTTTGATAACCATATAGGAGGCCTAGATGATGACTTGTTGTTTTGATAACCATATAGGAGGCCTAGATGACGACTTGTTTTGATAACCATATACGAGGCCTAGATGACGACTTGTTGTTTTGATAACCATATACGAGGCCTAGATGACGACTTGTTGTTTTGATAACCATATAGGAAGCCTAGATGACGACTTGTTGTTTTGATAACCATATAGGAATCCTAGATGACGACTTGTTGTTTTGATAACCATATAGGAGGCCTAGCTGATGACTTGTTGTTTTGATAACCATATAGAAGGCCAAGATGACGACTTGTTGTTTTGATAACCACATAGAATGCCTAGATGATGACTTGTTGTTTTGATAACCATATAGAAGACCAAAATGACGACTTGTTGTTTTGATAACCATATAGGAGGCCTAGATGACGACTCGTTGTTTTGATAACCAAATAGGAGGCCTAGATGACGACTTGTTGTTTTGAAAACCATATAGAAGGCCTAGATGACGACTTGTTGTTTGATAACCATATAGGAGGCCTAGATGACGACTTGTTGTTTTGATAACCATATACGAGGCCTAGATGAAGACTTGTTGTTTTGATAACCATATACGAGGCCTAGATGACGACTTGTTGTTTTGATAAACAAATAGGAGGCCTAGATGACGACTTGTTGTTTTGATAACCATATAGGAGGCCTAGATGACGACTTGTTGTTTTGATAACCATATAGGAGGCCTAGATGACGACTTGTTGTTTTGATAACCATATAGGAGGCCTAGATGACGACTTGTTGTTTTGAAAACCATATAGGAGGCCTAGATGACGACTTGTTGTTTTGATAACCATATAGGAGGCCTAGATGAAGACTTGTGGTTTTGATAACCATATACGAGGCCTAGATGACGACTTGTTGTTTTGATAACCATATACGAGGCCTAGATGACGACTTGTTGTTTTGATAACCATATAGGAAGCCTAGATGACGACTTGTTGTTTTGATAACCATATAGGAATCCGAGATGATGACTTGTTGTTTTGATAACCATATAGGAGGCCTAGCTGATGACTTGTTGTTTTGATAACCATATAGAAGGCCTAGCTGACGACTTGTTGTTTTGATAACCATATAGATTGCCTAGATGATGACTTGTTGTTTTGATTACCATATAGAAGGCCAAGATGACGACTTGTTGTTTTGATAACCATATAGGAGGCCTAGATGACGACTCGTTGTTTTGATAACCATATAGGAGGCCTAGATGACGACTTGTTGTTTTGATAACCATATAGAAGGCCTAGATGACGACTTGTTATGATAACCATATAGGAGGCCTAGATGACGACTTGTTGTTTTGATAACCATATACAAGGCCTAGATGACGACTTGTTGTTTTGATAATCATGTAGAAGGCCTAGATGACGACTTGTTGTTTTGAAAACCATATAGAAGGCCTAGATGACGACTTGTTGTTTTGATAACCATATAGGAGGCCTAGATGATGACTTGTTGTTTTGATAAGCATATAGAAGTCCTAGATGACGACTTGTTGTTTTGATAACCATATAGGAGGCCTAGATGACGACTTGTTGTTTCGATAACCATATAGGAGGCCTAGATGACGACTTGTTGTTTTGATAACCATATAGGAGGCCTAGATGACGACTTGTTGTTTTGATAACCATATAGGAGGCCTAGATGACGACTTGTTTTGATAACCATATAGGAGCCCTAGATGATGACTTGTTGTTTTGATAACCATATAGGAGGCCTAGATGACGACTTGTTGTTTTGATAACCACATAGGAGGCCTAGATGACGAATTGTTGTTTTGATAACCATATAGGAGGCCTAGATGATGACTTGTTGTTTTGATAACCATATAGGAGGCCTAGATGACCACTTGTTGTATTGATAACCATATAGAAGGCCTAGATGACGACTTGTTGTTTTGATAACCATATAGGAGGCCTAGATGACGACTTGTTGTTTTGATAACCATATAGGAGGCCTAGATGACGACTTGTTGTTTTGGTAACCATATAGGAGGCCTAGATGACGACTTGTTGTTTTGATAACCATATAGGAGGCCTAGATGACGACTTGTTGTTTTGATAACCATATAGGAGGCCTAGATGACGACTTGTTGTTTTGATAGCCATATACGAGGCCTAGATGACGACTTGTTGTTTTGATAACCATATAGGAGGCCTAGATGACGACTTGTTTTGATAACCATATAGGAGGCCTAGATGACGACTTGTTGTTTTGATAACCATATAGGAGGCCTAGATGACGACTTGTTGTTTTGATAACCATATAGGAGGCCTAGATGACGACTTGTTGTTTTGATAACAGTGCAGGAGGCCTAGATGACGACTTGTTGTTTTGATAACCATGCTGGAGGCCTAGATGACGACTTGTTGTTTTGATAACCATATAGAAGCCCTAGATGACGATTTGTTGTTTTGATAATCATATAGAAGCCCTAGATGACGACTTGTTGTTTTGATAACCACATAGAAGGCCTAGATGGCGACTTGTTGTTTTGATAACCATATACGAGGCCTAGATGATGGGTTGTTGTTTTGATAACCATATAGGAGGCCTAGATGATGGCTTGTTGTTTTGATAACCATATAGGAGGCCTAGATGACGACTTGTTTTGATAAACAAATAGGAGGCCTAGATGACGACTTGTTGTTTTGATAACCATATAGGAGGCCTAGATGACGACTTGTTGTTTTGATAACCATATAGGAGGCCTAGATGACGACTTGTTGTTTTGATAACCATATAGGAGGCCTAGATGACGACTTGTTGTTTTGATAACCATATAGGAGGCCTAGATGATGACTTGTTGTTTTGATAACCATATAGGAGGCCTAGATGACGACTTGTTTTGATAACCATATACGAGGCCTAGATGACGACTTGTTGTTTTGATAACCATATACGAGGCCTAGATGACGACTTGTTGTTTTGATAACCATATAGGAAGCCTAGATGACGACTTGTTGTTTTGATAACCATATAGGAATCCTAGATGACGACTTGTTGTTTTGATAACCATATAGGAGGCCTAGCTGATGACTTGTTGTTTTGATAACCATATAGAAGGCCAAGATGACGACTTGTTGTTTTGATAACCACATAGAATGCCTAGATGATGACTTGTTGTTTTGATAACCATATAGAAGACCAAAATGACGACTTGTTGTTTTGATAACCATATACGAGGCCTAGATGAAGACTTGTTGTTTTGATAATCATATACGAGGCCTAGATGACGACTTGTTGTTTTGATAAACAAATAGGAGGCCTAGATGACGACTTGTTGTTTTGATAACCATATAGGAGGCCTAGATGACGACTTGTTGTTTTGATAACCATATAGGAGGCCTAGATGACGACTTGTTGTTTTGATAACCATATAGGAGGCCTAGATGAAGACTTGTTGTTTTGAAAACCATATAGGAGGCCTAGATGACGACTTGTTGTTTTGATAACCATATAGGAGGCCTAGATGAAGACTTGTTGTTTTGATAACCATATACGAGGCCTAGATGACGACTTGTTGTTTTGATAACCATATACGAGGCCTAGATGACGATTGTTGTTTTGATAACCATATAGGAAGCCTAGATGACGACTTGTTGTTTTGATAACCATATAGGAATCCGAGATGACGACTTGTTGTTTTGATAACCATATAGGAGGCCTAGCTGATGACTTGTTGTTTTGATAACCATATAGAAGGCCTAGCTGACGACTTGTTGTTTTGATAACCATATAGAATGCCTAGATGATGACTTGTTGTTTTGATTACCATATAGAAGGCCAAGATGACGACTTGTTGTTTTGATAACCATATAGGAGGCCTAGATGACGACTCGTTGTTTTGATAACCATATAGGAGGCCTAGATGACGACTTGTTGTTTTGATAACCATATAGAAGGCCTAGATGACGACTTTTTGTTATGATAACCATATAGGAGGCCTAGATGACGACTTGTTGTTTTGATAACCATATACGAGGCCTAGATGACGACTTGTTGTTTTGATAATCATGTAGAAGGCCTAGATGACGACTTGTTGTTTTGATAACCATATAGAAGGCCTAGATGACGACTTTTTGTTTTGATAACCATATAGGAGGCCTAGATGATGACTTGTTGTTTTGATAAGCATATAGAAGTCCTAGATGACGACTTGTTGTTTTGATAACCATATAGGAGGCCTAGATGACGACTCGTTGTATGGATAACCATATAGGTAGCCTAGATGACGACTTGTTGTTTTGATAACCATATAGGAGGCCTAGATGACGACTTGTTGTTTTGATAACCATATAGGAGGCCTAGATGACGACTTGTTGTTTTGATAAACAAATAGGAGGCCTAGATGACGACTTGTTGTTTCGATAACCATATAGGAGGCCTAGATGAAGACTTGTTGTTTTGATAACCATATAGGAGGCCTAGATGACGACTTGTTGTTTTGATAACCATATAGGAGGCCTAGATGACGACTTGTTGTTTTGATAACCATATAGGAGGCCTAGATGATGACTTGTTGTTTTGATAACCATATAGGAGGCCTAGATGACGACTTGTTGTTTTGATAACCACATAGGAGGCCTAGATGACGAATTGTTGTTTTGATAACCATATAGGAGGCCTAGATGATGACTTGTTGTTTTGATAACCATATAGGAGGCCTAGATGACCACTTGTTGTATTGATAACCATATAGAAGGCCTAGATGACGACTTGTTGTTTTGATAACCATATAGGAGGCCTAGATGACGACTTGTTGTTTTGATAACCACATAGGAGGCCTAGATGACGACTTGTTGTTTTGGTAACCATATAGGAGGCCTAGATGACGACTTGTTGTTTTGATAACCATATAGGAGGCCTAGATGACGACTTGTTGTTTTGATAACCATATAGGAGGCCTAGATGACGACTTGTTGTTTTGATAGCCATATACGAGGCCTAGATGACGACTTGTTGTTTTGATAACCATATAGGAGGCCTAGATGACGACTTGTTTTGATAACCATATAGGAGGCCTAGATGACGACTTGTTGTTTTGATAACCATATAGGAGGCCTAGATGACGACTTGTTGTTTTGATAACCATATAGGAGGCCTAGATGACGACTTGTTGTTTTGATAACAGTGCAGGAGGCCTAGATGACGACTTGTTGTTTTGATAACCATGCTGGAGGCCTAGATGACGACTTGTTGTTTTGATAACCATATAGAAGCCCTAGATGACGATTTGTTGTTTTGATAACCATATAGAAGCCCTAGATGACGACTTGTTGTTTTGATAACCATATAGAAGGCCTAGATGGCGACTTGTTGTTTTGATAACCATATACGAGGCCTAGATGATGGGTTGTTGTTTTGATAACCATATAGGAGGCCTAGATGATGGCTTGTTGTTTTGATAACCATATAGGAGGCCTAGATGACGACTTGTTGTTTTGATAACCATATAGAAGGCCTAGATGACGACTTGTTGTTTTGATAACCATATAGGAGGCCTAGATGATGACTTGTTGTTTTGATAACCATATAGGAGTCCTAGATGACGACTTGTTGTTTTGATAACCATATAGGAGGCCTAGATGACGACTTGTTTCGATAACCATATAGGAGGCCTAGATGATGACTTGTTGTTTTGATAACCATATAGGAGGCCTAGATGACGACTTGTTGTATTGATAACCATATAGGAGGCCCAGATGACGACTTGTTGTTTTGATAACCATATAGGAGGCCTAGATGAAGAATTGTTGTTTTGATAACCATGTACGAGGCCTAGATGACGACTTGTTGTTTTGATAACCATATAGGAATCCTAGATGACGGCTTGTTGTTTTGGTAACCATATAGGAGGCCTAGCTGATGACTTGTTGTTTTGATAACCATATAGAAGGCCAAGATGACGACTTGTTGTTTTGATAACCATATAGAATGCCTAGATGATGACTTGTTGTTTTGATAACCATGTAGAAGACCAAAATGACGACTTGTTGTTTTGATAACCATATAGGAGGCCTAGATGACGACTCGTTGTTTTGATAACCATATAGGAGGCCTAGATGACGACTTGTTGTTTTGAAAAACATATAGAAGGCCTAGATGACGACTTGTTGTTTTGATAACCATATAGGAGGCCTAGATGACGACTTGTTGTTTTGATAACCATATACGAGGCCTAGATGACGACTTGTTGTTTTGATAACCATATACGAGGCCTAGATGACGACTTGTTGTTTTGATAAACAAATAGGAGGCCTAGATGACGACTTGTTGTTTTGATAACCATATAGGAGGCCTAGATGACGACTTGTTGTTTTGATAACCATATAGGAGGCCTTGATGACGACTTGTTGTTTTGATAACCATATAGGAGGCCTAGATGACAACTTGTTGTTTTGAAAACCATATAGGAGGCCTAGATGACGACTTGTTGTTTTGATAACCATATAGGAGGCCTAGATGAAGACTTGTTGTTTTGATAACCATATACGAGGCCTAGATGACGACTTGTTGTTTTGATAACCATATACGAGGCCTAGATGACGACTTGTTGTTTTGATAACCATATAGGAAGCCTAGATGACGACTTGTTGTTTTGATAACCATATAGGAATCCTAGATGACGACTTGTTGTTTTGATAACCATATAGGAGGCCTAGCTGATGACTTGTTGTTTTGATAACCATATAGAAGGCCTAGCTGACGACTTGTTGTTTTGATAACCATATAGAATGCCTAGATGATGACTTGTTGTTTTGATTACCATATAGAAGGCCAAGATGACGACTTGTTGTTTTGATAACCATATAGGAGGCCTAGATGACGACTCGTTGTTTTGATAACCATATAGGAGGCCTAGATGACGACGTGTTGTTTTGATAACCATATAGAAGGCCTAGATGACGACTTGTTGTTTTGATAACCATATACGAGGCCTAGATGAAGACTTGTTGTTTTGATAACCATATACGAGGCCTAGATGACGACTTGTTGTTTTGATAATCATGTAGAAGGCCTAGATGACGACTTGTTGTTTTGATAACCATATAGAAGGCCTAGATGACGACTTGTTGTTTTGAAAACCATATAGGAGGCCTGGATGATGACTTGTTGTTTTGATAAGCATATAGAAGTCCTAGATGACGACTTGTTGTTTTGATAACCATATAGGAGGCCTAGATGACGACTCGTTGTTTTGATAACCATATAGGAGGCCTAGATGACGACTTGTTGTTTTGATAACCATATAGGAGGCCTAGATGACGACTTGTTGTTTTGATAACCATATAGGAGGCCTAGATGACGACTTGTTTTGATAAACAAATAGGAGGCCTAGATGACGACTTGTTGTTTTGATAACCATATAGGAGGCCTAGATGACGACTTGTTGTTTTGATAACCATATAGGAGGCCTAGATGACGACTTGTTGTTTTGATAACCATATAGGAGGCCTAGATGACGACTTGTTGTTTTGATAACCATATAGGAGGCCTAGATGATGACTTGTTGTTTTGATAACCATATAGGAGGCCTAGATGACGACTTGTTTTGATAACCATATACGAGGCCTAGATGACGACTTGTTGTTTTGATAACCATATACGAGGCCTAGATGACGACTTGTTGTTTTGATAACCATATAGGAAGCCTAGATGACGACTTGTTGTTTTGATAACCATATAGGAATCCTAGATGACGACTTGTTGTTTTGATAACCATATAGGAGGCCTAGCTGATGACTTGTTGTTTTGATAACCATATAGAAGGCCAAGATGACGACTTGTTGTTTTGATAACCACATAGAATGCCTAGATGATGACTTGTTGTTTTGATAACCATATAGAAGACCAAAATGACGACTTGTTGTTTTGATAACCATATAGGAGGCCTAGATGACGACTCGTTGTTTTGATAACCAAATAGGAGGCCTAGATGACGACTTGTTGTTTTGAAAACCATATAGAAGGCCTAGATGACGACTTGTTGTTTTGATAACCATATAGGAGGCCTAGATGACGACTTGTTGTTTTGATAACCATATACGAGGCCTAGATGAAGACTTGTTGTTTTGATAACCATATACGAGGCCTAGATGACGACTTGTTGTTTTGATAAACAAATAGGAGGCCTAGATGACGACTTGTTGTTTTGATAACCATATAGGAGGCCTAGATGACGACTTGTTGTTTTGATAACCATATAGGAGGCCTAGATGACGACTTGTTGTTTTGATAACCATATAGGAGGCCTAGATGACGACTTGTTGTTTTGAAAACCATATAGGAGGCCTAGATGACGACTTGTTGTTTTGATAACCATATAGGAGGCCTAGATGATGACTTGTTGTTTTGATAACCATATACGAGGCCTAGATGACGACTTGTTGTTTTGATAACCGTATACGAGGCCTAGATGACGACTTGTTGTTTTGATAACCATATAGGAAGCCTAGATGACGACTTGTTGTTTTGATAACCATATAGGAATCCGAGATGATGACTTGTTGTTTTGATAACCATATAGGAGGCCTAGCTGATGACTTGTTGTTTTGATAACCATATAGAAGGCCTAGCTGACGACTTGTTGTTTTGATAACCATATAGAATGCCTAGATGATGACTTGTTGTTTTGATTACCATATAGAAGGCCAAGATGACGACTTGTTGTTTTGATAACCATATAGGAGGCCTAGATGACGACTCGTTGTTTTGATAACCATATAGGAGGCCTAGATGACGACTTGTTGTTTTGATAACCATATAGAAGGCCTAGATGACGACTTGTTATGATAACCATATAGGAGGCCTAGATGACGACTTGTTATTTTGATAACCATATACGAGGCCTAGATGACGACTTGTTGTTTTGATAATCATGTCGAAGGCCTAGATGACGACTTGTTGTTTTGATAACCATATAGAAGGCCTAGATGACGACTTGTTGTTTTGATAACCATATAGGAGGCCTAGATGATGACTTGTTGTTTTGATAAGCATATAGAAGTCCTAGATGACGACTTGTTGTTTTGATAACCATATAGGAGGCCTAGATGACGACTCGTTGTTTTGATAACCATATAGGTAGCCTAGATGACGACTTGTTGTTTTGATAACCATATAGGAGGCCTAGATGACGACTTGTTGTTTTGATAACCATATAGGAGGCCTAGATGACGACTTGTTGTTTTGATAAACAAATAGGAGGCCTAGATGACGACTTGTTGTTTCGATAACCATATAGGAGGCCTAGATGACGACTTGTTGTTTTGATAACCATATAGAATGCTTAGATGATGACTTGTTGTTTTGATTACCATATAGAAGGCCAAGATGACGACTTGTTGTTTTGATAACCATATAGGAGGTCTAGATGACGACTCGTTGTTTTGATAACCATATAGGAGGCCTAGATGACGACTTGTTGTTTTGATAACCATATAGAAGGCCTAGATGACGACTTCTTGTTATGATAACCATATAGGAGGCCTAGATGACGACTTGTAGTTTTGATAACCATATACGAGGCCTAGATGACGACTTGTTGTTTTGATAATCATGTAGAAGGCCTAGATGACGACTTGTTGTTTTGATAACCATATAGAAGGCCTAGATGACGACTTGTTGTTTTGATAACCATATAGGAGGCCTAGATGATGACTTGTTGTTTTGATAAGCATATAGAAGTCCTAGATGACGACTTGTTGTTTTGATAACCATATAGGAGGCATAGATGACGACTCGTTGTTTTGATAACCATATAGGTAGCCTAGATGACGACTTGTTGTTTTGATAACCATATAGGAGGCCTAGATGACGACTTGTTGTTTTGATAACCATATAGGAGGCCTAGATGACGACTTGTTGTTTTGATAAACAAATAGGAGGCCTAGATGACGACTTGTTGTTTCGATAACCATATAGGAGGCCTAGATGACGACTTGTTGTTTTGATAACCATATAGGAGGCCTAGATGACGACTTGTTGTTTTGATAACCATATAGGAGGCCTAGATGACGACTTGTTGTTTTGATAACCATATAGGAGGCCTAGATGATGACTTGTTGTTTTGATAACCATATAGGAGGCCTAGATGACGACTTGTTGTTTTGATAACCACTTAGGAGGCCTAGATGACGAATTGTTGTTTTGATAACCATATAGGAGGCCTAGATGATGACTTGTTGTTTTGATAACCATATAGGAGGCCTAGATGACCACTTGTTGTATTGATAACCATATAGAAGGCCTAGATGACGACTTGTTGTTTTGATAACCATATAGGAGGCCTAGATGACGACTTGTTGTTTTGATAACCATATAGGAGGCCTAGATGACGACTTGTTGTTTTGGTAACCATATAGGAGGCCTAGATGACGACTTGTTGTTTTGATAACCATATAGGAGGCCTAGACGACGACTTGTTGTTTTGATAACCATATAGGAGGCCTAGATGACGACTTGTTGTTTTGATATCCATATACGAGGCCTAGATGACGACTTGTTGTTATGATAACCATATAGGAGGCCTAGATGACGACTTGTTTTGATAACCATATAGGAGGCCTAGATGACGACTTGTTGTTTTGATAACCATATAGGAGGCCTAGATGACGACTTGTTGTTTTGATAACCATATAGGAGGCCTAGATGACGACTTGTTGTTTTGATAACAGTGCAGGAGGCCTAGATGACGACTTGTTGTTTTGATAACCATGCTGGAGGCCTAGATGACGACTTGTTGTTTTGATAACCATATAGAAGCCCTAGATGACGATTTGTTGTTTTGATAACCATATAGAAGCCCTAGATGACGACTTGTTGTTTTGATAACCATATAGAAGGCCTAGATGGCGACTTGTTGTTTTGATAACCATATACGAGGCCTAGATGATGGGTTGTTGTTTTGATAACCATATAGGAGGCCTAGATGATGGCTTGTTGTTTTGATAACCATATAGGAGGCCTAGATGACGACTTGTTGTTTTGATAACCATATAGAAGGCCTAGATGACGACTTGTTGTTTTGATAACCATATAGGAGGCCTAGATGACGACTTGTTGTTTTGATAACCATATAGGAGGCCTAGATGACGACTTGTTGTTTTGATAACAGTGCAGGAGGCCTAGATGACGACTTGTTGTTTTGATAACCATGCTGGAGGCCTAGATGACGACTTGTTGTTTTGATAACCATATAGAAGCCCTAGATGACGATTTGTTGTTTTGATAACCATATAGAAGCCCTAGATGACGACTTGTTGTTTTGATAACCATATAGAAGGCCTAGATGGCGACTTGTTGTTTTGATAACCATATACGAGGCCTAGATGATGGGTTGTTGTTTTGATAACCATATAGGAGGCCTAGATGATGGCTTGTTGTTTTGATAACCATATAGGAGGCCTAGATGACGACTTGTTGTTTTGATAACCATATAGAAGGCCTAGATGACGACTTGTTGTTTTGATAACCATATAGGAGGGCTAGATGATGACTTGTTGTTTTGATAACCATATAGGAGTCCTAGATGACGACTTGTTGTTTTGATAACCATATAGGAGGCCTAGATGACGACTTGTTTTGATAACCATATAGGAGGCCTAGATGATGACTTGTTGTTTTGATAACCATATAGGAGGCCTAGATGACGACTTGTTGTATTGATAACCATATAGGAGGCCCAGATGACGACTTGTTGTTTTGATAACCATATAGGAGGCCTAGATGAAGAATTGTTGTTTTGATAACCATGTACGAGGCCTAGATGACGACTTGTTGTTTTGATAACCATATAGGAATCCTAGATGACGGCTTGTTGTTTTGGTAACCATATAGGAGGCCTAGCTGATGACTTGTTGTTTTGATAACCATATAGAAGGCCAAGATGACGACTTGTTGTTTTGATAACCATATAGAATGCCTAGATGATGACTTGTTGTTTTGATAACCATGTAGAAGACCAAAATGACGACTTGTTGTTTTGATAACCATATAGGAGGCCTAGATGACGACTCGTTGTTTTGATAACCATATAGGAGGCCTAGATGACGACTTGTTGTTTTGAAAAACATATAGAAGGCCTAGATGACGACTTGTTGTTTTGATAACCATATAGGAGGCCTAGATGACGACTTGTTGTTTTGATAACCATATACGAGGCCTAGATGACGACTTGTTGTTTTGATAACCATATACGAGGCCTAGATGACGACTTGTTGTTTTGATAAACAAATAGGAGGCCTAGATGACGACTTGTTGTTTTGATAACCATATAGGAGGCCTAGATGACGACTTGTTGTTTTGATAACCATATAGGAGGCCTTGATGACGACTTGTTGTTTTGATAACCATATAGGAGGCCTAGATGACAACTTGTTGTTTTGAAAACCATATAGGAGGCCTAGATGACGACTTGTTGTTTTGATAACCATATAGGAGGCCTAGATGAAGACTTGTTGTTTTGATAACCATATACGAGGCCTAGATGACGACTTGTTGTTTTGATAACCATATACGAGGCCTAGATGACGACTTGTTGTTTTGATAACCATATAGGAAGCCTAGATGACGACTTGTTGTTTTGATAACCATATAGGAATCCTAGATGACGACTTGTTGTTTTGATAACCATATAGGAGGCCTAGCTGATGACTTGTTGTTTTGATAACCATATAGAAGGCCTAGCTGACGACTTGTTGTTTTGATAACCATATAGAATGCCTAGATGATGACTTGTTGTTTTGATTACCATATAGAAGGCCAAGATGACGACTTGTTGTTTTGATAACCATATAGGAGGCCTAGATGACGACTCGTTGTTTTGATAACCATATAGGAGGCCTAGATGACGACGTGTTGTTTTGATAACCATATAGAAGGCCTAGATGACGACTTGTTGTTTTGATAACCATATACGAGGCCTAGATGAAGACTTGTTGTTTTGATAACCATATACGAGGCCTAGATGACGACTTGTTGTTTTGATAATCATGTAGAAGGCCTAGATGACGACTTGTTGTTTTGATAACCATATAGAAGGCCTAGATGACGACTTGTTGTTTTGAAAACCATATAGGAGGCCTGGATGATGACTTGTTGTTTTGATAAGCATATAGAAGTCCTAGATGACGACTTGTTGTTTTGATAACCATATAGGAGGCCTAGATGACGACTCGTTGTTTTGATAACCATATAGGAGGCCTAGATGACGACTTGTTGTTTTGATAACCATATAGGAGGCCTAGATGACGACTTGTTGTTTTGATAACCATATAGGAGGCCTAGATGACGACTTGTTTTGATAAACAAATAGGAGGCCTAGATGACGACTTGTTGTTTTGATAACCATATAGGAGGCCTAGATGACGACTTGTTGTTTTGATAACCATACAGGAGGCCTAGATGACGACTTGTTGTTTTGATAACCATATAGGAGGCCTAGATGACGACTTGTTGTTTTGATAACCATATAGGAGGCCTAGATGATGACTTGTTGTTTTGATAACCATATAGGAGGCCTAGATGACGACTTGTTTTGATAACCATATACGAGGCCTAGATGACGACTTGTTGTTTTGATAACCATATACGAGGCCTAGATGACGACTTGTTGTTTTGATAACCATATAGGAAGCCTAGATGACGACTTGTTGTTTTGATAACCATATAGGAATCCTAGATGACGACTTGTTGTTTTGATAACCATATAGGAGGCCTAGCTGATGACTTGTTGTTTTGATAACCATATAGAAGGCCAAGATGACGACTTGTTGTTTTGATAACCACATAGAATGCCTAGATGATGACTTGTTGTTTTGATAACCATATAGAAGACCAAAATGACGACTTGTTGTTTTGATAACCATATAGGAGGCCTAGATGACGACTCGTTGTTTTGATAACCAAATAGGAGGCCTAGATGACGACTTGTTGTTTTGAAAACCATATAGAAGGCCTAGATGACGACTTGTTGTTTTGATAACCATATAGGAGGCCTAGATGACGACTTGTTGTTTTGATAACCATATACGAGGCCTAGATGAAGACTTGTTGTTTTGATAACCATATACGAGGCCTAGATGACGACTTGTTGTTTTGATAAACAAATAGGAGGCCTAGATGACGACTTGTTGTTTTGATAACCATATAGGAGGCCTAGATGACGACTTGTTGTTTTGATAACCATATAGGAGGCCTAGATGACGACTTGTTGTTTTGATAACCATATAGGAGGCCTAGATGACGACTTGTTGTTTTGAAAACCATATAGGAGGCCTAGATGACGACTTGTTGTTTTGATAACCATATAGGAGGCCTAGATGATGACTTGTTGTTTTGATAACCATATACGAGGCCTAGATGACGACTTGTTGTTTTGATAACCATATACGAGGCCTAGATGACGACTTGTTGTTTTGATAACCATATAGGAAGCCTAGATGACGACTTGTTGTTTTGATAACCATATAGGAATCCGAGATGATGACTTGTTGTTTTGATAACCATATAGGAGGCCTAGCTGATGACTTGTTGTTTTGATAACCATATAGAAGGCCTAGCTGACGACTTGTTGTTTTGATAACCATATAGAATGCCTAGATGATGACTTGTTGTTTTGATTACCATATAGAAGGCCAAGATGACGACTTGTTGTTTTGATAACCATATAGGAGGCCTAGATGACGACTCGTTGTTTTGATAACCATATAGGAGGCCTAGATGACGACTTGTTGTTTTGATAACCATATAGAAGGCCTAGATGACGACTTGTTATGATAACCATATAGGAGGCCTAGATGACGACTTGTTGTTTTGATAACCATATACGAGGCCTAGATGACGACTTGTTGTTTTGATAATCATGTCGAAGGCCTAGATGACGACTTGTTGTTTTGATAACCATATAGAAGGCCTAGATGACGACTTGTTGTTTTGATAACCATATAGGAGGCCTAGATGATGACTTGTTGTTTTGATAAGCATATAGAAGTCCTAGATGACGACTTGTTGTTTTGATAACCATATAGGAGGCCTAGATGACGACTCGTTGTTTTGATAACCATATAGGTAGCCTAGATGACGACTTGTTGTTTTGATAACCATATAGGAGGCCTAGATGACGACTTGTTGTTTTGATAACCATATAGGAGGCCTAGATGACGACTTGTTGTTTTGATAAACAAATAGGAGGCCTAGATGACGACTTGTTGTTTCGATAACCATATAGGAGGCCTAGATGACGACTTGTTGTTTTGATAACCATATAGAATGCTTAGATGATGACTTGTTGTTTTGATTACCATATAGAAGGCCAAGATGACGACTTGTTGTTTTGATAACCATATAGGAGGCCTAGATGACGACTCGTTGTTTTGATAACCATATAGGAGGCCTAGATGACGACTTGTTGTTTTGATAACCATATAGAAGGCCTAGATGACGACTTCTTGTTATGATAACCATATAGGAGGCCTAGATGACGACTTGTAGTTTTGATAACCATATACGAGGCCTAGATGACGACTTGTTGTTTTGATAATCATGTAGAAGGCCTAGATGACGACTTGTTGTTTTGATAACCATATAGAAGGCCTAGATGACGACTTGTTGTTTTGATAACCATATAGGAGGCCTAGATGATGACTTGTTGTTTTGATAAGCATATAGAAGTCCTAGATGACGACTTGTTGTTTTGATAACCATATAGGAGGCATAGATGACGACTCGTTGTTTTGATAACCATATAGGTAGCCTAGATGACGACTTGTTGTTTTGATAACCATATAGGAGGCCTAGATGACGACTTGTTGTTTTGATAACCATATAGGAGGCCTAGATGACGACTTGTTGTTTTGATAAACAAATAGGAGGCCTAGATGACGACTTGTTGTTTCGATAACCATATAGGAGGCCTAGATGACGACTTGTTGTTTTGATAACCATATAGGAGGCCTAGATGACGACTTGTTGTTTTGATAACCATATAGGAGGCCTAGATGACGACTTGTTGTTTTGATAACCATATAGGAGGCCTAGATGATGACTTGTTGTTTTGATAACCATATAGGAGGCCTAGATGACGACTTGTTGTTTTGATAACCACATAGGAGGCCTAGATGACGAATTGTTGTTTTGATAACCATATAGGAGGCCTAGATGATGACTTGTTTTGATAACCATATAGGAGGCCTAGATGACCACTTGTTGTATTGATAACCATATAGAAGGCCTAGATGACGACTTGTTGTTTTGATAACCATATAGGAGGCCTAGATGACGACTTGTTGTTTTGATAACCATATAGGAGGCCTAGATGACGACTTGTTGTTTTGGTAACCATATAGGAGGCCTAGATGACGACTTGTTGTTTTGATAACCATATAGGAGGCCTAGACGACGACTTGTTGTTTTGATAACCATATAGGAGGCCTAGATGACGACTTGTTGTTTTGATATCCATATACGAGGCCTAGATGACGACTTGTTGTTATGATAACCATATAGGAGGCCTAGATGACGACTTGTTTTGATAACCATATAGGAGGCCTAGATGACGACTTGTTGTTTTGATAACCATATAGGAGGCCTAGATGACGACTTGTTGTTTTGATAACCATATAGGAGGCCTAGATGACGACTTGTTGTTTTGATAACAGTGCAGGAGGCCTAGATGACGACTTGTTGTTTTGATAACCATGCTGGAGGCCTAGATGACGACTTGTTGTTTTGATAACCATATAGAAGCCCTAGATGACGATTTGTTGTTTTGATAACCATATAGAAGCCCTAGATGACGACTTGTTGTTTTGATAACCATATAGAAGGCCTAGATGGCGACTTGTTGTTTTGATAACCATATACGAGGCCTAGATGATGGGTTGTTGTTTTGATAACCATATAGGAGGCCTAGATGATGGCTTGTTGTTTTGATAACCATATAGGAGGCCTAGATGACGACTTGTTGTTTTGATAACCATATAGAAGGCCTAGATGACGACTTGTTGTTTTGATAACCATATAGGAGGCCTAGATGACGACTTGTTGTTTTGATAACCATATACGAGGCCTAGATGACGACTTGTTGTTTTGATAACCATATACGAGGCCTAGATGACGACTTGTTGTTTTGATAAACAAATAGGAGGCCTAGATGACGACTTGTTGTTTTGATAACCATATAGGAGGCCTAGATGACGACTTGTTGTTTTGATAACCATATAGGAGGCCTTGATGACGACTTGTTGTTTTGATAACCATATAGGAGGCCTAGATGACGACTTGTTGTTTTGAAAACCATATAGGAGGCCTAGATGACGACTTGTTGTTTTGATAACCATATAGGAGGCCTAGATGAAGACTTGTTGTTTTGATAACCATATACGAGACCTAGATGACGACTTGTTGTTTTGATAACCATATACGAGGCCTAGATGACGACTTGTTGTTTTGATAACCATATAGGAAGCCTAGATGACGACTTGTTGTTTTGATAACCATATAGGAATCCTAGATGACGACTTGTTGTTTTGATAACCATATAGGAGGCCTAGCTGATGACTTGTTGTTTTGATAACCATATAGAAGGCCTAGCTGACGACTTGTTGTTTTGATAACCATATAGAATGCCTAGATGATGACTTGTTGTTTTGATTACCATATAGAAGGCCAAGATGACGACTTGTTGTTTTGATAACCATATAGGAGGCCTAGATGACGACTCGTTGTTTTGATAACCATATAGGAGGCCTAGATGACGACGTGTTGTTTTGATAACCATATAGAAGGCCTAGATGACGACTTGTTGTTTTGATAACCATATACGAGGCCTAGATGAAGACTTGTTGTTTTGATAACCATATACGAGGCCTAGATGACGACTTGTTGTTTTGATAATCATGTAGAAGGCCTAGATGACGACTTGTTGTTTTGATAACCATATAGAAGGCCTAGATGATGACTTGTTGTTTTGATAAGCATATAGAAGTCCTAGATGACGACTTGTTGTTTTGATAACCATATAGGAGGCCTAGATGACGACTCGTTGTTTTGATAACCATATAGGAGGCCTAGATGACGACTTGTTGTTTTGATAACCATATAGGAGGCCTAGATGACGACTTGTTGTTTTGATAACCACATAGGAGGCCTAGATGACGACTTGTTTTGATAAACAAATAGGAGGCCTAGATGACGACTTGTTGTTTTGATAACCATATAGGAGGCCTAGATGACGACTTGTTGTTTTGATAACCATATAGGAGGCCTAGATGACGACTTGTTGTTTTGATAACCATATAGGAGGCCTAGATGACGACTTGTTGTTTTGATAACCATATAGGAGGCCTAGATGATGACTTGTTGTTTTGATAACCATATAGGAGGCCTAGATGACGACTTGTTTTGATAACCATATACGAGGCCTAGATGACGACTTGTTGTTTTGATAACCATATACGAGGCCTAGATGACGACTTGTTGTTTTGATAACCATATAGGAAGCCTAGATGACGACTTGTTGTTTTGATAACCATATAGGAATCCTAGATGACGACTTGTTGTTTTGATAACAATATAGGAGGCCTAGCTGATGACTTGTTGTTTTGATAACCATATAGAAGGCCAAGATGACGACTTGTTGTTTTGATAACCACATAGAATGCCTAGATGATGACTTGTTGTTTTGATAACCATATAGAAGACCAAAATGACGACTTGTTGTTTTGATAACCATATAGGAGGCCTAGATGACGACTCGTTGTTTTGATAACCAAATAGGAGGCCTAGATGACGACTTGTTGTTTTGAAAACCATATAGAAGGCCTAGATGACGACTTGTTGTTTTGATAACCATATAGGAGGCCTAGATGACGACTTGTTGTTTTGATAACCATATACGAGGCCTAGATGAAGACTTGTTGTTTTGATAACCATATACGAGGCCTAGATGACGACTTGTTGTTTTGATAAACAAATAGGAGGCCTAGATGACGACTTGTTGTTTTGATAACCATATAGGAGGCCTAGATGACGACTTGTTGTTTTGATAACCATATAGGAGGCCTAGATGACGACTTGTTGTTTTGATAACCATATAGGAGGCCTAGATGACGACTTGTTGTTTTGAAAACCATATAGGAGGCCTAGATGACGACTTGTTGTTTTGATAACCATATAGGAGGCCTAGATGATGACTTGTTGTTTTGATAACCATATACGAGGCCTAGATGACGACTTGTTGTTTTGATAACCATATACGAGGCCTAGATGACGACTTGTTGTTTTGATAACCATATAGGAAGCCTAGATGACGACTTGTTGTTTTGATAACCATATAGGAATCCGAGATGATGACTTGTTGTTTTGATAACCATATAGGAGGCCTAGCTGATGACTTGTTGTTTTGATAACCATATAGAAGGCCTAGCTGACGACTTGTTGTTTTGATAACCATATAGAATGCCTAGATGATGACTTGTTGTTATGATTACCATATAGAAGGCCAAGATGACGACTTGTTGTTTTGATAACCATATAGGAGGCCTAGATGACGACTCGTTGTTTTGATAACCATATAGGAGGCCTAGATGACGACTTGTTGTTTTGATAACCATATAGAAGGCCTAGATGACGACTTGTTATGATAACCATATAGGAGGCCTAGATGACGACTTGTTGTTTTGATAACCATATACGAGGCCTAGATGACGACTTGTTGTTTTGATAATCATGTCGAAGGCCTAGATGACGACTTGTTGTTTTGATAACCATATAGAAGGCCTAGATGACGACTTGTTGTTTTGAAAACCATATAGGAGGCCTAGATGATGACTTGTTGTTTTGATAAGCATATAGAAGTCCTAGATGACGACTTGTTGTTTTGATAACCATATAGGAGGCCTAGATGACGACTCGTTGTTTTGATAAACATATAGGTAGCCTAGATGACGACTTGTTGTTTTGATAACCATATAGGAGGCCTAGATGACGACTTGTTGTTTTGATAACCATATAGGAGGCCTAGATGACGACTTGTTGTTTTGATAAACAAATAGGAGGCCTAGATGACGACTTGTTGTTTCGATAACCATATAGGAGGCCTAGATGACGACTTGTTGTTTTGATAACCATATAGAATGCTTAGATGATGACTTGTTGTTTTGATTACCATATAGAAGGCCAAGATGACGACTTGTTGTTTTGATAACCATATAGGAGGCCTAGATGACGACTCGTTGTTTTGATAACCATATAGGAGGCCTAGATGACGACTTGTTGTTTTGATAACCATATAGAAGGCCTAGATGACGACTTCTTGTTATGATAACCATATAGGAGGCCTAGATGACGACTTGTAGTTTTGATAACCATATACGAGGCCTAGATGACGACTTGTTGTTTTGATAATCATGTAGAAGGCCTAGATGACGACTTGTTGTTTTGATAACCATATAGAAGGCCTAGATGACGACTTGTTGTTTTGATAACCATATAGGAGGCCTAGATGATGACTTGTTGTTTTGATAAGCATATAGAAGTCCTAGATGACGACTTGTTGTTTTGATAACCATATAGGAGGCATAGATGACGACTCGTTGTTTTGATAACCATATAGGTAGCCTAGATGACGACTTGTTGTTTTGATAACCATATAGGAGGCCTAGATGACGACTTGTTGTTTTGATAACCATATAGGAGGCCTAGATGACGACTTGTTGTTTTGATAAACAAATAGGAGGCCTAGATGACGACTTGTTGTTTCGATAACCATATAGGAGGCCTAGATGACGACTTGTTGTTTTGATAACCATATAGGAGGCCTAGATGACGACTTGTTGTTTTGATAACCATATAGGAGGCCTAGATGACGACTTGTTGTTTTGATAACCATATAGGAGGCCTAGATGATGACTTGTTGTTTTGATAACCATATAGGAGGCCTAGATGACGACTTGTTGTTTTGATAACAACATAGGAGGCCTAGATGACGAATTGTTGTTTTGATAACCATATAGGAGGCCTAGATGATGACTTGTTGTTTTGATAACCATATAGGAGGCCTAGATGACCACTTGTTGTATTGATAACCATATAGAAGGCCTAGATGACGACTTGTTGTTTTGATAACCATATAGGAGGCCTAGATGACGACTTGTTGTTTTGATAACCATATAGGAGGCCTAGATGATGACTTGTTGTTTTGGTAACCATATAGGAGGCCTAGATGACGACTTGTTGTTTTGATAACCATATAGGAGGCCTAGACGACGACTTGTTGTTTTGATAACCATATAGGAGGCCTAGATGACGACTTGTTGTTTTGATATCCATATACGAGGCCTAGATGACGACTTGTTGTTATGATAACCATATAGGAGGCCTAGATGACGACTTGTTTTGATAACCATATAGGAGGCCTAGATGACGACTTGTTGTTTTGATAACCATATAGGAGGCCTAGATGACGACTTGTTGTTTTGATAACCATATAGGAGGCCTAGATGACGACTTGTTGTTTTGATAACAGTGCAGGAGGCCTAGATGACGACTTGTTGTTTTGATAACCATGCTGGAGGCCTAGATGACGACTTGTTGTTTTGATAACCATATAGAAGCCCTAGATGACGATTTGTTGTTTTGATAACCATATAGAAGCCCTAGATGACGACTTGTTGTTTTGATAACCATATAGAAGGCCTAGATGGCGACTTGTTGTTTTGATAAC
Organism: Meconema thalassinum; assembly: GCA_946902985.2. Classification (NCBI taxonomy): domain Eukaryota; kingdom Metazoa; phylum Arthropoda; class Insecta; order Orthoptera; family Tettigoniidae; genus Meconema; species Meconema thalassinum. The sequence goes on from OX336388.2 coordinate 1,203,637,908, forward strand.
CATATACGAGGCCTAGATGATGGGTTGTTGTTTTGATAACCATATAGGAGGCCTAGATGATGGCTTGTTGTTTTGATAACCATATAGGAGGCCTAGATGACGACTTGTTGTTTTGATAACCATATAGAAGGCCTAGATGACGACTTGTTGTTTTGATAACCATATAGGAGGCCTAGATGACGACTTGTTGTTTTGATAACCATATACGAGGCCTAGATGACGACTTGTTATTTTGATAACCATATACGAGGCCTAGATGACGACTTGTTGTTTTGATAAACAAATAGGAGGCCTAGATGACGACTTGTTGTTTTGATAACCATATAGGAGGCCTAGATGACGACTTGTTGTTTTGATAACCATATAGGAGGCCTTGATGACGACTTGTTGTTTTGATAACCATATAGGAGGCCTAGATGACGACTTGTTGTTTTGAAAACCATATAGGAGGCCTAGATGACGACTTGTTGTTTTGATAACCATATAGGAGGCCTAGATGAAGACTTGTTGTTTTGATAACCATATACGAGGCCTAGATGACGACTTGTTGTTTTGATAACCATATACGAGGCCTAGATGACGACTTGTTGTTTTGATAACCATATAGGAAGCCTAGATGACGACTTGTTGTTTTGATAACCATATAGGAATCCTAGATGACGACTTGTTGTTTTGATAACCATATAGGAGGCCTAGCTGATGACTTGTTGTTTTGATAACCATATAGGAGGCCTAGATGACGACTTGTTGTTTTGATAACCATATAGGAGGCCTAGATGACGACTTGTTGTTTTGATAACAGTGCAGGAGGCCTAGATGACGACTTGTTGTTTTGATAACCATGCTGGAGGCCTAGATGACGACTTGTTGTTTTGATAACCATATAGAAGCCCTAGATGACGATTTGTTGTTTTGATAACCATATAGAAGCCCTAGATGACGACTTGTTGTTTTGATAACCATATAGAAGGCCTAGATGGCGACTTGTTGTTTTGATAACCATATACGAGGCCTAGATGATGGGTTGTTGTTTTGATAACCATATAGGAGGCCTAGATGATGGCTTGTTGTTTTGATAACCATATAGGAGGCCTAGATGACGACTTGTTGTTTTGATAACCATATAGAAGGCCTAGATGACGACTTGTTGTTTTGATAACCATATAGGAGGCCTAGATGACGACTTGTTGTTTTGATAACCATATACGAGGCCTAGATGACGACTTGTTGTTTTGATAACCATATACGAGGCCTAGATGACGACTTGTTGTTTTGATAAACAAATAGGAGGCCTAGATGACGACTTGTTGTTTTGATAACCATATAGGAGGCCTAGATGACGACTTGTTGTTTTGATAACCATATAGGAGGCCTTGATGACGACTTGTTGTTTTGATAACCATATAGGAGGCCTAGATGACGACTTGTTGTTTTGAAAACCATATAGGAGGCCTAGATGACGACTTGTTGTTTTGATAACCATATAGGAGGCCTAGATGAAGACTTGTTGTTTTGATAACCATATACGAGACCTAGATGACGACTTGTTGTTTTGATAACCATATACGAGGCCTAGATGACGACTTGTTGTTTTGATAACCATATAGGAAGCCTAGATGACGACTTGTTGTTTTGATAACCATATAGGAATCCTAGATGACGACTTGTTGTTTTGATAACCATATAGGAGGCCTAGCTGATGACTTGTTGTTTTGATAACCATATAGAAGGCCTAGCTGACGACTTGTTGTTTTGATAACCATATAGAATGCCTAGATGATGACTTGTTGTTTTGATTACCATATAGAAGGCCAAGATGACGACTTGTTGTTTTGATAACCATATAGGAGGCCTAGATGACGACTCGTTGTTTTGATAACCATATAGGAGGCCTAGATGACGACGTGTTGTTTTGATAACCATATAGAAGGCCTAGATGACGACTTGTTGTTTTGATAACCATATACGAGGCCTAGATGAAGACTTGTTGTTTTGATAACCATATACGAGGCCTAGATGACGACTTGTTGTTTTGATAATCATGTAGAAGGCCTAGATGACGACTTGTTGTTTTGATAACCATATAGAAGGCCTAGATGATGACTTGTTGTTTTGATAAGCATATAGAAGTCCTAGATGACGACTTGTTGTTTTGATAACCATATAGGAGGCCTAGATGACGACTCGTTGTTTTGATAACCATATAGGAGGCCTAGATGACGACTTGTTGTTTTGATAACCATATAGGAGGCCTAGATGACGACTTGTTGTTTTGATAACCACATAGGAGGCCTAGATGACGACTTGTTTTGATAAACAAATAGGAGGCCTAGATGACGACTTGTTGTTTTGATAACCATATAGGAGGCCTAGATGACGACTTGTTGTTTTGATAACCATATAGGAGGCCTAGATGACGACTTGTTGTTTTGATAACCATATAGGAGGCCTAGATGACGACTTGTTGTTTTGATAACCATATAGGAGGCCTAGATGATGACTTGTTGTTTTGATAACCATATAGGAGGCCTAGATGACGACTTGTTTTGATAACCATATACGAGGCCTAGATGACGACTTGTTGTTTTGATAACCATATACGAGGCCTAGATGACGACTTGTTGTTTTGATAACCATATAGGAAGCCTAGATGACGACTTGTTGTTTTGATAACCATATAGGAATCCTAGATGACGACTTGTTGTTTTGATAACAATATAGGAGGCCTAGCTGATGACTTGTTGTTTTGATAACCATATAGAAGGCCAAGATGACGACTTGTTGTTTTGATAACCACATAGAATGCCTAGATGATGACTTGTTGTTTTGATAACCATATAGAAGACCAAAATGACGACTTGTTGTTTTGATAACCATATAGGAGGCCTAGATGACGACTCGTTGTTTTGATAACCAAATAGGAGGCCTAGATGACGACTTGTTGTTTTGAAAACCATATAGAAGGCCTAGATGACGACTTGTTGTTTTGATAACCATATAGGAGGCCTAGATGACGACTTGTTGTTTTGATAACCATATACGAGGCCTAGATGAAGACTTGTTGTTTTGATAACCATATACGAGGCCTAGATGACGACTTGTTGTTTTGATAAACAAATAGGAGGCCTAGATGACGACTTGTTGTTTTGATAACCATATAGGAGGCCTAGATGACGACTTGTTGTTTTGATAACCATATAGGAGGCCTAGATGACGACTTGTTGTTTTGATAACCATATAGGAGGCCTAGATGACGACTTGTTGTTTTGAAAACCATATAGGAGGCCTAGATGACGACTTGTTGTTTTGATAACCATATAGGAGGCCTAGATGATGACTTGTTGTTTTGATAACCATATACGAGGCCTAGATGACGACTTGTTGTTTTGATAACCATATACGAGGCCTAGATGACGACTTGTTGTTTTGATAACCATATAGGAAGCCTAGATGACGACTTGTTGTTTTGATAACCATATAGGAATCCGAGATGATGACTTGTTGTTTTGATAACCATATAGGAGGCCTAGCTGATGACTTGTTGTTTTGATAACCATATAGAAGGCCTAGCTGACGACTTGTTGTTTTGATAACCATATAGAATGCCTAGATGATGACTTGTTGTTATGATTACCATATAGAAGGCCAAGATGACGACTTGTTGTTTTGATAACCATATAGGAGGCCTAGATGACGACTCGTTGTTTTGATAACCATATAGGAGGCCTAGATGACGACTTGTTGTTTTGATAACCATATAGAAGGCCTAGATGACGACTTGTTATGATAACCATATAGGAGGCCTAGATGACGACTTGTTGTTTTGATAACCATATACGAGGCCTAGATGACGACTTGTTGTTTTGATAATCATGTCGAAGGCCTAGATGACGACTTGTTGTTTTGATAACCATATAGAAGGCCTAGATGACGACTTGTTGTTTTGAAAACCATATAGGAGGCCTAGATGATGACTTGTTGTTTTGATAAGCATATAGAAGTCCTAGATGACGACTTGTTGTTTTGATAACCATATAGGAGGCCTAGATGACGACTCGTTGTTTTGATAAACATATAGGTAGCCTAGATGACGACTTGTTGTTTTGATAACCATATAGGAGGCCTAGATGACGACTTGTTGTTTTGATAACCATATAGGAGGCCTAGATGACGACTTGTTGTTTTGATAAACAAATAGGAGGCCTAGATGACGACTTGTTGTTTCGATAACCATATAGGAGGCCTAGATGACGACTTGTTGTTTTGATAACCATATAGAATGCTTAGATGATGACTTGTTGTTTTGATTACCATATAGAAGGCCAAGATGACGACTTGTTGTTTTGATAACCATATAGGAGGCCTAGATGACGACTCGTTGTTTTGATAACCATATAGGAGGCCTAGATGACGACTTGTTGTTTTGATAACCATATAGAAGGCCTAGATGACGACTTCTTGTTATGATAACCATATAGGAGGCCTAGATGACGACTTGTAGTTTTGATAACCATATACGAGGCCTAGATGACGACTTGTTGTTTTGATAATCATGTAGAAGGCCTAGATGACGACTTGTTGTTTTGATAACCATATAGAAGGCCTAGATGACGACTTGTTGTTTTGATAACCATATAGGAGGCCTAGATGATGACTTGTTGTTTTGATAAGCATATAGAAGTCCTAGATGACGACTTGTTGTTTTGATAACCATATAGGAGGCATAGATGACGACTCGTTGTTTTGATAACCATATAGGTAGCCTAGATGACGACTTGTTGTTTTGATAACCATATAGGAGGCCTAGATGACGACTTGTTGTTTTGATAACCATATAGGAGGCCTAGATGACGACTTGTTGTTTTGATAAACAAATAGGAGGCCTAGATGACGACTTGTTGTTTCGATAACCATATAGGAGGCCTAGATGACGACTTGTTGTTTTGATAACCATATAGGAGGCCTAGATGACGACTTGTTGTTTTGATAACCATATAGGAGGCCTAGATGACGACTTGTTGTTTTGATAACCATATAGGAGGCCTAGATGATGACTTGTTGTTTTGATAACCATATAGGAGGCCTAGATGACGACTTGTTGTTTTGATAACAACATAGGAGGCCTAGATGACGAATTGTTGTTTTGATAACCATATAGGAGGCCTAGATGATGACTTGTTGTTTTGATAACCATATAGGAGGCCTAGATGACCACTTGTTGTATTGATAACCATATAGAAGGCCTAGATGACGACTTGTTGTTTTGATAACCATATAGGAGGCCTAGATGACGACTTGTTGTTTTGATAACCATATAGGAGGCCTAGATGATGACTTGTTGTTTTGGTAACCATATAGGAGGCCTAGATGACGACTTGTTGTTTTGATAACCATATAGGAGGCCTAGACGACGACTTGTTGTTTTGATAACCATATAGGAGGCCTAGATGACGACTTGTTGTTTTGATATCCATATACGAGGCCTAGATGACGACTTGTTGTTATGATAACCATATAGGAGGCCTAGATGACGACTTGTTTTGATAACCATATAGGAGGCCTAGATGACGACTTGTTGTTTTGATAACCATATAGGAGGCCTAGATGACGACTTGTTGTTTTGATAACCATATAGGAGGCCTAGATGACGACTTGTTGTTTTGATAACAGTGCAGGAGGCCTAGATGACGACTTGTTGTTTTGATAACCATGCTGGAGGCCTAGATGACGACTTGTTGTTTTGATAACCATATAGAAGCCCTAGATGACGATTTGTTGTTTTGATAACCATATAGAAGCCCTAGATGACGACTTGTTGTTTTGATAACCATATAGAAGGCCTAGATGGCGACTTGTTGTTTTGATAACCATATACGAGGCCTAGATGATGGGTTGTTGTTTTGATAACCATATAGGAGGCCTAGATGATGGCTTGTTGTTTTGATAACCATATAGGAGGCCTAGATGACGACTTGTTGTTTTGATAACCATATAGAAGGCCTAGATGACGACTTGTTGTTTTGATAACCATATAGGAGGCCTAGATGACGACTTGTTGTTTTGATAACCATATACGAGGCCTAGATGACGACTTGTTATTTTGATAACCATATACGAGGCCTAGATGACGACTTGTTGTTTTGATAAACAAATAGGAGGCCTAGATGACGACTTGTTGTTTTGATAACCATATAGGAGGCCTAGATGACGACTTGTTGTTTTGATAACCATATAGGAGGCCTTGATGACGACTTGTTGTTTTGATAACCATATAGGAGGCCTAGATGACGACTTGTTGTTTTGAAAACCATATAGGAGGCCTAGATGACGACTTGTTGTTTTGATAACCATATAGGAGGCCTAGATGAAGACTTGTTGTTTTGATAACCATATACGAGGCCTAGATGACGACTTGTTGTTTTGATAACCATATACGAGGCCTAGATGACGACTTGTTGTTTTGATAACCATATAGGAAGCCTAGATGACGACTTGTTGTTTTGATAACCATATAGGAATCCTAGATGACGACTTGTTGTTTTGATAACCATATAGGAGGCCTAGCTGATGACTTGTTGTTTTGATAACCATATAGAAGGCCTAGCTGACGACTTGTTGTTTTGATAACCATATAGAATGCCTAGATGATGACTTGTTGTTTTGATTACCATATAGAAGGCCAAGATGACGACTTGTTGTTTTGATAACCATATAGGAGGCCTAGATGACGACTCGTTGTTTTGATAACCATATAGGAGGCCTAGATGACGACGTGTTGTTTTGATAACCATATAGAAGGCCTAGATGACGACTTGTTGTTTTGATAACCATATACGAGGCCTAGATGAAGACTTGTTGTATTGATAACCATATACGAGGCCTAGATGACGACTTGTTGTTTTGATAATCATGTAGAAGGCCTAGATGACGACTTGTTGTTTTGATAACCATATAGAAGGCCTAGATGATGACTTGTTGTTTTGATAAGCATATAGAAGTCCTAGATGACGACTTGTTGTTTTGATAACCATATAGGAGGCCTAGATGACGACTCGTTGTTTTGATAACCATATAGGAGGCCTAGATGACGACTTGTTGTTTTGATAACCATATAGGAGGCCTAGATGACGACTTGTTGTTTTGATAACCATATAGGAGGCCTAGATGACGACTTGTTTTGATAAACAAATAGGAGGCCTAGATGACGACTTGTTGTTTTGATAACCATATAGGAGGCCTAGATGACGACTTGTTGTTTTGATAACCATATAGGAGGCCTAGATGACGACTTGTTGTTTTGATAACCATATAGGAGGCCTAGATGACGACTTGTTGTTTTGATAACCATATAGGAGGCCTAGATGATGACTTGTTGTTTTGATAACCATATAGGAGGCCTAGATGACGACTTGTTTTGATAACCATATACGAGGCCTAGATGACGACTTGTTGTTTTGATAACCATATACGAGGCCTAGATGACGACTTGTTGTTTTGATAACCATATAGGAAGCCTAGATGACGACTTGTTGTTTTGATAACCATATAGGAATCCTAGATGACGACTTGTTGTTTTGATAACCATATAGGAGGCCTAGCTGATGACTTGTTGTTTTGATAACCATATAGAAGGCCAAGATGACGACTTGTTGTTTTGATAACCACATAGAATGCCTAGATGATGACTTGTTGTTTTGATAACCATATAGAAGACCAAAATGACGACTTGTTGTTTTGATAACCATATAGGAGGCCTAGATGACGACTCGTTGTTTTGATAACCAAATAGGAGGCCTAGATGACGACTTGTTGTTTTGAAAACCATATAGAAGGCCTAGATGACGACTTGTTGTTTTGATAACCATATAGGAGGCCTAGATGACGACTTGTTGTTTTGATAACCATATACGAGGCCTAGATGAAGACTTGTTGTTTTGATAACCATATACGAGGCCTAGATGACGACTTGTTGTTTTGATAAACAAATAGGAGGCCTAGATGACGACTTGTTGTTTTGATAACCATATAGGAGGCCTAGATGACGACTTGTTGTTTTGATAACCATATAGGAGGCCTAGATGACGACTTGTTGTTTTGATAACCATATAGGAGGCCTAGATGACGACTTGTTGTTTTGAAAACCATATAGGAGGCCTAGATGACGACTTGTTGTTTTGATAACCATATAGGAGGCCTAGATGATGACTTGTTGTTTTGATAACCATATACGAGGCCTAGATGACGACTTGTTGTTTTGATAACCATATACGAGGCCTAGATGACGACTTGTTGTTTTGATAACCATATAGGAAGCCTAGATGACGACTTGTTGTTTTGATAACCATATAGGAATCCGAGATGATGACTTGTTGTTTTGATAACCATATAGGAGGCCTAGCTGATGACTTGTTGTTTTGATAACCATATAGAAGGCCTAGCTGACGACTTGTTGTTTTGATAACCATATAGAATGCCTAGATGATGACTTGTTGTTTTGATTACCATATAGAAGGCCAAGATGACGACTTGTTGTTTTGATAACCATATAGGAGGCCTAGATGACGACTCGTTGTTTTGATAACCATATAGGAGGCCTAGATGACGACTTGTTGTTTTGATAACCATATAGAAGGCCTAGATGACGACTTGTTATGATAACCATATAGGGGGCCTAGATGACGACTTGTTGTTTTGATAACCATATAGGAGGCCTAGATGACGACTTGTTGTTTTGATAACCATATAGGAGGCCTAGATGATGACTTGTTGTTTTGATAACCATATAGAAGGCCTAGATGACGACTTGTTGTTTTGATAACCATATAGGAGGCCTAGATGATGACTTGATGTTTTGATAAGCATATAGAAGTCCTAGATGACGACTTGTTGTTTTGATAACCATATAGGAGGCCTAGATGACGACTCGTTGTTTTGATAACCATATAGGTAGCCTAGATGACGACTTGTTGTTTTGATAACCATATAGGAGGCCTAGATGACGACTTGTTGTTTTGATAACCATATAGGAGGCCTAGATGACGACTTGTTGTTTTGATAAACAAATAGGAGGCCTAGATGACGACTTGTTGTTTCGATAACCATATAGGAGGCCTAGATGACGACTTGTTGTTTTGATAACCATATAGAATGCTTAGATGATGACTTGTTGTTTTGATTACCATATAGAAGGCCAAGATGACGACTTGTTGTTTTGATAACCATATAGGAGGCCTAGATGACGACTCGTTGTTTTGATAACCATATAGGAGGCCTAGATGACGACTTGTTGTTTTGATAACCATATAGAAGGCCTAGATGACGACTTCTTGTTATGATAACCATATAGGAGGCCTAGATGACGACTTGTAGTTTTGATAACCATATACGAGGCCTAGATGACGACTTGTTGTTTTGATAATCATGTAGAAGGCCTAGATGACGACTTGTTGTTTTGATAACCATATAGAAGGCCTAGATGACGACTTGTTGTTTTGATAACCATATAGGAGGCCTAGATGATGACTTGTTGTTTTGATAAGTATATAGAAGTCCTAGATGACGACTTGTTGTTTTGATAACCATATAGGAGGCATAGATGACGACTCGTTGTTTTGATAACCATATAGGTAGCCTAGATGACGACTTGTTGTTTTGATAACCATATAGGAGGCCTAGATGACGACTTGTTGTTTTGATAACCATATAGGAGGCCTAGATGACGACTTGTTGTTTTGATAAACAAATAGGAGGCCTAGATGACGACTTGTTGTTTCGATAACCATATAGGAGGCCTAGATGACGACTTGTTGTTTTGATAACCATATAGGAGGCCTAGATGACGACTTGTTGTTTTGATAACCATATAGGAGGCCTAGATGACGACTTGTTGTTTTGATAACCATATAGGAGGCCTAGATGATGACTTGTTGTTTTGATAACCATATAGGAGGCCTAGATGACGACTTGTTGTTTTGATAACCACATAGGAGGCCTAGATGACGAATTGTTGTTTTGATAACCATATAGGAGGCCTAGATGATGACTTGTTGTTTTGATAACCATATAGGAGGCCTAGATGACCACTTGTTGTATTGATAACCATATAGAAGGCCTAGATGACGACTTGTTGTTTTGATAACCATATAGGAGGCCTAGATGACGACTTGTTGTTTTGATAACCATATAGGAGGCCTAGATGACGACTTGTTGTTTTGGTAACCATATAGGAGGCCTAGATGACGACTTGTTGTTTTGATAACCATATAGGAGGCATAGACGACGACTTGTTGTTTTGATAACCATATAGGAGGCCTAGATGACGACTTGTTGTTTTGATATCCATATACGAGGCCTAGATGACGACTTGTTGTTATGATAACCATATAGGAGGCCTAGATGACGACTTGTTTTGATAACCATATAGGAGGCCTAGATGACGACTTGTTGTTTTGATAACCATATAGGAGGCCTAGATGACGACTTGTTGTTTTGATAACCATATAGGAGGCCTAGATGACGACTTGTTGTTTTGATAACAGTGCAGGAGGCCTAGATGACGACTTGTTGTTTTGATAACCATGCTGGAGGCCTAGATGACGACTTGTTGTTTTGATAACCATATAGAAGCCCTAGATGACGATTTGTTGTTTTGATAACCATATAGAAGCCCTAGATGACGACTTGTTGTTTTGATAACCATATAGAAGGCCTAGATGGCGACTTGTTGTTTTGATAACCATATACGAGGCCTAGATGATGGGTTGTTGTTTTGATAACCATATAGGAGGCCTAGATGATGGCTTGTTGTTTTGATAACCATATAGGAGGCCTAGATGACGACTTGTTGTTTTGATAACCATATAGAAGGCCTAGATGACGACTTGTTGTTTTGATAACCATATAGGAGGCCTAGATGATGACTTGTTGTTTTGATAACCATATAGGAGTCCTAGATGACGACTTGTTGTTTTGATAACCATATAGGAGGCCTAGATGACGACTTGTTGTTTTGATAACCATATAGGAGGCCTAGATGATGACTTGTTGTTTTGATAACCATATAGGAGGCCTAGATGACGACTTGTTGTATTGATAACCATATAGAAGGCCTAGATGACGACTTGTAGTTTTGATAACCATATAGGAGGCCCAGATGACGACTTGTTGTTTTGATAACCGTATAGGAGGCCTAGATGAAGAATTGTTGTTTTGATAACCATGTACGAGGCCTAGATGACGACTTGTTGTTTTGATAACCATATAGGAATCCTAGATGACGACTTGTTGTTTTGATAACCATATAGGAGGCCTAGCTGATGACTTATTGTTTTGATAACCATATAGAAGGCCAAGATGACGACTTGTTGTTTTGATAACCATATAGAATGCCTAGATGATGACTTGTTGTTTTGATAACCATGTAGAAGACCAAAATGACGACTTGTTGTTTTGATAACCATATAGGAGGCCTAGATGACGACTCGTTGTTTTGATAACCATATAGGAGGCCTAGATGACGACTTGTTGTTTTGAAAACCATATAGAAGGCCTAGATGACGACTTGTTGTTTTGATAACCATATAGGAGGCCTAGATGACGACTTGTTGTTTTGATAACCATATACGAGGCCTAGATGACGACTTGTTGTTTTGATAACCATATACGAGGCCTAGATGACGACTTGTTGTTTTGATAAACAAATAGGAGGCCTAGATGACGACTTGTTGTTTTGATAACCATATAGGGGGCCTAGATGACGACTTGTTGTTTTGATAACCATATAGGAGGCCTAGATGACGACTTGTTGTTTTGATAACCATATAGGAGGCCTAGATGACGACTTGTTGTTTTGAAAACCATATAGGAGGCCTAGATGACGACTTGTTGTTTTGAAAACCATATAGGAGGCCTACATGAAGACTTGTTGTTTTGATAACCATATACGAGGCCTAGATGACGACTTGTTGTTTTGATAACCATATACGAGGCCTAGATGACGACTTGTTGTTTTGATAACCATATAGGAAGCCTAGATGACGACTTGTTGTTTTGATAACCATATAGGAATCCTAGATGACGACTTGTTGTTTTGATAACCATATAGGAGGCCTAGCTGATGACTTGTTGTTTTGATAACCATATAGAAGGCATAGCTGACGACTTGTTGTTTTGATAACCATATAGAATGCCTAGATGATGACTTGTTGTTTTGATTACCATAAAGAAGGCCAGGATGACGACTTGTTGTTTTGATAACCATATAGGAGGCCTAGATGACGACTCGTTGTTTTGATAACCATATAGGAGGCCTAGATGACGACTTGTTGTTTTGATAACCATAAAAGGCCTAGATGACGACTTGTTGTTATGATAACCATATAGGAGGCCTAGATGACGACTTGTTGTTTTGATAACCATATACGAGGCCTAGATGACGACTTGTTGTTTTGATAATCATGTAGAAGGCCTAGATGACGACTTGTTGTTTTGATAACCATATAGAAGGCCTAGATGACGACTTGTTGTTTTGATAACCATATAGGAGGCCTAGATGATGACTTGTTGTTTTGATAAGCATATAGAAGTCCTAGATGACGACTTGTTGTTTTGATAACCATATAGGAGGCCTAGATGACGACTCGTTGTTTTGATAACCATATAGGAGGCCTAGATGACGACTTGTTGTTTTGATAACCATATAGGAGGCCTAGATGACGACTTGTTGTTTTGATAACCATATAGGAGGCCTAGATGACGACTTGTATTGATAAACAAATAGGAGGCCTAGATGACGACTTGTTGTTTTGATAACCATATAGGAGGCCTAGATGACGACTTGTTGTTTTGATAACCATATAGGAGGCCTAGATGACGACTTGTTGTTTTGATAACCATATAGGAGGCCTAGATGACGACTTGTTGTTTTGATAACCATATAGGAGGCCTAGATGATGACTTGTTGTTTTGATAACCATATAGGAGGCCTAGATGACGACTTGTTGTTTTGATAACCATATACGAGGCCTAGATGACGACTTCTTGTTTTGATAACCATATACGAGGCCTAGATGACGACTTGTTGTTTTGATAACCATATAGGAAGCCTAGATGACGACTTGTTGTTTTGATAACCATATAGGAATCCTAGATGACGACTTGTTGTTTTGATAACCATATAGGAGGCCTAGCTGATGACTTGTTGTTTTGATAACCATATAGAAGGCCAAGATGACGACTTGTTGTTTTGATAACCATATAGAATGCCTAGATGCTGACTTGTTGTTTTGATAACCATATAGAAGACCAAAATGACGACTTGTTGTTTTGATAACCATATAGGAGGCCTAGATGACGACTCGTTGTTTTGATAACCATATAGGAGGCCTAGATGACGACTTGTTGTTTTGAAAACCATATAGAAGGCCTAGATGACGACATGTTGTTTTGATAACCATATAGGAGGCCTAGATGACGACTTGTTGTTTTGATAACCATATACGAGGCCTAGATGAAGACTTGTTGTTTTGATAACCATATACGAGGCCTAGATGACGACTTGTTGTTTTGATAAACAAATAGGAGGCCTAGATGACGACTTGTTGTTTTGATAACCGTATAGGAGGCCTAGATGACGACTTGTTGTTTTGATAACCATATAGGAGGCCTAGATGACGACTTGTTGTTTTGATAACCATATAGGAGGCCTAGATGAAGACTTGTTGTTTTGAAAACCATATAGGAGGCCTAGATGACGACTTGTTGTTTTGATAACCATATAGGAGGCCTAGATGAAGACTTGTTGTTTTGATAACCATATACGAGGCCTAGATGACGACTTGTTGTTTTGATAACCATATACGAGGCCTAGATGACGATTGTTGTTTTGATAACCATATAGGAAGCCTAGATGACGACTTGTTGTTTTGATAACCATATAGGAATCCGAGATGACGACTTGTTGTTTTGATAACCATATAGGAGGCCTAGCTGATGACTTGTTGTTTTGATAACCATATAGAAGGCCTAGCTGACGACTTGTTGTTTTGATAACCATATAGAATGCCTAGATGATGACTTGTTGTTTTGATTACCATATAGAAGGCCAAGATGACGACTTGTTGTTTTGATAACCATATAGGAGGCCTAGATGACGACTCGTTGTTTTGATAACCATATAGGAGGCCTAGATGACGACTTGTTGTTTTGATAACCATATAGAAGGCCTAGATGACGACTTTTTGTTATGATAACCATATAGGAGGCCTAGATGACGACTTGTTGTTTTGATAACCATATACGAGGCCTAGATGACGACTTGTTGTTTTGATAATCATGTAGAAGGCCTAGATGACGACTTGTTGTTTTGATAACCATATAGAAGGCCTAGATGACGACTTGTTGTTTTGATAACCATATAGGAGGCCTAGATGATGACTTGTTGTTTTGATAAGCATATAGAAGTCCTAGATGACGACTTGTTGTTTTGATAACCATATAGGAGGCCTAGATGACGACTCGTTGTTTTGATAACCATATAGGTAGCCTAGATGACGACTTGTTGTTTTGATAACCATATAGGAGGCCTAGATGACGACTTGTTGTTTTGATAACCATATAGGAGGCCTAGATGACGACTTGTTGTTTTGATAAACAAATAGGAGGCCTAGATGACGACTTGTTGTTTCGATAACCATATAGGAGGCCTAGATGAAGACTTGTTGTTTTGATAACCATATAGGAGGCCTAGATGACGACTTGTTGTTTTGATAACCATATAGGAGGCCTAGATGACGACTTGTTGTTTTGATAACCATATAGGAGGCCTAGATGATGACTTGTTGTTTTGATAACCATATAGGGGGCCTAGATGACGACTTGTTGTTTTGATAACCACATAGGAGGCCTAGATGACGAATTGTTGTTTTGATAACCATATAGGAGGCCTAGATGATGACTTGTTGTTTTGATAACCATATAGGAGGCCTAGATGACCACTTGTTGTATTGATAACCATATAGAAGGCCTAGATGACGACTTGTTGTTTTGATAACCATATAGGAGGCCTAGATGACGACTTGTTGTTTTGATAACCATATAGGAGGCCTAGATGACGACTTGTTGTTTTGGTAACCATATAGGAGGCCTAGATGACGACTTGTTGTTTTGATAACCGTATAGGAGGCCTAGATGACGACATGTTGTTTTGATAACCATATAGGAGGCCTAGATGACGACTTGTTGTTTTGATAACCATATAGGAGGCCTAGATGACGACTTGTTGTTTTGATAACAGTGCAGGAGGCCTAGATGACGACTTGTTGTTTTGATAACCATGCTGGAGGCCTAGATGACGACTTGTTGTTTTGATAACCATATAGAAGCCCTAGATGACGATTTGTTGTTTTGATAACCATATAGAAGCCCTAGATGACGACTTGTTGTTTTGATAACCATATAGAAGGCCTAGATGGCGACTTGTTGTTTTGATAACCATATACGAGGCCTAGATGATGGGTTGTTGTTTTGATAACCATATAGGAGGCCTAGATGATGGCTTGTTGTTTTGATAACCATATAGGAGGCCTAGATGACGACTTGTTGTTTTGATAACCATATAGAAGGCCTAGATGACGACTTGTTGTTTTGATAACCATATAGGAGGCCTAGATGATGACTTGTTGTTTTGATAACCATATAGGAGTCCTAGATGACGACTTGTTGTTTTGATAACCATATAGGAGGCCTAGATGACGACTTGTTGTTTTGATAACCATATAGGAGGCCTAGATGATGACTTGTTGTTTTGATAACCATATAGGAGTCCTAGATGACGACTTGTTGTTTTGATAACCATATAGGAGGCCTAGATGACGACTTGTTGTTTTGATAACCATATAGGAGGCCTAGATGATGACTTGTTGTTTTGATAACCATATAGGAGGCCTAGATGACGACTTGTTGTATTGATAACCATATAGGAGGCCCAGATGACGACTTGTTGTTTTGATAACCATATAGGAGGCCTAGATGACGACTTGTTGTTTTGATAACCATATAGGAGGCCTAGCTGATGACTTGTTGTTTTGATAACCATGTAGAAGACCAAAATGACGACTTGTTGTTTTGATAACCATATAGGAGGCCCAGATGACGACTCGTTGTTTTGATAACCATATAGGAGGCCTAGATGACGACTTGTTGTTTTGAAAACCATATAGAAGGCCTAGATGACGACTTGTTGTTTTGATAACCATATAGGAGGCCTAGATGACGACTTGTTGTTTTGATAACCATATAGGAGGCCTAGATGACGACTTGTTGTTTTGATAACCATATAGGAGGCCTTGATGACGACTTGTTGTTTTGATAACCATATAGGAGGCCTAGATGACGACTTGTTGTTTTGAAAACCACATAGGAGGCCTAGATGACGACTTGTTGTTTTGATAACCATATAGGAGGCCTAGATGAAGACTTGTTGTTTTGATAACCATATACGAGGCCTAGATGACGACTTGTTGTTTTGATAACCATATACGAGGCCTAGATGACGACTTGTTGTTTTGATAACCATATAGGAAGCCTAGATGACGACTTGTTGTTTTGATAACCATATAGGAATCCTAGATGACGACTTGTTGTTTTGATAACCATATAGGAGGCCTAGCTGATGACTTGTTGTTTTGATAACCATATAGAAGGCCTAGCTGACGACTTGTTGTTTTGATAACCATATAGAATGCCTAGATGATGACTTGTTGTTTTGATTACCATATAGAAGGCCAAGATGACGACTTGTTGTTTTGATAACCATATAGGAGGCCTAGATGACGACTCGTTGTTTTGATAACCATATAGGAGGCCTAGATGACGACTTGTTGTTTTGATAACCATATAGAAGGCCTAGATGACGACTTGTTGTTTTGATAACCATATACGAGGCCTAGATGAAGACTTGTTGTTTTGATAACCATATACGAGGCCTAGATGACGACTTGTTGTTTTGATAATCATGTAGAAGGCCTAGATGACGACTTGTTGTTTTGATAACCATATAGAAGGCCTAGATGACGACTTGTTGTTTTGATAACCATATAGGAGGCCTAGATGATGACTTGTTGTTTTGATAAGCATATAGAAGTCCTAGATGACGACTTGTTGTTTTGATAACCATATAGGAGGCCTAGATGACGACTCGTTGTTTTGATAACCATATAGGAGGCCTAGATGACGACTTGTTGTTTTGATAACCATATAGGAGGCCTAGATGACGACTTGTTGTTTTGATAACCATATAGGAGGCCTAGATGACGACTTGTTTTGATAAACAAATAGGAGGCCTAGATGACGACTTGTTGTTTTGATAACCATATAGGAGGCCTAGATGACGACTTGTTGTTTTGATAACCATATAGGAGGCCTAGATGACGACTTGTTGTTTTGATAACCATATAGGAGGCCTAGATGACGACTTGTTGTTTTGATAACCATATAGGAGGCCTAGATGATGACTTGTTGTTTTGATAACCATATAGGAGGCCTAGATGACGACTTGTTTTGATAACCATATACGAGGCCTAGATGACGACTTGTTGTTTTGATAACCATATACGAGGCCTAGATGACGACTTGTTGTTTTGATAACCATATAGGAAGCCTAGATGACGACTTGTTGTTTTGATAACCATATAGGAATCCTAGATGACGACTTGTTGTTTTGATAACCATATAGGAGGCCTAGCTGATGACTTGTTGTTTTGATAACCATATAGAAGGCCAAGATGACGACTTGTTGTTTTGATAACCACATAGAATGCCTAGATGATGACTTGTTGTTTTGATAACCATATAGAAGACCAAAATGACGACTTGTTGTTTTGATAACCATATAGGAGGCCTAGATGACGACTCGTTGTTTTGATAACCAAATAGGAGGCCTAGATGACGACTTGTTGTTTTGATAACCATATAGGAGGCCTAGATGACGACTTGTTGTTTTGATAACCATATAGGAGGCCTAGATGACGACTTGTTGTTTTGATAACCATATACGAGGCCTAGATGACGACTTGTTGTTTTGATAAACAAATAGGAGGCCTAGATGACGACTTGTTGTTTTGATAACCATATAGGAGGCCTAGATGACGACTTGTTGTTTTGATAACCATATAGGAGGCCTAGATGACGACTTGTTGTTTTGATAACCATATAGGAGGCCTAGATGACGACTTGTTGTTTTGAAAACCATATAGGAGGCCTAGATGACGACTTGTTGTTTTGATAACCATATAGGAGGCCTAGATGAAGACTTGTGGTTTTGATAACCATATACGAGGCCTAGATGATGACTTGTTGTTTTGATAAGCATATAGAAGTCCTAGATGACGACTTGTTGTTTTGATAACCATATAGGAGGCCTAGATGACGACTCGTTGTTTTGATAACCATATAGGTAGCCTAGATGACGACTTGTTGTTTTGATAACCATATAGGAGGCCTAGATGACGACTTGTTGTTTTGATAACCATATACGAGGCCCAGATGACGACTTGTTGTTTTGATAACCATATAGGAAGCCTAGATGACGACTTGTTGTTTTGATAACCATATAGGAATCCGAGATGATGACTTGTTGTTTTGATAACCATATAGGAGGCCTAGCTGATGACTTGTTGTTTTGATAACCATATAGAAGGCCTAGCTGACGACTTGTTGTTTTGATAACCATATAGATTGCCTAGATGATGACTTGTTGTTTTGATTACCATATAGAAGGCCAAGATGACGACTTGTTGTTTTGATAACCATATAGGAGGCCTAGATGACGACTCGTTGTTTTGATAACCATATAGGAGGCCTAGATGACGACTTGTTGTTTTGATAACCATATAGAAGGCCTAGATGACGACTTGTTATGATAACCATATAGGAGGCCTAGATGACGACTTGTTGTTTTGATAACCATATACAAGGCCTAGATGACGACTTGTTGTTTTGATAATCATGTAGAAGGCCTAGATGACGACTTGTTGTTTTGATAAACAAATAGGAGGCCTAGATGACGACTTGTTGTTTCGATAACCATATAGGAGGCCTAGATGACGACTTGTTGTTTTGATAACCATATAGGAGGCCTAGATGACGACTTGTTGTTTTGATAACCATATAGGAGGCCTAGATGACGACTTGTTTTGATAACCATATAGGAGCCCTAGATGATGACTTGTTGTTTTGATAACCATATAGGAGGCCTAGATGACGACTTGTTGTTTTGATAACCACATAGGAGGCCTAGATGACGAATTGTTGTTTTGATAACCATATAGGAGGCCTAGATGATGACTTGTTGTTTTGATAACCATATAGGAGGCCTAGATGACCACTTGTTGTATTGATAACCATATAGAAGGCCTAGATGACGACTTGTTGTTTTGATAACCATATAGGAGGCCTAGATGACGACTTGTTGTTTTGATAACCATATAGGAGGCCTAGATGACGACTTGTTGTTTTGATAAACAAATAGGAGGCCTAGATGACGACTTGTTGTTTCGATAACCATATAGGAGGCCTAGATGACGACTTGTTGTTTTGATAACCATATAGGAGGCCTAGATGACGACTTGTTGTTTTGATAACCATATAGGAGGCCTAGATGACGACTTGTTTTGATAACCATATAGGAGCCCTAGATGATGACTTGTTGTTTTGATAACCATATAGGAGGCCTAGATGACGACTTGTTGTTTTGATAACCACATAGGAGGCCTAGATGACGAATTGTTGTTTTGATAACCATATAGGAGGCCTAGATGATGACTTGTTGTTTTGATAACCTTATAGGAGGCCTAGATGACCACTTGTTGTATTGATAACCATATAGAAGGCCTAGATGACGACTTGTTGTTTTGATAACCATATAGGAGGCCTAGATGACGACTTGTTGTTTTGATAACCCTATAGGAGGCCTAGATGACGACTTGTTGTTTTGGTAACCATATAGGAGGCCTAGATGACGACTTGTTGTTTTGATAACCATATAGGAGGCCTAGATGACGACTTGTTGTTTTGATAACCATATAGGAGGCCTAGATGACGACTTGTTGTTTTGATAGCCATATACGAGGCCTAGATGACGACTTGTTGTTTTGATAACCATATAGGAGGCCTAGATGACGACTTGTTTTGATAACCATATAGGAGGCCTAGATGACGACTTGTTGTTTTGATAACCATATAGGAGGCCTAGATGACGACTTGTTGTTTTGATAACCATATAGGAGGCCTAGATGACGACTTGTTGTTTTGATAACAGTGCAGGAGGCCTAGATGACGACTTGTTGTTTTGATAACCATGCTGGAGGCCTAGATGACGACTTGTTGTTTTGATAACCATATAGAAGCCCTAGATGACGATTTGTTGTTTTGATAATCATATAGAAGCCCTAGATGACGACTTGTTGTTTTGATAACCATATAGAAGGCCTAGATGGCGACTTGTTGTTTTGATAACCATATACGAGGCCTAGATGATGGGTTGTTGTTTTGATAACCATATAGGAGGCCTAGATGATGGCTTGTTGTTTTGATAACCATATAGGAGGCCTAGATGACGACTTGTTTTGATAAACAAATAGGAGGCCTAGATGACGACTTGTTGTTTTGATAACCATATAGGAGGCCTAGATGACGACTTGTTGTTTTGATAACCATATAGGAGGCCTAGATGACGACTTGTTGTTTTGATAACCATATAGGAGGCCTAGATGACGACTTGTTGTTTTGATAACCATATAGGAGGCCTAGATGATGACTTGTTGTTTTGATAACCATATAGGAGGCCTAGATGACGACTTGTTTTGATAACCATATACGAGGCCTAGATGACGACTTGTTGTTTTGATAACCATATACGAGGCCTAGATGACGACTTGTTGTTTTGATAACCATATAGGAAGCCTAGATGACGACTTGTTGTTTTGATAACCATATAGGAATCCTAGATGACGACTTGTTGTTTTGATAACCATATAGGAGGCCTAGCTGATGACTTGTTGTTTTGATAACCATATAGAAGGCCAAGATGACGACTTGTTGTTTTGATAACCACATAGAATGCCTAGATGATGACTTGTTGTTTTGATAACCATATAGAAGACCAAAATGACGACTTGTTGTTTTGATAACCATATAGGAGGCCTAGATGACGACTCGTTGTTTTGATAACCAAATAGGAGGCCTAGATGACGACTTGTTGTTTTGAAAACCATATAGAAGGCCTAGATGACGACTTGTTGTTTTGATAACCATATAGGAGGCCTAGATGACGACTTGTTGTTTTGATAACCATATACGAGGCCTAGATGAAGACTTGTTGTTTTGATAACCATATACGAGGCCTAGATGACGACTTGTTGTTTTGATAAACATATAGGAGGCCTAGATGACGACTTGTTGTTTTGATAACCATATAGGAGGCCTAGATGACGACTTGTTGTTTTGATAACCATATAGGAGGCCTAGATGACGACTTGTTGTTTTGATAACCATATAGGAGGCCTAGATGACGACTTGTTGTTTTGAAAACCATATAGGAGGCCTAGATGACGACTTGTTGTTTTGATAACCATATAGGAGGCCTAGATAAAGACTTGTTGTTTTGATAACCATATACGAGGCCTAGATGACGACTTGCTGTTTTGATAACCATATACGAGGCCTAGATGACGACTTGTTGTTTTGATAACCATATAGGAAGCCTAGATGACGACTTGTTGTTTTGATAACCATATAGGAATCCGAGATGATGACTTGTTGTTTTGATAACCATATAGGAGGCCTAGCTGATGACTTGTTGTTTTGATAACCATATAGAAGGCCTAGCTGACGACTTGTTGTTTTGATAACCATATAGAATGCCTAGATGATGACTTGTTGTTTTGATTACCATATAGAAGGCCAAGATGACGACTTGTTGTTTTGATAACCATATAGGAGGCCTAGATGACGACTCGTTGTTTTGATAACCATATAGGAGGCCTAGATGACGACTTGTTGTTTTGATAACCATATAGAAGGCCTAGATGACGACTTGTTATGATAACCATATAGGAGGCCTAGATGACGACTTGTTGTTTTGATAACCATATACGAGGCCTAGATGACGACTTGTTGTTTTGATAATCATGTAGAAGGCCTAGATGACGACTTGTTGTTTTGATAACCATATAGAAGGCCTAGATGACCACTTGTTGTTTTGATAACCATATAGGAGGCCTAGATGATGACTTGTTGTTTTGATAAGCATATAGAAGTCCTAGATGACGACTTGTTGTTTTGATAACCATATAGGAGGCCTAGATGACGACTCGTTGTTTTGATAACCATATAGGTAGCCTAGATGACGACTTGTTGTTTTGATAACCATATAGGAGGCCTAGATGACGACTTGTTGTTTTGATAACCATATAGGAGGCCTAGATGACGACTTGTTGTTTTGATAAACAAATAGGAGGCCTAGATGACGACTTGTTGTTTCGATAACCATATAGGAGGCCTAGATGACGACTTGTTGTTTTGATAACCATATAGGAGGCCTAGATGACGACTTGTTGTTTTGATAACCATATAGGAGGCCTAGATGACGACTTGTTGTTTTGATAACCATATAGGAGGCCTAGATGATGACTTGTTGTTTTGATAACCATATAGGAGGCCTAGATGACGACTTGTTGTTTTGATAACCACATAGGAGGCCTAGATGACGAATTGTTGTTTTGATAACCATATAGGAGGCCTAGATGATGACTTGTTGTTTTGATAACCATATAGGAGGCCTAGATGACCACTTGTTGTATTGATAACCATATAGAAGGCCTAGATGACGACTTGTTGTTTTGATAACCATATAGGAGGCCTAGATGACGACTTGTTGTTTTGATAACCATATAGGAGGCCTAGATGACGACTTGTTGTTTTGGTAACCATATAGGAGGCCTAGATGACGACTTGTTGTTTTGATAACCATATAGGAGGCCTAGATGACGACTTGTTGTTTTGATAACCATATAGGAGGCCTAGATGACGACTTGTTGTTTTGATAGCCATATACGAGGCCTAGATGACGACTTGTTGTTTTGATAACCATATAGGAGGCCTAGATGACGACTTGTTTTGATAACCATATAGGAGGCCTAGATGACGACTTGTTGTTTTGATAACCATATAGGAGGCCTAGATGACGACTTGTTGTTTTGATAACCATATAGGAGGCCTAGATGACGACTTGTTGTTTTGATAACAGTGCAGGAGGCCTAGATGACGACTTGTTGTTTTGGTAACCATGCTGGAGGCCTAGATGACGACTTGTTGTTTTGATAACCATATAGAAGCCCTAGATGACGATTTGTTGTTTTGATAATCATATAGAAGCCCTAGATGACGACTTGTTGTTTTGATAACCATATAGAAGGCCTAGATGGCGACTTGTTGTTTTGATAACCATATACGAGGCCTAGATGATGGGTTGTTGTTTTGATAACCATATAGGAGGCCTAGATGATGGCTTGTTGTTTTGATAACCATATAGGAGGCCTAGATGACGACTTGTTGTTTTGATAACCATATAGAAGGCCTAGATGACGACTTGTTGTTTTGATAACCATATAGGAGGCCTAGATGATGACTTGTTGTTTTGATAACCATATAGGAGTCCTAGATGACGACTTGTTGTTTTGATAACCATATAGGAGGCCTAGATGACGACTTGTTGTTTTGATAACCATATAGGAGGCCTAGATGATGACTTGTTGTTTTGATAACCATATAGGAGGCCTAGATGACGACTTGTTGTATTGATAACCATATAGAAGGCCTAGATGACGACTTGTAGTTTTGATAACCATATAGGAGGCCCAGATGACGACTTGTTGTTTTGATAACCATATAGGAGGCCTAGATGAAGAATTGTTGTTTTGATAACCATGTACGAGGCCTAGATGACGACTTGTTGTTTTGATAACCATATAGGAATCCTAGATGACGACTTGTTGTTTTGATAACCATATAGGAGGCCTAGCTGATGACTTGTTGTTTTGATAACCATATAGAAGGCCAAGATGACGACTTGTTGTTTTGATAACCATATAGAATGCCTAGATGATGACTTGTTGTTTTGATAACCATGTAGTAGACCAAAATGACGACTTGTTGTTTTGATAACCATATAGGAGGCCTAGATGACGACTCGTTGTTTTGATAACCATATAGGAGGCCTAGATGACGACTTGTTGTTTTGAAAACCATATAGAAGGCCTAGATGACGACTTGTTGTTTTGATAACCATATAGGAGGCCTAGATGACGACTTGTTGTTTTGATAACCATATACGAGGCCTAGATGACGACTTGTTGTTTTGATAACCATATACGAGGCCTAGATGACGACTTGTTGTTTTGATAAACAAATAGGAGGCCTAGATGACGACTTGTTGTTTTGATAACCATATAGGAGGCCTAGATGACGACTTGTTGTTTTGATAACCATATAGGAGGCCTAGATGACGACTTGTTGTTTTGATAACCATATAGGAGGCCTAGATGACGACTTGTTGTTTTGAAAACCATATAGGAGGCCTAGATGACGACTTGTTGTTTTGATAACCATATAGGGGGCCTAGATGAAGACTTGTTGTTTTGATAACCATATACGAGGCCTAGATGACGACTTGTTGTTTTGATAACCATATACGAGGCCTAGATGACGACTTGTTGTTTTGATAACCATATAGGAAGCCTAGATGACGACTTGTTGTTTTGATAACCATATAGGAATCCTAGATGACGACTTGTTGTTTTGATAACCATATAGGAATCCTAGATGACGACTTGTTGTTTTGATAACCATATAGGAGGCCTAGCTGATGACTTGTTGTTTTGATAACCATATAGAAGGCCTAGCTGACGACTTGTTGTTTTGATAACCATATAGAATGCCTAGATGATGACTTGTTGTTTTGATTACCATATAGAAGGCCAAGATGACGACTTGTTGTTTTGATAACCATATAGGAGGCCTAGATGACGACTTGTTGTTTTGATAACCATATAGAAGGCCTAGATGACGACTTGTTGTTATGATAACCATATAGGAGGCCTAGATGACGACTTGTTGTTTTGATAACCATATACGAGGCCTAGATGACGACTTGTTGTTTTGATAATCATGTAGAAGGCCTAGATGACGACTTGTTGTTTTGATAACCATATAGAAGGCCTAGATGACGACTTGTTGTTTTGATAACCATATAGGAGGCCTAGATGATGACGTGTTGTTTTGATAAGCATATAGAAGTCCTAGATGACGACTTGTTGTTTTGATAACCATATAGGAGGCCTAGATGACGACTCGTTGTTTTGATAACCATATAGGAGGCCTAGATGACGACTTGTTGTTTTGATAACCATATAGGAGGCCTAGATGACGACTTGTTGTTTTGATAACCATATAGGAGGCCTAGATGACGACTTGTTTTGATAAACAAATAGGAGGTCTAGATGACGACTTGTTGTTTTGATAACCATATAGGAGGCCTAGATGACGACTTGTTGTTTTGATAACCATATAGGAGGCCTAGGTGACGACTTGTTGTTTTGATAACCATATAGGAGGCCTAGATGACGACTTGTTGTTTTGATAACCATATAGGAGGCCTAGATGATGACTTGTTGTTTTGATAACCATATAGGAGGCCTAGATGACGACTTGTTGTTTTGATAACCACATAGGAGGCCTAGATGACGACTTGTTGTTTTGATAACCATATAGGAGGCCTAGATGATGACTTGTTGTTTTGATAACCATATAGGAGGCCTAGATGACCACTTGTTGTATTGATAACCATGTAGAAGGCCTAGATGACGACTTGTTGTTTTGATAACCATATAGGAGGCCTAGATGACGACTTGTTGTTTTGATAACCATATAGGAGGCCTAGATGACGACTTTTGTTTTGGTAACCATATAGGAGGCCTAGATGACGACTTGTTGTTTTGATAACCTTATAGGAGGCCTAGATGACGACTTGTTGTTTTGATAACCATATAGGAGGCCTAGATGACGACTTGTTGTTTTGATAGCCATATACGAGGCCTAGATGACGACTTGTTGTTTTGATAACCATATAGGAGGCCTAGATGACGACTTGTTTTGATAACCATATAGGAGGCCTAGATGACGACTTGTTGTTTTGATAACCATATAGGAGGCCTAGATGACGACTTGTTGTTTTGATAACCATATAGGAGGCCTAGATGACGACTTGTTGTTTTGATAACAGTGCAGGAGGCCTAGATGACGACTTGTTGTTTTGATAACCATGCTTGAGGCCTAGATGACGACTTGTTGTTTTGATAACCATATAGAAGCCCTAGATGACGACTTGTTGTTTTGATAACCATATAGAAGCCCTAGATGACGACTTGTTGTTTTGATAACCATATAGAAGGCCTAGATGGCGACTTGTTGTTTTGATAACCATATACGAGGCCTAGATGATGGCTTGTTGTTTTGATAACCATTTAGGAGGCCTAGATGATGGCTTGTTGTTTTGATAACCATATAGGAGGCCTAGATGACGACTTGTTGTTTTGATAACCATATAGAAGGCCTAGATGACGACTTGTTGTTTTGATAACCATATAGGAGGCCTAGATGATGACTTGTTGTTTAGATAACCATATAGGAGTCCTAGATGACGACTTGTTGTTTTGATAACCATATAGAAGGCCTAGATGACGACTGGTTGTTTTGATAACCATATAGAAGGCCTAGATGACGACTTGTTGTTTTGATAACCATGCAGGAGGCCTAGATGACGACTTGTTGTTTTGATAACCATATAGGAGCCCTAGATGACGACTTGTTGTTTTGATAACCATATAGGAGGCCTAGATCACGACTTGTTGTTTTGATGACCATATAGGGGGCCTAGATGGTGAACACTTGTTGCCATGGTAACCATCGTGTCGGTATTTTGTTTACGCTAATCACAGATAGACCTCCTTCCCTAAAAAATATTAATGTTAATGCTAAAACACGTGCTCAAAGCGTATGCAATGTGTTTGGTTCAGCAATGGAAGAAATTGGTAACGTGTCTGTGTGTTTGCATACGCTAGTTAACAGAAGCCGACGTATGCTAGCTACTATCAATATTAATATACTATTAAATTTAAGGCCGGCTTAAACTTCATAATCGAACGTGGTAGCTACGTGCGCTAAGACCCAAGGCCATGAGGCCAGATTGCTCCGGACTCGGTGGAAGAGTGGGATTTGAACCCCGCCATCGACCGTCCATGTAATGGTTTTCTGTGATTTCTTATTTTCAACTCCATGCAAATGCCGGGACGGTACCTTCTATAAGGCCTCTGCCACTTCCTTCCAACACCTTGCCCAGTAAATCTACTGACACGGCTTCCTCGCAATTGCTCAACCTCAAATGCCAACTGACTGCGCCAGAATTCGATCCTGCAACCTTGGTCACAGCAGGCGAGAACGTTACCGCTGAGCCACGCAGCCAGTCCATTCCAGATGAAATCACAAGATAATAATAATAATAACAGACACCATTCGGGAATGGAGGATTCAATTTTATGGCCACATAACATGCATGAGCTCGCAGAGACAGACCAACAAGATATTTTACTACTCTTGTAACAAGAAAACCAAGGGACCCTGGTTTATCGAAGTTCAAAAAGTTATTCGAGGAGTAGGAATCACTTTAAGACATCCACGAACGTGCACCTCTCCAGAGAAGGTTGGTTGGTTCCTCGGTTTAGGGGCTGCGACAACGCAGACATGTAGCCCCGTGTACGTTGGGTGTGGGTAGAATCTGTCTGATAACCGGTGTTAACTATGATGACTGTATTAGTGTGTGTTATCTGTTTTCAATTCAAGTAAGGACTGCAGATATTGAATTTTATCAAGTAGTTCCTACTTTTGCCGCCAAACGCCACCGTCAACGACTACTAGTTCAGAACTTTGTTACCAGATGCCACCGAAGGCGGCGACGAACGTAGGTACCTAAGAGCGTTTGTCACATGTTTAACCTATAATTTAGCTCACACAGGTGTAATTAGTGGAAGGTGCTTTAACATGCCATAAATCTATGACGTGGGACCGCCGGCTTTACTTCCCCTCTCAAGGAAGGCATTCTGCGGAATTTTTAACGCTCTTAAAAATCAGACGACTTCGGCTGGGTTTGAACCCGCGATCTTGGGCATAGAAGCTCAGCATGTTACCGACTACGCCACCGAAGTCGCCTCTCCAGAGAAGACTTCGAGCATACAAGAGCTTCCAAGAAAAGCCAAATTTGAAAACCGACAAGAAGTGGACTGTTGAAAGAGAGGAGGCGCACAGAACGTGAATACGAGTTAAAGCTCTAGGGTACAAACGGTTGAAGTAACGTGGTCCACAGCAGGCCGAAACGAAGAAAGAAGAAAAAGAAGAATGTTATTGGTTTTACGTCCCCTTTAACTACCCTGGCTTTTAGAGACGCCGGGGTGCCGGAATTTCGCTCCGAATGGGATCTTTAACGTGCCAGTAAATCTTTTGAGACGACTCCCTCGCATTTACGCACCCTCAAATGCCAGCTGACTGCGCCAGGATTCGATCCTGCAACCTTGGAAATCACAAGAATTTATGTCACTAATATGTAGTTGTTGTTTGAGTCTTCAGTCTTTTGACTGGTTTGATGCAGCTCTCCATGCCTCCCTGTCCTGAGCTAATAGTTTCATCTCTACATAGCTCCGACACCCTACATCCGAGGCAATCTGTTTAACATATTCTAACCTTGGTCTACCCCTACAGTTTTTGTCCTCGACCCTTCCTTCCATAACTAAGCTTGCTATTCCTGGGTGTCTTAGTATGTGTCCTACCAACCTATCTCCTCTCTTCATTAGCAGTCGCCAGAAACATCTCTCCTCTCCCACTCGTCTTAATACCTCTTCGTTTGTAACCCTATCTACCCATCTGATCTTCATCATTCTCCTGTAACACCACATTTCAAATGCTTCAATTCTCCTCTCTTCTGCTGCACCAATAGTCCAAGTTTCACTTCCATAGAGCGCCACGCTCCAGACAAAGGCTTTCAAAAATGACTTCCTAATACCTAAATCTATATTCGATGTCAGCAGATTCCTTTTTTGTAGAAATGCTTTCTTTGCCTGAGCCAACCTACTTTTTATATCCTCTTTGCTTCGTCCATCACTGGTTATTCTGCTTCCTAAGTAACAGAAGTCTCCTACTTCCTTCAGCTTTTCGCCTGCCAATTTGATCTCCATAGAGGTTTCTGATTTATTTCGACTGCATTCCAGTATTTTTGTTTTAAATTTATTTATTTTCATCATGGATTCTTTCCGTAAGACGGAGTCCATACCATTCAAAAACTCATTCAAATCCTCAGGCTTGTCGGCCAAGATGATGATGTCATCAGCAAATCTCAGAGTTGAAATTATTTCTCCTTGAATCTTCACTCCCACTTTAAATTTTTCTCTAATTTCCTTCGTTGCTTGTTCAATGTAAAGATTGAAAAGTATGGGTGATAAGTTGCAGCCTTGCCTTACACCTTTCTGAATATCAGGTTCTCTCTCATGTCCTTCAGCTCGAATGACTGCTGTCTGGTTTCTGTATAGATTGTATATCACTCTCCTATCCCTGTACTTTATTCCAATCGATTTCAAAATGTCAAACAATTTAGTCCAATCAACGTTATCAAAATCCTTTTCTAAGTCTACAAAAGCCATGAACGTTCTCTTATCTTTCCTTATTCTACCTTCCAAAATCAGCCTAAGACTTAGTACAGCTTCCCTTGTTCCTACATTTCTCCTGAAACCAAACTGGTCTTCACCCATCTCCGTTTCTATCTGGCTTTCAATCCTTTTGTAAATTATTCTAGACAGGATCTTTGAAGCATGAGTAATCAAGCTGATTGTACGGTAATCTTCACATCTGTCAGCTCCCACTTTCTTTGGTATAGGGATGATTACATTCTTCTTGAAATCAGGGGGTACCTCACCTGTCTCATAAATCCTACACACCAAGTGAAATAACCTGATCAGACCTTCATCTCCTATGCAGCGTAGCAACTCAATCGGTATATCATCTATGCCTGGTGCTTTGCTCCTGCTTAAGTCTTCCAAAGCTCTATCAAATTCTGATCTCAATATTAAATCTCCTTTCGCATCCTCATCAATTTCCTCCTCCCTTTCCATTACATGATTCTCAATCTCCTTTCCCCTATACAAACTCTCTATGTAAGCTTTCTATCTCTCAACCTTTTCTTCCCTATCTGTTAGAGGCTTTCCATTTGTATCCTTAATATTACAGCACTTAGTCTTCTTTTCCCCAAAAGTATTCTTAATCCTTCGATAAGCTGTGTCTACTTTTCCTAATTTCAGACAATTTTCTATACCTGCACATTTCTCATTCAACCATTCTTCTTTCGCTTCCTTGCACTTCTTGTTAACCTCATTTCTCAGACGTCTGTATTCTGCTTTCCCCTTTTCATCTCTTACATTCTTGTGTTTCCGCCTTTCATCCATCAATTCTAGTATATCCTGAGTGATCCACGGTTTTCTACCTATTCTTTCTTTCCTACCAATGTTTTCTTCTGCGGATTTTGTTATTTCATTCTTCACAGGGGCCCATTCGTCTGCAATTGAAGTTTGTTTAGGATTTTGCATTAGTCCTTCCTTTATACTCTTCTTGAATCTTTCGTTTACATCCTTCTCTTTCAGTCTGTCTATTGCCCACCTTTTTGGCTTTTGACTTTTCTTCAGTTTCTTCAACTTTAATCTGCATTTCATTACAAACAGATTGTGGTCAGAGTTTATGTCAGCACCAGGATATGTTTTACAATCCAAAATCTGGTTTCGAAACCTCTGCTTGACCATAATGAAGTCGATTTGGTATCGCCCTGTATCTCCTGGTCTCATCCATGTGTATATTCTTCTATTGTGGTTATTGAATAAGGTGTTACCTATGACCAATTCATGCTCGGTGCAGAATTCTACCAGCCTGCTTCCTCGATCATTCCTTTCACCTAATCCGAAATCTCCTACTATCTTCCCTTCTCTCCCTTTTCCTACCACAGCATTCCAATCTCCCATTACTATAACATTTTCATCACCCTTGATATACCTCAGAATTTCGTCTATTTCTTCGTAGACCTTTTCAACATCCTCATCATCAACTTGACTGGTAGACATATAGACTTGTACCACTGTGGTGCAGGTAGGTTTAGTATTGATTTTTGCTACAATAATCCGTTCACTATATTGCTCATAATATTCCACCCGCTGTCCAAGTTTCCTACTCAATATGAGGCCAACCGCTGCTTGGCCATTGTTTGATTTAGTGCTAATGACCCTATAGTCTCCTGACCAAAAGTCCTGTTCTTCCTGCCAGCGCATTTCACTAATCCCAACCAAATCCAACCTCAACCTATCCATTTCCCTTTCTAAGTTTTCTAACCTTCCACTTCCTAGCAGACTTCTAACATTCCACGCTCCGATCCGTAGAATGCCAGATTTCCTCTTTGTCACTTCTATGATGTTAACCCCCTCTCGAGTAGTCCCCACCCGGAGATCCGAACGGGGGACTAGTTTACCTCCGGATTGAAATTTTACAAGGGAGGAGGCCATCATCACATGTAATTATGCATAGAGAGGTGCATATCCTCGGGAATAGCATACGGTTGTAGTTTCCCGTTGCTTTCAGCCGTGCAGCAGGACGCAGTGTAGCCATTATTTGGCTTATATTATCAATATCTTAACCGTCTATAAGACTAGTAAAGAATTGATTTATTCAGAAAGGCTGCTACTCCCTTTCAGAATAAGTAAAGAGCAATTCTACTAACAAAAATACTAACCTTCTACCGTACTAACAATTAAATATCAAAATTCTACTAACAAAAAAAATACTAAAGTTCCACCAACAACAAATACTACCACTAAAGCAGTCTGTCACCAGGCACACTCACATGCACCCTCACACATCACAGTCTACTGAAACAATGAACTATAACTATTAAACAATGCAACTGCTACCAGACACACTCACACACCACAGTCTAATAGAACAATGACATATATCTAATAGACAAACTAACTAGCTTCTTACAACTAATACTAACTACATACTTACTGTACTGTTATTTGAATTGACAATATTTACAAAATGCAATTTAGATAGAAAATACTTACAAAATGCAATTTAAGGGGGACGTATGCAAAATTGCACTCCAGTAAATACTAATGCTATTATGAGATAGGTTAGGTCTACAGCAAATACAATGAATTGTTTTATGATTTTGTTAAGTGATGAAAAAGAAGACTAGGCCTAATGATGACACCCTGAGGATGTGCCCCAAATACAACAGTCGACAAGTGTTCACAAGTTGTTTACTTTGACGTAAATAGCAGTACGTAGTCCCTCCGGTCTTTTATAATGTCTCTGGTTTAACGAGGTTGTTTTTATAATCCCTCTCATGTGATGTGACATATCTACATCAAATTCCCCACCTCTTTGTTATTGCCATGGAGAAACCAATAAGTTGTTAAATTCAAGGATAGTTTCCAGGCAATTCTTTGCGCCATGATTATACCTCTAGTATAGATGGATTAACATCCGCATAAGTATAATTGTTGAAACTTTCCTTTGATGAAGAACTGGCAAGGGAAGACTGCCAAATTTGTTACCTTCGTCATTTTTGTTTTGCTTGTATTAGTATTGGACTCTAGAGTGCCATGTCCAACACAAAGGCTTTCAAAAATTATTTCCTAATATCTAAATCTATATTCGATGTCAACAGATTCCTTTTCTGTAGAGAAATGCTATTCTTGCCAGAGCCAACCTACTTTATATATCCTCTTTGCTTCGTCCATAACTGGTTATTTTGTTTCCTAACAGGTAGACCCTCTAAAGAAAAATTTTCCTCAGAGCACTGTTATGCCAGACAGAACAAAATGTGTTTAGCTCAGCTACTAAACAAGAGGAAAAGACACCTCCTCACAATCTGACATATTGCATCGAACAGAACTTAAATCTTCGGAAGAAACGCTAAGAATTTGTAGTAAAGAGGGTGTGGAATTATATGTACTAATAGGTTAGACTGTAATATCTCTGATAACGACTCTTTGACAATGTCCCATAAGTGCTTTACAATTGAACAATAAAAGATACAATTGTAAGGAAACAATTGTCGTAAGACATCTCAAATAGTTATGTATCTGCCAAACAACGCTGCCATTCAATGGCATCAATCGTCAAACCTCGCTCCAGGTGTTACCAACTTCCAGGATCTATCAACATACAGGTTGTCTCTTATTAACGTTTAAAACACTTGATAGCGACGTGTTTGATATAGGACACTTAGGGTAGCACAGGGAGGGAAGATTTTAAATCGCACTAAAACTAGACATCGAGGGTACTGCACTGGGAATTTTTAAGGCAGGGGTTCATGTTTTAGGCGATTCTTGTAATATTTCCGCGTTTGATTGACGTTGAGACATGGCTGCCAAACGTTTTGGATTGACGATTGAGGTTCGAAAGACCGGTTGGAAAATGTTCATGATGATGATAATTGTTGTTTTAAGGGGCCTAACATCTTGGTTATCGGCCCCTAAGATGACAATGAAATTTGAACTACAACTAAAACTAACTACTAACTTACATACTAGAAGAAGGAATTAATAATAAAAAGAGAGGATAAGGCAAATAAGGGACAGGAGGAAAAGAAACGCCCTCAACCCTTGAAGAATGCGGATAGAGGGACTTGGAAGGAAGGAGAGCCATAAAATGCAGATTGGAAAGTGAAAGAGGAGAGGGTCCCCCCACAGATAATGGTTAAAAGAGGAAAAACTGGACCCAGCTCAGGAATCCCTCGGGGTAGCCAACTCCCGAACTCACCAGCCGTGAGCCCCGGTGGATGTAGCAATACCTAGGGTGCACCAGAAGTGGTGGGGCTACATACACCCTGCCTCCTTGAGGGCCTTGAGCAGAAGGCAGGAGGTAAAATGAAAAGAAAAAGAAGGCTGATCCCTCGCAGAAGGAGGGTATCAGAAAAGATGAGAAAAGGGCCAATTAAGGCGGGAAAGGAAGAGACTCCCTAGGCCTCGGATACCCTAATACCGTTTGGGTAGGAAGAGAATAAGAGTTGACCAAGTGAGGTCGACAGGAAAGAAGACAGAGAGGAGCCCGGCACAAGTAAGTGGAAGCAATACCGGACTAAGCTGGGGCCCCGTGGTCGCCAACACACGTCCCACTAGATGTGAGCCCTGGGGGAGGTTGGAAAAGTATTTGAGGTAATAAATTTAGGATTTCGGTATATAGCGGTAAGATAGAATGGATTAGGAAAAGTGGGAAGTGCATGCGGCGGG
Organism: Meconema thalassinum; assembly: GCA_946902985.2. Taxonomy (NCBI): domain Eukaryota; kingdom Metazoa; phylum Arthropoda; class Insecta; order Orthoptera; family Tettigoniidae; genus Meconema; species Meconema thalassinum. The sequence continues at coordinate 1,203,672,341 of OX336388.2, forward strand.
TGCTTGTTATAAGGGCGTCCAATGTGCTTTTGTATTAGCAATTTCGGAGAAGTGCAGTAGGTTTAGCGGTTCCTATGATGAGGTTGAGCTTGCCAGTTGCGTTGCTAGACGAGGGCCTGGAATTCCTGATTTATCAGGTTCCACGTCGGGTCGATGTCACAGCAAGTCTGCGCGCTCACGATCAGTCAAGTAGGCTAATGGCGGTGTGGAAATTCCTCTGCGGTCGGGCACTTGAGGGGTTTCGGTTTTCAGACCCCGATCCCGCAGTGTTCTATAGGTCGGGGGTCGGTTCGGGGTCGTGGAGTGCACGCTGGGAGCGGAGCCCCGACCGTATCAAGGAACTCTTGTCCTCCCGATAATGATGATGCTGTTTTAAGGGGCCTAACATCTAGGTTATCGGCACGAATGGTTTGGGTGATCGTGAAGGTGATAATGAAAATGTAAACTATAACTAAAACTAACTACTAACTTATATACTAGAAGAAGAAATGGAAAAAAATGAGAATAAAGCAAACAAAGGACTGGAGGACTTAGCTGGGGCCCCATGGTGGCCAACCCACGTCCCACTAGATGTGAGCCCCTGGGGGTTCAATTTGACAATGAAATCTCTGTACCCTACAAATTTGGAACGACAGAATGTTACACTAGCTCTGCAAGTCTTTAAAAAACATCTAGCTATGGCAATAAGCAAGAATGGGCCGAAGTAGAACTTGCCCTACTGGGACGATACTGAACAGTTTATTGGGTTGATTTGCAAATGATGGGACATCATGAACGTCAAAACCCTATGGAAAGGCAAACCGCCTTAGGAATCCTCCTCAGGAACCAATAATGAACAACTCATCTCACATCAAGTGCCTCCAGGAAATAGTGTCATGGCTAGATAGGTGCGAAACGATTGAGTCAACTGGAAAGTTGAGCAAGGAAACTCATGCTGCAATTACTCTTTCTACCAAGAGCATGATTGAAATGGCACGATTTTGTCTCTGAGAAAGGCCATAGCTTCCGAACTATGGATTTTCAATAAGAAGCTGCTGTATACTTTCATATTCTGCTCTGCGTTCATCAGAATCTTAGACATTGGTCATGAGACTTGTCTTTCAGAGAGGGAAGTCTGGAACAAGCCATCGCGTAGCGATTCAAAAAGATGTTTAGATATCTCCTCACTATAAACGTTTGTCTTTTCTTCCTTTGTTATACCCTATACAGTAAAACATCGATTATCCATTCCAATGTCCAGGAAGGGGTGAACGGTTAATCGAAAAAACGGATAATCCACACTACTTATTTTAATGGACTTTAAAGCACATAAAATACATACCGTATAACCAAAATGCAGTGCAATAAACACTCTTTCATTCATGTTCTCAATCCCTCTTTAAAACCGAAATATACTCAAAGCTACAACAGTACATACTAAATATTCATCTAAATTACATCCTTCTTGTCCCCGAATAAACAATTAAAGTAGCTCTCTTTGCTTTACAATCTTAATCCAATAGTTCACGATATCACCACTAGAAGTTCCAAAGTCGCCATCTTTGTGGTTCATGTGAAGCTTCTTTAGTTTCGTGTTACACCACTACAACAGATTCAGCAGTCATAGCCGGCATCTTGGTGCTACCTATATGAAGTTTGTTTAGTTTTGCGTATCAACACTATGATACTTTCTCCATCGTGACAAACAAGTACATCTAACTTATGCATTTTCTCAGGTATGCTACAATCACGTCTCCTTCCACCAGTTCATCGCAATTGCACCAGTTGTCCCATAGAGTCCAATCAAGATTTCTGGTCACGTTACAAGGTCTATCGCCGATGCACTCGAAAAGTTATCTATTGAAGGAAACAAGGACACAAAACCTGAAATCGTAACCCAGATGCTGCAGTGTAGGGTTTCAAGTCGCATTCAACGGTTAACCAGTCAGTTTCAGACTGACAGAAGGAACATTGAAAAAGATTTGACATCATGTGGGGGGAAAAATGATGATTATTGTTGTTTTACGGGGCCTAACATCTAGGTTATCGGCCCCTAATGGCTTGGGTGATTGTGAAATATGAGATGAGAATGAAAACTATAACTAATACTAACTACATAGTCTACCGTACTTACATACTAGACGAAGAAATGGTAAACAAATAAAGGATAAGGCAAATACAGGACAGGAAGAAAAGAAATGCCCTCAACCCTCGAAGAATGAGGATTGAGGGACTTGGAAGGAACGAGAGCCATGAAAGGCAGATAAGAAAGGGAAAGAGGAGAGGGCCAGCCCCAAAGTCAGCGCGAAAAGGAAACAGAACGGACCCAGTTCAGGAATCCCTCAGGATCGCCAACTCCCGAACTCACCCACCGTTGAGTCCTTGACGGAGTAGAGCTATCGAGGGTGCACCAGAAATGGTGGGGTTACATACACCCAGCCGCCTCGAGAGCCTTGTGCAGAAGGCAGGAGATAACATGAAAAGAAAAAGAAGGGTGACCCCTCGTAGAAGGAGGGAATCAGAAAAGATGAGACAAGGGCCAATTAAGGCGGGAAAGGAAGAGACTCCCTAGGCCTCGGATACCCTAATACTGTCGGGGTCGGAAGAGAACAAGAGTTGACCAAGTGAGGTCGACAGGAAAGAAGACAGAGAGGAGCCCAGCACAAGTGGAAGCAATACCGGACTCAGCTAGGGCCCCGTGGTCGCCAAACAACGTCCCACTAGATGTGAACCCCTGGGGGGGGGGGGGGGCACATTGGACCCAAACAACTGGTTGCTAGGTTGTTTATACATAAGAAGTTGCATAACGCTGCATATGTAGTATGGGAATTTAATTTTTATGTTAATTTTTTGAAACCCTTTCCCTTAATTTATCATGCTCACCATCATTCCCTCAATATTGCGGATTTAGCTGACTCTCCCCCAGATAATACGGTATATAATTTAAATTGTTTTGAAATTAAAAGAACATATTATTAGACATTTCATTAATCTCCAGATGTATAATTCAATACGTTCTGGACCAAAAAGTTTCTAAAGCCGAGCTTCGAATCCCGCCGATCGCGGTACCCATTCCGAAAGAGTGTCCGTCACTGTCATTTAGATTTATCAGCAGGTTCAACCTTTATGGCTTCCTCGTTTAGCAGCTCCTACATGTAACGTATTTTCCCTCACCACACAGTATAAAAAACTCTACACGAACAAATTAACTTAATCTGTCAAATTATGAATTAAAGAACGGCAAACAATAATATACTCGTACGTGTCACTGAAGGTGGATGTTGAGAATGATCATACAGACTTGGCCTATAGCCATGTCTAGAAACACTCTCTTTTCATAATAACCCTCTTAAACATAGAATTCATGAATTTTCTACAAAATTGAATATGAAAGTAGGCCTAAGTAGGTAAGTACTGTAAGTGCAACAATTAAACGGGAACGCATAACATTATAACTAATTAACTAACGAACTAACTAACTAAATAAATAAATCATTAACTCATGCCACACTCTATTTATTTATTTTTATTTATTCCTGCATTAATTATTTAATTTTTAAACATATTTTAATTAATTAATTAATTAATTAGTTACCGGTATCTATTTATTTATTTATTTATTAATTTAATGATTTATTTATTTATTTGTTCATTCATTCATTAATTAATTATTTTATTTATTTATTTATTTATGTTAAATGTGCTGTATATTAAAAAAACTTAGGTTAGTGTGAGAAGGTTGAAGACCTGTTCCTCCTCACCCACACTTGTTGCTGTTTTAAATTAGTTTCCACTCTGATGACCGCTGACCGTTAAGATGTCTTGAAGGCCGTTGTAAGACAGTGCCAGCGAGCCGTAGAGCCTGTAGTACGCCGGTCACACTCTAGAGAACACCCTCTGCAGTGCACTTCTTCCGTAACTCATCATTTCATGTAAGAGGCTCCATTGATGGGCACTCCGGCACTGATTAACGTGATCAAAGCCCTGGGACCTGCAAGTTTCTAAATCCAAGCTTCGAATCCCGCTGATGACAGCACCCAATCAGAGAGAGTGCCGTAAGCTAACTGTACTTGAAGTCCCAGGGCACTTGTTGCTGTTGTTTCATTTGAGGGGATTTGATATCGTGGCCATTTCAGCTCCATGCACTTGGGTGGGTGTGTGGATGTGTGGGGAATTTTATTTTGTTAACAGACACCACAATAGCACAGTCTATCAGACAAATTCTACACACACCCAAATACACGGGGCTGAAACGACCATAATTTCCAAGCCTCTAAATGAAACAACTATTGCTCTCTTGTCGCCTGGTAAGAATCTTGGGATGGTCTGGTACGGGATCTCCCAACTCGTTATGCTAAACATGCCGGATACTCTGGCAGGAGGAGTGGGTAGGAGCTGGCCATATTACCGCACCTAAACTCCGGCTTAGGACGCCTGCTTAGTGAACCCTTCTCACGACCAAGGAACCCCATCGAGTCGTCTACGTTCCCTGTGGATATGGCACTCATATTATTATTATTATTATTATTATTATTATTATTATTATTATTATTATTATTATTATTATTATTATTATTATTCCAAGAATAGGATTTTCACAACCGCAGTAATATTATTATAAATGAAGGTTCTAAGCTACAGTATTAGGTCGTGTAATGTATAAATAGTGTAAGCGCTGTAGACGGAAGTTAGAGAATTGAAATGTGTGACCACAGCGGAACTCGTGACTTAGGCCTGCGAGAGGCTTGCAGTATTTTGAGTAATACAGCTTTTTCTCATTAATATTATTATTATTGCTATTATTAGTAGACTATGTTATTATGTTTTGTTATTATTATCATTGTTGTCATTATTGTTATTAATAATATTATTATTATTATTAAAAACAACAACAAAATAATAATACAATAAGAAGGTTCTAAGAGAGTCGAGCTACAAAGACCGGAAGAGCTTGGACGGCCGAACAACGGCAGCTGCACCGCGATCGTATGAAGGAGTACTGGAAGCAGAGGAAATTACAACTAAAATAGTGAAATTGTAGCGTGATCCTACGTGGTCAATTCGCAAGTAAAAGAAAAATACAATAAGAGGAAAAAATATGAATTTTAAATAATATATAAATATATAGTGTATGTAAAGTAATTAAATTAAGAAAATAAATCAATAGAAGGATTTAAAAAAATATATTTAAAAAAATAGAATTGTTTACTTACCCTTTTTACATTAATATTTTATGGATTTTGGTTCTTTTCTTATTTTTAATTGATATCTGTTTAATTGATTTAAGGTTTCTATTTTCTCGTCTTTTCATTAATTTAATAAGTAGCACTTGTATATGTAATGTATAATATTTTATTTTATTCAATATATCTCACAGATAATTGGCTGGACCCTCCGCCGATTTGTGGATGTGTTGCCATTGAATTCAATGTACTTACTTAGAGAATAAATTAAAACTAAAATTAAAAATTAAATTAATATTATTATTACTTTTTATTCAGGGGCAAATGACCTCGTAGTTCCGCCCCTTAAAACTACAATAACTAACTAACTAACTAACTAACTAACTAACGATTTTTATTATTATTGTTATCACATTCATTTCACCACATAAGTGGGACATATCAACATATCGTCGGGTTGTTTGCAAGACGGTATGGCTAATTCTCTTAAGGTGGCACATTGAGAAACGAGCGAACAATGGAACAGGTCTCCAAGATGACGGCCTTCTGCATGGTGATATGTAGACCAGGATGTATTCCCAATATTTCTAGATTGCGAGCCAATGATTTAGGGATGATGCCGGTAGAAGAAATGACTATGGGCAGAACCACTACACTTTCCTGTCTCCACATTTGCCGTATTTCCTCAGCCAAGGGCAGATATTTGGTGATCGTATCTTTCTAGATTGCGAGCCAATGATTTAGGGATGATGCCGGTAGAAGAAATGACTATGGGCAGAACCACTACACTTTCCTGTCTCCACATTTGCCGTATTTCCTCAGCCAAGGGCAGATATTTGGTGATCTTATCACAGCAGGTTTGTTGCAGATTATGGGAATTGGGCACTGCAATATCAATGAGGAAGGTTCTCTTCTGCACCTTGTCCACATGAACGATATCTGGCCGGTTTGCTGGTATGGTTTTATCAGTAATAACTGATCGTTCCCATAACAACTTGTGACTAGGATTTTCCAAAACGGCGTCAGGAACGCACTGATAGTAAGGCAAAGTATTTTCAGATAACAAGAGCTTTTGAGCAAGGTGTAGGTGCATTATTTTGGCCACTTGGTTGTGCGTTTTCAAGTAATCAGTACAGGAGATTACTTGGCAGCCTCCTGTGATATGTTGAATTGTTTCCGGTTCTAGTTGGTATCTTCGGCATTTATCATCCTGAATATTTGCCTTAACTACATATTTAAGATAGTTTTTGGTAGCCACAACTTGATCCTGGATTTCAGCCATGAATCCTTCAGTCTCAGTGAATAGGTCCGCATGAGTCAACCAGCTGTTCGACGCGTCAATGTCGACATGTTTCTGGTTGAGATCATATGGATGACGACCGTGCAGAGCTTTCTGCGTCCACTGCTGAAACTTGATGGTTGAACATTCCTCATCAGTGGCTAACTATATATCCCTTACGTGAAGAAGATCCAGCGGTGTGCACTTGTCATCTGCCTTCACAGTGGCTTGATGTATGGGAGAGTCAAGTCTGCCCAGAAAATATATCTGAAGATTCCTCAGTTGCCTTGCATGCAATTGGATAATGTCCGTGAGCCCTTGTCTACCTCTTTGGCACGGGATTGTCAATCGCTCAACAGCTGACTTGGGGTGGAGACATCTGTGTTTTGTTAAGATGTACGTGTCCTAATTAGGATGTTCTCCAAGTCAGTCTGCGTCCATTTGATAATACCGAAAGTGTATGTCAGAGCAGGAATAGCATAGGTATTAATAGCCTTAAAGGTGTTCCTTCCATTCAACTTTGATTTTAAAATCTTGTTAAGGCGTTGATTGTAGATAGCTACGGTTCTATCTTTAATACCTTTATGATCAATTCGATTAGATTGCAGGAGACCAAGATATTTGTAGGTCTCATTACCTTCCATAGGCTTTACGAAACAACCGTCATCAAGTTGAAATGCTCGGGCCTCTAGTTTTCCACGCCGAATGGTGAGGGTGCGACACTTATCTAATCCGAAGGACATTCCAATATCAGAAGAAAATGAAGCAGTTATTGCAATTAGATTGTCGATGTGTTTCTCAGAGGATGCATATAGTTTAATGTCATCCATGTACATCAAATGAGAAATTTTGTGTTTCACTATACCATGGTGCTTAATTGGAAAACCACACTTTGCATTGTTCATCAATGATGATAGCGGATTGAGCACCAAAGAGAACCATAGAGGGCTCAATCTGTCACCCTGAAAAATACCTCTTTTGATTTCAATAAATCCCGATTCCATGCATGTGTCTCCATTAGACATTAATAAGTTGGTCCCCCAATGAAACATATGTTGCAGACTTATAATGATGACAGGATCAACTTTAAATATCTTCAGGGTTTGGATTAACCAAGAATGTGGCACAGAATCAAAAGCTTTCTTGTAATCAATAAAGGTCATGTAGAGCTTACGCATCATCTTTCCTGCTTGTTCCATAGTAACTGTATCGATTACAAGTTGCTCATTGCAACCTTGAGACTTCTTCATGCACCCCTTCTGCTCCTCAGCCAGGATGTTATGAAGATGTATGTGTTCATAAATCTTACGTGCAATGCAAGATGTAAATATCTTATACAGGGTGCATAGACAGGTGATAGGTCGATATTTGGAAGGGTGAGTGGTTCTATCATCTTTTGGCAGAAGGTATGTTTTACCTTGCATCAAGTAAGAGGGGATAAGCTGTGGATTTTGGATGAAATCTGTGTAGCAGCGGGCAAGATGCTCATGAGTGCAAGTAAAACGTTTGCTCCAAAAGTTGTGGATGTTGTCTGGTCCTACCGCTTTCCAATTTTGGGTCTCCTTAACCACACGGGTCACATCTTCACTTGATACAGAGGAGTCATTCATCGTGACAATTTCTGAAATTCTTTCCTCCTCCGTAATCCATTTAGCGTTGCTTTTATAATCTCCAGCATTTGACCATAGGGAAGACCAAAAGTTCTCTACCTCTTCTTTTTGCGGTGAACTGCCCGTTTTGTGTACCAGGATCGTCAAGATTCCTATAAAACCGTTTCTTATTGGCAACAAATAGCTTGTTCTGTTGCTTTCGTTATTATTATTATTTGTAGCGACATGGTATATCTCATTGAAACTTTGTAATTACATTGTACTCTTATGTACCAATGGCTCAGTCATATTGAAACACCGGATCCCTAAGATCCCTGAAGTTAAGCAATATTGGACGTGGAGGTGACCGGTCCTGAAGTACCACGTGCTGTTGGAGGGGCAGATAACCTCGATGTCCCGCCCATTAAAACAATTTTTTTCCGTGTGGCCTCCTGAGAGGCCTAGTGCAGGTCTTCCTAATTGACGCCCGTGGGCGACCTGCGCGTCGGGATGAGAGATGGAATGGATGAAGATGAATGAAACTGGGCAAGGATGTGGAAGGAAGCGGCCGTGGCCTGTCAGAAGGTACCGTCCCAGCATTTTCCTGGTGTTGAAAATGGGGAAACCACGGAAAACCATTTCAAGGACGGCCGTCGGTGGGGATAGAACCCACGCGTCTACCGAGTCAGCAGAGAGCTTGGCCCCATGGCCTAACGCAGCGCTTTAGCCAGCGTAGCCACTACTGTCGGTATTAAAACAATAACCTACATAGTTCATTATTGATGGGTTGTAAGATCATATACTGTATGTGCATATTTCATGCGTTTGGTTAGAACATACTTCAGGTACATTTTTGTATTAAAGGAATGGTAAATGAGGCTTGAGTAAACGCGTCTTCTTTCTGTAGTGGGGTAACTCGTTCAACGTGCAGCTAATGGTTCAATGTATTGTATCCTTTGACTGATAAATTGGACAATTTTCTAACGTGGCTAGAAGTAATCAAGGTTTTATTTGGACTACGTGTTGCGAGTGAAATATTATACAAGGTGGTGTCGATGATGTCAACATCGTGTTAGAAGGTTTCTCCGCAAACGCTGAAAACAGAAAGTGCCAGTTTAGTGAATTAGTAGCTTAATCACCACTCTCAGAACCCGGTAGTGATTTCAGAAAGACAATTTATCAACACAAGACAACAAGAAGGGATATGATCAAACAAACCAATCCATTGGCTCGTGAGATTCTAGCGTCTTATAATAAATTCCCCTGAGCTAATTGTGACCATTCCAACCTCGTCACAACGCAGAGGTTATTTACAGGCGTTAACTCAAAAGACCAGCACCAGGCCTCTCCGAAGATGACTTCACATGCCATTATTACTCTTCAAAAGTCATGCCAATAATTCGTTTATGATTCAGAGAGTTCATGATTTATGTTGAAAGTAAATTATTTGTGCCGGTAAAAACAAGACGTCTGTCCACCGTGAAAATATTCCGCTTGTAGAACAGACGTTGTCAACCACGGTGCTCTTTAAACGAAATTTGCTGCTCTCATCATACGAGCCAAAATTGCTCTCGAGCACTATCTGCCCTGATATCAGTTCTTCTTTCAGATTCTGTTGCACGAACCAGAATAATAGGGGTTTCATTCAAGTTTTGAAAGCCAGAAATTTTATCATTTTGTGTAATAGTATTTTTAATCTACAGAAAAATAATTGGGCATTCCTGTTTTATGAGTAACAAGACATTTGCTGATTCGACTCAACTGTCCACACGTAAATATTTCTTATCTGCATGAGCACAGTTGCCGCATGCCTGGTGAGTGGCAAATCCCTCAGTATTTCAGCACTTCTGAGGGAGAGAGAAGCCGACTCCGAGGTGTTGGGGATAGCGTGCCTACCTTTCACCCGGACGCCCTGGGTTCGATTACCGGCTCCGTCAGGGATTTCAGAATCTGATGTGAGGGCTGGAATGGGGTGCACTTAGCCTCGTGAGGACGAATGATTAGCTGTCTGACAGTGAGCCAGCGCCCTGGTCACGAAAACCAAGATTAACGGCCGAGGATACCCGATGCGCTGACCACGCGTCACCCCATAATCTGCAGGCCAAATAGCTGGATAGCGCGATTGCTTGGCAGCCCTTCATGGGCTGAAGCGCCACGGTATTTTCTTTTTGTTTAGGGATACAAGAAAAGGAAAAAGGTGCACGGTTCCAAAATCCACCTTATCCAGTTTTTTTGAAAATTGAGTTTTTCGCTCATCTCCATAGCTCATATGATTTAGCATCTTTATGAACAACAAAATAGATCCTAAACCCAGGTGTCGTTCCCAAAACCCGCCTTATCCTAAGATGATGTTTCCAAAATCCGCCGTATTCATATATGTGGCACCGAAAGTGGAACGTATCTCAAAAAATACTCTATGGAGAAGGCGTCAGCACGATATTTATGAAGTTCTATGTACACTGTGTAAGTGTGTATTCTTTGAAAATGGTGGCAACGCTGTTCCCAATTATTTCGCGCCAGTTTTTTACACGCACATTACTTATTTTCTGGATGAACATTTCTTGATTTTAACATAATTGATGACTTAAAAGAACATAAATAATCAAACAATTTCGATTAAAATATCGCTTTATGACGAAAGTTATCATTATAAAGATTTTGTTACGTTTCCAAAATCCGCCCTTATCCACCATGACAGTTCCAGAACTCTCCTTATCCAATCTTAATTTGTTAATATATTCCGTGTATATCACGAGTTGTATGCAGATCGCAGGTATATGAATAATCTCAATATAATAAACATGAATAAATACATTAATTTTACTGAAGTTAAGCAAGAAATAATTTTTTCATCTCCTGAAAAATTTGCCAAAATGGATAAGGTGGATTTTGGAACCGTGCGCTTCATGGTGCATGCTTGTTGTATAATAATAATATTAATAATAATAATAATAATAATAATAATAATAATAATAATAATAATAATAATAATACTTGGTATGGCAAGAGGGTGGTGCTCACAGTACCAGAACGCCTATAACTCTGTGGCTGTCCGCTAGAGGCCGCCAGCAGAGCCCGAGGGCGGGTTCAGGCGCGCCGTGGGCCATGGTCAGCTCCAGTGATCCCCACAGTGCGAGAGCGCTAGGCCACGGACTGACTACCGAGTGTTATTAGTGCAACAACAGTTCGTAGTGTGTGAATTGAATTGGATCGCGCTCCATTCTGGGTGAATAATAATATACGGAGTGCATCAAGCAAGACGTGAATATGGAGTTTATATTGTGACAGTAGGGACGGATCATGCTGTGGCCGGTGTTATTGTTGTTGGTTGCGATACCACGGGATCTGACGACCGCCTCCTCTGCGGGCCAGGCGGACATAGACTTCCTGGATGCTTGTACTCAGCGCTGCCCCTTTCAGGTAGGTGACTGTCATCACACCCGCTGTCGGCAATGTTCTTACGGGGATTTCAAGAAACGCAATACCGGGAAGACGTGGAAACCTTCCCGCTTTGACATGGGCACCCTCATGATTTTTTTTCCAGGGGGGGGGGGGCAAGTAACAATTTTCGTTCCATTACCTACCTGTCACTACGTGATGATGTGACATACCCCACCCCACAAAATGAATTCGTTTCATTTCTTACTTGATGCATGAAATTCATTATTTGACTGCTCTGAAACTGTTGGCAAGAATGGGAGGAATATTATTTTGAGTTTTCCCTTTAAAGTTCGCTTTTCTTCGTGATTCATCGTCCTAATTTTCAGTTCTTAAAAACAGGTAAAACTAGTGTATATCAACAAAAATAAAAAACAAGTAGTTCATTAAAATGGAATTATTCATCAGGTTCGCTAATTTTCTAAATAACTGGACATATTTTCAGATAATCCCAAATTACTAAGTTAAATTAAACTGTGGAAATATCCCTACATCTGAATCTGCCTAATAATTCAAATAGCACTGTTTCCAAATATCTGTACTGGCCGTTACAACAGTTCATCAAGATCTTACAGGATCAGTGTTTTACTAGTCAGCAAAGAAACACGTATTTCAGGGGTTAAGATCCACTAGCGGTGTTGCAGTGTTTAAAAATAATAAAATATCTCCGGAACGTGCTTTCATATGGTCACTGCCGAAGTGAGATGACAAAAGTAGTAGCCACACGTGATAGTGTCGGGGAAAGGCATAACTGTATTGAAAATTGGAGTTATGTTTCCAATGGTGGTCTAGTGTATGACATCATTAGAACCATTTTCTTAAATGTAAATACATATTACGTTAGCAACATTAAAGAAATGTTCTGTTGTAACAGTTGTCAGTTGACTACCAGTAACTTCCCATTTATGAAATAAACTGTTGTGAAAATGAACAATCGAACATCAACATTCTCGGAAATCCAGGGAGGGGGGGGGGGGAGAGGGGCGCTTGCCCCCTCCCCCAGCAGGTACCCATGCGCTCTGAAGCTTTGATTTGGGATCATTTACAATTTGGTTTTTCAGATATATTATTGAAATACTCCTACTCTCTTCTAACGCTATTAACACAACACAGTAGAATTCTGGCCATGGGAAGTCTCGTTAAATGTCCAGTGAAATGTGTGTAACGTATTGACCGCAAGTGCAACAATTAGGAAAGGAAAAAAATCAGAATAAAGTACAATTATTTAATCCTCATCAATATTCACCTTAGAAAGCCCCAACTCTGCCGTCTAGCAAATACGCGCAGTTATAAAATGTTTCATTCGTGGCTATCACCACGGAGGTCCGGGTTCAATTCTCGGCACTGACAAGAAATTTAATTCAGGTGTGAGGACAGGAACGGGGCACACTCAGCCTTGTGAGACAGAACTGAAAAGAAGTGGCTTCGAATCCCATATCAGCCATCCTTCAAATGGTTTTCTGTGGTTTCCAACTTCTACTCCAAGTAAATGCTGCTATGGTTCATTTGGACTATTTAGCAGGCTAGAGTCTCGTTCGTTATCGGAATTAACCAGACAAATCGCTCCACCAACTAAGAACGGCCATGCACCACCACCCACCGAATCAAGAAAGAGCTCTCAATCTGTCAATCCTTCCGGTGTCCGGGCCTGGTGAGGTTTCCCGTGTTGAGTCAAATTAAGCCGCAGGCTCCACTCCTGGTGGTGCACTTCCGTCAATTCCTTTAAGTTTCAGCTTTGCAACCATACTTCCCCCGGAACCCAAAAGCTTTGGTTTCCCGGGAGCTGCCCGCCGAGTCATCGGAGGAACTTCGACGGATCGCTAGCTGGCATCGTTTATGGTTAGAACTAGGGCGGTATCTGATCGCCTTCGAACCTCTAACTTTCGTTCTTGATTAATGAAAACTATTCGGAAAATGGCCAGACGTCACGTCTGTCTACTTCTCAATCCTAGCCTCAGTTAAAAATGCACGCACTATTGTAGACACCATAATAACACAGTTTAACAGAGCAATTATATACATACCTAAGTTGTTGTTATTGTTGTTTCAATCGAGGGGCTTGCACATTGTGGTCATTTAGCCCCCTGTACTTGGGTGTGTGTACAGATTGTCTGACAACTTGTTTTATTGTGATGGCTGTAGTAGTGTGCGTATTTGTTATACAGGTGAGGATTGGGAAAGAAGCAGCCATGACCTTTTAGTTTTACGTGACCGTTAATCATGCGATCATGAGCCACGGGACCTCCTTTTTACGTGGAATCCGAACACAGGACATGGAACCGGGCCCACCTTGGTGAGATGCCAACAGCTTGACCGCTACGCCACCACGCCCCTGGTAAGTTAGGAACCATTCCAGAATGTACCTGCAGTAGAAGTGGGAAACCACAGAAAACCACTTCCAGGATGGTTGAGGTGATAATTGAACCCATCTCATTTCAGTTTTGCCTTTCGAGGCTGATTGTACCTTGTTCCATACGGGACTAATGACCATGGTATCCAAGACTCAGGCTGTGGTCGGTGTTTTTGTTGTTGGTTGCGATAACAAGGCTCGGCATCATCAGTCGATATTGGAATTCGAAGATATCAGTTTCATTATGAGTAATATGTACCCTCAGTTCCTGGAATATTATACTGGCGAATATTCTCTCTGTTTTTGTTGTTGTAAGTTTTCATTGCTGCCGATAAACAACTGATTCATTTTATCAAAAACAGTAATATGCAGAAGTCTGATATTTCAATCACTTTTGACTCATTGAGTTTTTAAACAACCAGGAGATGGATACAGAACGTAATTTGTTTCACTTAGGCAGGAGCCAGGATGGAATTTTACTATTTACCTACCATAATTCTTTAGCCTCACTTCTTGTAGGCTTAATATCATATTTCCATACCCACGACTTGAGCAAAAGAGCATCCAGCGTAAAACTAGATTCTCCGGGTTACGCCCCCCTTAAGTTTGTCTGCTTGTTCCACCATCAGCTGTTACTGATACTAGTCAGCCACGTTGCGTAGTGGCTAGCATTCTTGGCCTTCACCGCAGAGACCCAGATTCGATTTCCGGCTTTGCCAAGAAATTTGAATCTGGTTTGAGGGCTGGGACGTGGTCCACTCAGCCTCGTGACGAAAAATCTGAGTAGAGGTGGGTTCGATTCCTACCTCAGCCATCCTGGAAGTGGTTTTCCGTATTTTCCCACTTCTACTCTAGGCAAATGCCGGGATGGTACCTAACTAAAGGCCACGACCGCTTCCTGCCCAAATCCTACTTTAATTACAAACACACACAGTAGTACAGACATCACAGTGTCAAGGTTATCAGACAAATTCTACACACACCCAAGTACAGGAGGATACACGACCATGATGTCGCAAATTCCCTAATGAATCAACAAGAACATGTTTCTGAAACTAACCTACTATACTTATTACAACGTCCCGTGGCCTAGCCGTGCTCCTTAAATCATGCACCGTGTCCGCGAGGGCAGCTGAAGCGAGTCTGGAGATCGTAGGTTCGAATCCCGGTGCTTACAGTGGCTATCCTTGTTGTGTCTAATTCCCCGTGTTTTTCCACACTCCCTCCAGGTAAATACAAGGATAGTACCTTATTTCAAGTCCCGGGAAACCTACCTCACCCCTGTCCCTAATACAGCTACACACACTACTACAGTCATCACAGAAATACGAGGACCATCCAGAAGTTACGTTTCCCTATTTCTTTAAGAAAATGATATCATAGATACATGAAAAACTTTTATTTAACACCAGATACAGCAATGTGTGGGCTATTTCTAGACATAATCCCCACCAGAATTGAGACACTGGTGGCTTCGGTTGCATAGTTGGTTGCATGCTGAGCTTCTATGCCCAAGATCGTGGGTTCATACCCGGCCGAAATCGTCGGACTTTTTAAGAGCGATAAAAATCCCTCAGTATGCCTTCCTTCGGAAGGGAAGTAAAGCCGGCAGTCCCATGTCATAGATTTATGGCATTAAAAAGAACCTTCCACTAACTACACTTGTGGAAGCTAAAATGTGTTGGTTAGTTTGATTACGCTATATTAGTTACAACGTTCGCCGCAAGGTGCTGACTGAGATGGCATTTAGTAGCCACATCCGCAGCTAGGTGTCGTTGACGGTAGCATTTGGTAGCAAAAGTAGGAACTACTTGAAAAAATTAATCGTCTGCAGTCCTTCTACCTGAATCACAGATAACACACACTAATACACTCATCACAATTAACACCGGTTATTAGACAAATTCTACACACACCCAAGTACACGGGGCTAAATGACCGCGTTGTCGAAGCCCCTAAACTAAGGAACCAACTAGAATTGAGACACCCGTCATATCATGGGATCAACTGTTGTATCCCTGTGTCGTACAAGTTTGCCGCCTGGTAATGAAACCAGAGTGTGACATTCGTCTTCTGCTATTCGCCAGTGCTGGCAGGAGGGCAAGAATTTCTTGAGGTACAAGAAAATGTGGAATTCGCTGGGAGCAAGATCAGGACTGTATGGTGGATAATAGTACAACTCACAGCCAAACATTTTGTGTTCGAGTGTCATGTGTTTCGACACCCACCTTACACACGCTTTCTTGAACAGCAGGTGCTAAGTGACAATTGCCTGCAACAAGTGATACGATATTTGCGGAAAATGGGGAAAAGCTGAAGATGATTGTCGCACGCTGGTTTCATTCCCAAGCGGCAGACTTTTACGACATTGGTTGATCCCACAATTGTGGTGGTGATTATGTTGAAAAATAGCTCAAACATTGCTGTACCTGGTGACATTATTTCATGTAGGCCTAATTATGGTTTCTTTCTATTGAACTTAATTTTGGGATGGCCCTCATACAGGTAGGTTATCAGTAAAGCCCTGCGCGGATGCGGATATCCGCGGATAAACCCGCGGATATCCGCAACATTTTTCGCCGTGCGGATATACTTTGCATGACTTTGCGGATAGCGGATAAGCTGCGGATAATGTTTGGAGTAAATTTGCGGATAGCTTTAGGAATGCAATCCGAACTTGTTGAATATCATGGGGAAAGTTGGGTAATTGTGCGCAGCGGTTAATCGTGCGCACGTATGTTTTTCGAGTTGGTAGTACAACTAACAACTCAGTTTACTGCTACCCTCAAGCTGTCATCGTACCTATCAGATAGGGACAGTCAGCATGATGCCAGTTGCTATGTGATAACCGTGAGGCTTGGATGAAGAAACTTTACACGTTGCATGTTATTTTCTGTAACCAGCAAATGAGAAGGTAAGCCTACAGTTGTGATTCAATTATTTAAAATTAAATGTAGTTTTAAATGCCAGTGTTTACAGTGGTTTTGCATGTATTTGTTTTTCAATATAATATATTAGTTTACCGGTATTCCGTGAGTTACGTTTTAAAAGCAGAGTAGGGTAATGATGCGCACAATTCCCCCACTCTCCCTTACTAGGACCCGGATGTTTATGACATATCGTATTTTTCCGTTACGTTTTTTTCCATGACAAATGTAAGATGATGATTTACGCTAATTCAATTCAAATGATGTCATTAAGCACAATTAACACTCCAAACTTAAAGGGTTGCAATTCTGGCTGTATAACATTCATTTTAAACATAGCACATGACATGTACAGTACATAGCCTAAGGGTTCGATTTTCAGCTCAGATGTCTAAAAGATAAAGTATAAAGCAACACATTGAAAATATTATTGTAATGCCAGTAGATTCGGATAACAAACTTGTGGATAAAAGTCGCATGGATGCGGGGCGGATGCGGATAACAGCCGTGCGGATGCGGGGCGGATGCGGATAACAGCCGTGCGGATGCGGGTAACGTTTCATCTATCCGCGCAGGGCTCTAGTTATCAAACACGTTGAACACACACTCCACTACATGGTGCTGATGATCGAGATGTCTCAAGCTCCTCAAATGAATTAATAACAACTAATTATAACATACATTCTGACAACGTACCACCGTCTCCAAGGATTTACAACTAGTGGGGTGTGGGTTGGCGACCACGATACCCCATAACGCTTCCACTTTCTTAGTCAAAGCTGTTCTCTTCTGACCCCCGACGGTGTTAGGATAACCGATGCACAGGGTGTCTTATCATTTCGCGCTTTTAATGGCCCTTGTCACATCTTTCCTGATAGCCTATTTTTCCAGGAGTCAAACTTATTTTCGTGGTATCTCATGTCTTCTGTAAGAGGCCCTAAAGGAGGCCGAGTGTGTGTGCACTCTGGATAACGTTACACCCGCACCCGGCAGGGCCGAGGGATTTTAATCTCCATTGGTTAATTCCCTTAGTTCGGGGACTGGGTATGTGTGACGTCTTCTTTAAAAAATACGGAACAAAACGTAAACACAAAAAGTAAAACGATAAAAGAAACAGTCAAGTTAAACAAAATAGTGAAACATTAAAAAGATAAAAATATTTGAGGATTGGCGATCCCAGGGGATTCCTTTTGCCCGCATTTTCCAGTAACATTGGGTTGGGGGGTACCCTCTTCCCTTTCCTATCTGTCTTTTATAGATCTACTTCCTTCCAATTTCCTAAATACTACTTGTTCGAAGCTTCAGGGCTATTACTTGTAATGCCCATCTCCTCTTATTTTTCGTCCATTTTGTACGTTAGTTGTAAGTCAGTGGTAGTAGTACAGTATTTATTTCACATTCATTCATTATCAACCTAATAATTACTGGGTAGCTGACCTAGATGTTTCTCCTCCTAAAACAACAATCCCCACCTTACTGTCAGGTTAAAAGACAGCTTGAATTGTGTATTTATTTAATTGTTGGTGTCCTTCACTGTCACTATGGTGCCCCACAAGCAGTTGATAACAACTGTGGAAGAAATCCACCAGAGATAAGAGAATTATTTGATCCGGAAGGGCAGCCATGCCAACTTCATCAGTTGTTGTTCTTGTTGTTGTTGTTGTTGTTGTTGTTGTTGTTGGTGGTGGTGGTGGTGGTGGTGGTGGTGTTGTTCTTCTTCTTCTTGGAAAATCCTCTTAGGGACTTGGGGACAGCTTGATCATCAGCTCCGAGTACTTTAGTGTATGTTGAATTTGTTTGACAACCTGTGCTTCTGTGATAACAGCAGTAGTGTGTATAACTGGAATTATTATGGTCTATAATTTAGGTAGGTGCCCTAGAAGTTGAAATCCCAGCATTTCCCTGGAAAATGTGTGGGAACCACACTCAAGATGACCGCTGTCACATCCACCAGGATTCAATTTTCGACCTCATGACTTCTAGGTGTTTCAAATTAACGCTCAGGGCTACGCGGGTAGGTGACTGCCTTTATCAGTTTGTTGCCAAATGCCATTTTGAGTTGCGGCGTTGTTGTACTGTAATTGATGTTGCTAGATTTAGGTCATCAGCCTCATCGCCTTGTGTGTTATGACGTCTTAGTATATGGTGTTTGTTTCTGTAACAGTGTGTTATCAGATGTTAGGAACTAGGATTGAGATATGACTAGGAATACGGTAGCCTACTCATTGACGGAGGCGTGGATGAGTGGCAGGGGGTATCTTAAACAGTGATAGATTGAAGGTTGGTAAGCTATCTCCCTCCATCATCTACTCTCATCTGGGCAGATGTTCGACTGTACACATTTTGTTCGTTAATTAACGCTGACTCTAATACGATTTTGAAGCGGCTCGGTGGCGTGATTGGTAACATGCTGAGCTTCTATGCCCAAGATCGCGGGTTCAACCCCGGCCGAGGTCGTCGGATATTTTAAGGGCGTTAAAAGTCCCTCAGTATGCCTTCCTTTGGAGAGGAAGTAAAGCCGGTGGTCCCAAGTCATATATTTATGGCATGAAAAATAACCGTTCACTAACTACACTTGTAGAAGCTAAAATGTGTAGGTAAGTTTGATAACGCTATATTAGTTCTAACGTTAGCCGCCAGGTGCTGGCTGCGATGGCATGTAGTAGGTGTCATGGACGGTAGCATTTGGTAGCAAAAGTAGGAGCTACTTGAAAAATTGATCGTCTGCAGTCCTTCTACCTGAATCACAGATAACACACACTAATACAGCTATCACAATTAACACCGGTTTTCAGACAGATTCTACACACACCCAAAGTACACGGCGCTACATGACCGCGTTGTCGCAGCCCCTAAACTAAGGAACCAAACAACCAATACGATTTTGAAGGGGTTAACTCACTTCACATCTGTAGTATGATCAATCCTTGTTCGTACTTATATACCTAATCCGCTCTTTTACAAAGAATTGTCACCATATTGAGGTCAGAAATGTACAGGAACTTCAATAATACAGTACGTTAGAACAGTAGTAATTGATGTATTACCTAACCATGTAAATTGTATACTATTTTACCTACAAAATAATACTTTTTAAATCGCTTATCCTCCAAGCTCGGCTTCACCCACGGACTCTGCGAGGGATCATTGCTCTACCGCCGCAAGGAGCTGAACACACTAAGGTATAACTGGGGATGGTGACCACGCTGATCACCCAGGTGACCGCTAACTTGGGTATAGTTATAGAAGGGGCAGGGAAGGGATTTTGCCGATTGAAGTCGGCCGTGGATCGGCTGAAACGACGCGTCCCGCCATTTGCCTAGGGGTGAAAATAGGAAACGATGAAAACAATTTTCAGGAAGGCAGAGGTGGAATTTGAATCCACGCTCTCCCTATGCCAGTGAGGAATAATATTAATAATTATAATAATAATAACTGTATAACGTAAACAAGCCTTCTCGGAAAGAATGAAAGTTGATTGAGTTATTTGCTTAACGTCTTCCATTTATTGGGAGAATTCGCTTTAAAAAAATAACAAATAGTAACTGTATACTCATGTGGAGAAGATATCGAACACCATCCGGAAAAGAAGCACTAACTTTTATGGACATGCGGAGAAAATGAACCCAGCGAGGGAGACCAGTCACATCATTACTTACTTTCAGGAGAGGAAAACCAAATGGGCCTGCTTCATTGAACTGGATAGAGATCTCAAAGAAGTGGGGATTACATCAAATGACATTCAGGAGCGCATCCAACTGAAGAGAAAACTTCAAGGTTTCCAAGAAAAACCGACGCTGAAACTGGGAATGATTTGGGCCCAGAAAAGGAAGGACAACCACCGAGAACGAATGCGGGCCTATTGGGCAAACATTAAGCCCGAAGAATGAGACAGTTGGAATGACGCGGTCCCTAGATGGCCGATACGAAATGAATTAATAATAATACATAATTATTATCATCATTACAGTATAATTGTGAGTCCTCAGTTACTTGCTGTAGATATTTTGATTTTGAGTCATTTAGGTGATCTAAAGTAATTTACAACGTCGACGTTCCGTTTGCTCTGCTTCCTAGCAACGGAATCAGAATTCTATCGGGTGATCGAGTTTTTTATAATTAACCTTTTCTTGTAATCGCTATACAGCATGAGAGACTCATATTGCAGTGTATTTTTTTCTGCCTTTCAAAAGTCTAACTTCCTCACCCAGGAACATTACCTCTGATCCACCGAGGAAGTGTTTCGCTACAATACGTTAGTCCGATAATTATGCATTATTTTTGTAGAAGGCAACAATCTGATTGATATTTGTTAATGCAGTTCCATTTGCACTTATTTAACTCTATTTAATCTTTAGCATAGTGATTTTTAGTATTAAAGTGATCAGCCATCTTGGTTAGTACGCAATCGCCGACCACTACGGGGATGTGAAGTTAAAGAGAAATTATATACATCAGAATATTTTATATACGCTGCTATCGTACATTGTACATAATGAGACATGTCTCGACTTTGTTGACAGTATCGGGTGTATCAGTGGCGAGCTTGCTTAGTAGGCGGTTTGACAATTGATTTTTTAATTGTCTATTTCATTATGGGTGGCATATTTTAGAACATGTACATGGATTAT
Source organism: Meconema thalassinum (assembly GCA_946902985.2). Lineage (NCBI taxonomy): Eukaryota > Metazoa > Arthropoda > Insecta > Orthoptera > Tettigoniidae > Meconema > Meconema thalassinum. Next base: position 1,203,693,717 of record OX336388.2, read on the forward strand.
TTTTGTTTATTTATTCTCATCACGTCGCATTCAAGACTATAGCACGTTCCCGCCTTTCTTTTTAATTTTAATAACATTTTCATGGACGAATATACACATTTTCTCGTTTCATTACGGTAACATGGTAAAATTTCAAACACAAAAAGCGTTTTGTGGATACAACTTGGTATTAGATTGATTGATTGATTGATTTTATTTTCACGGCTACACTTAGAGCTTAAGAGCTCCTTTACAGTAGCGCCCTACATAAAATAAGATTAGGGCTTATAAAAATAAAACATTTCACTTACATTCACAATATAAATAATCATAGTCCAACAATTATAGTAACAAAAAGATAGTAACAATACAATAATAATAATAATACTAATGATAATGGAAAAATTATATACAACAAAAGAGTGAGATTGCATACAGAATATCAAATCAAAATCAAACACCATATACTGTACAAGAAAAGCTATTAAGTATGCAAGTTGTCAGCTATTGTCCTTGTGTTATAATTGAACTTTAAAAAAAGTATTTTAACATAATACAGTAATCAGATGTGAGAGGTATGCTGCTCCAAGAAGCAGGATGAAAGATGTCTTTTGAGAGCTGCAGTGCTTGCAATGTTGACGAACTTATATAAATCGAAGGTGTTGAAGAGGCGTGAGGCGGTGCAAACAAAAGATTTATTGAACTTCATGGTTCGGTGTAAGCCTCCGTGGCTTAGGCGGCAGCACGCCGGCCTCTCACCGCTGGGTCCGTGGTTCAAATCCCGGTCACTCCATGTGAGATCTGTGCTGGACAAAACGGAGGCAGACAGGTTTTTCTCCGGATACTCCGGTTTTCCCTGTCAAAATGTCATTCCAGCAACACTCTCCACTATCATTTCATTTCATCTGTCATTCATTTAATCATTGCCCCAGAGGAGTGCGTCAGGCCTCGGCAGCCGGCACAGTTCATATCCTCGTCGTTAGATGGGGGCTTCATTCATTCCATTCCTGACCCAGTCGGAGACTGGAAGCAGGCTGTGGATTTTCATTTCATGGTTCGGTGTATAGGAATCTGGAGTGTTAATTTTGTGTAACTATTTTCTCGATTATGAACAGAATGCATTGGTGTAAAGGCATTGTAGAGATATAACGGGGTCTTGGTATGTAATATTTTATGTGTCAGAATGGCAACTGATAAATGCCTGCGCTCGTGGAGTTTCAGCCATTTCAGCTGCACATAGTAAGGTGTGATATGTTCATCTCGCCTTACATCCAGAATGTACCGAACACATGCATTCTGGACTCTTCGTAATTTCATGTTCTGTGTTTCTGGTAAATCATTGTATACAGCAGAGCCATAATCAATGATTGGAAAAATGAGAGCTTGGACGAAGAGCTTACGTATGTTAGGAGGGGTGTAAGAAACAGTTCTTTTCAGGAGATGCATAGTTGATACAATCTTCCTTACTACATTAGACGTATGCTCTGCCCACGACAGTGTTCTATCAAATGTCACTCCGTGATTATTGACAGTGTTGCTATATTTAATATTATTATCTAGTATCTTGATGGGTGGTAGTGAATTAAAATCTACTGAATTTAGAAGTTTTGTATATCCAATGGATATAAGTTGTGTTTTAGATATGTTCAAGTTAAGATTATGATATAGGGCCCATTCACAAAGCCTGTCAATGTCTTCATTAAACAGATTTATACGATCACGTGCAGTGTTAGGCGTGAGGTGAAAATAGGCTTGGAGGTCATCAGCGTATATATGAACAAGAACTATTTCGGAATTCATTAGAAACATCGTTTATATATATCGAGAAGCATAGTGGACCTAAGACAGATCCCTGAGGTACTCCACTTTCTACCGATTTCCAGTCTGAGGAGGAGCCATCCGCGAGGACTACTCTCTGTATACGCATGGAAAGGTAGGATTTGAACCAGGAAAGAGCACTCTGAGAGAAGCAAAAAGATTTCAGCTTTGCAAGAAATTTATTGTGATTCACACAGTCAAAAGCCTTACTGAAATCGAAAAGACATAGGATTGTAAGCTGACGCTTGTCCATAGCTGAGCGTGTATCATCGCTGACCTTTAACAATGCAGTGGTGGTACTATGACCCTTTTAAAACCCAGATTGGTAAGGATTGAAGATATTAAATTTAGTTAGGTATTCACATACTTGTTCATGAACTATTTTTTCAAGCGCTTTACTAAGGGCTCAAAGGATATTTATTAGTCTAAAGTCACTACAGCTAGTGTTTTTTTTTTGGCACTGTACGTATGTTAGCACACTTCCAAAGAGACGGGTATACTCCACTTTGTAGAGAGAAATTAAATAGATGGATAATTGGGGGTAGAAATACTTCAAGACAGTTAGAAATAAGAGAAATTGGGATGCTATCAGGGCCTCTTGCTTTTGTACGAATTGATTTGAAGGCTTTCACAATCTGGTGTGGTTAAACATACATAAAGAAAAAAAATTCATGGGCAGGGGGAGGGATGGATGTGTATTTCATGACGGTCTCTGATACTCTTAATACATCACCAATTGAGGCAACATTTCAGTAATGTTCATTTAATTGTGATGCAGAGACAGGCATCTCGACATCAGTGACTGAACTGGCACCAACTCCCAATGATTTTGCAGCACGCCATCTGGCGGAGGTGGTTTTGGAGTCACTGAAGAGGTTGTACATATATTTCACTTTTGTGTTCCTGATTGTTTGTTTTGTCTTATTACGCAGAATTCTGTACTCTTCATAGTCAATGGTAAGTTTAGATTTAATAAATGTTCTACGTGCTTTATCACGTTTCTTTAAAAGCGTTTTGATTTCTTTACTGATCCACGGAGCAGAGTTATGTTTTATATCCACTTTCTTTTGCGGTGCATGCATATCATAGAGTTTATTTACACAATCATTAAATAGAGTCACTTTCTCATCTATGTCAGTGGATTGGTAGAAATTCTGCCAAGGGAGTAATTCTGCATCCGTTTTAAAATCATTTAAATTAAATTTGCTGAAGCCACGTACAAAGATTGATTTTGGTCGGAGTTTCGGGGTAGATAGAGAAAACACTGCATACAGAAGATCATAGAGAGAGACATGCCTTTAAAGTTTGAGATCATAAACCATAGTACCTCCTGTGGAGGTGGGCATGACAGTTCCTCTACTTAGCCTTAGAAAATTGCAGTGTTAAGAGTGGAGTAGCATGTTCTGATATCCTCCTAGGAAAGGGGTGGGGGGACATCCGAATTCTTGACACTCTTAACCTCTTAATCCGTTCATCATACTATGTTCCGTGACCATGACCTTCAGGGACCCGGCTATGAACCACTTGACGGATTAAATACTCGCAGGCGGCAGACTTAAATGCATTCGCCACAAGATTTATTCAGAGGAAGTAAAATTTTCCATTGTTCTAGCACCCACTATATTATTAAAATCACTCCTGAAATGAAGTGTTCTATACAGCAGATCATATTAGTTTGATACATACTGTTATGAACACCTTCTTCTACACACTGTTCGTTGAACTGCTTTTTCATTTCTATCGCGTTTCGTTCCATTTTCTCATGCAATGTAAACAAATCCATTCAAATACGTACATTGCGATGGACTACTAGGCAGCTATTTTCCCATCACAGTACAACACAGTGAATTAATAGATGCGTTCAGAAAATGTTAGTTTATAATCAATTCACTGCCAAAACCACTAATTTTCAAAATGTTAATGTTCACCGACTGCGGTTTCAAAATCATTGTAGCTGTAAGTTTTCATCGCCACATGCAGGAATATGTGGTTGTACTAAACACACTTGAAAATAAAAGATTCCTATATGAATAAGATCGTTATATCAATATAACTTACACCATAATAAATCATGGAATAATATGGATACATCATATCCCCAAAGTAAGATTTTGTTTTTGCATTGTCCAGCTATACTGTACCCCAATATGTATGTTAAGTGAAAAAAATCAAACTTATAAAATGTATGTTTTCTATCGTGTTTCGTTCAATTTTCTCATGCAGTCTAAACAAGTCAATTCAAATGCGTTTCTGCAATTCATGCGAAGGCCCAAGTGTAAGAAATGTTTTAAGAACCCTTATAGACGGGGAGGAATGGGCAAACTCTCTAGGGGGTCCACACTACGGTAAGTCTTCAATATTTTGTCGTGTATGTTCCGGGCTTTCACTCTGGTGTACCAAATTCGAATCACCATCAGACACTTGGTACACCCCCTCTCGATCCCACTGAGACAGTGAACCTTGTGCTAAATCCCACATACTTTAGTATATATGATACACTTGATAAATTTATCTTCAAAGCGACAGTCCTAAAATAATAAATTGATTTTTAAAGGGACTTGAAAATAACAATGCACTGTACATGAGTTTGCAATGCTGATACTTGCTCGAGATTTATTTTGTTTAAAATATTTAATAATTTTATTAATGCAGCCAATGGCCATGTATTTTCTTATCAGGACGGGTCAGAGAAGGGATTTTGGAAGAAAATCTGCCGTAGACCTATTGAATGGAACCGTCCCTGCATTTGCCTGGTGGTGAAAATGGGAAACCACGAAAACCATTTACAGCACGGCGGAGGTGGGATTCGAACCCACGCTCTCCCGATGCCATCACGAGGTAGCGCGTTAGTGCTCTCGGCCACCGTGGCTGATGTTTAAAAAAACATTCTACACTCCATAAACCCATACGATTTTATGACGCCTGTTTTTAGCTATTCCAACTTAAACAAGTGAGAATTAATACCAGGAAATAAAGACGTTTCACATAAATTGAATTTGAAATTTTAATAAAATTTCTTTAATTTAGCAAAAATCGTCAGAGAGGGTAGGCAGCCAAGTAGTGGTGAAATGTGTTCCGACTAACTTTAAGGCTAATGACAACGCGTGAAACCATTGTGTACTATATGTTTGTTGTCTGTTGTCCTGAGTTATTGAGGTCAGTGTCGCTTCCAGCCACGGGACTGCGCCCCCTCCCAGGGTCTTTCAGGAAAATAATCTGAATGAAATTCACCAGATGAACTTAAGGGATTCTCTACCAGAAATACTTTTAGATTTTCTTGATTCACTAAACCCAACTAAGTAGCGAGTTAGAGCTTATTCGCTTAGTTATAGTCATTGTTGTTTTAAGGGGCGGAACAGCGCCCCATTTAGGATTAATTTATGTTTGGTGGATATGTACAACAGCATTTACAATTACTAAGTTACATAAGCTATTTAGTTTAACTTGCATAGGAGTCAGATCTTTTCAAACAGTTATTTTTTATTCCGTTAGTCTATTACACTTCTGTAAATGTTGCGTTTTTGTTGTTAGTACATTTTATGTGTTTAAGAATGAAAATCTTTTGAATTATTAACTTCTTCCGTGCCGAACTTTTTGAAGTGATAGCGTTCTACGTTATTTTGTAACCATTACTACACACAGTGATGAGCTTTCGTAGTTGATTACTTAAAACATTAAATCATACTGGAGTTGATACTGTGGTTGTGTAGACTTAGCTAATAATAATATCGTATGGCCTCGGGTGCAAGCTTTGTTATTTGACACCCAGAGGGTAGCTTGCGTGTCGAATTTCGTTCTTCCCTGAAGCACTATGAAAGTCAAGGAGGTTAGATAGGATATCTAAGCTCCTTGAACACTATAGCGCTTTCTAGTAGAGAAATGAGGAACTTCGTGTTGGCGGAAATTCCCGAGATTAATTTTGCCATTATGAACACGGCTTATTGAATTCAATCTTCTTCTTCTTAGTCGTTTACCCTCCAGGTTGGTGGAACCGAGGGAACTCACCACTACCGCCTCTACGGGCAGTGTCCTAGAGCTGGGAACATCTAATCGGAGCGGATACAACTGGTGAGGTGGGATTGGCACCTCGCCCAGGAGGCCTCACCTGCAAAGCGAACAGGGGCCTCATGAGGGAAGGTAAGGGATGGTTAGGATGGATAGACAAGGAAGAGGGAAGGAGACGGCCGTGGCCTTGAAGAAGGTACCAACCCGGCATTTGCCCGAAGACGAAGTGGGAAACCACGGAAAACCACTTCGAGGATGGCTGAGGGGGAATCGAACCCCCTCTACTCAGTTGGGCCACCCGAGGATGAGTAGACCCCGCTCCAGTCCTCGTACCACTTTTCAAATTTCGAGGCAGAGCCGGGAATCGAACCCAGGACCTCCGGGGCGGCAGATAACCATGCTGACCGCTACGCTACTCAGGCGACACTGAATTCAAATGGGTTCTTATACATGCCAACATCGTATGACATGCGTGTAGTAATTTTTGCCACATTTAAAACAAACACTTACGACGGCCAGGAGCGAACCTGCAAGCTTGGGGGTTAGTAGACCGACACGTTAACCACTCACCCACCGTGGCAAGCTTGTAGACTTAGCTGATTCTTGGGGGTTCTGTTCTAACGCTTCTCTCCACACTCATGTTGACCAACTGAGAAGCAATTATACTAATATATTACTAGGTAACATTGAAAAATAGCTTCTAATATTTCTTAGGAGTAAGCATGTGCACTGCTCAACAAAAGTTTGGACTACCACCATCAAGTGTATGCTGACGCTGGCATAGAAGAGTGGGACCTCTTATTCCAAGATACACTAGATGGTCTCATTCAGAGCATGCCTCTTCCGTGTGCGGGACGGACTACTAAAGGCTGACACTGATCATCATGAGATACAGTTATTGAATGTTTTTGTTTTCAAAAGGGACACATGGTTTTGTACCGTTTTATTGTTATCTAACCACGATTGTTATTGTTTTCAGAAGGACTGATGTTTAGTTTGTTAATAAGTTGTTGTATAAACCTCAATGGGTTTACTATAAGAAGTCGTTTTAGTAAAATCTATGCTATTCCATACTTTTGTTGAGCAGTGTATTTCACTAATGGCAGTTGGCAGTACTGTTTGATTGCAACTCGCCGTTACTCTGCAACAGTTTAAAATTGTCGGCCAAAGGAAGGATCGCTTACAGACGAGCATCTCACGGATTAATTGTACTCGTTAAAACGGAGCGATCTGCATGAATTAGGCCGTGACGTCATAACAATTAGCTTCAGTAAATATCGTACACTGTTCAGCACCGCCTTATTATCATCCATGAGTTCTCATACATCCATACCATGTCCAGTAGACAGTTAGTACGGGTTAATCCTGGTGCCATCAGGGTATTTGAACACCATAGCAGAATTTTGTGTTCGTGTTACTGTAGTTCATGTAGATTATTGCTGGTATTCTACACCAGTGTACATGAATGGAGTCTACCAGCTGAGTCTTGTTGATACGGAAACTGTACCTGACTGTGTAGTTGTCTAATTCCATCTCGTTCTATGGGCAGGAGAAGAATCCTGTCGCTGATATGAGTCGTAAAGTGGCCGATGCATCACACACACTGAGTCTGAGCTACGTCTGTCGGCCACCTGCCTGACCTTCCTCATTGAGTTACAACACTTTGGTTCTCAACGGCCCATATATTAATATCCTTGTCAATTCTACGTTCCTTTAACTTTCAACATATTTGAGGGAATCGTGACAACACGTAGACCTAATTACAGCTTTGATAAAATATTTAAGAAACGAGTGAGCATTGCTGAAGTATTTCGCGAGCTTGACCTTGTTGGTAGGCCTACTTGGAAGAAAAACAGAAGACAAAATTCTTAAGCAACACAACTAGCTATTTACATGTCAATTTAATAATCATAATTGTATCTGATATAACACTTAGGATTTCACAGTCGGCGGGCATTACTATGTACAAGTTGACCGGGCTTGTAGGCCGACGTTTCACCGAAAACTGCGTTCGGCAATATCAATGGTTCCGCTCCTTTCGTTAGTCAGTAGGATCTGCATTTCCCTTCCTCTTAATGCGGTCTTGCGAATCTTCAGGAAAGACTTTCACCAGATACATATTCTCCCGCGGAGTGTGGAGCCAGCGATTCTTTGGCCTTCAGGACGCTAATACTGTGCTTTTGCATATTGTTAACAAAAAATTCTGAATTGTGGATTTATATACTCTGTCCAATCTTCAAACTGCATATAAAATCACAATCCAATCTTCCCCATGTTCTTCAATCTACTGTATAAACTGATGATGAGAGTATCTCTTATCTTTGTCACACCCATCTGCAAACTGGAAGGGTTCAACTCTGGAAGGCGTCCAGCATTAAGGCGATGTTGTGCATGTGAATTCTTGCTACTATAATTGGGGCACATGCCAATTGTAACATTAAATAAATAAATAAATAAATAAATAAATAAGGAGGCAAGCCTGTAGTTTTACGTGACCGTTAATCTCGCGATCATGAGCCACGGGACCTCCATTTTACGTGGAATCCGAACCACAGGACGTGATATTTCACTTCGAAAATCTCACATGCATTGGCAGGGAATCAAACTTGGTTCGTTTTGATGAGGGGCAAGCAGCTTGACCACTGCACCACCACGCCCCATAAAAAAATCTGTCGATTGATAGATAAATAAATAAATGGTCCCGGAAAAAATGCATGCAGGCTATTGGTTTTAATGAACATTACATAATGAGCAATTTAGGATTACAAGTTTCGACCGTGAAGAGGTCATCATCACTACGGTTGAGGTTTGTGAACCACGTATGCGTATTATGCACGTACACACAGTCAAAACAAACACAATATAGTAATCTTAGAGTATGCACTTGAATTCTTTTATGTATATAGTTACTTATCTGCTTCGCAGCACGTTCGTTGTACAGGTGTACGCTATGCGCTTGACTACTCCCGACGTTTGGGATCACGATACAATCATGGCCATATCATCAGTAGACCAGACATATGGACGAATGTACTTTATAATTACTGAACCTAAGAAGTAGATGTTGGGCATTTTTGTCATTTGAACTTATGATAATGGACATTTCCGTGTATCTTTGACCCACTGTACGTGGGTGGGAATTTTGGGATGCCGTGTATAAGGACAGTATCACTGAGTAAACATGGCCACATGTGTCGTCCAACTTAATAATTACGCACTCGAAAAGTCAGCAAACATCGCCTCTAAGATTACTGACGTATCAACTCAAGTTGCCACATTTACATGCCAAGCGCGAGAGGGCTGCTATTTTAAGCATCAATCAAGCTAACGAAGTGGGCTGTCCATCAGTTCCAGTGAGCATCCTCAGGAGCTGAAGGGTTCTCCAGGACCGCAAGAGAGCAGTCATGAGTCCACTCGGCAACACTGCAGCAAAATTAAATGAATTCAGCTCAAGGCCCATTGAGAAAGGCCCCTCGAGTGGTACAGCGTGGGTTACTGGCTCGCTCTGCCCAAATCCTGCCTACGCCTCTCCATCGCTCTGCAGTCCGGTGGGGGCGGGTACTTCCTCGCTCCCATGTAAACAAGAGACACGTTAGTGCCGCGTCTTTTTGAAAACTTGTAGCCAGTAACATATCGACTCCCACCTCACCACGAGAAATTATTAGGGACACCCTGACGTAAAACTGAAGCACATTTCTGCTCATTTAGTTCTTTGAGTTCAGCACTTTATTTTTCAGAAATTTAAAGTGGGTTTTTATAAAATTTGAAATGTTGTTAATTTTTTTTTAATTTTGAGTATGATAATGAATCTTTCGTTTTTAAAAACGCTACTAATATTACATGCTTATTTAGTACAACTAAAGTCATATCGAAAAAAATCTAACATACGTTACTTCAACATGTGGTAGGACAAAGTGCTAATATATTGAATACTGAGTAAACAAAAGTCGTATTGCAAATCATTACATATGCAATTCCTTTTAAAAGGGTGAGAAGGGTGATTGAACCACACCTTAAAAATAAACGCTTTTATTTATGTGTACCTATAATGAGCCTCCATGGCTTAGGCGGCAGCACGCCGGCCTCTCACCGCTGAGTACGTGGTTCAAATCCCGGTCACTCCATGTGAGATCTGTGCTGGACAAAACGGAGGCAGACAGGTTTTTCTCCGGGTACTCCGGTTTTCCCTGTCACAATTTCATTCCAGCAACACTCTCCACTATCATTTCATTTCATCTGTAATTCATTTAATCATTGCCCCAGAGGAGTGCGACAGGCTTCGGCAGCCGGCACACTTCATATCCTCGCCGCTAGATGGGGGCTTCATTCATTCCATTCCTGACCCGGTCGGAGACTGGAAGCAGGCTGTGGATTTTCATTTCATTTATGTGTACCTATAATGGGGAGCATCTGTCTTCAGAATAGATTCGCTGATAGCAATATTTGAAAATTTCCTAACGAAACCATTTCTCTGTGTATACGTTTCTTTGTTAAATCCCCTAATTTCCCGTGGTATTTTAATTGCAAAAGATTATTTCTCAGTGATTCAACTCAAAATGTTAAGCTCAGCTCACTTTCGATCACGATAGTGTCTACTAATGGGCCCAAGGTTTTATCGATAGTTAAACTGAATATTGGAATCTCTAGAGACCCCTACCAGAGAGAGATCGACACACCAACCCTTACTTCATGAATTGATTTATTAGAGCCCCTTTCATCCCAACTAAAACATTCCTTTTCGAACATTAACGGAACTTAAGCTGGAAGCTTTTCCTACATTTACAAGCATTTGAATAAAGCGTTGAATGAGGACACTATTTAGTGAAATACTGCACGTGTACACCTTGCGTGACTCTGTGGAATGAAAGTAAACAATAATGGAACGTTAATACTCTGAACGGGTGTGAAGGGGACTCGCCCTCCTCCGTACAAACATTGCGGGGATCGAGTTGTTACACCACTGTTTCCAGCCCCCCACCAGCGAAGGTTTTGCGGAAAAGTAGTTTAACTTTGATGTTTAGGGCAAGCTTTATTGGTTTATTTTCTGTTAAGTCATGACAATAGATTGGTTAAATATACAATCATTTATCCATACTAATTATTTTTTGGAGGCTGAGTTATTGCTTGTAGCACCAAAATAGTTGTTCTCACAAATAACCAATTAAGAATTTAAAACAGCTTAATTTTACGATTGAAATGATATCGTGTCTCAAATTATGATTTTAAATCACTACAGTAGACTCCCGCAAACTGAACTTAACACTGGTCGAGCCTTCCTGCTGGCAAGTGACTTCAATGGGGAATATTGTTGCATACTTTGCCGGTCAAAATGCACTGAATGGGGTGGTTTTTACACAGGACAATGAATTGTAAAGATTGCCCAATATGCAGTAGGCCTACCTGCTGGAATTTCTTTGAGTTATACTATCCGAAGGGTATCGTTGTGCGTGGCTAAGCCATCAGAAGAAGGAATAAATGAGAGAGACAAACCATTACCAGAATTATCTAAAAGAAATCATGTGCATGTAAGGTGTTTTATTATATCTTAAATAAATTATTTTGGATTAGGTTTCGACGTCTTTTATATTAATTTAAAAGTTTCAAATACAGTATTTTGACGAAACTTGGCTGGCGCAGCAGATGAGGAGAATTGAAGCATTTGAAATGTGGTGGTACAGGAGAATGATGAAGATCAGATGGGTAGATAGAGTAATAAATGAAGTGGTATTAAGACGAGTGGGACATCGCGAATTCAAATGAAGAGAAGAGATTTGGTAGGACACATACTAATGCATTCAGTAATAGCAAACTTAGTTATAGGAGGAATTTTCAAGGACAAGAACTGTCGGGGTAGACCAAGTTTAGAATACGGTAGGGCGTGTTAGCTATGTCGGGGTAGACCAAGTTTAGAATACGATAGGGCGTGTTAGCTATGTAGAGATGAAACGAATAGCTCATCACAGGGAGGCATGAAGGGCTGTATCAAACCAGCCCGAAGGCTGTATACTCTAACAATGACAACAACAGTAAGAGCCGGTGAAACTTGACACACTCTCAATACAGTTCCTGGACTCGACTGAACTGCTTAAAGTGAGGATGAATAAAGTATACTAATAGCTCGAGTGCACACACACTGGACATACAGTTCCCCACAAAACTCGCACATTCTGTCCTGTGCCAAAATAAAAAGTATCTTATGGTCATCCTCATATTTTCCTTAACTTATGAATTAAAAATCTATATTAAAGTGTTTTTCTTTAAAGAAGTGTTAATGGATTTGCGGTCGCTAATATTATAATTCTTTTTACTTCTTAAGGAAATGAAAATAATGGCTTGTGTGATAGTTTGTCCTAATATCAAGTCATCTCACTCATTGGAAATGTGTCAGTTTATGTAAACAACAGTTGTTGTTAAGAGGGATTACGAGTGATTCACAAATAATATAGCATTCGTTCCACACCGCGCGCTATTTCTATGTAAAATTATATGAATTAATCAGGCATATCATCTTGATTAAAATACTGTAAAGATCCTTCATTACCAATACATAAGGACATTATTCAACCACATCTCAGATTGACATCTAGGAGACCTCCATGGTTACTAGGTGAGCAATTGGTTCAAGAGCAATTTAATGTCTGTCAAGCATGGCGCAACAATTGGATTTCCTCGAATCCTGACAAATATCATCTAATTCTGGATCCAACTCAACGCCCTCCCTGGTTTCAACTTATCTCGAAAAACGTGGACGTCACTAAATCGAATAAGAACCTGACATGGTAGATGCCAGTATTGGAGGCATAAGTGGAGGATGATCGACAGTCCAGCCTGCGATTGCAGTGAAGTGTCACAGACAGTTTATCACATTGCCATGGAATGACCAATAAGGAAGTTCAGTGGGACGCTACAAGAAATACATGAGGCTACAGATGAAGCAGTGAATTGGTTAAACTCGTTGGACATCCATTTGTAATGCTTGTATCTTCTTCCCTGTCAGAAATTATGTACATTTTGTATATACTAGCAATTGAGTTTTTCACCTTATTTGTAACATAATATGTATCCTTTATGCCATACGAAAAAAAAATGATACGAGCCTTACAGTAGTCGGATATGATGTGTAACATCTGTCATGTTATCCTACTGGTATACTACACAGCTTGGACATTCTTAAAATGTTAATTTACGCTCCATTTTCAGACTGGTACTATGATGAATGTATAGATTGAATAGGAGATATGCTACTGTCACACTTGTGGCGCAGCGGTCAAGCTGTTAGTCTCTCACCAAGGTAGACCGGGTTTGATTCCCGGTCAATACATGTGAGATTTTCGAATTGAAATGCCATGTCCTGTGGTTCGCATTCCACGTAAAAGGGAGGTACCGTGGATCATGATTGTGAGATTAACGGTCACGCAAAACTACAAGCTTCCTTCCTTCCTTCCTTCCTTAATAATTCATAATGACAAAGTAACACACAACGTCAACTGTACTCTCAAATACTGTGAGCACACTCCTCAGTAACTATATCATTCATTATTCTCAAGACTCTCATACAATTCGTCGTAAGCAATCAAAACATGCCTCCCTACAATCATGAAATGACCTAGTCTCAGCTTTTATTCCACTCATATAACAACATTCTGTTATACATTCAATATTTGACTAGCCTACTCAACCACAGCTTGACAATAGTGCCGCTTACTTAAATGTCATTTGTCGTCTTTGTCCTACCCCATGTGATGTTCAACGTTGAACGTGAAGCTTCATAAACTGCTCAATGACAAATGAAAGTCGGTGAAACATTTGCCACTGTGCTCGTCAAACCAGTGCCTGCTAAATGCACTGCCTACTGTATTACCATAATATTCTCGCGCTACAGAGCAAACACTGCCTTGTTTCCAATACAATTGTTATTGTAAAAGGGAGTGTTTTACAGATATTGTAGTTTATAATACGGAACTAATTTTATTAGATGATTTGTAGCTTCCACCAGCACTAGCCTAAATAAAGAAAACGATATGGATCAACTAGATTAATAGACGCGACACCGCTCATAACCTTAAATTCCTCATAAACAGGTCCTCTTCATTCACAGACCAACACGTAATTTCATATGGATTCTGTTAAAATGAATCATATTGATATGATAAATATCGTTTAAAATGATAATCGGGTAGCTGGATCGATCGATCGAGCGGGCAGTGCATACTGTTTTCCACCACTGCCAGCTAGTACACTTCCGTCCGATTATCGAGCGGGCAGTGCATATTTCCGTTGCCCACCACTGCCAGCTAGTACACTTCTATTTGATCGATCGAGCGGGCAGTGCATACTTCCGTTGTCCACCACTGCCAGCTAGTACACTTCCGTTTGATCGATCGAGTGGGCAGTGCATACTTCCGTTGGATCCACCACTGCCAGCTCGATCGTTCCGATCCACTTCCGTCCCCAATTTTCAAAATCACTCCCAGAAAACTACCCAGCAACCGAGCGGAAAGATGTACTGTATATATCTTGATTATTATAATCTTAGAATACATTGTAAGCACTTGTTAGTCCGACATTAGCAGACTCCACCACATTACTACAGAGTCGCAGCACGATGATTATAGTACAAACATAATTCATGAGATAGTTCATAACTTTACAGTAATAATAATATCGTATGGCCTCGGGTGCCTGGTGCAAGCTTTGTTAATTGACACCCAGAGGGTAGCTTGCTTGTCGAATTTCGTCGTTCCTTTGAACGCTATGAAAGTCAAGGAGGTTAGATATCTAAACTCCTTGACACTACAGCGCTTTCAAGTAGAGAATGGAGGAACTTTGTGTTGGCGGAAAATCCCGAGATTAATTTTGCCATTGAACACGGCCTACTGAATTCAAATGGGTTATTTAACATGCCAACAACGTATGACATGAGTATCGTGATTTTTGTCGCCTTCAAAAATCACTTACCATGGCCAGGGGCGAACCTGCAATCTTGGGGTTGGTAGTCCGACACTATAACCACTCACTCACCGTGGCAAGCTACCTTTACAGTAAGAAACATGGAGAAACCCATCTTCCCCTTGTAGTTTTAATATGAACGTGTTACGAAGTGAATGTTGTCATTAGCCCTCTTAAGTTGATTTCTAAGGACAAAGGATCCGAAGGATGACCATAGCATGGACGCTGGGTACTTACAGTAGATGCTAATAAGGAACACTCAACTCGTTCGAAAATCCATTAATAATTACAGAAATCTGGAAAGCCAGTTCCAATGTTTCTTCAATGTTGGCCTGCTGGAAGTTGCACACTTTGCATGGATCTGCAAAGAAGATGGACAGGCACATTGACGGGTGTGAGTGTGGAAGTAATTACTGGTAATTTACAAACATTGGCTCGGTGACCTCAGTGAGTGAGTCAGTTCGCGGAATTCCTGCCGCACTGGTCGGGGAACATGGGTGCTCCCGCAACATTTCGGTTCAAACTCACAGTAAGCCTTAAAATAACATTGAAATATTCACATTCTATAATAAATCACAAAAAGATTAAAAGAATGACAAAAATATCCCCATTATTTCCCATAGTCTACTAATTGCGTATTTCATGCCATGTCCAATGTACACAATTATATTACTGTATCTCCTTAGAACATTAAAAGTTACACAGCCTGAACATTCAAGCATTCGCTATAATTTGAAAAAGTCATTTTATGAATGCAACCAATGTTCGTTTATTTTATTTTCATGACGGGTAGACACACTGATTTGCTACTGCATTCACAGATCAACAATGGCGAACAGACGAGCGCTTATTTGAAAGGAAATCGGAATGGAGAAAGAAGCAATATCTGAGGTCTCCTCAATTACAAATACACACACTACTACTGACACCATATAGGTACCTTTGTTTAGACAAATTTGTTAGTAGAGAATTGCCCGGGGCTCATGACCACCGATGGCCATACCTCTAAATCAAGCAACAACAATTCTAATACTATTTTCGCAATCAGAACAGTGTTTGATCCAGTTCCCCAGTAGCATGGTTACCACCAGAATACTGTATGTGAGCACTTGCCTATGATGACGACGATAATAATATTAATTTATAATAATAATAATAATAATAATAATAATTTATCATTATTATTATTACGAAAGCGCTTAACCATCACCCCGGGTCATCGGTCGAGATGATGACTCTGCCAAGATATCTTATTATTAGGCTATCACTCGTGATACAAGTATGTTATCTATGCGGTCGCGAATTCCTTTATACTGTATTGGGAATCTATTGTCACATCAGGGAAATAGTCTGAAGTAATTCTAACCTCCACAAAGTCATCAGCGGGGCTGATAATTTCACGCCACTCGTATTGAGTGAACAGCAAATTGTTAATTATATTGCCAATGATCTTCAGAAACAGAATACGTGGATGGCGAAACTGCTGCACGGGAAACTTCCGCATGAATTAAGTCAAGCCCATGTCGACATGGTAGCGTCGAACTTTTGGCTGACTGCAAGGCCGATCTTCCCCCAAACTGAAGGGTTTATGGTGGCAATACAAGACCAGCTCATTCAAACACGTATATATTTGAAGTTCATTGTTTAAGTTGGAACTCTTCAAGATGATAAGTGTCGCTACGGTTCCCTGTGTTGGAGACTATCCACCATATTACGTCCTGATATACAGTATTATCGGGTACAGAATACAGTCGAAGACATGACGCAGTGGTTAAAATATTGCACCAAGAACTGGCTGACAATTTCAGCTTCTGGGACATCATAAAGTTCCATACTATCAGTAACTTCCAGAGTGCATTACGGAAAATGAAACCTATCGTCTCTTTTGGGATCGTACCGGGCGGACAGTCTGCCATAACAGTCCATATATTGCAGTCATCAATCAGAAGGTTAAGGACACTAACATGGTTGATGTAGTAGTTCGCAATAGCAACAACTAAAAGGCAGACCACGACGAAAAGATGTATTAAGACCTAATGAAGTCAATCAGGAAGCATTGGCACATTGGAAAGGTGAAGATCATAACAGTTGTTATAACAAGAACTGGCGTTGTACCAAGGAGTTTACTGCAGGGGCTAAAGGAACTTGATGTGGGCACAAATTTATACAAGTCAATACAAAAAGCAGTCGTCATTGCGACAACCAGATTAGTTTGAAAATGCATGGCCTAGTGAAAATAGATTTTTACAGGTGGTGGTTATGCTCTAATTTCGTATAATCTATATAGTAGCCATATCTTTGCCAGAAAATGTTCTGAGAGTCAAGCAACATAATAATAATAATAATAATAATAATAATAATAATAATAATAATAATAATAGATTGTACTAAGTCAGATGCTGGTCACGATCATTCAAATGGTTTAATGTAGGTTTGACGAAAACTGTCAACTGTGTAGTTGGATGTTTACCGGAAACTCCACTTCGGAGAACTCACTGCAGTAAGCGGGGAGCCGAGCACACGTAAACACAACATAGTCTCAACAACACCACAACATGCTGTGATCAATCATAATTAGTTTAGTAATTTCAAACGTCTTTGTGTAATAATAACATTCCTGGGACTGGTAATAAATACTGTAGTGTATGGCTTTATAGTCACACAAACCTTGCGGCGCAGCCATGGGCTGTAAGTCTCGCGTGTCCACCTCCTGCTGTAGCTGCTAGTATTCTTGAGATCCGGGCTCAATCCCGGCTCTGCCAAGATATTTAATTCTGGTCTGAGTGTTTGAACGGGGTAAACTCAGCCTCGTGAGGAAAAACTGAGAATAGATGGGTTCGATACCCACCTCAGCCATCCTAGAAGTGATTTCCCGAGGTTTCCCACTTCTATTCCAGGCAAATATATATACACCCAAGTACACGGGGCTAAATTTCCAAGTTAGTTATTGTTGTTTTAAGGGGCGTAACTACGAGGTCCAAGTACCTAATATGAAGCAACAACAACTGTAAATCAGACAGGTGCAACAGTAACGTTTTCGCCTGCTGTGTTCAAGGTTGCAGGATCGAATCCTGTAGCAGTCAATTGGCATGTATACAGAGAAATAGTATATGATGTTCTTGAGCTAAGATTGTTCATTAAGACCTGGGACAATTATTTCCTCGATACGCCCCTTAAATTATAAATTAGAAGAGGAGCCGGGATAGAAGCGCTATATCTGGAAAATATGGCTTCAGAACAAAGCTTTTGAGTCCACGTAAGCAAAACAAGCATTATACATTAATTTGAAGAATTATGACCCAGCACCTTAACCCTATGAGTGCTACGCCCGCTTATAGACGGTGCACGAGAACTCTGTTTTAACGTTCCTGTTCGCACTCGAGTGCCGAGTTGATCTCAGGCATGTTCTGTCATCTGTTGGGCATTGTGTAGTAATACTTGAGTTTTGGATTTTTGCTTTTGGAAGTACGGTACTGTAACTAACAGATCATTTTTAGACATCTATCACCTACAGCTGGAGTTCATCTAAAATGTAAGCAAGCATGGCGGAACCACAAGCAAGTTCTTCTCGCCGCGTTGAGATTTCAGATCAAAGAATCCTTCAGTTATTAACCACTACTTCGGAGCAACAATTATTATTTTTATTTTGGCTCGTTTACCTCCTATGGGGCTGATGCAAGTGTGGACACAAAACACATTATTTTGATTTGTCTGAGGATAAAATCAATATTAATGTAACATTTTTAAATTTTTTATTAATAAAAACCCAAATCTATAGACATTTTCAAGACTATCACCTCCCTGATAAGTAAAAAATCACAGCTTCTACATTTTTGTTTACATGAGAATGAAGAAACTCTGCACAAAGTTAACAAACAGCTGACTGGTAGCTGATACTAAGAGTGAAATACTCTAGTTTGTCAATAAAACACGCAGCGTGTGTGTTGTGCTGCGTGGAGTCACTTCTTGGAGCGCTGGCGAGGAAGTGAGCAATTTGCAGTGATTGGCTGCGACTTTAATTGTGTACGCAAGTTCGTAGTACAGGAAGAACCTCGTAGAGGAGCCACCAGGATCCAGGCTTCCGTCACGCTTGGGAAGTGCTCGCTGTGCTGTTTTATTATTATTATTATTTTATTATTATTTATATATTATTTATTTTATTATTTCATTCATTACTCTTTGATATATAGCGACTTCGGTGGCGTAGTTGGTAGCATGATGAGCTTCTATGCCCAAGATCGTGGGTTCAAACCCGGCCAAAGTCGTTAAAAATCCCTCAGTATGCCTTCCTTTAGAGGGGAAGTAAAACAGGCGGGCCCATGTCATAGATTTATGGGATGAAAAAGAACCTTCCACTAACTACACTTGTAGAAGCTAAAATTTCTGGGTTAGTTTGATAACGCTATAGGCCTGTTAGTTCCAACATTCGCCGCCAGGTGCTGGCTGCGATGGCATCTCGTAGACAAGTCCGCAGCTAGGTGTCGTGGACGATAGCATTTGGTAGCAAAAGTAGGAGCTACTTGAAAAATTGACCATCTGCAGTCATTAACTGAATCACCGATAACACACACTAATACAGCCATCACAATTAACGCCGGTTATCGGACAGATTCTACACACACCCCAAGTACACGGGGCTACATGACCGCGTGTTCGCAGCCCCTAAACTAAGGAACCAACCAACTCTTTGATATAGGTCTAAACTAGCCTTGAAATTCCGTATCATAAATTATGTCACAAATGCTTGTACCACCATTAGTTCGTAGACTAGCTTTATTCCGTTTTCCAACTGTTTCCATCACAGCCTGCCTGATTTCAGACTCGCTCTCCAGTTTGTAACTTGTGCTTTCCCCATTATAAGAAAGCAACGAATCTTGGAAGGATATGTCTTACCAACCTTTATATCCCACTCTTCTCAAAGTGATAAAGAAACGTCCTAGTGTCAGTGATGTGTAAAATAAGACTCGTATTCTAACCACCGATCATCATCAAGATATCTCTTCGCAAACAATAATCTATCAGGAAGGGTGCGAAGATAAGAGCTGCGCGATTCTATTTAGCTCCTCGGTTCTTCTCCGAGCTAGCTCCCACCACCTGGCTTGCTTGACAAGGCAATCTCCTAAAAAAAACGCCCACCACTGCCCTCTTACCTTGTTCTCCAGCAACTTTCTCTTCGTCTGGCTGGCCAGTGCCACATAAGCTGATGTGGCTCTCGCCAGCTCACTTCCCGTCTTTATGATTAAAGTGGGTTAGCGAGTGCCTCTTCTGTAAACAAAGACATATAGAGATCTTTCGACATCTCAACTAAACAAAGAGGAGGAAACACCCAGAAACACGGGCGCATTGGTCACATCGGTTAAAAATCACTTCCTAATCACAATGTGGGCCTATGGAATATTCTCCTTGTATCCTGGGCCGGTCAATACCCGACATTCTCTTGTTTCCGTAACTACAACTTCTTCAAACGTACTTGGGTGCTCAAGAAAGATATATATTGTGATGGTATTGCTTTCTTTTAAAAAACGGGAGTCATCATAATAAATTCAGTACTCTTATTGCTTTCCATCTACAGTATCATTACATTTATAATGTCATCAGTGATTATGGACTTTTTCAAGAGCCGCTACTCCACTGCTCGGCAGTGCTCCATGTTTGAAAACCTGTAGTTATTTCCATATCTAATGCAACTAATTAAGGAATAGGATATGTATCGTGTACTGTTGTCGGATCCAATTGCTGGGATTACACGATCCGGAAATTCAAATTCCACGCTAATATAGACCCTAACCAGAATCATGGATGGCATTTTCACTCTTGTCTATTTTTTGTAGGGTGGTAATTGATTTTCTCGAAGCATTGTCATTGCACTTCGATGGTAACCCTCGAACTACTGGCCCTCCCGAGTTGTACTAATAGATAAGTAGTGTGGAGGTCAAGGGGCGCTCGGGGTCACTGACAGACTGGGCAGGCGTCAAGTGCGATAGCTGAAGACGTCACGGCGCTTGTAGGGGACTAAATATAGCGAGACATCACTACCTTCCCGCCAATACCTCGTAGTACTAGTAGTCACTGCCTACAAACACCGTCTGACAATTAGGTAATCTGTCTTAACGGTCCTCTTCCCACCACGACATGGTGGTAAGGCGCTCTACTAAAAGCCATTGCCTTATCAATCCTCTTTCCACCACTACATTCAAGTAGGCTTCTGGGAGTCTCTCTAGCAATTCCTATCCTATTCCACCACCTTTGAGCAGGCTACTGGAAGCCATTGCCTTATCAATCCTGTTTCCACCACTACATTCAAGTAGGCTTCTGGGAGTCTCTCTAGCAATTCCTATCCTATTCCACCACCTTTCAGCAGGCTACTGGAAGCCACTGCCTTATCAATCCTCTTTCCACCTTCCAGTAGGATTCTGGTAATCTCTCTACCTATTCATATCTTATTCTACCACCTTTCAGCAGGCTACTGGAAGCCACTGCCTTATCAATCCTCTTTCCAACTTCCAGTAGGATTCTGGGAGTCTCTCTACCTATTCATATCTTATTCTATCACCTTTCAGCAGGCTACTGGAAGCCATTGCCTTATCAATCCTTTTTCCACCTTCCAGTAGGAATCTGGGAGTCTCACCTATTCATATCTTATTCTACCATCTTTAAGCAGGCTACTGGAAGCCACTGCCTTATCAATCCTCTTTCCACCTTCCAGTAGGATTCTGGGAGTCTCTCTACCTATTCATATCTTATTCTACCACCTTTCAGCTGGCTACTGGAAGCCATTGCCTTATCAATCCTCTTTCCACCTTCCAGTAGGATTCTGGGAGTCTCTCTGCCTATTCCTATCCTATTCTACCACCTTTCAGCAGGCCACTGCCTTATTTTTATATGAATTACAGCCAATGGCCATAGTGAAACGTTTTGCTAGCTCCTAACTGTTGGGTGAGAAATGTAACTGTTTACCTTTGCCTAAGTTATGTTGTTTTAATGGGCGCCAAGACCTCAACGCAATGTTGAAATCTAAATTTGTATTTAACAACGTCTAGCTCTGGCAGAACACCTTCAAGACTCTATTCACTCAGATCGTGGTATGATTTGATCATTAACCCAACAAACAATTGTATCAGGAGAAGGAATTGGTCTATATCTAATGCTACCTACTGAAAGCAAAGATTGCATTGTAAAAGAAATGAATTTATTATATAAAACAAGAATAGCAAAATTAATAATAATAAGTATAAAATTTAAATTGGAGCGTTGTGATTTGAATATTACCGATAGAAAATTACGTGAAAACGGAGTCTGATAAATTGATTTTACTCTTATTTCCAAGCTATGAAGTTACTGAAATATGAAATGTAAAACAAAGAAAATGAGAGATTGCGTATTTCTGCGTCATTGGCGCTTACCACTGGAAATTGCCAAAGCATTTCCCTCGTTCTTGATGATGTTGTGAGCTTCCCACAGTCTCCTGGACGTCGTCATCTCCGTCGGAATTTGATGATATTCTGGTAGATTAGATAATTCTATGGTCCGTACCTCGGACCCAAACACTCGTACAACCAAGTTTTACAAAAGTTCGTCGCTAACTCCACTGAACATCGGAGCGACTCGCACTTGCGACCGTACACCTCAAGTATTTCACAGATAGTCACTAACTCCACTGAACATCGGAGCGACACGCACGCGCATCCATACTTCTCAAGTATTTCACAGATAGTCACTAACTCCACTGAACATCGGAGCGACACGCACGCGCATCCATACTCCTCAAGTATTTCACAGATAGTCACTAACTCCACTGAACATCGGAGCGACACGCACGCGCATCCATACTCCTCAAGTATTTCACAGATAGTCACTAACTCCACTGAACATCGGAGCGACACGCACGCGCATCCATACTCCTCAAGTATTTCACAGATAGTCACTAACTCCACTGAACATCGGAGCGACACGCACGCGCATCCATACTCCTCAAGTATTTCACAGATAGTCACTAACTCCACTGAACATCGGAGCGACACGCACGCGCATCCATACTCCTCAAGTATTTCACAGATAGTCACTAACTCCACTGAACATCGGAGCGACACGCACGCGCATCCATACTCCTCAAGTATTTCACAGATAGACCTTGTTTCACGGCGCGTCGAACGATATAACCACACGCCGGCTCCCCACTCTTCAGTCCCAACTAGCTTACGTCGTCTCCCCTGATTGGCTGACCCACCACGCGATCTTCTCCTCCTCCGGGTCATTACACTCGGCGGGAGGGTTCCGTTCCAACAATTCGTCTTTTCTAGACCTTGCGACCCAAGATTGCGTCATGCTTCTCGACAAGATTAAGCGTGTACTTGAAATCCCAGTGAGTCACGTCTCTCGATATACCCTAACTGACGAAAACTCCGTAAAATTCCGTAATCAGATAATTTTCTATGATATCGTCGTTCGTAATAATTTGCTGGATAGCGTTTTCTAAGACATAGAAAACCTATCTGAATGCTAATAATTTTTATAAAATGCTCCGAAAATACCTAAATAATAATTATAATAAATTAATAATAATAATAATAAATTAACATGAAAAATTCTCTTGGCTGAACAATTTGCCGCGTAAATAAATATAGAATGGCTTCCTACTGACTTATACCAGTTGCATAAAACCCCTCGAAAAACACGTTACATATTCGCCTCGGATCATCGGATGATTTACCGTGACGACGGTCCATTATCCGATTATCCCAGACACGTTAATAAACCCCATCCAAAATACATATTACATAAATGAAATCACCCTAAATTACAGATATATACACTCATATTTTTTCTTCACGCACATTGCGTCAAAGTTTGTTGTCACAATGGATTGCACTTTGCAACCAGTCCAATGTTTTACATATGGAATAGTGTTCCACGGATATTTCCGCCTCTCAAATTTCTCTATGTTGGAGAAATAGACATAATTAATGTGTGAGCACTATGTATTTATGATGTCATATCACACGCATTGAAGGTGTTCTGATATATTTATATCACCCTAGAACTTCCTAATTTCACTGGAGGTCCCCTCCTTATGGTGACATTTAATTCCACTTATCACTGAGCACACGATCACACTATTGTGGCAGCGCCTCGTGACCATAATACTTAATCTCTCTTTGAAGTAGATTAAATTAATATTGACTTCTGAAAAAAAAACAGTAAATGTGCATTACATATAACACCAAATATTTCTGTGCCGTAATCGCCCTGTCTTGTTAAGTTCCCGTTAACCATATTCTACTTAATACTAGTTCTCAACACAGACCATTTCTCCTCACACAAATAATACCATTGTACATATTATCTTAAATTACACACTTACAAATCTTACATGGCGAGGCCGTAAACAGAAATCACGTGTGCTGATATGTATGAGTTTCATGAAGGACTGTCTCGCATTCTGATGGCCCATCTTTTATCTCGTGGACGCCTTAAGCTAACAAGCCCTATTCAAGCGCTCCCCCATCTCTTGGAGATAAATGGGAACCCATCAGCGCTGCCAAAATGGCCTTGGTGCATCGAGACAATTTAGTGCTCAACAGCATCCGACAATCCCGTCATATTTCCCTGTACCTTAAAAACTCTCATTTACTTACATACTACCCCCCTGTGTGACTTCTGATACGCCTGCCTTAAGACCAGATCTTCCACGCACCAGACACCACACTTACTCATTTGATAGGCTGGCTCGCCAGCTAAACACACTCACTTTATGACACATATTTTCGTAGACTATGTATATTATACGTTCCGTATAATCTGTTTCCCTCACTATTCTCCAGCACATATGCTGTTTTCCCAATACGTTTGGAAACTATAAATGGGCCCTCGTAGAGATAAAAGAACTTGGACATGACTTTCTCTAGCTTATTTGACTGTTTCGGCACTCTAAGTAAGACTCTGTCTCCCGGCTCGAATAGGTCAAATTTAGTTTCTTTTTAAAACTCAGCAATTCTTCTAGGTTTGTGCCGTGTCTTGTGTGGGGTTTCGCCTAGGACACCAAGCTAGGCTCATCGGCGGGCTCTTGGTGTCCCTGCCCGGACCCCCACAGGAGTGACGAACTGCGTGCCACCTCCCTTTATATAAGGTGCAACTGCACCACTCACTTTATGACACATATTTTCGTAGACTATGTATATTATACGTTCCGTATAATCTGTTTCCCTCACTATTCTCCAGCACATATGCAGTTGCACCTTATATAAAGGGAGGTGGCGCGCAGTTCGTCACTCCTGTGGGGGTCCGGGCAGGGACACCAAGAGCCCGCCGATGAGCCTAGCTTGGTGTCCTAGGCGAAACCCCACACAAGACACGGCACAAACCTAGAAGAATTGCTGAGTTTTAATTCACCGGCCGTGAAAACCAATATACCATCTTTTTAGTTTCTTTTTGTTGGCGAATTCTCTTTTGTGCTGACTTAGATAAATTCTGTTTCGCCAACTGGACAGTGTAATCCATCCCCGGTTGCTTACCCTCATTTAATCCCAACACCCTCGCTAGTTCATTTTGTGGTCTTTTTCCGAAGTGAACTTCGTATGGCGTCAATTTCGTGCTCTCATGCTGGACAGAATTCAGCCAAGTCTCGACCTTGGGAAGATGTCCAACCCAGGCCGCATGCTTGTCATGCACTAGAGTCCGAAAAAGACGAGCCACTTCCCTTAATGGACGCTCTGCAGAATTACCCTGAGGGTACCTTACAGAGGAATGAACGTGTGTTATACCAGCTTCCTGCATACTGGTTCTCCATTTCTTTGCAGTAAACTGTGGTCCACTGTCAGATAGTATCCTGAGAGGAATGCCAAACTCAGGTACATACTTATTAATGATCAGACGGCTACACGCTAGTCCCGTGGCTTTCCTTAGCGGATATAGCTTGACATACTTACTAAAAGCGTCAATAACTATAAAAATGTACTCGTAGCCGTACTGTCCTTTAACGATCGGGCCAAATAAATCCACACACAGTAGTTCGCCGGGACTACTGGTGAGAACTGCAGATCTCTCCCCCACTAAATATTTAACTGGATATTTACTCCTTTGACAGGTGTCACACTTAGCTAAAATCCTCCTAACGTCCCTTCCCATTTTACTCCAAATGAAGTCACGACCAATTTCATAGAAGACCTTGGCAGCACCAAAGTGTCCTAATTCCCTATGAATGAACCAAATTAGCTCCTCCCGCAAAGTGGCAGGAACACATATTGCCCACCGATTATTCCTACATTTCCTTGCAAGAAGCCCATCCTGCATCTTGTACGTGAACCGTCCCACTTTCACATACTCTTCTTCACCTATTTCCAACCTAGCCAGTGGCTCCTTTAACTTAACGTCATCACGTTGCTCCACTAGCATATTTCTCAGTGTCTGTAACGATGCCCTGTTGCTACTGTCCACACATGCACATATTAAAATACCATCCTCTGCTTTAACCACAGGATAATCCCTACATAAATTAGTGTCCCTCGATAGCATTTCTGCAAGAATGTTATCTTTACCTTTAATATATTTTACTGTGAATTCGTATTCCTGCAGAGCAAGAATCCACCTACTAACTCTGTTAGAACTGAGTTTACAAGTCCTCATATACAGTAATGCATGGTGATCTGTGTGGATCTCAAATTTCCCCCCTACTAAATACATTCTAAATTTCCCTAAACTGAAAACAATACCTAAAAGCTGTAACTCAGTAATCGTGTATCTTTTCTCCGCTGCTGTCAGTCCTCGCGAGGCTAAAGATACAATGCACAGATTACCCTCATCATCTTTCTGACATAATACTCCAGCAATGCCTATATGTGAAGCATCTGTCATAACCACATATTCCTTATCTTTTAACGGATATTTCAGCACTACAGCTTTCTCAAAACCTTCCTTCAGCGCTCTAAAAGCCTGATCATGCTTAGACTCCCATCTCCACCGAGTCCCACTTTTAAGCAATTCCCTGAATGGTTCTACCAACCCTGAGTATTTAAGAACGAACCTCCTGAAAAAGTTGCAAATTCCCAGGTAAGTTTTTAACTGTTTAACATTCTGTGGCACCTCTGCGTTAAGTATCTTATTAACCCTACTTTCTTCTGGTGTTACACCTCTACTCGACACTCTATGACCTAAAAATGTCACTTCTGACTGACAGAATGACGACTTAGACAGCTTCAAAGTGAACCCTGCCTGATCTAACTTCTGCAAAACTATATTTAAATGACGTAGATGCTCCTCAAAACTGCGTGAACTAATTACCATATCATCTATGTAAATGGTTACAAACTCTCCTGTGTCATCCCCTAATGCGATGTTTAAAGCCCTAATTAAATCTGCTGAACTACTCTTTAACCCATAAGGTGTTCTACAAAATTGATAAAGGTTATATTTATGACTAAAAGCTGTAAATGGTCTATCTTCGTACATAAGTGGCACTTGCCAAAAACTGGAACTCAAATCTACACAAGTGAAATACTTCTTACCCTCAAATGTTTGCATTAATTCCTCTATTGACATAGATTTCAGCTGATCTGAACTAATTCTACTGTTAACCAAACGAGCGTCTAAACAAATACGAACAGTGCCGTCGGTCTTGGGTACCGTGATCAAAGAATTAACATATGGACTGTTAGAGTGCTCAATAATCCCATCTTCAAGCATCTGATTAATTTGTGCCTCAACTGCACTCTGATAAGCGAAAGGTACAGGATATCTATGTCCTGTGAATACTGACCTATCAATAACGTTCAATGAATGTGTATAGCAATTGGCCATACCAATGCGATCCTCAAAAACTCTCCTATTACACAATAACACATCATAGAGCCGAACACATTGTTCCACCTCTATATTACCCTGAAATGCAGCCTCACGTAACGAGTCCTCTAGACTTCCGTTCGTAATCACACTGCCCACAAAACATGGAGAACCCCGCTCTACGGCTGGCGATATCTCATTTAAAGTACAAATCACACCAACAATACTACTCCTCTGAATATGGTCATTGAACGCTACTTCTACTTCAGAATCTCCCCATTTAAATTTCAAACTCCCTACATCATAACATATGTTACCAGACACTCTACTTAGCCACTCTGAACCCAAGATAACACTGAATACTAAATTTGGAATTACAAGGCAAATCTGCTTCTCTACATGATTATTAATTTTAATGTCTACTAAAACTTGCTTAGAAATTACTTTAGACCTCTTCCCAACAGCTGTGATAACAAAAGTGCTTTTAATTGGCATCTCCTCAAAATTTACTCCAGTTCCTTTCATTTTATCATAAAATGCACTACTTATGCAACTCTTCATACAACCACTATCAATTAAAACATCTGTGTACGCCTCGGACACGTTAAATTTAACTATGGGGCTCTTACTAACCACTTCCTGAATAATACCTTCATCATTTAGTTCATGTAATAATTCATTTCTTACATTTAGGTCATAGGGTTCCTGTATAATTGTGTGGACAGGGCATGCTACAGACTGAGATTCTGACCTTACTTCGCAGCCTGGTTCGCGTTTAAAGAACCGCTACAGCTGGCCGTAGTACTAGTTACTACTGCACTGGTCTGGTTGTTCTGAGTTGTGTTGTCATTGTTTGGCTGTATATTACTACCACTAGGCTGTCATCTTCCTTGACCCCTATTCTGGTTGTAATTATTGTCATTATAATTTCTCCCTTGATTTCCCCTGAAATCATTGTTTCTCCCTTGATTTCCCCTGTAATCATTGTTCCTCCCTTGATACTGATTACCATAGCCATTTCCTCTGTTCTGATTTAGCTGATTATTATTATTTCTATTTTGAGCATTGGCCCCTTCGCCACCGTTCCCTTGAACTTCCTGATGCCTGGCTTCATTAGGTCTATTATTATTATTACCCTGGTTCCTATTGAAATTGTCCTCATAACCCCCTCTCCCTAGTGCATCAAATGTGCTTAACAAATTTTCTACTTGTGATATAGTCTTTACATTCTGGATACAAGCAGCCTCCTTGATCCTATAGGGAAAGTGCCTAAGTAGCAACCTTACCACATCACTTTCCTCCTTCAAGCCATCCAGATATTTACACACTAATACCTGCCCTAAAAAGTATTCGGTCATGGTGGAGCTTCCTTTAGGGTTATATTTACCACACACTACTCCCTCACGATGCTGCGACTGAATAACCTCATTCCAGAACTTTTCACAGAATTTCATTTTAAAATCATTCATATCAGTAAACTTGTCTCTGTAGACAGCAAACCAATTCCTCGTTTCCCCCACAAACACTTGTTCTAAAATTTCAACTACCTGGCACCACTCAATACTACCATTTTCCAACCTCTCCCCGAATTTATTTTCTATAGTGTTCATGAACTCCATTGGGCACCCCTGTCGATTGCTGAACTTACCCAGTTCTACCTCCCTGTGTGTGCTATTCACAAAAACTGGTCTATTCTGACTATTTTCTTGCCTGATCCTAGCTTTTAATTTTAATTCTAATTCTGCGATTTTCTCCTCAGCCTTCCTCTCAATACTGTTTACTGTTAATTTAATGTTTCCTTCTGATTCTTCTACTTTATCATATAGCTTTGCTTGTTTCTCCTCAATCTTGCTAATGCTCTCTTTATTACTCTCTCTTAAATCATTTACTTCTGCAACTATTTGTGAGTGGACTTTCTCAATTCTACCCCCCAGCTGTTCCTTAACCTCTTTAGTAGCTACCTGAATTTTGTCAATTTCTCCCCCCAATTGCTTTTTGACCTGCTGTGTTTCCAGTTGCACTAGTTCTTTTAAATTTTCAGCCTGTGTACTGATTCTAATTTCCAACTCCTCCTGTACTTTTCCTAATTTTCTGTCTACATCTGCAATAATCTCTTTAGCCTTTTCTTCCATCACCCCCCTGATCTCACCTCTAATCAGTTCGAATTTGTCACTCATTTCCCTACTGTTTTGTTCTAATTTAGCATTTAAAGTTTCAGTACTCTCTCTATTTTCCTTACTGTTTTGTTCTAATTTAGCGTTATTCTGTTCTAACTTTGCATTTAAAGCTTCTGTACTTTCTTTATTTTCCCTACTGTTTTGTTCTAGTTTAGCGTTATTCTGTTCTAACTTTGCATTTAAAGCTTCTGTACTTTCTTTATTTTCCCTACTGTTTTGTTCTAATTTAGCGTTATTCTGTTCTAACTTTGCATTTAAGGCATCACTACTAACTTTGTTCTGATACATAAACTCGAGAAGTAAAGTTTTTAATTCTGGTTGGCCGCCTACACTCCCTGTTTCAGTATCGGGATTTACCTCCGCTACCCCGGTACTACCATCACTCGACATACTGCTCGTATCATCACTCTCCCGTTGATGACCACTACGTAACCTCATCTGTCTTTCTTTCTCATCCCCCATAATGATATACACTGATACAGACAAATAACCCCCAAAATACAGGCACAGAAATATATACCCTTCTCCTTCCACAAATGTTATTAGGTTTTCAGCCCCAAGTTGTCGGCGACAAGTGAAACGGTTTGCTAGCTCCTAACTGTTGGGTGAGAAATGTAACTGTTTACCTTTGCCTAAGTTATGTTGTTTTAATGGGCGCCAAGACCTCAACGCAATGTTGAAATCTAAATTTGTATTTAACAACGTCTAGCTCTGGCAGAACACCTTCAAGACTCTATTCACTCAGATCGTGGTATGATTTGATCATTAACCCAACAAACAATTGTATCAGGAGAAGGAATTGGTCTATATCTAATGCTACCTACTGAAAGCAAAGATTGCATTGTAAAAGAAATGAATTTATTATATAAAACAAGAATAGCAAAATTAATAATAATAAGTATAAAATTTAAATTGGAGCGTTGTGATTTGAATATTACCGATAGAAAATTACGTGAAAACGGAGTCTGATAAATTGATTTTACTCTTATTTCCAAGCTATGAAGTTACTGAAATATGAAATGTAAAACAAAGAAAATGAGAGATTGCGTATTTCTGCGTCATTGGCGCTTACCACTGGAAATTGCCAAAGCATTTCCCTCGTTCTTGATGATGTTGTGAGCTTCCCACAGTCTCCTGGACGTCGTCATCTCCGTCGGAATTTGATGATATTCTGGTAGATTAGATAATTCTATGGTCCGTACCTCGGACCCAAACACTCGTACAACCAAGTTTTACAAAAGTTCGTCGCTAACTCCACTGAACATCGGAGCGACTCGCACTTGCGACCGTACACCTCAAGTATTTCACAGATAGTCACTAACTCCACTGAACATCGGAGCGACACGCACGCGCATCCATACTCCTCAAGTATTTCACAGATAGTCACTAACTCCACTGAACATCGGAGCGACACGCACGCGCATCCATACTCCTCAAGTATTTCACAGATAGTCACTAACTCCACTGAACATCGGAGCGACACGCACGCGCATCCATACTCCTCAAGTATTTCACAGATAGTCACTAACTCCACTGAACATCGGAGCGACACGCACGCGCATCCATACTCCTCAAGTATTTCACAGATAGTCACTAACTCCACTGAACATCGGAGCGACACGCACGCGCATCCATACTCCTCAAGTATTTCACAGATAGTCACTAACTCCACTGAACATCGGAGCGACACGCACGCGCATCCATACTCCTCAAGTATTTCACAGATAGACCTTGTTTCACGGCGCGTCGAACGATATAACCACACGCCGGCTCCCCACTCTTCAGTCCCAACTAGCTTACGTCGTCTCCCCTGATTGGCTGACCCACCACGCGATCTTCTCCTCCTCCGGGTCATTACACTCGGCGGGAGGGTTCCGTTCCAACAATTCGTCTTTTCTAGACCTTGCGACCCAAGATTGCGTCATGCTTCTCGACAAGATTAAGCGTGTACTTGAAATCCCAGTGAGTCACGTCTCTCGATATACCCTAACTGACGAAAACTCCGTAAAATTCCGTAATCAGATAATTTTCTATGATATCGTCGTTCGTAATAATTTGCTGGATAGCGTTTTCTAAGACATAGAAAACCTATCTGAATGCTAATAATTTTTATAAAATGCTCCGAAAATACCTAAATAATAATTATAATAAATTAATAATAATAATAATAAATTAACATGAAAAATTCTCTTGGCTGAACAATTTGCCGCGTTAATAAATATAGAATGGCTTCCTACTGACTTATACCAGTTGCATAAAACCCCTCGAAAAACACGTTACAATAGCTGGGTATTTTTGATTGAACGCCCGAGGGCTCCCAACAAGTTCAATTTCAAGTAGTTCCAACTTTGGCTACCAGATGCTACTGTCACTAACACCTAGCGGCAAACGTTCTAACTTGATAGAGCGTTTCTAACTAACTTACACATTTTGCTACACACTACCAATTGCAGTGGTAGGTTCATTTACGTGCCATAAATCTATAACATGGACCCGCCGGCTTCACTTCCCATCTTAAAAATCCGACGACTTCGGTCGGGTTTGAACCCGCGATCTTGGGCATAGCAGTTCAGCATGCTACCAACTACGCCACCAAAGCCACTGCCTTATCAATTCTCTTTCCACCACTACGTTCCAGTAGGCTTCTGGGAGCTTCTCTTTCCAATAATCCCACCACGTTTCAGTAGGTTACTGGGAGCCACTGCCTTGTCAATTCTCTTCCCACCACTCTTGTAGTAGGGGGAAGGAAAGAAGGGAAGAAAGGAAGGAAAGTGTGAAGGAAGCTTGTAGTTTTACGTGGCCGTTATTATCATGACATGGTCGTAAATCATTAGGAGCTGAATACACATTGTCTTGAGATACAACTGGGGAAGGTGACAGGTGACCGCTAATTTAGGTCTAATATTAAGGAAGGTTCAGGGAAGGGGGTTTGGAAGGATATCAGGCGAGGACCTGTTGAAAGGAACCGTCCCGGCATTTGCCTGGTGGTGAAAATAGGAAACCACGAATCCCGTTTTCAGCACGGTCAAGGTGAAATTCTAACCCACGCTCTCCCGATACCAGCGAGGCATGAGGTACCAGCGTGGCCGGTATATTTATTCTTTAATTAATTAATTAATTAATTAATTTATTTATTTATTTACTAGCAACCCGCCCCGGCTTCGCCCGAGAACAGTTATGAAGGCATTACGTGATAAGTGCTTCGATGTCAATGAACTACGCCCTATATCCGTTTTACGTCTCGGTATGATCCCCAAGGATTATTTTCACGTCATTTTTTGTACATTATTGACCTCCTCCTCCAACTTAGTGTAGAAGTTATCCTTCTCTTCTTCTTCTGCCTCTTCTGTGGGGGCATAGACACAGAACATGTTGATGTTAAAAACTTTTGCTCGTAATCGCATTGAGCACATCCTATCATTTATAGCATTAAAGTTTATTATATTTGACTTAACAGACTTTCCTTTTTACGTGGTTTCCTAACCACAGGATGTGACGTTTCTCCTCAAAATTCCCTCAAGCAATAGCAGGGAACTGAACCCGGGAAGTAAGCATCTTGCAGTAGAGGTACACCACTAGAAGCTCGCCAATATCTCCTTATTGATCAATACTAGTGATAGGGAAATTCGCGAGAATGTTTCCTCAAAAATTCCCGCCAGCCAAAATTGTTAAAAAATTTTAAAAACTCAAAACTCTAAATATTTATTCAGATCTAAAATGCAAATTGATATTGCAACTTTTTAGTCGGTACCAGTTTTTGGAACATTTCCTTTTTGTATTTTGGTGTTATCTTTTATTGTGTATGTTTCTGACACGATTAAATAAATACATCGGTCAACACAATATAATCAAAATTTCTCAATACAGTTTCTTTTCTTTCATTAATGTAGTGAGCAGGTAAATAAGAATTGTTTAGTGTGTAACATTTACGAAAGTTCTTGAGTAATGAAATCCATTTTCAACAAGATCAGTAAAAATAACTTTTGTGTGTATTTTCTCAATTATATGGTTGATTAAAGAATTACATTTGAAGTCTTTCAATCTTACATTTAATCACTCTTACGTACTCACTTTTCACCGATAACGCTATTTTATCAAGATCATCTTCCTTCATGTTTCAAATGAAACATCTTGGGTCCCCACCACTTCTCATTCTTCAGAACGGTTTATCAATGTGCAGTAGTGTGTAATAAATGTTAACGTTAACTGAGATTAACTCTAGAGTAAAGTAAAGTAAAGCAAAGAAAAAAAAAGTAAAATAAAATAAAAATTCCCAGGGTGGGAATTCCCAAAAAAAACGACCGGGAATATTCTCAAATGCTTTTCTTCCCAATGCGATCCAACACTAATCAAGACTTGTAGGTAGTCTTTTTGTTTACAATTATCTTACGTTCTTCATAGTTTAAAATCATACACCTCCCTTATATTACTCTGCACTCGCCCATCTCGTTAATCTCAGTTAACGTTAACATTTATTACACACAATACTACTGCAGCATAAAACATTCACCCCGCTAAGCGGCACTGGCTTAGACTAGTAATTTCGAAGGGGACATGCTACTGTCGCGCGTCAATGGTCTCAGCCAGGGAAGTAGCCTATTCGGCACGATCCCCACACCGATCCACGGCCCTCTCCTACCGCTGAGCGTTGAAGGTCAAGTGCGCAGCTAATCGCCGGGAACTGTGCGTTTAAATACATGTAGCACATACCTTGACTAGCCAAAGCATTCTCAGTCACGTTGTAACGATAACCACACATTTGAACTACTGTAACATGTTCACGTTTCTCCTCCATGTGCAGATAAAATAGCTTTTCGAAGGGCATAATAATAATAATAATTGTTGTGGATCGGTTACCTAATCGTGCCAAGTAAACCTATGATACTATTCCATCGATCTCAATAAGAAATTATCATTGTCTCGAGTACGGGCGTGATCCGAAGTACCTTGCTCCAAGGGCTTAAAAAACTCGATCTGGATACTCAACTGTATAAGACTAGAAGTTCATATAATTATAATAATAATAATAATAATAATGTTATTGGTTTTACGTCCCTTTTAACTCCTGTGGCTTTAGAAATGCCAGGCTTATGGAATTTTGCCCCGAAAGGGGATCTTTAACGTGCCAGTAAATCTACTAGCACGGCTTCCTCGTATTTGCGCACCCTCAAATGCCAACTGGCCACGCCAGGATCAATCCTTTAACCTTGGGAACAGCAGGCTAGAAAGTTACCACTGAGCCTCGCAGTCAGTTATCATAATAATAATAATAATAATAATAATAATAATAATAAACTGTAAAATTAAAAAAGAAGAAAATAACATTCTCCGACGGATATTCAATGTATCTCTAAGGAGTCGCGTAAGTCTTTGCTAAAGAGCTGTGGATTCATTCATCACCCCCGCTTGATAAAGAACACTGAAGTCACTGATATTCAATTTGTCTCATGTGAATCAAGGGACAAGGGCAAGGAAGAGAACCCAAGGCCGCCCCTGACCTGTGCTCCACTAGGCGTCCAGCACAGAAGGATCTCCAAGGCTGTCTAATTCTGGCGACCCGAAGAACTGTCGTGGATCAATTAGATAATTGTTCTAAGTAAATCTATGAGACTATTTCATCGATCTCAACGCTCACGTTCAATTTAATTTCATAATTGAGGGCTATGTCACTGTTACCAACTTCCCGCCGCTTGGACGTGTCCAGCATCGCAGTTTCCAGGAAGAGTTAGTTCCCACGTCAACAACCATAATGTCCTTGACGTTATTGAGTGGTTTCAAAATTCCCCAAGTGTTTTAATGGGAATAAGCAAGAAACTGTTCCACTCTTACTCACTCTCACGATCACATGTAAGAATTTGATTGGTATCAACCAATTAAAGCGCCCCATTTCTACAACAAAGAATCATGCCTCTTATCTCTGAACTTTTATCACACCTTCCTTTTCACTTACCGTCGTTCTTTCGTTCACAAAGGACACCAACACGGGATTACTGGTTTCATACTCATTTTATTGATTTCTTTATATGGCTGTGTTGGCAATGCATCTTTCTTAGATCATAGGTTGACAAAAACATTAAAACACGGAAATAGTAGGTCTTCTCTAATAGAAATATAAAATTCCACGAGAATCGAAACGATAACTTTAATATTTATTCCAGCTTATTCATGAAATCGTCACTGCAACTGCAATCTATATTTAATAATCCTCAGAAAATGTCATCTTATATTGTTATTGATTCATTTAGGGGATTTGAAACATCGTGGTTATGTCTGCTTGGGTGTGTATGTGGAATTTGTCTGATAACCTGTGTCATTTTAATGGCAGTACTAGAGTGTGTGTTTGTAACTGGGGGATGATATTTGTGCAGGAGGCGGCCGTGGCCTTATTTACGGTACCATCCCGACATTCATCTGAAGTAGAAGTTTCAGGTAGGAATCGAACCCACTTATTCTCAGTGCTGTCTCACGAGGCGAGTAAATCTCGTTCTAGCCTTTGAACTAGAATTACATTTCTTGACAAAGCCGGGAATCTAACCAGGGACCTCAGCGGTGACAGCCACGAGGGGCTGAAATTATTAAAGCATTCAAAAAGAATATGGCTCAGATGCACATATATTCGCCCGAATGCCATGCCGTGACGGACAACTTGATCGCTATCGCCAAATGTGTGCGAGTCTGATAACCTGTGAATTTGTTAAGTCTTAAGATTGATATATTCGCGTTATTTTGCCGTTCATGCATATTAATTTAACTTCAAAAGAGTCTCCTACAGTGTATATTATTTCATTAAGGATTTCACACGGCTCGGAACACATATCAAGAGAACTCCACAACGGAATTACATAAATGAGCATTCATTAAAAGTGTCAGGACACAGAGCGTTCCGCAAAATTATTGATTCAACATTTCATGACTCCAAGTATTAATAAAACTGGCGTAAGTATTAAAAGTTAGCGAAGTTCCACTTTCATCCGCCAGGTGGTTCCCAGCACATCAGTCATGGAATGACTCGCTATCTCCATATTCCAGTAAACTACTCATAAATAAATCTAAGAATGTATAATTTTAATGGCAGCACAGCTATTACAGATGGTTTTTGTACGTTGGAGACATTACGTGCCGTATCTGAAGCTTATACTGTTCACACTATGAAATTACGTTACATAGGTCTCGTTATACCGTGAAATGCTGGTTTAGGGGATAGCATGCTTTGAAGAAGTGATTAATTTTCGGAAGTTCGAATCCCACATCATCTTTAAGCGTTGATTTTCTTCCTTTCCTGAATGTCATTTGGAGTGTTCTTTAAGGGTTGTGAGCAGTTTATTTTCCATTATTGTCAACAAATTGACAACGTAACAAGGAGTTTTATAGAAGTCAAGTATTGAGAAGAGTACCAGTTTGAGGAATATTATTTGAAAGTCAACATCTCAATAAGATGACGTAAGGCTGAGGGTGGCAGGCTGCACAGTAATTGAGGCTCATTGGTTGTGTCTGGGCGAGCAAGGTCGCGAGCGGGTAGTAGTCTAATTCACTTGACTTGCAGCGTCTTCTTTAAACTCCTCCCACCTTCATGCATAGGCGTCCTAACTTCAACTACTGTACAACTCTTCGCCATATTATATTTCTCCCTGCACCAAGATGGCGACGGTTATCTTGATAATTCGTTTAAGAGCCCGGGGCAACATGGTCATCAGACCCGCATACTTGTGGAATCCATCCGTACTAACCTGTATTATCGCGGTATATGTACTGTACTGCTGTACGTATTTAAAATTGGTGCCAGAAATGGGAAGTAGGCGACTGTAAGTGCAGAGATAATATAGTCGGAAAGAACGGAAAAATTGAAACCCACCCTGAAGGCGACTTTGACTCTCCTTGGGGGAGTCTGGTGCCTTGGGGTAAATCTGAGACTTGTTCTCACACAAAACTGTCGCTTACAGTGACATCGGACAAGAGTGTAAACTCTCAAAGATTGATAGCCACTTAAGTGGAAAATGCAGCGCATCAATACGGTTCTCATCAGGAGAAAAGAACGGAAAACCATTTCTAGAACGGGTGCGGTGGGATTCAAGCCCATTTCTTGCTACTTAACCTCGCGAGGTCGTATGCACCCGTTCCAATCCTTGGGCTTGGGCATCGTGATCATTTAGCCCCGTGTATTTCGGTGTGTGTTAAATTTGTCCGATCACCTGTGTTATTGTAGTATCTATAGTGGTGTGTGTATTTGCAATTCAGGTGAGAATTGGGAAAAATTGGGAAGGAGGTAGCCGTGGCCTCAAGTTAGTAACAATCACGGCATTTGCCTGGTGTAGAAATGGGAAATCACGGGATGCCACTTCCAGGATGGCTGAAGTGGGAATCGAACCCGCCTCTTCTTAGTTTTGCCTCACGAAGCTGAGGACCTCCGGGGCGACATCCAAGAATGCTAGCTGCTACACCACGAGGTGGTCTACATTTTGCATGGCCATTGGTGGCTACCACCTTAGAAGCCCGGATACGATTCCCAACTCTACCAAGAAGTTTAATTCTGGCTTCAGGTAAGAGAACGGTATCGTTGACATTCAAATCACCCAAGTGTGTCAATTTCGAAGAATTGCAGCAGGCCAGTGGACTACACGAATTTACTTTACTATGGCAGAGGTGGTAATTCAACGCTGGTTCTTCTCGACGGAGAGTTAGGCCTACTTGACTACACCTAATCTAGACAATACGATTTAGAGATTTCCTCCCTCTCAACATTGTGGCTATGCCATTGGTTCCAAAGGTAGGATCTCCACAGATACTTTAATAAAATAGAATATACCATATTATGCTTTGTTCGTTCTATAGTCGCCATACTCTAACTTCATATAAATGTTGCAATCTAAAACAAAAAAGAGGATTAAAATAGAATTTATCTGTAAAATCACACAATTTTGCAAGTTAGAAACTTTTGCTTTCAATACAAATTAATTAAAATATAGGAATGTTGTATCATATTTCCTATTTTAAAATTTGGAACTTGGAAGGGGCTTACATTAATTAATTTCTTTCTGTGGAGGTATATTTCTGGTAATTTAGGTAATCACTGCTCTATGGTTATAGGCCTAAGGCCTCCTCTCAAATTATGAAGCGAAGGGTAAATTTGTACTTTTAACTAATAATGACGCTGGTGTAAATTTATAAATACTGTAAAGCTTAGCTATTTTTCTAGGTCTATGCCGTGTCTTGTGCGGGGTTTTGCTTAGAAACACCAAGTTGACTCATCAGCGGGATCTTGGTGTCCGTGCTTGGAGCCCGTAAAGAATAGGCTAGTGAACTGCGCGCTACCTCCCTTCTTTACTGCGAGAGCTGAAAGCTTAATCAGCCTTTCGCCTCCCTATGAAGGCTTCCAAAAAGATGGTATATTGGCTTTCACGGCCAAGGAATTAAAACTCAGCAATTTTTCTAGGTTTGTGCCGTGTCTTGTGTTGGGTTTCGCCTAGGAACACCAAGCTGGCTCATCAGCGGGCTCTTGGTACTGTAGTTACTTATAGACTTCACAAACTGTTCAATTGAAAAATAAGTTGAAAACAGCTCATTCACTACGTTGGTTATAAATCTCACGATATGATACCAAGGGAACCACTCCCCCTTTTACGTGGAATCCGAACTAATGAACGTGGTTTCTCATCTATATTTCTATTCACCCTTGTAAATTAGTTAATATACAGATTATTGGCTACACGACTCTATTTTGTGAAATTTAGGTAAACTTTTAGGGGAAATGTTTATCACTTAAGTGATATTTTAAATAATGTTTTGCACTTGCGTTGAATAATTTTACTACTAAACAACAAGCTAGGCATAAGTAACACATAGTGAAAATTTACAACTCTCTACCTCTGTTAGTTCCTGAGAAACCAGGTCAAATGTGCATAAAAAAATATATTCTTTAGAAATGTAACCATTGGAGATGAAATCCCTGGCCTGGCCATAAATATGCTATTTATCTTCACAACAAGCACTTTATTTATGCTTCACCTCAACCCTCTATACAAGGAGGACTGGCTGGGTGGCGCAGCGGTTATGTTCTCGCCCCCTGTGCCCAAGGTTGCAGGACGCAGTCAGTTGGCATCTGAAGGTGCGCAAATGCGAGGAAGCCGTGTCAGTAGATTTACTGGCACGTTAAAGATCCCCTTCGGGGCAAAATTCCGGCACCTCGGTGCTTCTGAAACCTAGCTTCTCAGGAACTAAAAAAGTTAAAATGGACTTAAAATCAATAATATTTTAATTATTTTATTATTAATCTCCAATTATAAAATCCGCCTTGTCAAACACTAAAAAGTTTAATAATTAAATTAAAACGTACATGTTTCGGTATTACAATGATACCTTCGTCAGCGTAGAGTAAGTAAAAAGAATCTTAAACTATGATAGCAAATACAAAGATAAAATAGATACCCTTACAAAAGCATTAGAATGTAAATAAATGAAAGTTCACAAAGAATTTATAAAATACATAAAAGAACAAAATTAAAAGTTAAAGTAAATCTACCTTAATGGACTGTCTACCGGACGTCGCTGCTGAGAGCTATGGGTTGTTGCTTCCAGCCAGGTATTGGCTAATGATATGGAACAGCGCATACAATTTAAAAAAGGTAAAATCATCTAACCCTGGAGAGAATTCTGCTGAATCCCAAATTGTCGCCTTCAATATGTCGCTTCTAGACGGTCGAAAACTGCAACTTCTCTATAAATGGCAAAAATCAACTAGCATCTAACGAGACAGGATTCCCACCTGTTGGCTAGCTGCAGGGCGTGGTGGCGCACCGGTTAAGTTGTATGCCTCTCACCAAGGTGGACCGGGTTCGATTCCCGGTCAATGCATGTGAGATTTTCGAAGTGAAATGCCATTTCCTGTGGTTCGTATTCCACGTAAAAAGGAGGTCCCGTGGCTCATGATCTCGCGATAACTGCAAGCTTGCTTGCTTGCTTGCTTGTTGGCTACCTTCGTAGAAATAGCGTTCTAAACGGGCAATGCATTCTCCAATACAACTCAAGTGAGCCAAGGTACACTTATAAGTTGTAACGAAATACTTGGACTTTTATAAGCCAAATGTAATATATAAGTCGAGAAATAAACTCAAACTAGCACATTCACGAAGCAGTGCCTATGAAATGGAACAAGCAAACATTCTAATGCTCTTTGTATTTGTTATCAATTGTCCTCACGAGGCTGAGTGCACCCCGTTCCAGTCCTCACGTCAGTTTCTAAAATCCCTGACGGAGCCGGGAATCGAACCCGGGGTCTCCGGATGAGAGGCAGGCGCGCTACCCTAACACCACGGGGCCGGCTTACATAATTATAATGCCCACCCTGTATAACTGTCGGTCCAGCTGCACACTAGATAACAAGTATTGTCGTAAATACATCAGCACTCCTGTGTAGCTCCTCGTCTGCCGCTAGACAAAGGAAGTGGGCTTTATTGCTTCACAGAACCATAACACCATGTCTAGCGATAAAGATACAACTAGCCCACAGTGATGGGAAACCTGAGGTCATCTGGAGCGGGCGAACTGCGTAGGTCAAGTGGCCGTAAAGATGGGTTCATAATGATAAAACTCTTAGAATGATGATAATAATAATAATAATAATAATAATAGAACTGTGATTAGACCTGAAGCATTAGTGTATGCAGCAAAATGTTTTAATACCTCGAACACATAGCCTGCTTGAAAGACTGGCAATTAAGAAAAGGAGGATTATCAGAAAAATTCTTGGTTTCAACTTCAAAGATGGTGTTTACAGACTTAGGAGGAACTTAGAAATTGTCACCTACTGTGCACCGAAAATATATTAAGGGTAATCCGAAAAGGAAGGATAACCTTTTACGCTCACCCTTTCAGTTGGTCAGCTGAAATAATTTCTAAAAGCCTGTAGTCCTACTTCAGAAGTCTCAAAACAATTCTTCCTTGGCTGGTGGAGATCGATAAGGACAAGCTTAAAATAAATTGTGTGTAAGTAAAATAGTGTTTATGTTCGATCCTGACTATTATATGTCAGAAAACTGTATCTTAATGATGGTCATTATAACACTATTTCTCATTATGAAACAGTTTCTGCCACCAATCACAGCTCAAGAAACAGTTGTTTGACCAATTAGATAAGGATAGCATCTCACCTGCGCTGAGTTCCAAGGCCTTCTAATTTAAATTTCACTGCATTGTCTAGTGTCATAGTGGGGGTAATCGAGGAGGCCATGGCCAAATACAAGGCATTCTCTGCGTCCCATGCGCTCTGTTCAGTACATAAAAATTGCAAAATCTCGACAGATATTTATGAATATTTATGTTCGAACATAAAATAGTTATAATAATTATCGTCGAATATAAACAGTCGTATGCAACTCGCCTATAATGGTAATTAAGACACATACTTGTGTCTTAATTATTGCCATTATAGGCTCGTTGCATAATGTACTAATATATTGTAAATATTTCACCCACATACTCGTAGAAAGATATTTAAACAAGTCGACGTTCCGAAGTTATTGTATCCCGCCGCACTCCAAACAAAACTTTATTTCTCTAGTACCCTCACAGTCATTTAATATTATTCAGTGTTTGTTAACGTGAAACATATTTATGTTCAGACTCCTTGTCCCCTATTTGTTTTAGGTTCTGCGACGTACCGAGTACGTGCGGTCTAGTTTAATACTGTCCTGAAAATGCCTTTCAAACTGACGCAATCGTTTGTTTCATGTTCACACTGACCTTATGAGTTCTGTTAGTACCTTTACTCCGAATTCAGTGTATCTGTCGCTGCTTAGCCTTAGATTAGGTGGTGTAATGTTTGGTATACTGAAGTATAGAACGCAATCTGCTAACGGAAAAATAATCGGCCGCGTGCTTTCCCTACACCAAGACAATATTTTGACGAATACAGTGTTCAATATTAGGCTACGGTATATATATTTATATTCATAAATAAAGTTTAGTCTTGGATAATAAGAACAGATGACCTCAATGTTCAATCGCCATTATCACCAGCAGTAGGCCTATATGAAGAACAAGGTACGTGGCAGATGTAGTGTTGAAACATTAAAAACAAAACAAAATATATACACATTGAAAACAAAACCAACAGCAACTACTGTATGCTAGTGTCTTGGACCACTGGCTGTAGATGGTTCTTTAAAATACAGAAGTCAAAAATCCCTTAACATTCTGAATACCAATGTCTGAGGAAAGCTTAGGACGACTTATTTATTTAGCTCTTGGAAACACATTGCACAAAGATAATTATAGTCTATATACATATTTACATAATAATCTATACACTGAGTCACAAACAGATATCCAGATTTCTGATGAATTCAATAGCCTTATTTGTTGCTTAGAGGAACTCCTGCGGGTCACCATGGAATGCTCGTAAGGGGCACCCTTGGACAATGGGCTGAATGAACCATTTGACGTTCAGCACCACAATCACAGCGCGGGGAGGATGCCATCCCTCATTTATGTGGGGAATCGGCGCATCTTCCACAATTAGTTCGTATTCTATTCATAGTGGTCCAACTCTTCCTGCGTTTATCAAATCCTGGTGGCCTAGTTTCGATACAGGGCATCTTCAGCTGTTCCTTTGTAGCACTGGTTTGCCATAATTTAGTCCAACGATCACTTACATTATATTTATTGTTATTGACTTGGCAAGTTTGTAATGGAGGATGACGGGAACGGAGTCTCTTTGTGTTGATGACAGGAATGTCTTCATGAATAGGGAGCTCAGGAATAGCAGTTATTTTCGTGAATTCACGTACAAGTGAATATTCTCATCGCAGGGAAGGAGGCTCAATATGGCTCAGGATTGGAAGCCAGAATGTAGGCGAACTGTTAGCACACAACAGAACGACATACAGCAATTTGTAATGCATGTAATGTACCGTAGCAAAATCGATCAATTTGAAATTTTTCAATTAATTTTAGCCCATCCCATTGGTTGGATGGTGGGTTCCTCAGTTTAGGGGCTGCGACAACGCGGTCGTGTAGCCCCGTGTACTTTGGGTGTGTGTAGAATCTCTCTGATAACCGGTGTTAATTGTGATGACTCTGTTAGTGTGTGTTATTTGTTTTTAATTCAAGTAAGGACTGCAGACATTCGATTTTCAAGTAGTTCCTACTTTTGTTACCAAACGCCACCGTCAACGACTACTAGTTCTGAACTTGGTTACTAGATTCCACCGTTGTCGGCTCCTGGTGACGAACGTTGGAACATAAGAGAGTCAAATCTTACCTATAATTTAGCTTCACACAAGTGTAATTAGTGGAATGTTCTTTTATATGCCATAAATCTATGACATGGAACCGCCGGCTTTACTTCCCCTCCGAACGAAGGCAT
Source organism: Meconema thalassinum (assembly GCA_946902985.2). Lineage (NCBI taxonomy): Eukaryota > Metazoa > Arthropoda > Insecta > Orthoptera > Tettigoniidae > Meconema > Meconema thalassinum. The sequence continues at coordinate 1,203,737,778 of OX336388.2, forward strand.
ACTGAGGGATTTTTTATACTCTTAAAATATCCGACGACTTCGGCCAGGTTTGAACCCACAATCTTGGGCATAGAAGCTCACCATGTTACCAACTACGCCATCGTAGCCACCCCCATGCCATTAAAAATCATGGAAATCTAATGAAGACCATCTATATTATAACTGTCGAGTCTTATGATGTATTTTATAATTTGCATAAAAGACTGTTACTGATGTTCTGTCCTGAAATAATGAATTTAGTTTTGAATGGCATGCGTTTTACGTTTTAGAATAGAGTTTCTTTGAAATTATCCTGAAGCTGTTTTGTTTGATTCTTGCATTGTCATCCATCGTGCTACCGGACAGTATCATATGAGATCACTTACGAGCATATCAGTGGAAGGTTTTCTTTGAAGCGATATGTTTTAGTTATATTCTGCTTCAAGAAGGAAGGGAACGTCCAGTTTAACGTGTCTGTAAATCTCACGATCGCTAGTCATGCGACTTTCTTACTTTGTTGAATATCAACTAACAGACTTGGTTTATCGTTTCAAAATCTCACATGTACTCCCACCTCCTCCTTCTTCCTTCCGTTCTGCGTGAGCGAAGATTTCTAAGAGATACAATAGAAGACCTATTGGTCATTTTCCACGATGTTTACATTACAATGCACACGCATAAGCACACAGTTTAAGTTCATGGTCTCAGCATGCATAATATATGACATGCACAATGTGACAACAGCACAGTGTGTTGTCTTCTACGACCAACCATTGCTGCCGGCAGAGTTTGGGCTCCAAGATAAGATAAACACTCACCCGTATTAAATTAATAATAATGACCAAGGAGTGTATTGTACGAGTTCAAAGAGTTCAAGATATATAGATGGAAGATAGAGAGCAGTAACGTCTGATGAATGCAGTGAAGGCCAAAGCAAAAGTCACGGGTTTGATATTTGCATAACATGCGACCTAATAGCTGAAAGCTTCCTTGGTCGTCGATGAGGTTTCCATTCTCTGCATTTCATATCAACTTTGCTATTGCATTGTACGAAGATTATAGTTGATATGAAATGCAGAAAATTAAAATGAATCCAAATGCGGAAGTCGTACCTGTGAATTTTGGCTTTGGCAACCACTGTTCTACTAGTTAAGCTAATCTGACAGACTTAATTCTCATAGTAACAGTAATGTGCGAAGGATTTGACAATCTATGCCGACGCAATCACACAGTGATATTAGCCCGCTGCAGATTTCACGATACTTATTTACCAAGTGGATAAGTGTGTTTCTTTATAACCAAAGAAAAATTCAGTCCCCGGCTCTTCATCCACTTTTCCTCATCAGCCAGGTTTGTTTTTAACCAAGGAGTATATAACTTTTAAGCTAATTGCAGTTCACGACCTGCTTGATTAAACCAAAGAATATACAAATACACCCACAATCAACATCTTTCAATGAGTTAATTATTAAGTGAATAATAACACATGTACAGTAATTTTGTTGTGCACTTGTGTTATAGGTCTACTATATCTGCAGTATATATTGTACCCCCACCCAATCATATTGGGCAAATAGCATGCTGACCGAATGAAAAATATAAATTGATAGTTTGTACAGGCAGCACTGAAAAATGGCTTCAAATTGCATACTTGGGTTACTTGTTTCGATCGTCAGATTCCTTACACTATATAAGCTACAATATTTTAGCTACAGAAGCTTATTGCATAGGCCTACATTTGTAAATATCTTCACACACATATTCGAAGACATACACTGCTTGACATTAAGGAACAAGTAATTATTGCCCAGGAATGGCGGACAAATGCGAAGGAACAACCGACCAATGACAGTAAAAGGCACTGGGGAGAGCGGGACGTGTTATCTGCAGCGACAAGGTACATACATCTTGCTCGGCAGATAGCTGCAGATCTTGCAACCGCTACCGGTAAACGTGTATCTGCCAGAACCATTTCGCGGCGAATCAGGCTGGTTTGTATGCTCGGAAGGCTGTTCAATGCCTCCTACTTCAACCACTCCACCGTCGAGCAAGAGTTAGTTAGTTGGTGTAAGGAACATGTTGGTTGGGGTCAGCAACAGTGGCCCAGAGTGATGTTCTCCGACAAATCCCGCTTCACCGTGGCAAGTGATCTGACCACCAGTTAGTGTGGAGAGAGAAGGGATCACGTTACGTACCACAGAATGTTCATTAGCGTCATCGGTATGGCCTCGGCGTTATGGTGTGGGCAGGCAATATGCACAAAGGCCGAACACCGCTGCATATGTTCGAACGAGGTACCGTTACAGCACAGCGGTATTGCAGTGAGATTATTCTGGACCACGTTCGTGTTTTTAGGGGTGCGGTAGGTCCAGACTTTCTGTTTATGGACGACAATGCCCACCCACACAGGACCACTGCAGTAGCGGACACACTGGGAAGTGAAAATATTGAACGGATGGAGTAGCCTGCGTACTCCCTGGACTTGAATCCTATCGAGCATGCCTGGGATTCTCTTGGCAGGCGTGTTTCTCAACTAACACCCTTCTCCGAACCATGCAAAACCTTAAAATCGCCTTGAGAGAGGAGTGGGAAAATATCCCCCAAAGACTTCTCGACAGTTTAGTAGACAGCATGAATAACGGGTGCACAATGTGCATTCGTGTCCGAGGAGGGCATAATCCTTACTGAGAGACTGCTATCGACCTTTATTTTGTGAGTCTGAACTGTTTCCAACAAGAACGTCATGTACTGATTTCTTTATATCTGTTATCCTGCGTTCCCTTGAGGTGAAATCTGTACTAATTTTCGTTATAAATACACCACTCTACCTCTATTACGTATGTACTGTGTTGCATGTCTTCCATCCTTGCCTGTGAATATTCCTTTCTACCAATGTCTCTGTTCCTTAGAAATTGTCAGGCAGTGTAGATTTACTGTAATAGCCAAAGTGTAAGGGGTCTGATTATGATCGCTGGGCAATCCAAATTTGTAATCCAAGTGAATTTATTAATTTTATGTCATCTTGTAATCGTAATCAATCAAAGACCCGTTGAAAGAGTCCGGAAATACATCGGAACCTTCGTTAACGATCAATGGGATAATTTAGACGCAGTGAAGTCCCGCATCGGTAAAGCTAGGACTGTGTTCAACAAAATGGGAAAACGTTTTAAAAGTCGTGAGTTGAAACTAACCACAAAACAAAACAAAATGAGACTTCTTCGCTGCTATGTGTTTTCTGTTCTTCATTACGGTGTAGTAACATGGATTTAAACAAAGTCACTCAATACAAAATTGAGGCCTTTGAGATGTGGCTCTATCGACGGATTCTAAGAGTATCATGGGTTGATCATATCACAAATGCCGAGATCCTTCGAAGAATGGGAATGGATAAGGAAGTACTGGCCACTGTAAAAATGAGAAAAATGCAATACCTCGGTCACAATATGCGCAAAAGAAGCAGATACCATCTACTACAAGAAATTCTGCAAGGAAATATACCCTGAAAGAGAAGTGTTGGCAGAAGACATATCTCCTGGCTAAAAGCCTCAGAGACTGGACTCGCAAGACATCGGAAGAGTTATTCCAAACGGCTCAGAACAGAGAAAGCACAGCCAAGATGGTTGCCGTCAACCGGAACGGATAGGGACTAGAAGAAGAAGATGTACTTTTTAGCCTACTTTTCACATTTTGCAAAAATGAGGAAAAAGTAGAATTATGAGATCGATCCGTGCAAATGTCTGTCTGTCTGTCTGTCCTTCTGTCTGTCTGTCTGTCTGTCTGTCTGGCTGGCTGTGTGTGTGTGTCGCCCTATCAACTCCTAAACGGCTGCAGAAATCGAATCCAAATTTGGTATGAGTCAAGATCTATACCTGAATATATCAAGTCCATATTTGAAAATGATATCAGTGCTACCAACTGCTGAAAAATCGCAATCGAAATTTGAACTCCATGTTGGATATCTTGGAAGGTATAAATGGGATCTATTGAAAAATTGGCACATGTATAGATAATAATAGTTCAGTTTAATTTCCAGGAGGCCATATATTGCAGTGTTGCCAAAATGATTATAAACCAGCTGATAGGTCCAATTTTTAAATGCATATAACTTCTACACTATCAATTGGAATTCAACCAAATTTCGTATGTGCTATATGTACATAAACAGATATGACTGAGCGTATTCTTAAGAGCCACCAGGGCTGCCAACTGTTAATAAATGCTCTCAATTTATTTTATACAAATACCAATATATCAGAAAGTATGCAAGCCGACAGCTTTAAACTATGCACACGTTTAGTACCTGGCATTCTATATTAATTTGGAGTAACTTATATACGTCAGTGCTACCAACATGATTCTAAGCCTGCTGAGTGGTCCAACTTTAAATACATGTAACTTCTATACTATCATTTGTATTTCAACCAAATTTCGTATGTGCTATGTGTACTATAACAGATATGACTATGCGTATTCTTAATAGCAACCAGGGCTGCCAACTGTTAATAAATGCTGTCTCTTTTTTGTTACCCTAATATCAATATATCAGAAAGTATGCAAGCCAACAGCTCTAAACATTGCTCACGAATAGTACCTGACATTCTAGATTAATTTGATAATAATAATAATAATAATAATAATAATAATAATAATATCGTATGGCCTCGGATGCCTGGTGCAAGCTTTGTTAATTGACACCCAGAGGGTAGCTTGCATGTCGAATTTCGTCGTTCCTTTGAACACTATGAAAGTCAAGGAGGTTAGATATCTAAACTCCTTGACACTACAGCGCTTTCAAGTAGAGAATGGAGGAACTTTGTGTTGGCGGAAAATCCCGAGATTAATTTTGCCATTGAACACGGCCTACTGAATTCAAATGGGTTCTTTAACATGCCAACAACGTATGACATGAGTGTCGTGATTTTTGTCGCCTTCAAAAATCACTTACCACGACCAGGGGCGAACCTGCAATCTTGGGGTTGGTAGTCCGACACTATAACCACTCACCCACCGTGGCAAGTATTAATTTGATGTAACTTATATACGTCAATGCTGCCAACATGATTCTAAGCCTGCTGATAGGTCCAATTTTAAAAAATTTCGTCAATGCTGCCAACATGATTCTAAGCCTGCTGATGGGTCCAATTTTAAAATACATGTAATTTCTATACTAACTAATGGATTTCATTCAAGATTGGCAAAACAAATATCATATTATTTCAGATTATTTATGACCAATACATGCATGATATTGTTGCCAACATGATTTTACGTGCGCTGTTAGATCCAATGTTTAACTGCATGTAACGTCCATGCTATCCATTGGACTTCAACCAAATTTTGTATTCTGTACCTTAAGAGATGGAACTAAGAATATATTCAGTCGCCAAGGCTGCCAACTGTAGTGCTCTATTAGGCTACATTATGCCAGGTATACAGTATTTCGAACTAATTAGAAATTTCTATATTTCCAACTTAATTTCGTCATTATTCTAGATAGGTCTATATAGATTGGCATGAATCTTAAATTTTAAGAAAAGTAGGCTCTTTAGTTCGTCACGGAACTTCTTGTTCTGGTTGAGGGAGCAACACCCGTTGCAATTTGGCACAATCGTGTTAACCGACTGAAAAGCATTTACATTTAAATAAGTATTATAATAATCGTAAGTTTTAAAGAGTGTTAGTGGCAGCTTGTACCTTTTAAACTCAGAAGCTACGGGAACGATTTGGATAGCATGTTTTTCAAAGAAGGTTTGAGGCCATTTGTCGACCGATAGGTTTTCAGGAGGCCAAGTTAAGACAATTAATCTGTAAATCAATGAAACTTAAAACATTCGGGTAGTGAATGAGAGAAATGGTGGAGGGGTAGTGGGGGATGGACTAGAGGAAATAGTCTGATATTAACAGGGTATGCTAAGTGATGAAGGTGTCGCGGAAATGTACAGCGTGTTCCGATTCAACACGGAACTGTAAAATGGGTTGCCTACACACCCGCAATCGTCTTGAAATCTGCTCGCAGCGCGCTAGCGACGGGGCTGAGTTCGATTTCACTGATTGCCGCCTTCTTATGCAGCATTGCAAAGTATTTTGCTCTTTCAAAATATATTTACACAGGCTTCACAATAAGTTTGAACGATTTCTGTTTCAGAACTTGTTATTTTACGCTTCTGTTAATGGCTTTTGCAGAGCATTTCTGTGAAATACAATTTTATTTTACAACATAGTTTATTACAACACAATGTATTTTTGTGTTGTATTTTACTTACAACACAATTTATTGCTTTTTAATACAATACCACAGAACGAGATAGAATTTGGAAATGAAAATGAAAATCCACAGCCTGTTTCCAGTCTCCGAACGGGTCAGGAATGGAATGAATGAAGCCCCTATCTAGCGGCGAGGGTATGAACTGTGCCGGCTGCCGAGGCCTGACGCACTCCTCTGGGGCAATGATTAAATGAATGACAGATGAAATGAAATGATAGTGGAGAGTGTTGCTGGAATGAAATGTTGACAGGGAAAACCGGAGTACCCGGAGAAAAACCTGTCTACCTCCGTTTTGTCCAGCACAGATCTCACATGGAGTGACCGGGATTTGAAAATTTGGAAATGATTTGTTACAAAATTGAAATCAGTCTTCGATGCGACTAAAAAAGTTAATTTATCACAGACGTTACATCTACTACAAATGGAAATTTACATAAGGTGTTCGAAGTGGCGTCCGTCATTTTCCAAGCAGAGGGCCACTCGTCGCATGAAGTTCTCTCTTGCGTTCGACAACATCTGAGGAGCAATTTCCGCAAAGGCTTCGGTAATGACGAGCTCCATTTCTTCGGGTGTTTGTGGTGATCTTAAAAATACTCTCGACCTGACGTAGCCTCAAATGAAGAAATCCAGAAAGTTCAGATCATGTGAGCGTGGTGGAAATTCTATAAAGCCGCCAATTCTTATCCACCGGCCAGGAAACAAACGGTTTAAAACTTCTCTCGCCAGTCTGGAGAAGTGCGCTGGATGACCATCTTGTTGAAAAGGCATGTTGTTCAACTCCGCCAATGTAAAATTATCCAAGATGTCCTGGAGTATGAAGTAAGACTAAACTGCCTGTGTTCGTCGTTCTATCATTTTACATTGTTACAGGTAAATAGTTCTGAAATAGAAATCGTTGAAACGTATTCCTAATTAAACTCAATTTTGTAACAAATCATTTCGATATTCTATCTCGTTCTGTAGTACTGGGTTAAAAAGCAATAAATTGTGTTGTAAATAAAATACAACACAAAAAATCATTGTGTTGTAATAAACTATGTTGTAAAATAAAATTTAATTTCATAGAAATGCTCTCCAAAAGCCATTAACAGAAGCGTAAAATAACAAGTTTTAAAACAGAAATCATTCAAACTTATTGTGAAGCCTATGTAAATATATTTTGAAAGAGCGAAATACTTTTCAATGGTGCATAAGAAGGCGGCAATCAGTGAAATCGAACTCAGCTCCGTCGCTAGGTGCTGCTAGCAGATTTCAAGCCGATTGCGGGTGGGTAGGCAACCCATTTTACAGTTCCGTGTTGAATCGGAACACGCTGTGCATACTGTAAATATCAGATCGAGTAAGGAATTTATCCTTGATAAAATTTGAATTTCTTGCAATAGAACTCCACCTAGGCTTTCGAACTTACCTTACGACATGACACTTGCCACGTCAGCCATCGTCTTCACTGTGTTGACGTCTTGTTGGTCAGAAGAGGAAGAGAAAAGCTGGTGTCTTTATCTTCTTGTTTGTTTATCAAAATAGCAGACCCACTTACGTAAGCAACATTGTGATATTTAACGCTTCAGTTCAGTGGATTATCAACTTTATAATCCCAGCTTGGCACGTGGATATTCCAGGCAGGAAGAGATCAAGTCTCGTTGGAGACACTAACCAAGTCGAAGGCTAAAAAAAAGCCTGCACTCGGGTGTTTTCTTTACCCTAGGACTGGAGATCTATTGGGACTTGCACCAGCATATGGGTGTTATTCTACCAAGAAAATCTCCGCACACTATGCCTCGTGGAGTAGGTCCCAGTGACCTGGTTCTGGCATGCAATTTAATTCGGGCTTCAGGTACTGGATCAGTATCGTTGACATACAAGTCACCCAAATGACGTCAAATACGAAATGCACCAACCTAGTGGGCTACGCGAGTTAACGTTACTATTTTAATTTATAATACAGAACCGTTGAGTCTTAACAAGAATGAAGAACATCAATTACTGGTTTTTGAAAGTAAAGTTTATGAAATATTTTTGGGCCTTCCTATGACTCAGTGTCACAAATTTGTAAAACGTACCATATACAGAAATTCATGCACTATCACAGCAAGCAGTGTTACTTAGCGTCATAAACAGTAACAGACTCCGGTGCGATGATCCTTTTCTAAGGATAGAGGGCAACAGGATGGTTCTGCAGATTTATAAGGAATTGCCGTAGGGCAAAAGACCTAGACCTGTTGGTAGATTACGAAGCACCTGGAAGAGTGAGATCACCAAGCTATGTGAAAGACTACTCATAGAGGACTGGCAGGAACCTACACAAGACAGAAATCAATGGAGGCATTTAATGAGATTGTAACGGGATCTTCGCGTCCCATAGAAGCCTCCAGAGTGAGTGAGTATAATGTATCCGGTTCCCAGTTCTGGGCTGATAAATTTTAGGACACCTTGACAATTGAATTACAGTATATTACGTTGTTTAATTTCTCTATTTGTTAACGTTTTCTGTTATAATTATATTTAATCTAATGTAGTTTTCTTCAGTTATCCTTTGTAACTTTGCACTTATTCTCGAGATAATTATCAAAATTAGAATTTTTGTTAACAATTGAAATGTTAAAAGGACTTTTTACTGAACTCCAACAAGAGGAACATTTTTAAAATAGTCTACTCTTTCTGTGACAGCTTTCACTTATTTTCTCCCGGAGAGAATAGCTTCTGCATTAAATGCACATATAAATAAAAGGTGTACACAATATCTTGGATCAATGGATAAAAGCTGTGTGAAGAGTAGTGTATTACAACAAATGTATTGTGGACCTACTCCATCAGAAGTGACCACATAGAAGAATGATTATAGATGAGAATTATATACAACGACAAGTTTGAAAATAAATGTTTCTTGTATAATTGCGATGATTGATGAGCAGTTACAGCTTACACGTGCGTATCATTATAGGGCTAGAGCGTATTTCTAGCATATCTTCTTTATATGTCAGCAAACGTTATTTTGAGCAATTGTTGGGTTTTCTATTCGTAAGGTAGCATGCTCAACATGCAGCAAGCGGTTCAACAGGGAGTGTAATTAACTGAAGCAATGTAAAATTGGTCAAAATAATCGTGGTTCTACGTCAATTACTGTGGCAAGGGAAGTATTATAAGGAGGATGATAATGGAAGAAACAAAGGCGTAATTTCTCCATGTGCTTTAAATCCACCTTACTCATGTTCAAGCAATGTTGAGAGAAAATGTCTTCTTAGTGAAAACTGATTTGCAGGCAGAGAGAACGGGTTAGCTCCAGGGAATCTAGAAAAGTTAAACGTAATCAAAATTATTGGAGTATTGACGCAGGCAGTTTATAAGGTAGATCTCTTATTTTAATAGCATCATATTACTATCACTTTTTAATACATGGCATTTAAGTATTTGCACGCTTTTCCATTTTTGATTTAAGACAATTTTTGTAAGGATATCCATTTCTTTTTGGCTTTGTTAACTAGTTTTAAGATTTAATATCAATCACGCTGAGGAAGGTATCAATGAAATACCGAAACATGTACGATTAATAATGTAATTAAACGTTCCTTTAGTGTTTGACTAGGCGGTTTTAATAAGATGTTACTATCAGTCAACACAGTTATTAGTAATTACCATTGCCATAATGGTCAATGTTTACGCATTTTAATTATATCACAATATTTATTCATTTAAAGTAAATATTCACGTGACTTTTGAGAGCGAGATTCACGGACACGTAAAGCTACAAGCTCTCCTTTCAAGTAAATAAATGGGTTTTCCTTTGTGTTGGTTTTTTAAACAACTTCCACCAGAGGACATTACGGCTAGGCGTATGTATTGAATTCGAATAGAATACAATAGAATACCTTCTGATCCAAATCTCGGATAGCCAGAGATGTGGACGATAGTATTATTTATTACAACCATCGCCTGATACATGTGATTATTACAGTGTTTACAGTGATTCCCTTGATCAATAACATGGCGAGTAAGTTTTAAAAAAGGTAAATAGAAATAATTAAAAAATCCCAACATGAATTTAAGCATGTCAAGCAACCTACAAATAATATAACTGCTTTTAAATTGTCGTCAATAATTAGGACCTAACTGATACCTGTTAGTGTATTGATATTGAGGTACATAATGACGACCATGTTCCATCTTATTCTGATCTGTCTTATTCTAATTGATACAGAGAGGTTATCATAGACTTCTCAGTGTTATTGTTTAGGATACTATCTCCTGCACTCTTATGTCTCACACTCATCTTTGTTGGGTTCTCATCAGCCATTTACCTATCCCATATTCTCCTGACAACAATAAAGAGTTTCGCTTATTTACTTGGTCACCTCCATTTCCAATTTAGTAATTGTATTTAAGTGTAATATTTATATTTAGTGCCTTCTAATATGTTTATATACAAACTTAGCGCGTATAATCTTGATTACATTACATTCTCTGCGCAGGTGTGCTGGACCCATAACCTTTCCACGAAAAAGTCAAGAGTTCTCTGTTCGTACTTCTCTCAATGCTTTGTTCTTATACACCCCCATTAACAACCAAATTATCCCTCTCATTTCTCATGTTGGTAGACCTTCAGGCTTTATACTTATAAATTCCCATATTTCACAAAACTCTGTTACGGTTCTCTTGTTACCGTACTACACTTTTCTCTGGCTAACTGAACTTCTGCACACTGTTTTGCGCACCCTATTCTCTTCCCATGGTAAGTACTTGTCCCATATCTAGCCTCTGCAGTATATTTCTTACCCCGTCCACCCAGTCTGTTGATGATTCATTTGATGTTGGTAGAATTACACCCAATATTGATGATTCTTTTAACAACATGTTTCCGATTAATTTCATCCTCACACATCATTCTTCCTCCACTGTTCACTGTACAACTACGTAGCCCAACATATGTACACGTACTTGAATTTTATTCCTCGCGTAGGGCCATCTGGCACTAGATTGGTAGTTAAGTGGCACCCTTTTACCGTTAAACACTGTAAGAAGGGCGGGCAGTTATTCTAACCTTGATTTAGGTTCAAATTGGTAAAATATGCTTTGCTAAGTACTTTTTTTTTAAGCGTATGGCTTTTAGTGCCGGGAGTGTCCGAGGACATGTTCGGCTCGCCAGATTTTGTAGCTGCTTCGAGACGGACACCCAATGGGTGAGCTACAAGTACCGTTGGGGAGGAAAGTTGGAAGGGAGGGTCGAGGAGTTGGAAGGTAGCGGCTGTGGCCTATAGTTAAGGACCAACCCCGGCATTTGCCTGGAAGGAAGATGGGAAACCACAGAAGACCATCTTCAAGGTTGCCGGCGGGGGGATTCGAACCTCCTCGCCTCCCGGATGTGAGCGACTGCGAACAGTCATGCCGTAACGACCTCGGCTAACTCACCCGGTTGCTAAGTACTGTATGACATGATGTCAAAATAAGCAGTTCGTTATTTAACATGTAGGCTACACGAAACAGCTATGTTTCTTGGTTTCCAGTAATAATCAGCTAGCCAACCCCGCCTAAGTCTTATTGGACACATAAAGAATATTAATGCCCCTAGGACAAATTATCTTCACACTCCATTACTAGCCACACCGAGTGCGCGGGGTCAAATCTGCAAACATACACACTCGTTGGCAAGCTAGTTTCACTTTAGTAATAGAATATGCAGTAGTAAATATGGAGCTATGTGCAGAGATAAGTGTCGTAGAGATGACTCTCAAGACCTCTGATATCAGCCCAGCGTCCTCGAACTCCACGCGGAATATGCATGGAGCACTGCGAGCTCTTTGCAAGGGAAATACAGCTCTCATCATTATCACCAGCACTGTTGAAGAGATGCCCTAGGACTTTGAACTTGAAATAAGGTAGCAACCCGGCATTTTCCTGGAGTGAGTGCGGAGAAACCTATCTACTGTCATCAACCTCGGATCTCCAAAACGCCAGCCATCTAGTCCAGCCGTGGTGCAGACTGATCCTGAAAGGAGAGAGACAATCTGTCAGCAATCGAAGATTGAAATCCAGAAAAAAAAATCCTCTCAACAAATACAAGGGTTGGAACTTAAGTATCAGCAACTATTTATTATCAAGAGGTACAAAAGTGGTACATGTTAGCAACCTTTACAGTCCTTCAAAGTAGTCGCCAGTGTGGTGTTGAATCCGTTGCCAGCGATGTGGAAGTCGTTGTATACCTTTCGCTGAACCCGTTCTGTCGATGGTGTGCATGGAACGGTCTACAGCCTGTCGAATCTCTGCAACAGTCAGGGTGTGAGTGTCACGAAGTGGTTCCTTCATCTTAGGGATTAAATCGGAGTCACAAGGACTAAAGTCAGGGGAGTATGGTGGATGGTACAGTACTTCCCAGCCCCATCGACCGAACAAATCTGCCACAGCTCGCGCTGTGTGCGCCCGAGCATTGTCGTGCAACATGATGGGTGGTTGCCGCAGAAAGTGTGGCCGCTCTTTCGCAATGCTGGGTGCAGGTGGCGCTCCAAAAACGAACAGTAATACTGTGCATTGACGGTCTGCCGTGGAGAAACGTAATGCGTTAGGATCACGCCATTACGAATGGCGGCATCATGGGTCACCCCGAAAGTCGAAAGTCCGCCAGACCCCCAGTGCGGTGAACGTGATGGTGATCCTCGTGTACGAGATGAAGGAACCACTTCGTGGCACTCGCTTCCGGACTGTTGCAGAGATTTGACAGGCTGTAGACCTCTCCATGCACACCATCGACAGAACGGGCTCAGTGAAAGGTATACTACGACTTCCACATCGCTGGCAAAGGGTTCTACACCTCACTGGTGACTACTTTGAAGGACTGTAAAGGTTGCTAACATGTACCACTTTTGTACCTCTTGATAATAAATAGTTGCCACTACTTAAGTTCCAACCTTCGTATGTAGTTGTTTCTTCATTACTGCTTGAAACATTGTGGTTATCAGCACCGTGCACTTAAAATAGGTGTGTGTGGAATATCTTTGATAAACTGTGTTATGTGTACTTATGTGTATATTTGTAATAGGGGATAGGATTGAGACGGAAGCAATCGTGTCCTTAATTTAGTTACCATTACACGCATTTACCCGGAGAAAATTATGCTAAACTAAGGAATACCACTTCCAGGATAGTAAAACCACCAAAGACTGTGTGCACATCGTCCCAGCCCTCACACCAGAATATTATTGAATGTATTGCCAGAACTGGAAATCCCTGAACAACTTGAAGTCTAATAAAAATTCCACAAAGAAACAACGGTACTGCACCGTCCTAGCAGTCCACAAAGAAACTCCACACCTTGATGATCTGTGTTGAAAGGGGTACCGGAACTGTATTTTCTGCATCGGAAGTACTTGTTCACCACGTGTTCTTAGTTACAATGCAGCAACACTATACAGGGTGTATAATATAACGAAAATTAATATCTGGAAAAGTAATACGGATAATATTATTGGTGTTTTTTTTCAACAAGTAGAGAAACTCAAACTATTTTACGTACCTAAGAGCTTCGTCAGAAACTGAAACCTGACGACAAGCCCTCACGGAAGGCTTTTGTGGAAGCTCTGTTTTTCTGACGAGGCTGCATTCTACATTTACCGGAAGGAAAACAGACACAAATGCCGCATGTGGGGAACGGAAAACACCCAATTCGTGACTCTCATACAGTGAAGTGTGGTGTTTGCATTGTTGAACGGCAGAGTCATAGGAGCATTCTCTTTCGCGGAGAGTCGGGTTTTGTAAGAATCAAGTGTACCAGTACGTAATCTACCAGATCTACACCATCGCATTCGAGAAGTTATCGCAAATGTTACTTCTACAATGCTACAAAATACGTAGAGAGAAGTGGAATACAGATTTGGCGTCAGTCGCTCCGCTGATGGTGCGCATATCGAGATGCATTGGGTGTAAAATACGTATTGAGTTTCTATACTTGTAGAAATAAACCACCAATAATTATCTCTATTACTTTTGAAGATATTAATGTTTCGTTTATTATAGTTTACATCCAAGCCAGACACGCAGTAGCACTTTGGTTTTACTCCAAGTTCCATTTGACAGAGGTGATGGTAACTGTTGTTTTAAGGAACAAAACATGTAGGTCATCTTCTCCTAAGGGTCTTGGTGGTTGTGAAAATTATGATGATATGAAAACTTTAACTAACTACAGACTTAATGTTGTTGTTTCATTTGAGGGGCTTAGCCATCAACATCATTCAACACCGTGTACTAGGGTGTGTTTGCGCGTATATATGTATACCCTACAAATACATAAATAAATAAATAAATACATACATAAATAAATAAATAAATAAATACAATTCCTGATAACCTGTGTTATTTTGGTGTCTGCAGTAGTGTGAGTATTTCTAATTCAGGTGAAGATTGAGAAGGAGACTGCCATGGCCTTAAGTTAGGAACCATCCCAGCATTTGCCCTGGAGTAGAAGTTGGGGGAGACCACGTTAAACCACTTCCAGGATGGCTGAGGTGGGAATCAACTCTTCTCAGTTTTGTCTCACAAGACTGAGTGTATCCCGTTCCAGTCCTCAGACCAGAATTAAATTTCTTGGCAGAGCCGGGAATCGAACCCGGACCTCCGGGGTGACAGCTAAGAATGCTAGCCGCTACACCACGAGGTTGACCACAGACTTACAGCTAACTTAAGCTCTAGGAAAAGTAAAGGACACAATAAAGTACTAAGGGAAATAACAGAAATGCACTCAGCCCTTGAAGAATAATGATAGATGGTCGGGGAAAGAAGTAGAGCCATGAAAGAAGAGTCACTGCAAAAATGAGGAAACAGACCCAGCTCTAAAATCCCTCAAGGTCGGTGACACCCACCCTTATCCAAGGTGCACCATTTGGTGTGGGGCTACACACAACCCTGTCTCTTTAGGACCCCGTACAGGAGGTTGGAGATACGATGATAAAAGGAAGTCCACTTCCTGGTGTAGCGGCTAGCATTCTTGGCTATCACTCCAGTGGTCCGAGTTCAATTCCCGGCTCTACTAATAAATTTAATTCTTGTCTGAGGATTGGAACGGGTTACACTCAGCCTCGTGAGTCAAAACTGAGAAGAGGAGGGTTCGATTCCCATCTCAGCCATCCTGGAAGTGGTCTTCCGTGGTTTCCCACTTCTGCTCCAGGCAAATGCGGGATGGTTCCTAGCTTAAGGGCACGGCCGCCTCCTTCCCAATCCGCACCTTAATTTCAAATACCCACACTACTACATATACCTCAATAACACAGGTTATCACACATTTTTTTTTTAAATATATACACACACCCAAGTATAGCCAAGAATGCTAGCCACTACGAAACGAGGTGGGCCGATTCAAGATAACAAGAAACGGGAAACACATTATATTCTGAACAAATTTCAATTATTGCTTTCAATAAAGGCTGACAACTGATGAGTAGTGTGTGGTGACCAAAGTACCACGAGCTGAGTCTGGAAGTTTTTTCTCTTTCTTGAGCTAAACTCTTCTCTGCTTACCCATGCAACTTCTCTTTATCGAGATTAACGGTCACGTTAAACTAAATGCTTCCTTCCTTCTCTTTATCGACCCCAGTTCTCTTCCCATGCTAAGGCTTCCTCTCTCTCCCTTCATAAACAGGGCTGATGACCTCGATAAATTGAAACTTTCCGCAGCTGAAGTGGCAGTATAGCCTCGTGGAGTCGTGGTATCTGAATCCAGCGGTCAGGACTCCAACCAGTGGACATGCGAGATAACCCTTGGCAGATGAGCTCGACCTTTATAATTTATAATTCACTCAGAATAAACAATAACACACGAGGCAGGTGAACAGGTCATGTCCTCAGCTGGAGACAAACGCTCACACGCTTGGAAGTTTGTATCACATTTCAGATTACAACCTGCCACCTCTTGATATCTACCCGGAGGTCCGGGTTCGATTCCCATCACTGCCAACTAATTTATTTCTGGTTTGAGGACTCAGCCTCGTGAGGCAAAACTGAGAAGAGGTGAGTACATCCTAGAAGTGGTTTTCCATGGTTTCCCACTTCCATTCCTGGCAAATGCCGGGATGGTACTGAAGGCCACGATGATAGCTTCCTTGTCCTACCCAATCCTCGCCTGAATACAAATACACACACTACTACAGACACACAATAGCACTGGTTATCAGACACTCACTCAAGTACATGGGGCTAAATGACTACGATGTCAAAGCCCCTCAAATGAAACAACAACATAATAATAGTTACGGTATTTGAAAGAGCATCGACAGCGGTAGCTAAGCTCGCTAACTCACAGAGCTAGGCCATGGGGCCAAGCTCTCTGCGGACACGGTAGACGTGGGTTCGATCCCCACCGTCGGCCGTTCATGAAGTGGTTTTCGTGGTTTTCCCATTTTCAACTCCAGGCAAATGCTGGGGCGGTACCTTCTGACAGGCCACGGCCACTTCCTTCCACATCCTTGCCCAGTATCATTCATCTTCATTCATTTCATCTCTCATTAACTCCTCTCATGCGGTTGGCGTCAGGAAGGGCGTCCGGCCGTAAAACCCACCCGTCACATAGCCTTTCATCGCATTTCATCCCCAACCCTGTTGGAAACGGGAATAATGAGGGGTAGACATACATACGGTGTTTGAAAGAGCAAACATTTACTTTAATATCGATATGTTATTTTGGTCTCTCGGTAACGAGCTTGCCTTTAGATTATAAACTTGGGTTTCAAATCCAAAACCATCGAAGTTTTTAGTTAATTGATAGTTAATGTAACCGTTAACCATTTCTATATGTTAAAAATTAATATTAAAATGAAAATATAATGTTTGTATTTATATTATTATTGTTATTATTATTAGAAGCCTCCCTGAGCCTCCGTGGCTTAGGCGGCAGCACGCCGGCCTCTCACCGCTGGGTCCGTGGTTCAAATCCCGGTCACTCCATGTGAGATCTGTGCTGGACAGAACGGAGGCAGACGGGTTTTTCTCCGGGTACTCCGGTTTTCCCTGTCAAAATTTCATTCCAGCAACACTCTCCACTATCATTTCATTTCATCTGTCATTCATTTAATCATTGCCCCAGAGGAGTGCGTCAGGCCTCGGCCGCCGGCACAGTCCATATCCTCGCCGCTAGATGGGGGGCTTCATTCATTCCATTCCTGACCCGGTCGGAGACTGGAAGCAGGCTGTGGATGTTCATTATTATTATTATTATCATTATTGAGAATTGCATTCCTGATTAACAGAATACTCAAAGGCCTCATGGATTGGAAATTACTAGTAGCCTAATGTCTGGGCATAACATGTGGGATAAAAATTTAGTTAGGTATCAAAAACCATATTAAGGATTTTTCAATGTCCTAGTGCACTTAGCCATAGCCTGGCTAATTAAGAATCAAAATGGTAATCACCCCTAACCAATGCTGTCAGGTCACTCGTATTAGAGATATAGCTCTAAAGGCCCTCGGGCCCTAATTTCACGGCTCTTACAAATGTTGTCGTTCCTCTAGGCTATGTAGGCCTACTGTATGACATGTGCTATGTTTAAAATGAATGTCAAACAGCCAGAATTACAACCCTGTTCAGAGTGTTAATTATGCTTAAATTATCATCATACATTTGTTATGGAAAAAAACATAACGGAAAACATTTGATATGTCATAAACATCCGGTTCCTAGTAATAATATTCAAAAAGTTCGGATTGTTTTCTAAAATATATCCGCAAATTTTTTCCAAACATTATCCTCAGCTTAACCGCTTAACATTTTGCGTATTTCCCCGGATTTATCCACGCAGGGCTTTATTAATGGCTAGCCTTATAAAGTATGTCATGTTCGTGAAATTAAGAGTTGAGTTGTTGTTTATAAAGATAATGTGTTAAGCGAATGCAATGACTGGGTGTTGTTGGGTTCTAACGTTTATAACAGGGGCTGACGTAACTTACACACCATCCATTGCGCCGCTGTCAGACCTACCACTGCGAGCTATGTCTAAATACAGCAGCCTGAATGTCATAAACCTGTTAATTTCAAACAAAAATATTGAATTGCCCTGTTCTGAACAATTTGAAGGCGACAAGACCAGGGTCACATAAAGATCGAAGGGAATTTCAGAATTATAGAATTTATGTCTTGATAATATCAAAGAACCATGTATGGAGCAAACATGTACATTATTTTTACTGGTGTTTCAATAGATGTTGTTGTTACAAATGGAGTTTAAATTATTACATCACGCTGTGGACTCTGATTGTCTTCACCTGCAATTCATTACAGAAATAGATTGTTATTACTACGTGACCAAAGTACCACAGCAGTTTGCAATGCAATCATGCTATTTACATAACACATTATTAAGAAATGCTTAGTTAATACTACAATTGAACACTAATTACTGTAACAATGTCATGGTTGTTAAAATTCCACTAATAACAATAATTATCGTGTTGGAAGCCAGTTTTCAGTGTTGCCTTAGTAAACTAAATTAAATGTTTTTCAGTCGGTCAACATCATTGTACCCAATTGTAATGGGTGGTTGCCTAATTCTAAAAAAAAAAACATGAGATTAATAACTACACTTGGATGACCAGTTTCGATCGTCAAGCGATCATCATCAGATCCATTATTCTTAGGCTATTAAAAATATGTCTACAAGTATGGATTATGATATTTACAATATAAACACTTATTTAGTTGCATAAGTAATTAAACTAGCACTAGTCATGATGTGTGATCTTAGAAAAAACAAAAGTCCCAAATTAAATGAAAATATTACAGTTAAGAAAGAATAAATTATCCAAACTTTAAAACTTAAAATAAACTAAAAATAGTGGGAAAACAATACAGAAAATAATTTGATAACAAAGAATAAGTAGATTCCTTAGTAGAAATCTTTTTTTCTTCTTTTTTTCTATTTCATTTTAAGCTATTCTTCATAGAAATGGATCCCCTTTGAGATACTTATGGTGGTGATTGACCTTCAAGTTTTCTTGCTTAGTATGATTATGTGATTGTTATCAAATGGTCAGAGTATTGTGGATTGTGAACTTAGTTGTTGGAGTGGTGTCCTGCCACCTCCGGCTGCTCGCAGTGGGTTAAGTCTGCCGCTAAGTCTCGGATCTTGATGTCCTATACGAAGTGTGGAAGAATAAATTATGCTGTAATTAGTACATTAACAAAAACATGAAAATCCTACATATTACTGTTCATCTAAAGGACTTTATCTCCATACTATAGAACAATTTCAAATATACTGTGCCCTTGACCTACGTCTTAGGCCAAGGACACATTACGTCACTGGAGTACTTATATAGGACAATGTCATGATGTTAATGAGAATGAAATCATCATTATGTAATGATTATAATGATAACTAGGATCTTTCTGCCGTGTTGAAGACCACATATACTGTATATGGCTTGGCAGTTCTGACAGGGAGAAATTTATGGTTTTCACACAATGGACAGAGCAGGTGCATTCCAAGTCGCTTGCCTGCAAGTTTCAGAGCAGGAGCACCCCAGCGAATTCTGAGAATCTTGCCAAAACGCAGTAACTATCTCAAGTTAGCACGCAGTAGATGCCTGACTCCGCCCTTAAAGAGTACGCTTCAGTTAGTTACAAGAGATCAAGGCATTACAGGAATGATCTGAAACGCCCATGATGAATCTAATTATTATCAAGAATTTTGGGAATGCGGTAACGGATTAAATATCTCTGTGTTCATCGAATGAAAGTAGTCCCTGCGCAAGGAAATCTGACAACGTCGAGTGTGTGAGAGAGAGAACATAGCGTCCTTCAACAAGAAATTAGTTCTACCCAAGCGCTGATGATATAAACTTAGCCTATGATCGAGTTCCGTCGTGAATCATATGATTAGCAAGGCCATATTTTTGTGTATAAATTAAGGTACCTGATTACTGTAGCCTATGATTGTGAAGGGAGCATTTGGTGTCGTATGTGCAAAACTGTGAATTGGCAACCATTTTGTCATATATGTGGGTAAAGTCTGTGACAGGAACATTTGTTCATCTTTCAGCCAACGTTAGTGGATGCGGGCCATATGTAGCACCACGCCAGGCATTAATGTACGAGACGCATAGTCCATTGTTCGGCTGATGCGAAATAATATTAAAAATGAATACTAAGTTGTGAATGTGTATAACAGAAAGGAAAGATGTGAAATCATATATAATTCGAGTGAAAATGTATAACAGAAAAGTATGTCCGCCATGAGTGTGTAGCCCACTAATGTGTAATCTTTTTTTTTGTGGTGCATAAATTTAATCAAATATGTGTGTGTGTGCATTTTAAAAGGGTGCTGGCTTATAGCGACCTAGTGATAATGGAGGGTTGCAGTGATATTATCGAGTGGTTCTACATCATCGTGATGGGATTCGAACCGGCCATGGAGGTCATGTGTTAAGTTATACTGTTGCGGGCCTCTGGTCCAACTCTTGCAAATGATGAAGGAAGTCTTCAATATGATAAGTACCTTTTGATTATATTTTAAAGCGTCAAATAATTCATGGATTTTATCGCCATAATGTTAGCATGTTATTTGTTTTCTTTTGATTTGTTTTATCTTGTGTGTACAATGACCGTGTCAATGGCGACCATAGTTGTGCATCTGAAGGAGCTGGGTACGCTCATAAGGATTAAGGATCAGAATAATTATTTTAATGAATTAAAAGTGCCT
The DNA here is from genome assembly GCA_946902985.2 of Meconema thalassinum. Lineage (NCBI taxonomy): Eukaryota > Metazoa > Arthropoda > Insecta > Orthoptera > Tettigoniidae > Meconema > Meconema thalassinum. The sequence continues at coordinate 1,203,758,693 of OX336388.2, forward strand.
AACTTAACGTAAGGATGTTGCTAGGTAATCGTATCCGTACATAAAACACATGGTAGAATTCCCTATTTTATTTATAGATGTGTGTTAGAAATATCCCCTGTGTTTTCCACCCAAATAGAACGAACGAAGCATGGTATTTCGATAGGTGCCCTTTCCAGGCAAAATCTCATTATTTCGTGTAATTGACCAGAGATAGTAATTTATGTATTTACATACCGGATGAATTAATAGCCGATGATTTTTTTTGGGACGATATTTAAAGGACCATGGTGTATTGTGATGGATGATATGGAGTATTATGGTGTAGCAATGAGTAAAGTTTATAGGACAGTTTACAAAGGCGTGAATTATGTCAGATGAGAGGTAGTATGATAAGTTTACAATGATATGAGTGACGGCTGACCCAGCCTCACCAATTGTTATATTAGTTTTTATTGAACGCGTGTGATATTTAAGGCCATACAGGTAAGATGTTGTAAGGAGGAATCTACGATGAAATAAGATAAAATAGATAATGATGCCAGGTAATAAGACCTGAGGGAAGATGTCGGATGAAAGTATGATAAGTTGTATGTGTAAGGTAGTGGCCATCAAGCGCAGATAAAATAATGCTATAATTAATCTATATCCAAATGAGAGCGTCCCGCTCCACTTTTAGAATACTAAGATCCAGCCCGATCAGCTGGTGAGAATACAGTCAAATATTAGCCCGGGGGAAGGGGTGAAGACTTGCATTTCTACCTTTCACGGTCAAGGTCAGCCAGCAGGCGAGGCCAGTCCATTGTCACTTGCCACAAAGAGAAGGAGGGGTCCACTCTGGACTCGGGTGTTTGCCGCAGCGATTCATTTAAATTTTTCTTATGTTTGGTCCCAAGTTTAATATTCACGTAAGGGTATGTTAGGTCACTACCCTGATGCCTCCAATCGATAGCGTTTCTTTTACTGGTCATTTTGATATAAGGGACGGTTTTGTCTGTTGACCATACAGTCCCGGGTTCGATATCCTTTTGTTGTGCCTGGTCCAGACGCTATTTTTAAACGGGTACTAGATAGGCAATAACCTTGCGGTCCCGTGTTCGAAATCCTTTTATTCATACCTGGTCGATCAGTCTTTTTAAATGGGTACTAGCTAGACAGTGACCTTAGAGTCCTGTGTTCATGAATAATTATTTTCGGTCCTGGAAAATAATTATTATTAGTTTTTTTTATAGTTAATATTGGTTCAAAATTATCTTGAGATTTCTTTTTCTCGATAATTGTTGAACGGACCATGCTTTGTTCTATTGTAACCTCGTTCTGCGAGATAAGGCATTCAAGGTAAGAAATGTGTAGGTAGCGAATACCCCTAAATACATATTGACCCTATTGAATAATCCGCTAAGAACATGTTTGTGCCATGTCTATCTTTTTCAGGGGTCGCGGCTTCAAATACATTCACCGTTGCTTAACATAACACTGATACAAGGTATTTCTTCTGTGCCATGTCTATCTTTTTCAGGGGTCGCGGCTTCAAATACATTCACCGTTGCCTAACGTGACTCTGACACGATACGATTACTTTAATAATGTTTGGTTGGAATTATTAATTGTTTTTCATGTTTATCCAACCCAAGTTTGAAAGGCAAATGATTAGTCATCATTTTTTTTATGATGCTATTTTTGTCTGTTTTTAAGGCATTTTTCTTAGTTTGTTTATTATATATCCATGAATTATTTGACAAGGCATCGAGTGCTTGGTTCGAGAATGTATCACGTCGAACGCAAGGGCCGAAGCCAGGCTTATCATATTGCTAATATGTTAATGTAATATGTGACAATTTGTAAGGGTGTTTCAAGGCTAAGTAAATTCAATGGCTTCATTGATTCAGCTGATTTGTTTTAAAGCTAAGACGTCCAAAGTAACGTCGGGATTGAACATTAAGATTCCGTACGGAAAGGCTTCCATGATTAATTTACAAGAGTATGTAAATAAGATGCATAAATCATATTCATGTTCGCAGATAGAAATACATAATTAATGCCATGAAGGTTAAGATTTGATATGAGGGTAAACTTTTATTTAACGGAGGGATTCTAGTAAATGTTAATTAAACGCCATTAATAATTAAATAAGCCAATGGCTAGGCTATAATGTATACTTCGGAATGGCCATGGATGTCTCTGATATTTGAACATACCATGTATCTGAAATGTAATTGGATGATATTAGACTCAATGATTATTATGTTTACTCAGATTAATGATTGATTAATTTCGTATAAATGGATTTCTTTTTCTTAATCCATACTGTTGTTACAGTTGACCGGACCCTCTTGATCCATCATCTCTTAATAACTTAACTTTCTGATGATATCTTATCATCGTAATTAATAAATTTGATTATGGCAATTAAGGCTAATTGGTGTTAACCAGATTTCATTTTGATTCATTTTCTTTATTTTGCCACATGATTGGTTTTTATTTGTCAATAAATTTGATTGTAATCATACATCATAACTACTATGATAAGTATTAATTGATGCTGATTAGCATTTAATTGGTGGTTTTTGGACATTAATTAGTCCATTGTTTATATTTTTGATTTTGACTTAATTTTATTGATTCCGTGTTTGATTTATTTTACCTGTGAGTTATTATTATTATTATTATTATTATTTTAAATTTCATTTCTACTATTTTGGTTTTATTTCATTTATTTGTTTTTGCTGTACTGGTGTTGGTGCATTAAATTTGTTTATTTTCATTCAGAATCTGTGTGTGATGAATTTTATTCAGCCCTAGTGATCTTCCTATAATATCCAGAACAGTTTCATATTCAAGCTAGTGTACCGTTCATGCCCCGACGACAGAGTCCTGTTCTGAAGGCCTTGTGCAAGGGTACATGGCAAAGGATAGATTATTCTCTATTCTTCTTCGATTTTTCTATTCTGGAAGATCCTAGTGGTTAACATACACAGATGCACCCGGGTTTTGTGCTTGTTTGATTAAGTTTGGCTTGCCTACTCGTTTGGCATGTTAGTTATTTTTTTGACTTTATGCTGAGCGGGTAAACGCTGGAAGATACCCATAAGTCACTTATCAATTCAAACCCGAATCCAAACCGTATTCCATTCATTTCATACCCGTTATTTTTCCGTGAGGATCAGCCTTGCCCTTTTTCCGCTTGCCACATTCATTTAATACCAAACCCTGTTCTCCCCACCACCAGTGTAAAGTGCAAAAATGGCGCCCAACGGTGTGACTTAAGCTTGAAACAATAGCAGCCCAACATAAGGTCGAAATGGAGCTCAATTAATTGAATGAGAGTTACTGTAATTAAATTTTCATTTATATAAATTTTTATAGTATCATACAGTAATCTCAAGGAGTCCCTTGCAATTTTTATAGCATTGAGCATCCATCAGATAGTTAATTAAGGCTCATTAGTGGCCTGATGAGAAACATTAATCACTTTAATTAATGTTTGATTAAATTAAATTAATTAATTAATTTTTCTTTTAGTGATAAGTCAAATATTTAATGACACAAATGGATTACAATCAAATTTTGAATCGTTTTACTGTTGCAATATCACTGTAGGTGATTGCAAATTCGAAGGATAGGGGAAGGAAGCCTTGAAAGCTTTGAAATACACTTACATTGCATGGTGTGTTGATGTGTATATTTGCATGAGTTGGGACAAGCCCGCATATTCTCTTATTGATAATTATGTCATCGACAGAGGACCTGATGGTCGTATTGCAAGAATTTAAGGACAGTAGTTATAAGCAGATGCAGGAAATAAAAGACAGTAATCAGGAACTTAGAGTTAGTACTGAACAGCAATTGTCACAGATGCAGAGAAATATAGAACATGTAGGCCACATTTGCAATCAGAGTACTGAGAAAATAGAAATTCATATGGTCACGATCGAGAACGAGATCAGGAACGTGTCTCAGAGAATGGCTAGTATGGAAATTCGAGTCCAAGCGCAGGTAGCGAAATGTGAAGTGGGAATCGCAGCAACTCAGGCAGATGTCGACAAGCTGAGAGATGAGAATAAGTCAACGCAAGCCAAGATAGGAGTGATCGAGACCGACATCTCTACATTTAAGGACGAGATTAAGGATTCATTGCAGCTCATACGAGATGATATGGATGGCCAACATGACGAATGTAAGAAATCATGGGAAAAGGATAAGGAAGGATTGAAGAGAGATGTCGAATTAGCATACGATAACATGAGCCAGGAGGCTAAGGAAGAAAGGATAGCTGTACTCCGTAAATTAGAAGAGAGCAAATTAAAGATGAATAAGGTCGAGATGGAGCTTTTGTCAAGGATGGAACGACAAGAAAATAAACAAGTCAAAAGCGACCTCAAGATGCTGATCCAAGAAGAGGTCATCGCCGACTTACAAAAAGGATTGGCCAAGTCCATTACAGAAACCCGTATGGAAGGGAAAGTAGGATTTCAGGAGCATACGACCATAGATGAGGGGATGGAACCTCACAGTCAGGAATTCAGGGGTCGTACTTCGACACCCGTCGAGTCTAACGCAGCTGCTCAGGTCATTCACGTTATAAAAATGAGTGATGACCGGCCGAACAAATTTTCAGGGAACAATAACTTTACTCCTAAGAGTTTCCTCAGAGAATTGATGGAATACATCAAAGAAAGCAAGATCTCAGAAGACCGACAGTTAAGGACAGTGGAGAAACTGTTGACTGGACACGCGTTACAATGGTTCCGTAGCTTCAGGTATACCTTTGACACTATGGGAGAATTCCGTGAAGCATTTCTGAAGAAGTATTGGAGCCTTGCCTCGCAACAGAACCTGAGGATGGAACTATACGCGCGCCGCTATAGTACCACATCACCCACAAAATATTCAGAATATTTCATCACACAGCTACACCGAATGAAAGAGTTGGATATGCCTCCATCAGAAGAAGAGATGATCACCGCCATTGAGAAGCAACTGCCAGTCGGGGTTCAACAGATCATGGCGGCAGCGAACGTACGGACAGCGGTACATGCCGAGGAGATATTAAGAAACCTCGATGAGACGACGATCCACAGTCCGCAAAGATCAGGTCGAACGACTGAAAATGTAAACGTGGTCGGCCTAGAAGAAGCACCTAGACGACGCATGAAAGACCAAAGTACAGACGCCATGGACATGAGGCAGAACTGGGAACGTCGGGAATACCAAGATCAAGAACTGAGGCCCCCGTGGTATAGTAACCGAGGTAATAATAACTGGAGGTCGTCCCAAAGACAAAATGAACCATGGAGAGGACATCGTGGATCATACAGGCCGTATAACAAGAGAGGTGGGCGTTTTCAACGCGGAAGGCCACCGTGGGACCAAAACAGAGAGCCAGAAGTGAGATGGGACTTGCCAGATGACCACAGAGAGGAAATGGAAAGGTGGCACAGCGATTCGGAGCGGTATTTGGCAGAATTACGTGCCAAAGAATCGGCCGAACAAAGTAAGAAAGACAAATGGAACAGGGGAATGAATGATCGAAGGGATCCAGATGTCATCGAACAGGGAGCTGAGAGCCTGGAACTCCAGAATACCCGGAGGAACAACAATCAATCATCCGGAGGTACACCAGATAGGAATGGCAACAACGAGAAAAAAAACGCCAATTTTAGAAGATGGGAACGTCGCTAGAGCACAAAACAGTCACAATGCAAAGTATATGGTAGTAGCGCAGATCAGTGACTGGGTCATCAAAGAAGAGGACTTGACGGAGGACACAAGAGGGCCAAAGATTAATACAATTAGAGAATTACCCATAATTTACGCCCGAGTGGGAGGTCTAACGGTACGATGTATGGTAGATACGGGTGCCAGCATCAGTATAGCTTCCCAGGCATTAGTTAAAGAGTTGGAGAGATTGGGGAAGGTTCCCGTGATGCCAATTTCTAACATCACAGTCAAGGGCATTATCCCAGACAAGTCCGCAGTCTGTAAGTTCCAAGCTTTGTTGGACATTACACTGCAAGGACATAATATGCCGCATTCGTTCATCATAATGAACAAGATAAATTATAACATTATCTTGGGAGCGGACTTCATTCGAGAATATAAAGCAGTCATCAACCTATTTGAAAACACCATTTGTTTTAAAGATATTGGAGAGGACAATCATTTGGACATGCAATTAAATACGGATGTTCCAAGAGATGGCGAAGAGATATGGACATTGTGCACCACTGAAGAGATGGAAGCATATGAGAAAATCGACGAAAGGTTAAGGGATATTGAGGATGATTTAATGGAACCTGAATCCTGGGTCATGGCGCTAGAAGAATTGGAAGACAGAATTACTGACGCTTTTGAGGAGAAGGCTCGTGAAGCAAAGATAAATGAGGAGAACAGGATCAAATTGATGGACATGTTAAAGCGACACGAACCGGTTTTTAATTCTAAACCCGGTAAGATAGAACATTTCAAGTACCAAATGCAGGTCAACGATTGGTCACCGTTTAGGAAAAAGCCTTATCCGATAGCCGAAAAACATATGAATGAGGTGAAAGAAACCATCAAGCAAATGGAGGATGCTGGAGTCATAGTTAAGATGGCTACCCCATTCGTGAGTCCGTTGGTTGTAGTCAAGAAACCCAATGGCTCTGTTCGAATATGTCTGGACGCCAGGACAATTAATGAACGATTGATTCCTGAATATGACCAAGCTCCAGCGATCAAAGAGGTCATAAACAAATTCCAGAACAAGATATATTTTTCATCGATAGACTTGACTAGTAGCTATCACCATTTGGAACTGGATGACAAGTCAAGGTTGTTGACTGGATTCCTATTTAATCAGCAAACTTATGCATTTCAAAGATTACCATTCGGTATCAAAACAGCAGGTTCGGCACTCATACGAGCGTTAGACCGGAACCTGACGTCGGAAGTCAAGGATGCCACTGTAAGATATGTCGATGACATACTCTTGGCGTCTGATAATTTGGATGATCACCTCACGAATTTAGAGAAATTACTAGATAATTTGGAGAAGGCCAATTTCAAAATTAACATCCAAAAATCTCATTTTTGCCAGAAGGAGGTACTCTATTTAGGCCACATCATCGATGGTGAAGGAGTACGCCCAAATCCTGCGAAACTAGAGGCTATTCGGAACTTTCCTAAACCAAACAGGGTAAAACACGTCCGCCAATTTCTGGGCATTTGCAATTTCTTTGCAAATCATTGTCCCGGGTATACTGAGGCTGTGGCGCCACTACAGGATATGCTTCGTAAGAACAGCAAATGGGCATGGAAGGAAGAATGCGACGCGGCTTTTCGGAAAACGAAGGAATTACTAACCAATAGTATTAAATTGGGTTACCCGGATTTCTCAAGAAAATTTATAATTCAAACCGACGCCTCACGGATTGGAATTGGATGCATGCTGTACCAAGAAGATCCAAACAACCCTCGAGAACGATCTTACTTGGCATTTTCTAGCCGTAAGCTAAAGACACACGAGCGAAATTACACAGTAACGGAATTGGAACTTCTATCCATCATTTTTGCTTTACAACAATGGAGGAAGACTGTCTATGGTTTCGAGATTTTGATAAGAACCGACCACAAGAGCCTTATTTTCCTATTGAAAACTCCCATGGCTAGTGAGCGAGTGAACAGATGGTCGTTATATGTTCAACAGTTCAATATTGACATTGAACACTGCCCAGGAAGATTCAATGTGATACCCGACGCATTAAGTCGAAACCCAGAACGAGGAGAAGGAGTAGTATCTGTACATCAAGTCGAGCTCACTCAGGCAGATCAGGAATTTTTGGTTAAACTGGGAGAAATTCAGGCTGAACAAGTTAAGGATCCGTGGATGAATATGATCATCGATTATTTAAGAGGAAGATTGCAACGAGGAACGCCCGCGTATTTGGAAGCGGAGAAAATTTCGACAAGTTATATTTGGTATAATAACCTGCTGCACAAGTACGTGGATCCCGATCGCGTGAAATCAAGGATTGTGGTGCCACCTTCTTTACAGAGAGGTCTAGTCTGGCACGCACATAGCATATCTGGACATGGAGGAATCGATAAGACAAGTGCTCTTATTCAAGAAGCATTTGTATGGCCAAAATTAAGGGAAACCATTCGCAGTGTTTTGAAGACCTGTGACAAATGTCAAAGGGTTAAGCCAAACTCATTCCTCATGAAGCAATATCCCAAACCTCTACTGCCACAGAAGCCGTGCGAACTGGTCGCCATGGACGGTTATGGTCCGTTACCAAAAGGCAGAAGAGGATGCAAATACATTCTCGTCAGCATCGATGTATTTACAAAATACGTGGTGTTATGTCCAGTTCAGAAGTTAAACACTAAACAGGTACTGAACAGAATTAAGGCAAGGGTAATTCCAACGTTAGGGAAGATGGAGTTCTGTCTTACGGACCACGGCAGTTATTTCACTAGTGCCGAGTTTAGGAGTGAGATGGTGAGGTTAGATGTCCGGCACGTGTTGAGTTCGGTGCGCCATCCTGAGGGAAATCCATCAGAAAGAATAATGCGGGAGATCGCAAAATATTGCCGAATTTACTGTTCTGATCAGCATTGGAAGTGGGTCGACGTATTACCCGTAATGGAATTCTGTATAAACAATACGATCCATGAAAGCACAGGACAGATCCCCACAGTCCTTCACTTAAATCGATGTCCGGATCGACCGTGGAAGAACATCTTGCCGTGTCCATTGGACGCACGACCAAGCCATGAATTAACCATACAGGCCACGGCAACTTATTTGAAGAAACAAGCTGATCGTCGATTACGTAGAGTGCGTAATAAAAGATTTCACCGTCCTTTGGAATTGGAAGAATTGGTCTTGGTGAAACGACCAGCAGTGTCCGATCCAGCGAAGCGAATATACTCAAAATTTTGCGAGATATTCTATGGACCGTACCGAGTCATAAAGGTGATTGGAAATAATGCTTATAAAGTGAAACACCTACGCACTGGAGTCGAGTCTGTCTATAACGCACAGAATCTAAAACTATACTACCCCGCCGAAGAAGATGAGGTCCAACACCAAGTCATCGTAGTGGAGAAGAAAGAAGAAGGGGAAGATCCATTCCAAGTTGAAGAACCATCGGAAGCAGAAGAAGAGAATCAACGGACAAATAATCACGACTTTCAATGGATAACGCTGCGTGAAGAATTTGATAATGCTGAGAGAGAGTGAACTAAGGATAAATGCAGAATTTAAAGCTGAGAATAAGAGGCTGCTTGAAGAATTTCACGATCCGAATTAATTTGGAGTCCATTAGAAAGCCAATTTCGAAAGAAGGTCGATGAGGAAGACATGACATTGTTAAAATGGATTATGTTGCCGAGTATTGTTGAATTGTAAAAACTCTTCGTAACCTCAGCAGTTTTTCCAAACTAAGAAGGAGGGAGATGTGCCCTTGACCTACGTCTTAGGCCAAGGACACATTACGTCACTGGAGTACTTATATAGGACAATGTCATGATGTTAATGAGAATGAAATCATCATTATGTAATGATTATAATGATAACTAGGATCTTTCTGCCGTGTTGAAGACCACATATACTGTATATGGCTTGGCAGTTCTGACAGGGAGAAATTTATGGTTTTCACACAATGGACAGAGCAGGTGCATTCCAAGTCGCTTGCCTGCAAGTTTCAGAGCAGGAGCACCCCAGCGAATTCTGAGAATCTTGCCAAAACGCAGTAACTATCTCAAGTTAGCACGCAGTAGATGCCTGACTCCGCCCTTAAAGAGTACGCTTCAGTTAGTTACAAGAGATCAAGGCATTACAGGAATGATCTGAAACGCCCATGATGAATCTAATTATTATCAAGAATTTTGGGAATGTGGTAACGGATTAAATATCTCTGTGTTCATCGAATGAAAGTAGTCCCTGCGCAAGGAAATCTGACAACGTCGAGTGTGTGAGAGAGAGAACATAGCGTCCTTCAACAAGAAATTAGTTCTACCCAAGCGCTGATGATATAAACTTAGCCTATGATCGAGTTCCGTCGTGAATCATATGATTAGCAAGGCCATATTTTTGTGTATAAATTAAGGTACCTGATTACTGTAGCCTATGATTGTGAAGGGAGCATTTGGTGTCGTATGTGAAAAACTGTGAATTGGCAACCATTTTGTCATATATGTGGGTAAAGTCTGTGACAGGAACATTTGTTCATCTTTCAGCCAACGTTAGTGGATGCGGGCCATATGTAGCACCACGCCAGGCATTAATGTACGAGACGCATAGTCCATTGTTCGGCTGATGCGAAATAATATTAAAAATGAATACTAAGTTGTGAATGTGTATAACAGAAAGGAAAGATGTGAAATCATATATAATTCGAGTGAAAATGTATAACAGAAAAGTATGTCCGCCATGAGTGTGTAGCCCACTAATGTGTAATCTTTTTTTTTGTGGTGCATAAATTTAATCAAATATGTGTGTGTGTGCATTTTAAAAGGGTGCTGGCTTATAGCGACCTAGTGATAATGGAGGGTTGCAGTGATATTATCGAGTGGTTCTACATCATCGTGATGGGATTCGAACCGGCCATGGAGGTCATGTGTTAAGTTATACTGTTGCGGGCCTCTGGTCCAACTCTTGCAAATGATGAAGGAAGTCTTCAATATGATAAGTACCTTTTGATTATATTTTAAAGCGTCAAATAATTCATGGATTTTATCGCCATAATGTTAGCATGTTATTTGTTTTCTTTTGATTTGTTTTATCTTGTGTGTACAATGACCGTGTCAATGGCGACCATAGTTGTGCATCTGAAGGAGCTGGGTACGCTCATAAGGATTAAGGATCAGAATAATTATTTTAATGAATTAAAAGTGCCTAACTTAACGTAAGGATGTTGCTAGGTAATCGTATCCGTACATAAAACACATGGTAGAATTCCCTATTTTATTTATAGATGTGTGTTAGAAATATCCCCTGTGTTTTCCACCCAAATAGAACGAACGAAGCATGGTATTTCGATAGGTGCCCTTTCCAGGCAAAATCTCATTATTTCGTGTAATTGACCAGAGATAGTAATTTATGTATTTACATACCGGATGAATTAATAGCCGATGATTTTTTTTGGGACGATATTTAAAGGACCATGGTGTATTGTGATGGATGATATGGAGTATTATGGTGTAGCAATGAGTAAAGTTTATAGGACAGTTTACAAAGGCGTGAATTATGTCAGATGAGAGGTAGTATGATAAGTTTACAATGATATGAGTGACGGCTGACCCAGCCTCACCAATTGTTATATTAGTTTTTATTGAACGCGTGTGATATTTAAGGCCATACAGGTAAGATGTTGTAAGGAGGAATCTACGATGAAATAAGATAAAATAGATAATGATGCCAGGTAATAAGACCTGAGGGAAGATGTCGGATGAAAGTATGATAAGTTGTATGTGTAAGGTAGTGGCCATCAAGCGCAGATAAAATAATGCTATAATTAATCTATATCCAAATGAGAGCGTCCCGCTCCACTTTTAGAATACTAAGATCCAGCCCGATCAGCTGGTGAGAATACAGTCAAATATTAGCCCGGGGGAAGGGGTGAAGACTTGCATTTCTACCTTTCACGGTCAAGGTCAGCCAGCAGGCGAGGCCAGTCCATTGTCACTTGCCACAAAGAGAAGGAGGGGTCCACTCTGGACTCGGGTGTTTGCCGCAGCGATTCATTTAAATTTTTCTTATGTTTGGTCCCAAGTTTAATATTCACGTAAGGGTATGTTAGGTCACTACCCTGATGCCTCCAATCGATAGCGTTTCTTTTACTGGTCATTTTGATATAAGGGACGGTTTTGTCTGTTGACCATACAGTCCCGGGTTCGATATCCTTTTGTTGTGCCTGGTCCAGACGCTATTTTTAAACGGGTACTAGATAGGCAATAACCTTGCGGTCCCGTGTTCGAAATCCTTTTATTCATACCTGGTCGATCAGTCTTTTTAAATGGGTACTAGCTAGACAGTGACCTTAGAGTCCTGTGTTCATGAATAATTATTTTCGGTCCTGGAAAATAATTATTATTAGTTTTTTTTATAGTTAATATTGGTTCAAAATTATCTTGAGATTTCTTTTTCTCGATAATTGTTGAACGGACCATGCTTTGTTCTATTGTAACCTCGTTCTGCGAGATAAGGCATTCAAGGTAAGAAATGTGTAGGTAGCGAATACCCCTAAATACATATTGACCCTATTGAATAATCCGCTAAGAACATGTTTGTGCCATGTCTATCTTTTTCAGGGGTCGCGGCTTCAAATACATTCACCGTTGCTTAACATAACACTGATACAAGGTATTTCTTCTGTGCCATGTCTATCTTTTTCAGGGGTCGCGGCTTCAAATACATTCACCGTTGCCTAACGTGACTCTGACACGATACGATTACTTTAATAATGTTTGGTTGGAATTATTAATTGTTTTTCATGTTTATCCAACCCAAGTTTGAAAGGCAAATGATTAGTCATCATTTTTTTTATGATGCTATTTTTGTCTGTTTTTAAGGCATTTTTCTTAGTTTGTTTATTATATATCCATGAATTATTTGACAAGGCATCGAGTGCTTGGTTCGAGAATGTATCACGTCGAACGCAAGGGCCGAAGCCAGGCTTATCATATTGCTAATATGTTAATGTAATATGTGACAATTTGTAAGGGTGTTTCAAGGCTAAGTAAATTCAATGGCTTCATTGATTCAGCTGATTTGTTTTAAAGCTAAGACGTCCAAAGTAACGTCGGGATTGAACATTAAGATTCCGTACGGAAAGGCTTCCATGATTAATTTACAAGAGTATGTAAATAAGATGCATAAATCATATTCATGTTCGCAGATAGAAATACATAATTAATGCCATGAAGGTTAAGATTTGATATGAGGGTAAACTTTTATTTAACGGAGGGATTCTAGTAAATGTTAATTAAACGCCATTAATAATTAAATAAGCCAATGGCTAGGCTATAATGTATACTTCGGAATGGCCATGGATGTCTCTGATATTTGAACATACCATGTATCTGAAATGTAATTGGATGATATTAGACTCAATGATTATTATGTTTACTCAGATTAATGATTGATTAATTTCGTATAAATGGATTTCTTTTTCTTAATCCATACTGTTGTTACAGTTGACCGGACCCTCTTGATCCATCATCTCTTAATAACTTAACTTTCTGATGATATCTTATCATCGTAATTAATAAATTTGATTATGGCAATTAAGGCTAATTGGTGTTAACCAGATTTCATTTTGATTCATTTTCTTTATTTTGCCACATGATTGGTTTTTATTTGTCAATAAATTTGATTGTAATCATACATCATAACTACTATGATAAGTATTAATTGATGCTGATTAGCATTTAATTGGTGGTTTTTGGACATTAATTAGTCCATTGTTTATATTTTTGATTTTGACTTAATTTTATTGATTCCGTGTTTGATTTATTTTACCTGTGAGTTATTATTATTATTATTATTATTATTTTAAATTTCATTTCTACTATTTTGGTTTTATTTCATTTATTTGTTTTTGCTGTACTGGTGTTGGTGCATTAAATTTGTTTATTTTCATTCAGAATCTGTGTGTGATGAATTTTATTCAGCCCTAGTGATCTTCCTATAATATCCAGAACAGTTTCATATTCAAGCTAGTGTACCGTTCATGCCCCGACGACAGAGTCCTGTTCTGAAGGCCTTGTGCAAGGGTACAATACATATACACAATATCTCAGAGAGACAACATCTTAAACGGGTAGTTTCAGATCATACATTATACAATCACATCATGCGACGTGCAGGTCGCCCACGAGCGTCAAGTAGAAAGACCTGCACCATACCTCCCAGGAGGCCACACGACATTTTATTTTTCATCCGCCTTTCTAACCAAAACATATTCGAAGGAGACAACACTAACGAAGACGACGATCAAACAATTGTACTATCGTGTTGCTGACGAATGATGGTCAATAGTACTCCAACAATGAGGTAAAGTGGTCTGAATTTGGTGAATTGTTGTCTTATTTACGGCATTATTTAACTTATTAAGACACCTGCTTCCCAATCCTAGACTCAATAGTACACACATTAGTTTGGACTTAACAATAATACAGGTTATCAGACAGTCTCTACACACATCCAAGTTTTCAGGGCTGATGATTACGATATCTCCAGCCTCTGAATAAAACAACAACGACAACAATAAGAGTTCTGATACTCAGGAATCTCTGACGGCCAAATTCCCTTATTACTACGGATTGTGCAAAAATGTTAAATCCCTCAAAGCCCTCAATCTAGTAACCTATATGTGTAGAACAAAGCTGCACCAGGGTTGATTCGTATCATGGAGCTCCATCTCATTACAGGAGCGTGGGAATGGTATGTATAATATTACAAAATCTTCCGGCTTCATGATTCGAAGGTTAACAGACATTGACCACAGCTGGAAGGGCAACACGCCGAAGATATTAGCCTAATCACGAAGGACATGCGTGATGGAGTGACATACAGCTTGGAGATATGAGTCATGGAGTAAATCAATTATCTTCTATTTCTCTAAGAACATTTCTAGAGGCTGCATCTTGTGAGGCAGAGGGCCAAGGTAGAGTGCGTTCACCCTGAGTCTCGGGATTCGAAACCACATACTCTCTAATCCACCCTTCGAGCCTAAGTACACGCTCTTGGCCTGTCCCACTCTAGGATCAGATTTTAAACTCGTTGTTATTGTTAATTCATATTAGGGGCTTGGGACATCTTTGAGCATCAGCCCCGTGTATTTGGGTGTGTGTTGAGTTTGATAACCTGTATTTCTGTAGTGACTGTAGTAGTGTACGCAGCTGTAATTATTAGGGTCGGTGACGAGGTACTCTAGGCGCCCCTTGGCATTTGCCTGGAGAGTGGTTGGAAAATCCTGGGGGTAAAATGACACTCAGAAAAGGTGCTGTCAGCGCTGGATATCAAACCTCTAATCTCCAGACCTGGTGCAGTCCCCGTCACGGTCGTGGAGAGCGATTTAATGAGCACAACTACGCCATGGGGTTTATACATTCGTAGTAGAACCCTACATCCTCAGGACAGGACTCGGAATGCATTCGGCTAAACCACGAAAGTGAGCATTCGACACATTGGGCGTAGCTTAACCTGCATGATTTGTTGGGAATCCTTCCTGAAGATGTATTATGGGCTCTTTGAGACCGTCACCAAGGCGACTGAGATTAAAGTCCCGGTTAATGAAATTACGAAATAAAAGGTGTGTCAAAACGGGTCACGGTGGCCGAGATTGTTAACGCGGTACATCGTGCCTCGCTGGCATCGTGAGAGCATAGGTTCGAATCCCACCTCTACCGTCCTGAGAATGTTTTTCGTGGTTTCCCATTTTCGCCACCAGATAAAAGCCGGGATGGTTCCTTTCAACAGGTCCACGGCGACTTCCCTGACCCTTCCTTAATTAGACCTTGATGGCTGCGTGGCTCAGTGGTAACGTTCTCGCCTGCTGTTCCCAAGTTTGCGGGATCGAATCCTGGCGCAGTCAGTTGGCATTTGAGGGCCCAAAAATGTGAGGGAGTCATGTGAGTAGATTTGCTGGAACGTTAAAGATCCCCTTCGGGTAAAAATTCCGGCACCCCGGCGTCTCTGAAATTGCAGCAGTTGAAAGGGACGTAAAAGCAATAACGTTATTATTACTTAATTAGACCCAAGTTAGCGGTCGTCTGGGTGATCGGCCTGTCACCATCCCCAGTTGTATCTACAGACAAAGTGTGTCCAGCTCCCAGACCCCGTTCTTGCGAGGAATGATCCCTCGCAGGGACCATGGGTGAAGCCGAGTTTGGAGGATAAGCGATTTAAAAAAGGGTGCCCAAAATTGTATGGCCACTAAAATACCAGCCACGTATTACTGTGCTCACTTAGTGGTATAGTGACTAGCATTCTTGACTGTCACCCTGGAGATCCGAGTTTGATTTCTCCCTCAGTCATCTTTGAAGTGGTTATCAGTGGTTTCCCACTTCTCCTCCAAGTGAACTACGCCATGATACCTAAATTAAGGCCACGGCCACCTCCTACCCAAATCCTAACACCCAATAACAAATACACTTTCGAATACAGTCATCACAGAAATACAGGTTATCAGACAAATTCTACACACACTCAAGTACATATGGCTGATGACCACGATGCCCAAGTCCGTCAAAAGATCCAACACCAACAAATGTTTTATGAAAATAGCGGGGTTATAAAGTTGAGTGAGTCACCACTTGCTGTATCGTGGTGGGTATTTCAGGGCGTGAGTAACGTGTGGTTGAAAGCAGCAGGCGCTGAGTAGCGCAGTTGATTTAGCGTTGAACTTCCAACACATGACTGCGGGTTCGATACCATTTATATTCGGCAACATTGTGTCACGTTAAAGATCTCCTTCTGCCCAAAGAAAATTAGCACTCAAACGTCTCTGAAAACACAGAACTTATGATAGACTTTTTCTCCTTGCGATACACACGAAGGACAAAATGCTCGTATTGTATTATGGAACATAATATGCGGATACAAAAAGTAGGTTAGCAGAGGCAAGGAATGCATTTCTACAGAAAAGGAATCTGTTGACATCGAATATAGATTTAGGTATTAGGAAGTCACTTTTGAAAGCCTTTGTCTGGAGCGTGGCGCTCTATGGAAGTGAAACTTGGACTATTAGAGTAGCAGAAAAGAGGAGAATTGAAGCGTTTGAAATGTAGTATTACGGGAGAATGACGAAGATCAGATGGGTAGATAGGGTTAGAGATGAAAAGGAATTAAGGCAAGTGGAAGAGGAGAGATGTTTCTGGCGACTGCTAATGAAGAGAAGAGATAGGTTGGTAGGACACATACTAAGACACCCAAGAATAGAAAGGTTAGTTATGGAAGGAAAGTTCGAGGAGAAGAACTGTAGGGGTAGACCAAGGTTAGAATATTTTTAAACAGATTGCCTCGGATGTAGGGTGTGGTAGCAATGTAGAGATGAAACGATTATCTCAGGACAGGGAAGCATGGAGAGCTGCATCAAACCAGTCAAAAGACTCAAGTCTCAAACAACAATTGGTTGGTTGATTGGTTCCGCAGTTTAGGGGCTGCGACAACGCGGTCATGTAGCCCCGTGTACTTTGGGTGTGTGTCTGATAACCGATGTTAATTGTGATGACTGTATTAGTGTGTGTTATCTGTTTTTAATTCAAGTATGGACGGCAGACATTGAATTTCAAGTAGTTCCTACTTTTGCTGCCAAACGCCACCGTCAACGACTTCAGAACTTGGTTACTAAACGCCACCGCAGTTGGCTCCTGGCGACGAACGTTGGAACCTAAGAGCGTTGTTGAAACAACAATATGTGGATTTTTAAGGCCCGTGATGTAATGGTTAGCACTGCACTTTGGAGGCTCGAATTCAATTCTCGGTCCTGTCAAGAAATGTAATGGAATTTTGTTTGAGGTACTGGAATGGGATCGTTGACATGCAAGTCACCCAATTGGTGTCAATTGCTCTATGTGAATATTATACCAATTGGACAGACAACAGAGCTTGCTAGGCCTAACTACTCACAATGGTACATGGCAAACAGGAAACTTGACATGCATATTGGTCAGAATCCTGTTATGGAACATGGTCAAAACATCTGTGGATTACCGTCGAACCCCGAAGGGTCATGGTTTAGTTGGCCCCTGGTCAGTAGGGTAGGATTTTTCATTTGATAATGTTCCGCCACTCGTTTTTATGTCAATGTTTGTCAAGGTAACTAAGAAAGAAAGAAAGAAAGAAAGAAAGAAAGAAAGAAAGAAAGAAAGAAAGAAAGAATGAGTCTACCATGGTACATAGCCTCTATAGAATAGAATAGATACCCTCTGTTCCAAATCTCGGATAGCCATTAACGTTGCTGTTCTCTCATTTGAGAGGCTTTGGACATCGCGGTCATTCAGCCCCGTGCACTGGTGTGTGTTTGGAAATTCGCCAGATAACCTGTGTTATTGTGATGACTGTATTAGTGTGTGCATTTGTAATTGAGGTAAGTATTAGGAAGGAGACGCTCGAGGGCTTAAGTTAGATACTAAACCGGCATTTGCCTGGAGTAGAAGTGGGAAACCAAGGAAAGCCACTGCCAAGATGGTTGAGGTGAAAATCAAACCCAGATCTTCTCAGGGCTGAGTGTATCCCGTTCCAGAATTACATTTATTAGCAGAGCCGGGAACCAAACCCGGACCTCCAGGACGACAGCTAAGAGTGGTAGCAGCTATATTACGAGGTGGTCGCGCAATAACGGTCGCGTAAAACTACAACCTTATTTCCTTGATTTGAATATCCTCCTTGATATTGGGGGCAGATAACCTTGCTGTTCCGCCCCTAAAAACAATAATAACTAACTTGTTGATATTAACAAACATTTCAATATCTAAGACAACTATTGAAATTATTACATCCTCATCCCTTACCTAACCTAGGATCGATGCTAATCCGCAGAGGAATGTATACTGAAACGTGTCCGTGAGTACTGGGGAGCTCTATAGGACCAACTCGAACCTCCCTCTGAGCTGAACATGGGACCAAGTCAAGGGTCCTTTTTTATGGGCATCAGTGACCGTGTGCCCAACATCACCCCGCGCTGAGTTCTCATACCCTCTCAAGGCTAATCGTACTGCTCAGCTTATATCACAGGTACATTCACCACAGTTAGGCTGCTTTAATTATGACTGGTTAGCTATGAGGATATGAGAACTCTGTGCGCACGTCCATGTGGACTACTCCAAGTTTTACAAAGTGTAAAATTTCGCCCAGATGAACCAGGTATATTTAGTGAAGGGTCTATACACCTCCCGTTTAACTTACACATATTTCGCATACCACCAATGGTTTATAAACGAATTTCGAATTGTTTGAAAATGAATGATCTCGATGGCAATAACTTATTTGTAAATGTTTGTTGAAAGAAGAACCTCACTATTGTGCAGATGATGTGCGATGGTGAAATGGACGACTGATGTGATGTGCCAAAACTTGAGTCCATGTCGCAACATCCGTGGGGAGTGCGAGCGGTAGCAGCTGACTGGAACATGAGCAATGTTGCCAACTTTATTCATGAAAATCACTAGGTTACAATCATAAGTCACACGATTATATTTTCTGTCGCTGAAGAGATTTTGAAAAGTTGCCCATTGCAATATTACTAAAATTATAAGATTTTGCCACCAAAATAAATGTAAACATCGCTACATTTAGAGACTTGCCTCTTAACTTGTCAGCACTGAACCTCAGTATCAGGCTGTACACACTGCACCATGAACTGCGTTAGAAATTACTCGTTTCAGGAAAAGTTGTGCCTGTTTGTTGTGGTATCACGTCAAGTCACTGGAGTTTCTGCACTAGATTTTTTGTAGGCTTATCCTCCCAGCTTGGCGTCACCCATGGATCATTCCTCTACCGTCGCAAGGACGGTGTCTGGGAGCTGTACACTCTTCTACAGCAGATACAACTGGGGATGGTGACAGACGGATCGTCCAGATGACCTCTGACGTGGGTCTAATTAAGGCACAGTCAGGAAGGGGATTTTCGAAGGAAGTCGGCCGTGGTCCTGTTGAAAGGAACCGTTCCGGCATTTGCCTGGTGGTGAAAATGGGAAACTTTGATAACCATTTTCAGGTTGGCTGAGGTGGGATTCGAACCCACGCGATTCCAGCGAAGCACGAGTTAGTCCGTCGGCACTCTTGGCCACCGCGGCCGGTCCAATTGAAATTGCAATTTAAATACAACTCCAGAAGAAAATTAGGCTACCCGTTATTTGTATGACACTAAGAGGCGATAGTTTAATCATGGCAGTCCAATTTTTAAATATATTTGTGGAACAAAAATTACTATAAATATACTCAAGGAGGGTTTTTAGGTCGTGTTGTATTCATAAAGTACAAGCCATCAAGATGTTAACCAGATAGATTAAAAAATTGGCAAGATCCGGACATGAACCAGGAACCTTCTGATTTCCGGCGCGTTGCTCTTTCCACCTACTGTAAGCTACCGCGAGCAGACACTTTCTCTCTGTTAGCCAAAGCTGACAAACCCGATTGGGTATTCAAACAGTCGTGAGAAATGAATTTTTCGAATTATAAAAACAAATTTTAACTGAAGTTGGTAGTCATGGGTTGGTCATCGTTAAAAGTGCGATAGTCATAAACTCCAAAACTGATTCGCATGTTGAAGGGTCGGGCAAATATTTATTTGATCCCTCTAACCCGCTTATTGCATGTTAGATTTTCCAAGTGAAAAGTCTCGCCCTGTTCGCGAGATAAACTGTCACGTAAACAAGCTAAGCTTCCTTCCTTCCTCTAAACAGCTGGTTGGTTGGTTCCTTAGTTTAGGGGCTGCGACAACGCGGTCATGTAGCCCTGTGTACTTTGGGTGTGTGTAGAATCTGTCTGATAATCGGTGTTAATTGTGATGACTGTATTAGTGTGTGTTATCTGTTTTTAATTCAAGTAATGACTACATACGATAATTTCATGTAGTTCCTACTCTCGCCACCAAATGCTATCGTCCACGACACCTACCTGTGAACTTGGCTACTAGGCCTACTAGATGCCATCGCAACCAGCGCTCGGTGACGAACGTTGGAACTTAAGACCACTAATCAAACCTAACCTACAAATTTTGGCTTCACACAAATGTAGTTAGTGGAAGGTTCTTTTTCATACCTTAAATCTATGACATGTGACCGCCGGCTTTACTTCCCCTCCGAAGGAAGGCATACTGAGGGATTTTAACGCTCTTAAAAATGCCGACGACTTCAGCCGGGTTTGAACCCGCGACCTTGGGCATAGAAGCTCAGCATGCTACCTATAAGCCGACCAGTTAACTTAACAGAATGTTTCTCACCC